>CM059815.1:38215975-38815975 GCA_030435695.1 Brachymystax lenok tsinlingensis
CGCACCAGTTCTCTGTAGAGATTCTAAACACCAAAGCTCTGAAGCGTGTGTGGGCGAATGGCAATTTACAGCGAGAGACCGGTGCTCTCCATTCTCTCTCACTCACACACACACACACTCTTTCTGTTACTCTGTCGCTAACAAACTCCCTCATGTTTTCTCACATGCGCTCTCTCTCTCTCTCTCTCTCTCTCTCTCTCTCTCTCTCTCTCTCTCTCTGTCTCTGTCTCTGTCTCTCTCTGTCTCTCTCTGTCTCTCTCTGTCTCTCTGTGTGTGTGTGTGTGTCCGTCCACAGTGCCGTCACTGACAGTATCAACCAGCTCATCACCATGTGTACCCAGCAGGCCCCGGGCCAGAAGGAGTGTGACAATGCTCTCCGGGAGCTCGAGGTACACCCGTTCTTCTCTCCTCTTTCTATTTGTTGTCATTTTTTTTTTTTTTTGTCTTTCAATCTCTGAACAATTTGTTGGATGACTCATTCAGTCGTTGGTGTATGTGAACGCTGTGGAGTGAGGGAGGGAGTGAGCGAAAAGAGTGTGTTATTGTTCCTCTGGAACTTGTGGTATAGGTACGCTGTGTACTGTATTACTGCATGTTGTATTCTGTATGTGGATATTAAAGGGATAGTTCAGGAACATTACAGATTTAAATGTACATTTACAAAGTAAAATTGTATATTTATACATATTCATTATCATAAAAACAGTCTACTGTATGGACAAGGGAGAGACTGCAGTCCACACTTTCTTTTTCTTTTTTTTTAACTTGACATTGCCACCAACCACTAATATTAGTATTTTTATATTAGTTTATCATGTTTTAAATTTCATTCCATCTGGCTCCTGTTCTTTCTCTCCCTCTCCCTTCATTCTCTCGCTCCTGTTCTCCTTCATTCTCTCGCTCCTGTTCTCCCTCTCCCTCCTCCTTCATTCTACCTCTCCCTCCTCCTTCATTCTCTCGCTCCTGTTCTCCCTCCTCCTTCATTCTCTCCCTCCTTCATTCTCTCGCTCCTGTTCTCCCTCTCCCTCCTCCTTCATTCTCTCGCTCCCGTTCTTCCTCTCCCTCCAAGTTATCTCATCAAAATATTTTGTTGCTTAGTGACTTAACTTCTAATTATTTAAAAATGATTTGGTCATGGAATTTGAAACTCTCTGAAGGGAGGACATTGACTTGGATAGTTTTTTGTTTAATATTGGCTTGTGGCTAGATTAACAAACCAAATTGTGGATTGTACTCCCTCCTTGTCCATAGACTGTTTTCAAGGTAAGGAAACAAATATATGAATATGTAATATCGCTGAACCACCCCTTTAAAGTGGTGATTGGTCAAGAACATGTTACTATTATATCTTACTATTGGAAATATGTAATTAATATATAAACATTGATGTATGAATATCAGTATCTTTATGCATTTCTGATATTAATTTTTGGGTCATAGACTTTAAATAATCTCAATATTGACATGGTTTATCCGTACTTGCGGAATAAAGTTTTACTACCTAATAATTTCTCCTATTACCCAGTGAAAGTATGATTTGAGTGAGAGATCAACATTTGTTGTTGTGCTCCAGAGTCTAGTTACACAGCTTCAAGTTGTTGAGCTCCAGAGTCTAGTTACACAGCTTCAAGTTGTTGAGCTCCAGAGTCTAGTTACACAGCTTCAAGTTGTTGTGCTCCAGAGTCTAGTTACACAGCTTCAAGTTGTTGTGCTCCAGAGTCTAGTTACACAGCTTCAAGTTGTTGTGCTCCAGAGTCTAGTTACACAGCTTCAAGTTGTTGTGCTCCAGAGTCTAGTTACACAGTTTTGTCTGGAGGGTGCATAATTGACAGGTCTTTTGTGTGTTTGTTTGCGTGTGTGTGTGCGCGTGCACATATGTATATGTGGGGTGTGTCTGAGTGCATTTCCGTGTCCATGTATAGTAGTCTATGTGTTCTCTCTGTGACTGTGTGGGTTGTTGTTATGTTCCTAACCGGTGCACCCTGTCTCTCCAGACTGTTCGGGGTATGCTTGAGAACCCCACCGAGGCGGTCAGTGACCTCTCCTACTTTGACTGCATCGACAGTGTCATGGAGAACTCCAAGGTAAACAACAGACTAGACACCTCTTTGATAAATATAATTAAATTCCTTCTACCTTTCATTCCTCTCTCTTCCCTTTCCTTCTATACTTCCTCCCTACTGCCCCCACTTCCTCCATACTATGGCCTAGAATATATCCAGGGAAATGGTGCTGTTTTTAAAATAAGATTTTAGATCACATTTATACCTTTATAATGTTGTATAGGTATTTTGTGAAATAAATATATGTTTAAATCTATAGAAATATAAGTATTTTAAATCTATTTGCCTTGTGTCCTGCAGGTCCTGGGGGAAGCCATGGCTGGAATCTCCCACAACGCTAAGAACAGCAATCTGCCTGAGTTTGGGGACTCTGTCAGCTCTGGCTCTAAAGCCCTGTGTGGCCTTACTGAAGCAGCTGCCCAGGTAAACCACCTTCCTGTCCAGCAGACCAGGGGGTGTCCAAAATGGCCCCCTGTTCACTGTATACCCTATGGGCCCCGTATACCCAATTCCCTATATACCCTATGGGTCCTGGTCCAAAATTGCGTACTACATGGAGAATAGAGTGCTATTTGGGACGCAGGCTAGCAGCCTAACGCCAACAGGGATGCGTTCCATTGCATAGTTGGATGGTCCCACGCTCTGGAACATTGGGCTAATTATTCTCTCAGCCAATGAGGCAATGCTAGCTCAGGAACATCTTGACCTGGAAGTGCTTCTCAAATGGAGGGAAGGAGTGGTAGTCACTGTCAACAGTGAATTCCCCCTTTCAATTCACCTGTGTACATTTACACAGTAGGGCAAACATGCACACTCTCATATAACCACACAAACAAAGGCCTGCACATGCTCGCTCGCATGTACACACACACACACACACACACACACACACACACACACACACACACACACACAGAGAGAGGCCCCTAATGGCTGTGAGTAAGGACTGGTCATGTGGGTCTGTCAGTATGTGTCTCTCTGAATGCTCCATCTGCTCATTACATTACACTGCATTACACTACATTACACTACATTACAGTTCATAATGCTCTCACATTCACAATGGCTCTGCGCTACTGCCCATTGAAGAGTTGACTGTGTGTGCGTGTTTGTGTGCGTGTTTGTGTGCTTTTGAGTGCATCTGTGTCTGAATGTTTGTTTCTGTTTCTGTGTGTGAATGCATGTTGTTGCCATGGCAAAGTGTGGCAAGACAAGCGTAACGTGAGAGATGTGGAAGATCTTGGAAAACCTTGTTAATAGACATGTAACACGTATTGTTGGAACACCGTTTGATAAACTCACTGCGGTGGCTCGACCTTCGTGTAGCTCTGCCGACGTTAACGTTGCCGATCAACAGTAACACGTGTAGCTCTGCCGACGTTGACGTTGACGATCAACAGTAACACGCGTGTAGCTCTGCCGACGTTAACGTTGCCGATCAACAGTAACACGTGTAGCTCTGCCGACGTTAACGTTGCCGATCAACAGTAACACGTGTAGCTCTGCCGACGTTAACGTTGACGATCAACAGTAACACGTGTAGCTCTGCCGACGTTAACGTTGACGATCAACAGTAACACGTGTAGCTCTGCCGACGTTAACGTTGACGATCAACAGTAACACGTGTAGCTCTGCCGACGTTAACGTTGACGATCAAAAAAATCTACAATGTTTCCGTCTTTGCTCTAACTCCTGTCAGCACTTGTTACATTTGTCTTGTTTAGTTCATCAAAACCATCCATACAACATGAATTTGTCTGAAAACCTTTACAGGGTGCCTACCTGGTTGGAGTGTCAGACCCTAAAAGCCACGCGGGCCAGAAGGGGTTGGTGGACCCTGGCCAGTTTGCCCGTGCCAACCAGTCCATCCAGATGGCATGCCAGAACCTGGTGGACCCGGCCTGCACCCAGTCCCAGGTAGAACATACACACACGCGCACACACACTCACACACAGGTGCCTGAGCACAAACACACACACACGTCGTCAGCGGTCCTTCGCAGGATGACTTTGGTTAGGCTTTGTTTGTTCCAATATAAAACAAGTAGCACACACACGCATGATCGTACGAATGAACACTCATTCATGGAAGCACTCACCTGCTGACTTAAGGTACATGGATAAACACACGCATCCACACACAAATAAACACACACACATGCAAACTCTCATACACTCACTGACAACCTCATTGACTCCCTCGCTCAAACGTCACACCACACAGACCATGCATCTAACCAACCTAAACTTGTTCTGCATACCATTTTCCAAATGTCCACTGTATACAGAATCAAGGTGAATAAAGATTATCAATATTTCTAAAACAGAAGCCATGTTTTCCGTATTTTAGCTGGCTGCTTCAGACACCTCCTCTTGTTTCCCAAGGTCCTCTCTGCCGCCACAATCGTTGCCAAGCACACGTCAGCGCTGTGCAACGCCTGCCGCCTGGCCTCCTCCAAAACAGCCAACCCTGTTGCCAAGCGACAGTTTGTCCAGTCTGCTAAGGAGGTGGCCAACAGCACAGCCAATCTGGTAAAGTCCATCAAAGTGAGTAATAGTAACTAATTGTTTAATTCCAATGAGCAATGAACTATGTACAGTACAGGTTCGGGCTGCAGCAAGGTACATCGTTAATGTGGCAGACACTTTTAGGGTGACTCCATGCCCCAAGTTCATTAGCAGTTATCGAACAACAACCCATGCAATGAGAAATACACTTCTGAAATATGTCCCTGACAGTGCAGTTAAATCCACCTTGGAGCAAATGTTTATATATTTTTTTTACTGTTGTTTTGAATGGTATTCCATCACTAATGAATGTAACCCTGTTTGTGCGTTGTGTCTGTAGGCTCTGGATGGAGCGTTTAACCAGCAGAACAGAGAGAAGTGTAGGGTCGCCACAGGCCCCCTGATAGAAGCTGTGGATAACCTCACCGCCTTCGCCTCCAACCCAGAATTCGCCAGCGTGCCCGCTCAGATCAGCGCTGAGGTACTACAGTACACTGGCCTTTCCTAATGTCTCTGTGGTGACGCTGTCCCTTCCCTACTGTCTCTGTGGTGACGCTGTCCCCTTCCCTACTGTCTCTGTGGTGACGCTGTCCCTTCCCTACTGTCTCTGTGGTGACGCTGTCCCCTTCCCTACTGTCTCTGTGGTGACGCTGTCCCTTCCCTACTGTCTCTGTGGTGACGCTGTCCCTTCCCTAATGTCTCTGTGGTGACGCTGTCCCTTCCCTACTGTCTCTGTGGTGACGCTGTCCCTTCCCTACTGTCTCTGTGGTGACGCTGTCCCTTCCCTACTGTCTCTGTGGTGACGCTGTCCCTTCCCTACTGTCTCTGTGGTGACGCTGTCCCTTCCCTACTGTCTCTGTGGTGACGCTGTCCCCTTCCCTACTGTCTCTGTGGTGACGCTGTCCCTTCCCTACTGTCTCTGTGGTGACGCTGTCCCTTCCCTACTGTCTCTGTGGTGACGCTGTCCCTTCCCTACTGTCTCTGTGGTGACGCTGTCCCTTCCCTACTGTCTCTGTGGTGACGCTGTCCCTTCCCTACTGTCTCTGTGGTGACGCTGTCCCCTTCCCTACTGTCTCTGTGGTGACGCTGTCCCTTCCCTACTGTCTCTGTGGTGACGCTGTCCCTTCCCTACTGTCTCTGTGGTGACGCTGTCCCTTCCCTACTGTCTCTGTGGTGACGCTGTCCCTTCCCTACTGTCTCTGTGGTGACGCTGTCCCTTCCCTACTGTCTCTGTGGTGACGCTGTCCCTTCCCTATTGTCTCTGTGGTGACGCTGTCCCTTCCCTACTGTCTCTGTGGTGACGCTGTCCCTTCCCTACTGTCTCTGTGGTGACGCTGTCCCTTCCCTACTGTCTCTGTGGTGACGCTGTCCCTTCCCTACTGTCTCTGTGGTGACGCTGTCCCTTCCCTACTGTCTCTGTGGTGACGCTGTCCCTTCCCTACTGTCTCTGTGGTGACGCTGTCCCCTTCCCTATTGTCTCTGTGGTGACGCTGTCCCTTCCCTACTGTCTCTGTGGTGACGCTGTCCCCCTGTACTTTCCTCCTAGTAAGCTAGTAGCCAGAAATGGCCCATTTTTGGCAGCTTGATGTACACCGCCTACCCCCTTAACCCCAATTCCTCTCCTTAATGCTGAGGCATTAGGTCCCATTTCTAAGTGTTTGGTATGACTTGACCAGGGATCAAACCCCCAACCTTCCAATCTCAGGGTGGACTCTCTAACCACAAGGCTGCTGAACTTGTTGTCCTCCCCAATTAGATGAAGCCTATATGGTGAATGTGAAACATCACTTCAACGCCGAGCCAACATTATGAATCTGCCATAAATGTCTAATGTTAATTGATTTTAATACTGATGACATGAGATACTACCTTGTCCACTTTTTTGGGTTGAGAGACAACGGATATAGGAACGTCAGACGTTACAGTCAACCAGAATGTTGTCTATTGTTCCAACCCCCAGGGCCTGGCAGCGATGGAGCCCATCGTGGCTGCTGCTAAGACCATGCTGGAGAGCTCCACAGGTCTGATCCAGACAGCTCGCTCCCTGGCCGTCAACCCCAAAGACCCCCCCAAGTGGTCAGTGCTGGCCGGACACTCCAGGACCGTTTCCGACTCCATCAAGAAACTTATCACCAACATGAGGTAACAGTTAACATGGTCAGTTACCACAGCAGAGACAAGTACTGTGTCAACATGAGGTAACAGTTAACATGGTCAGTTACCACAGCAGAGAGAAATACTGTGTCAACATGAGGTAACAGTTAACATGGTCAGTTACCACAGCAGAGATAAGTACTGTGTCAACATGAGGTAACAGTTAACATGGTCAGTTACCACAGCAGAGACAAGTACTGTGTCAACATGAGGTAACAGTTAACATGGTCAGTTGCCACAGCAGAGACAAGTACTGTGTCAACATGAGGTAACAGTTAACATGGTCAGTTGCCACAGCAGAGACAAGTACTGTGTCAACATGAGGTAACAGTTAACATGGTCAGTTGCCACAGCAGAGATAAGTACTGTGTCAACATGAGGTAACAGTTAACATAAGCAGTTGCCACAGCAGAGAAATTATGGAAACTTTTGAAAAATTCCCAGGTTACTGGCGTAAAGCTACTCACTGTGTTGGTGTTTAGTTGTTAGATATCTTCATGCAGCCATTGAGACATATCTCTGTGAGAGAGGAAGTATCTTCATGCCAAGTTATCAAGGTTAAAAACACAAATCCTTAGGAAGTCTGGCTATTTTGGCTTCTCCAAAACCATTTCTCAAGTACTGTGTGTGTCTATGCGTGTGTACAGAGACAAAGCCCCAGGCCAGAGGGAGTGTGACGAGGCCATCGAGGTGCTGAACAACTGTATTCGAGAGGTGGACCAGGCCTCCCTGGCAGCCATCAGCCAGCAGCTCACCCCAAGAGAGGACATCTCCCAGGAGGTGTGTGTTTCTGGCTGTCCCTCTGTCTGGCTGTCCCTCTGTCTGGCTCGCTGGCTGTCGGTTTCGCTGGCTGTCGGTTTGTCAGTGTAATGTTTCCTGTGTGTGTGTGTGTGTGTGTGTGTGTGTGTGTGTGTGTGCGCACTCATAAGACCAAGAGCATTTACAGTGCCTTCGGAAAGTATTCAGACCCCTTGACTTATTCCAAATTTTGTTACGTTACAGCCTTGTTCTAAAATGGATATTAAAAAAAATACTCTGCAATCTACACACAATATCCCATAAAGACAGGTTTTTAGACATTTTTGAAAATGTATAAAAAAATTAAAAAAAACAGATAGCTTATTTTCATACAGTACCAGTCAAAAGTTTGGACACCCCTACTCATTCAAGGGTTTTTCTTTATTTTTAGCTGTCATCAAGGCAAAGGGTGGCTACTTTGAAGAATCTCAAATATAAAATATATTTTTAATGTGTTTAACACTTTTTTGGTTACTACATGATTCCATATGTGTTATTCCATAGGTTGATGTCTTCATTTTTATTCTACAATGTAGACAATAGTACAAATAAAGAAAACCCCTTGAATGAGTAGGTGTGTCTAAACTTTTGACTGGTACTGTAAGTATTCAGACTCTTTGCTATGTGAGACGAATTGAGCTCAGGTGCATCCTGTTTCCATTGATCATCCTTGAGATGTTTCTACAACTTGTTGGAGTCCACCTGTGGTAAGTTCAATTGATTGGACATGATTTGGAAAGGCACACACCTGTCTATATGGTCCCACAGTTGACCGTACATGTCAAAGCAAAAACCAAGCCATGAGGTTGAAGGAATTGTCCGTAGAGCTCAGAGACAGGATTGTGTCGAGGCATAGACCCTGGGGAAAGGTACCAAAACATTTCTGCAGCATTGTAGGTCCCCAAGAATACAGTGGCCTCCCTCGTTCTTCAATGGAAGAAGTTTGGAACCACCAAGACTCTTCCTAGAGCTGGCCGCCCAGCCAAACTGAACAATCGGGGAGAAGGACCTTGGTCAGGGAGGTGACCAAGAACCCGATGGTCACGCTAGACTTCTTCTGTGGAGATGGGAGAACCTTCCAGAAGAACAACCATCTCTGCAGCACTCCACCAATCAGGCATTTTTGGTAGAGCGGCCAGACGGAAACCACTATTTGGTAAAAGGCACACTCCAGCTTGGAGTTTTCCTAAAGGCACCTAAAGGACTCTCAGACCATATTTGGCCTGAATGCCAAGTGTCACGTCTGGAGGAAACACAGCACCATCCCTACGGTGAAGCATGATGGTGGCAGCTTCAAGCTGTGGGGGTGTTTTTCAGCGGCAGGGACTGGGAGACTTGTCAGGATCGAGGCAAAGATGAACAGAGCAAAGTTTTTTATTTTGTTTTTTAACCTTTTATTTAACTAGGCAAGTCAGTTAAGAACAAATTCTTATTTTCAATGACTGCCTAGGAACAGTGGGTTAACTACCTGTTCAGGGGCAGAACGACAGATTTGTACCTTGTCAGCTCGGGGAATTGAACTTGCAACCTTTGGGTTACTAGTCCAACGCTCTAACCACTAGGCTACCCTGCCGCCCCCGGAGCAAAGTACAGAGAGATCCTTGATGAAAACCTGCTCCAGAGCGCTCAGGACCTCAGACTGGGACGAAGGTTCACCTTCCAACAGGACAACAACCCTAAGCACACCGCCAAGACAACCCAGCAGTGGCTATGGGACAAGTCTCTGAATGTCGTTGAGTGGCCCAGCCAGAGCCCAGACTTGAACCCGATCAAACATCTCTGGAGAGAACTGAAAATAGCTGTGCAGCAACGCTCCTCATCTAAACTGACAGAGCTTGAGAGGATCTGCTGAGAAGAATGGGATAAATTCCCCAAATACAAGTGTGCCAAGCTTGTAGCGCCATACCCAAGAAGACTCAAGGCTGTAATCGCTGCCAAAGGTGCTTCAACAAAGTACTGAGTAAAGGGTCTGAATACTTATGTAAATGTCATATTTAATGTTGTAATTTTTTATTAATTTGCTAAAATTTCTAAAAACCTGTCTTTGCTTTGTCATTATGGGGTATTGTGTGTAGATTGATGGGGGGGGTCTATGTAATACATTTTAGAATTAGGCTGTAACCTAACAAAATGTGGAAAAAGTCGAGGGCTCTGAATACTTTCCGAAGGCACCGTAGATGTGTACATGACTAAACTATACTATACCGTACCATTCCATACAATACCTTACTATACCATACTATACCATGCCGTACTATACCATACTGTGCTATACCATACTGTACTATACCATACTGTACTATACCGTACCACACTATACCATACTATACCGTACCATACTATACTATACCATACCGTACCATACTATGCCAAACTATACTGTACTATACTATGCCATACTATACCACATCATACTATTCCATACCATCCTATACTATACTATCCCATACTATACCATATTGTACTATACTATACCGTACCACACTATACCATACTGTACTATACCGTACTATACTATACCATACTATACTGTACTATACTACACTATACCGTACTGTACTATACCGTACTATACCGTACTATACCATGCCGTACTATACTGTACTATACCATACTATACTATCCCATACCACACTATACCATACTATACCATACCGCACCACACTATACCATACTATACTATACCATACCATACCATACTATGCCAAACTATACTATACTATACTCTACTATACTGTACCATACTATGCCAAACTGTACTATACTGTACTATACCATGCCATACTATACCACATCATACTATTCCATACCATCCTATACTATCCCATGCTATACTATACCATACTGTACTATATCGTGCTATACTATACCATACTGTACTATACCGTACTATACTATACCATACTATACTACACTATACCGTACCATACTGTACTGTACTATACCATACTATACCGTACCACACTATACTATACTGTACTATACTATACTGTACTATACTATACCATTAAGCAATAAGGCTCGATGAGGTGTGGCATACAGTCTGATATACCACGGCTGTCAGCCAATCAGCATTCAGGGCTCGAACCACCAGATTTATAATATACTATACCGTATGTATCTTTTTCCAGTACATCTATGTGTTTGTGTATTTGCTTCTACCATGTTGTTTGTGTGTGTGTTTCAGGCTCTGCATGAGCAGCTGGCAGCTTCGGTCCAGGAGATCAGCAATCTGATAGAGCCGGTGGCCATTGCAGCCCGCTCTGAGGCCTCCCATCTGGGACACAAGGTAAGAGACACCATCCTCTTTTCCTATTTACATTATCCACATCTGTCTGACTTCATACCTTACAGTCTAATAAAGGAAATTACATATTTAGTATCCCAACGTGCTAAGCTTTTTTTCTATCATAAAAAACCTTTAAAGGTTGTATTTATACCGTCATATCTAGTGCATTTGTATCTACTTTACTTAGCAATGTGATAAAATAGAACATATCTCACCAACAGTTGGTCCTTGTTTAGCTCTACCTAGTAGACACTCCCTGTCTGATTCCTCTCGCTCTTTGTTTCTCTCTCTCTCTCTCTCTTCCTCCTTTTCAGGTGTCTCAGATGGTGAGCTACTTCGAGCCTCTCATCATGGCGGCCATTGGCACGGCCAGTAAGATTCAGAGCAGCCAACAGCAGATGGCGGTGTTGGACCAGACCAAAACGCTGACAGAGTCAGCCCTGCAGATGCTCTACACAGCCAAGGAGGCCGGAGGAAACCCCAAGGTCTGCTTTCTCACTATACTGTACTTTCTATACTATACTGTATGAGTCAGCCCTGCAGATGCTCTACACAGCCAAGGAGACCGGAGGAAACCCCAAGGTCTGCTTTCTCACTATACTGTACTTTCTATACTATATACTATACTGTATGAGTCAGCCCTAGAGATGCTCTACACGGCCAAGGAGGCCGGAGGAAACCCCAAGGTCTGCTTTCTCACTATACTGTACTTTCTATACTATACTGTATGAGTCAGCCCTGCAGATGCTCTACACAGCCAAGGAGGCCGGAGGAAACCCCAAGGTCTGCTATATGACACTCATGGAAAAATCATCTATTCCAGCTTTCATGTATTTGACATTATGTGTTATGTGGTCCTCTGTAGCTCAGTTGGTAGAGCATGGCGCTTTCAACGGCAGGATAGTGGGTTCGATTCCTGGGACCACCCGTACGTAAAATAAAAAAAATATGTATGCACGCATGACTGAGTTGCTTTGGATAAAAGCGTCTACTAAATGACATATGTCATATACATTTAACTCAGGTCTAACCAGGGACAGCAGAGCAGCATCCATATCATCAGTGTTAATGGCAGTATAATGGTTTTTAAATCAAATCAAAGTTTATTGGTCACATACACATTGTTAGCAGATGTTAATGCGAGTGTAGCGAAATGCTTGTGCTTCTAGTTCCGACCATGCAGTAATATCTAACAGTTTCACAACTACCTTATACACACAAGTGTAAAGGAATGAATAAGAATATGTATATATAAATATATGGAGAGCGATGGCCGAACGGCATAGGCAAGATGCAGTAGATGGTATAGAGTACAGTATATACATATGAGATGAGTAATGTAGGGTATGTAAACATTATATGAAGTGGCATTGTTTAAAGTGACTAGTGATACAATTTTGTATTATTAAAGTGGCTAGAGATTTGAGTCAGTATGTTGGCAGCAGCCACTCAATGTTAGTGATGGCTGTTTAACAGTCTGATGGCCTTGAGAAGCTGTTTTTCAGTCTCTCGGTCCCAGCTTTGATGCACTGCAGTGACATAGCGAGATACTGTCTAGGTCTATTCCTAATGTAAGTGGCACTTAGTTCGAAAACACGACATGGTAACACTCAATAGAAATGTATCTACCAGCGGCCCAGCTAAGGTTTGATGTGTATGACATTCCACTGATCTTGTCTGTGTCTGTCTGTCTGTCTGTCTGTCTGTGTCCAGGCGGCCCACACCCAGGAGGCCCTGGAGGAGTCCGTCCAGATGATGAAGGAGGCGGTGGACGACTTGGGTGCCACCCTGTCGGAGACGGCCAGTGCTGCGGGCGCCCTGGGCGGCATGGTGGACTCGATCACCGCCGCTATCAACAAGATGGAGGAGAGCCCGGCCGGCGAGCCCGATGGCTCCTTTGTGGATTACCAGACCACCATGGTGAAGACTGCCAAAGCCATCGCCGTCACCGTGCAGGAGATGGTGAGGAAGGGTGGAGGGGGTTGTGAGTTTGTGTGTAGAACTGTGGGGGTCGTAGTAGTTGGATGTTATCATCAAACCATGAATGACATACACTTCCTATGGAATGATAGTTGTGTGATGGTTATATGTCTGGTAGAGATCTTGTTTTCCATACAGGAAGTTCTCTTCCCTCAGGGAAAAAAATATAATGAAAGATCATTATTTTTACCTTTAACTAGGCAAGTCAGTTAAGAACAAATTCTTATTTACAATGACTGTCTAGGAACAGTGGGTTAACTGCCTTGTTCAGGGGCAGAATGACAGATTTTTACCTTGTCAGCTCGGGGATTCGATCTTGCAACCTTTCGGTTACTGGCCCAACACTCTAACCACTAGGCTACCTGGTTTTCAGGTGACTAAGTCCAACACCAACCCAGATGACCTGGGAGGTCTGGCCAGCGAGCTAACTAATGAGTTTGGAGAGCTAGCCACCGAGGCCAAATACGCTGCCATCACTGCAGAGAACGACGAGGTATCTGATGACAATTCATATGTATTATATTAATGTGACTGATATGTTTGACACCAAGTAGAAATGAATACATATTGTCAATGCCAGTGTGATCATGTGAACAAATGCTGTTTGATTAGCATGCTAATTCTCCTCCCAGTCCTTGGGTTGGGGAAACAGAAATACTACAGAGGAGATTCAATACCATAGAGATTCTATATGTAGTTCAATGTACAAGAGCACTGGTTGCGCTGATGGCTGCTTTATGGAGGAAAGTGTTTTACTTGTAGTGACTGTGATATGTGGTTGTCTCGCCTACCTTAGTTGAAAATGTGCTGACTGACAGTTGGATAAGAGGGTCTACTTAATGACCTTTTTTTTTTTTTTTTCAAAAATACAATACTGAATGATACTGCAGTGAAAAATAGCTTTTTAAGAGTTCCGACTCCTCTGTCCTTGTCCAGATTGGTTCCCACATCAAGAAGCAGGTTGGGGAGCTAGGCTTCAACTGTACTGGGCTGGTAACTAAGGCCGGAGCTCTGCAGTGTAGCCCCAACGACTCCTTCACCAAGAAGGAGCTGATCGACAGCGCACGCAAGGTCTCCGAGAAGGTGAGCCATAATGATCTTTCTGTATTTCTTCCTACCTACATGTAGCTAGCCCCTGTTTTATATTTGTACTGTCCTCTGTTTGTTATTTAGGCCTATGTTTTATAAACGCCTCCAGACCAGAATTTCCCTCACAGGAACAATAAAGTTATTTTAATGTGAATTTGAGTTAACATAGGAGAAAACCCAAAGGAAGCCTGGGTTTCTGTCTGTTTTAACTGGTGATGCCTTCAACAACGCTACGTTGTGACCTTGCCAGGACAACATTTGAAATAGACTGGTTCCCGGGATCGACAATACTCAGATTGGGATTGAAATGTTGTCTGCTTTGTCTGGATCTTAATTAATCACAGTTGGACCATGTCAGAGTTGCAGACATTAAATCTTGGTTGATGCAGCCTTATGATGTCACTATATTCATAACATCTCTTCTCTCCGTCAGGTGTCTCACGTGCTGGCGGCCCTTCAGGCTGGTAACCGTGGAACCCAGGCCTGCATCACAGCGGCCAGTGCCGTGTCGGGCATCATCGCCGATCTGGACACCACCATCATGTTCGCCACCGCCGGCACACTCAACCGTGAGAACTCTGAAACCTTCGCCGACCACAGGTACTGTCCTGTAGTCTGGTGTAATATTTGATGCTGGGGTTATTAACTATGGTAGCCTGGTGTTATATTTGATGCTGGGGTTATTAACTATGGGAGCCTGGTGTTATATTTTATGCTGGGGTTATTAACTATGGGAGCCTGGTGTTATATTTTATGCTGGGGTTATTAACTATGGGAGCCTGGTGTTATATTTGATACTGGGGTTATTGACTATGGGAGCCTGGTGTTATATTTGATGCTGGGGTTATTAACTATGGTAGCCTGGTGTAATATTTGATACTGGGGTTATTAACTATGGGAGCCTGGTGTTATATTTGATGCTGGGGTTATTAACTATGGGAGCCTGGTGTTATATTTGATGGTGGGGTTATTAACTATGGGAGCCTGGTGTAATATTTGATGCTGGGGTTATTAACTATGGGAGCCTGGTGTAATATTTGATGCTGGGGTTATTAATGGTTGGGCTTGGGAGGGTAAAGGGGGTTAATCGTCATTTTAAAGGTCTGTCTTTTCATTATATGTGTGAATATACCGAGTAGAAAGTAGATGTTTATTTTATACAATATTTGATAGAACTTTATTTGTGTCAGTTATTTGCGTACTCACCCATAGAACATGTCATCATTATCCAGAACACAATATTAACTATTATTCTCTAGGGCCGGCACGATACCAGCATCGCAATATTTTTTTCCATATGTAACATTTGAACACGAAGCAGATCCAGATCTTTGGTCCTTTTAAAAACCTGCTGTATGTAAAATATCGTGTCTTATAGCTTGGAAAATAGATACATGTGACTCTGGATGACAACATAATGATGTTTGTTTTCCTGAAGAAGTTAAATCTGCTTCATGTTTTGTTTCCTTGCCTCTATACTAAGGAGTATGGCGAGACTGGTGTTGCCCCACACCTATCATGCACATCACTGCACATAAACAGCTCTAAACAGTGATCGATATGACATAAATAACTGTGAATACATATCTCTCATGGTGCCCCTCCCAGAGAGCACATCCTAAAGACAGCCAAGGCGCTGGTGGAGGACACCAAGCTGCTGGTCTCTGGTGCCGGGGCCAGCCAGGAGAGACTGGCCCAGGCTGCCCAGTCCTCCGTCACCACCATCACCAAACTGGCCGACGTGGTAAAACTGGGCGCCGCCAGCCTGGGCGCCGAGGACCCCGAGACACAGGTACGACTGTTAGAAGCATGGTCGTCCCATATTGTTCCCATCCAAAAAGCACTGACATTTTTATTCAGGGTGCCAGTAATATCTCTAGTTAATGTTAGTGTCACTTAAAAAAAAGAGACTCACATACATTGGAGTTTAAAATTTGATTCAAAAGAAGGCATTTCCCTACACTATTCTTGCTTTGAAACTTTTTCATTTCAAAAGCCAATATCAACTAGTTTTATAGTTGTTAGTAGTCGTTTTGTTGTTGTAGTAGTAAGTAATCCTTTTGTAGCAGTAATAGTAAGCTGTCGTTTTATAGTAGCAGTAGTAACTAGTTGTTTTTGTAGTAGTTTTGTTGTAG
Organism: Brachymystax lenok tsinlingensis; assembly: GCA_030435695.1. NCBI lineage: Eukaryota > Metazoa > Chordata > Actinopteri > Salmoniformes > Salmonidae > Brachymystax > Brachymystax lenok. The sequence goes on from CM059815.1 coordinate 38,231,992, forward strand.
TAGTTGTTTTGTAGTAGTAGTAAGATGTTTCTTATACTAGTGTTTAATCGAGTGCTCTCTCTCTGTGCTTGCTTTCCTCTCTCCACTCTTCCTCTCTTCACTTCAAAAGGCTCTTTTTTCTTCCCACGGGACAGATCTCTGTACAAATGTGGGTGCTCTCTTCCCTTTTTGTCTGAATATGAACTGACTCAAAATGTCCTTTGTCTGTGCTCCTTGGAGTGGCCATCAGTTATAGTGTATACACTACCACAGACTATAAAGACATCTGTCTGTGGTTGAGATTAGGATGAACAAAGACACACTGGCTGACCCAATGAGGTACCATTCATTCTGTTGTCCAACTTCGGTCCTGGAAAGCTACTGGGTGTTCAGGCTTTTATTCCAGCCCATTTCGAACACACCTGGGCCCGTATCCACAAAGTGTCTCAGAGTAGGAGTGCTGATCTATAATCTGTCCATATAATATTATTCATTTATGATCTAGGATCAGGTCCCATCTGTCCATATAATCTTCTTCATCTTGGATCATGTCCCATCTGTCCATATACTATTATTCATTTATGATCTAGGATCAGGTCCCATCTGTCCATATAATCTTCTTCATTTATGATCTAGGATCATGTCCCATCTGTCCATATAATATTATTCATTTATGATCTAGGATCAGGTCCCATCTGTCCATATAATATTATTCATTTATGATCTAGGATCAGGTCCCATCTGTCCATATAATATTATTCATTTATGATCTAGGATCAGGTCCCATCTGTCCATATAATCTTATTTATTATGAGGCAAAACCAATCCTAGATCAGCACTCTTACACTGAGAGACTTTGTGGATATGGGCCAAGATTTAAATGATGAACCAATCATGATCTTCAGGCCTGTATTAAAAGCCTACAGACACAGTAGATCTTCATGACTAGAGTTAAGAGAGCTATAGGAGGAGCCAAGTGTGGCAAGATGTTTTGAGTTGATAATACTACTCTCCATGCCCCCTCCCTTCAATAGCTACATTAGCCACCACATGCCTCAAACCTGCTACAGACGTATTGAGTTAACTGTGGTGGACGTTCATTCTTCAGCTAATGTAATTTAAAGGTTCTCTACTGAATTGCTGACATGGTTTCTATGCTTAGGCACAAAAAGCCTTAGGAAACCACCATTGTGCATTGAATTGCCAAAAGCATCAGCATTTACGAGCTTCCTGTTTACACAGTCGGCTAGTCCTGCATTATGCAGACAAAAACCAAAGGCATTTGTGCGGTCTTTATTCATTCTGATGGTTTTCAAAGGTGTGTTCTCATCTCTCATACTTACGGCATACGGTTGATTTGAAACGTTTTTTTAACGTTTTTAAAGTTTATTTGCGGTCGGGCTCTGACTGACTAGCCACCCTCACTTTGTACAGATTCGATTGGGTTTGATTGGCTCATATTTGATGGGTTGGATTTGGCTCATTGATTGGTCTATTTTCCGATGTGTTCCATTTTCTTCTTTCTGCTGCTCCTCACTCTGCTTGGCTCCTCCCTAACCGTCCTATTGGTAATCATGCCCCACAATGCATTGGTGAATGCGCTAATTTGAACAACAGGCTGCTTTTGTTCAACCTGCTTATTCCCATTAATTACTACTTTTTCTGGAGTACTTTTGATTTACAATGTCAGTGGAAATCTAGGAAGAATGGCTCTACGGAGGTCTTTCAATACATTGTCTAGTCTAGTGGTCCCACCTTTATGGCTATAGTCATCCAAATCTAACTGCTTTTATCTGCTGTCTCATCAAGTCTGTTATAGGTATGATTAGACACTGTTGTTGGTGTGATTAGACACTGTTGTCGGTGTGATTTAGACACTGTTATCGGTGTGATTAGACACTGTTGTTGATGTGATTTAGACACTGTTGTTGGTGTGATTTAGACACTGTTGTCGGTGTGATTTAGACACTGTTATCGGTGTGATTAGACACTGTTGTTGGTGTGATTTAGACACTGTTGTTGGTGTGATTTAGACACTGTTGTTGGTGTGATTTAGACACTGTTGTCGGTGTGATTTAGACACTGTTGTTGGTGTGATTAGACACTGTTGTTGGTGTGATTTAGACACTGTTGTCGGTGTGATTAGACACTGTTGTCGGTGTGATTTAGACACTGTTATCGGTGTGATTAGACACTGTTGTTGGTGTGATTTAGACACTGTTGTTGATGTGATTTAGACACTGTTGTTGGTGTGATTAGACACTGTTGTCGGTGTGATTTAGACACTGTTATCGGTGTGATTAGACACTGTTGTTGGTGTGATTTAGACACTGTTGTTGGTGTGATTTAGACACTGTTGTTGGTGTGATTTAGACACTGTTGTTGGTGTGATTTAGACACTGTTGTCGGTGTGATTTAGACACTGTTGTTGGTGTGATTAGACACTGTTGTTGGTGTGATTTAGACACTGTTGTCGGTGTGATTAGACACTGTTATCGGTGTGATTTAGACACTGTTGTTGGTGTGATTTAGACACTGTTATCGGTGTGATTAGACACTGTTGTTGGTGTGATTAGACACTGTTGTCGGTGTGATTTAGACACTGTTGTCGGTGTGATTTAGACACTGTTGTTGGTGTGATTAGACACTGTTGTCGGTGTGATTAGACACTGTTGTCGGTGTGATTAGACACTGTTGTTGGTGTGATTAGACACTGTTATCGGTGTGATTAGACACTGTTGTTGATGTGATTTAGACACTGTTGTTGGTGTGATTTAGACACTGTTGTTGGTGTGATTTAGACACTGTTGTTGGTGTGATTTAGACACTGTTGTTGGTGTGATTTAGACACTGTTGTCGGTGTGATTTAGACACTGTTGTCGGTGTGATTTAGACACTGTTGTCGGTGTGATTTAGACACTGAGGTTTTTGGTCAGATTCTCTATTACCTGTGAATCTCTTACCATCCCATTCCATCGTTCTTCACGAGGACATTCCCACTGTGCGTGCGTGCGTATGGATCCATAATAAATGTGTGTGTGTGTGCTCACAAGCTGTGTGAGTTTGTTACCAGCCAGTAGATGTCATTGTATTTGTCAATTTTAAACCTCCAGTCACTTGTTTCCTTCTCTGGTGGGCCCTCTATAGGTGGTCCTGATCAACGCTGTCAAAGACGTTGCCAAGGCTCTGAGTGACCTCATCAGCGCTACCAAGGCTGCTGCAGGCAAGCCTCACGACGACCCTGCCATGCTGCAGCTGAAGAACTCTGCCAAGGTAAAATAGTCCCCTTCTGGTCCTGAGGTTGGTCCAGCGGATAAGGCTGCTGCCCTCAGCACATATGCCATTCCTTGCATGCATGGGATCGAATCCCGACCTGTACTGGTCTTCACACTATGTTCCACCTATCTGTCTCTTCTTCATTTCTGTCTATCCCTTTCAATAAAACTGGAAAAATACTTTCAAATATATTTATGAAATAGTAGTCCCCAGTTGCTCTGGACTGCTGCTAAGGCTGGGATGTCACTAACATGTATTGGGTCTCTAACACCAGTCTCCCTCTTATATACAGTAAACAATGTCAATTAATTGCACCTTTATATTTATTTATATATATATATATACATATATATAACTACCGTTCAAAGGTTTGGGGTCACTTAGAAATGTCCTTGTTTTTTAAAGAAAATCACATTTTTTGTCCATTCAAATAACATAAAATTGATCAGAAATACAGTGTAGACATTGTTAATGTTGTAAATGACTATTGTAGCTGGAAACGGCAGTTAAAAAAAATAAATATGGAATATCTACATAGGCGTACGAGGCCCATTATCAGCAACCATCACTCCTGTGTTCCAATGGCACGTTGTGTTAGCTAATCCAAGTTTATCATTTTAAAAGGCTAATTGATCATTAGAAAACCCTTATGCAATTATGTTAGCACAGCTGAAAACTGTTGTTCTGATTAAAGAAGCAATACAACTGTCCTTCTTTAGACTAGTTGAGTATCTGGAGCATCAGCATTTGTGGGTTTGATTATAGACTCAAAATGGCTAGAAACAAAGCACTTTCTTCTGAAACTCGTCAGTCTATTCTTTTTCTGAGAAATGAAGGCTATTCCATGTGAGAAATTGCCAAGAAACTGAAGATCTTGTACCACGCTGTGTACTACTCCCTTCACAGAACAGCGCAAACTGGCTCTAACCAGAATAGAAAGAGGAGTGGGAGGTCCCGAGCAAGAGGACAAGTACATTAGTGTCTAGTTTGAGAAACAGACGCCACACAAATCCTCAACTGGCAGCTTCATTAATTAGTACCCGCAAAACACCAGTCTCAACGTCAACAGTGAAGAGGCAACTCCGGGAAGCTGGTCTTCGAGGCAGAGGTCCTCTGTCCAGTGTCTGTTCTTTTGCCCATCTTAATCTTACATTTTTATTGGCCAGTCTGAAATATGGCTTTTTCTTTGCAACTCTGCCTAGAGTGAACAGGGAGTACAGGAGGGAACTGAGCACACACCCCTGAGCACGCACCCTAGAGGATCAATGTGGCGCATCTGTTGTTACCTACCCTTAACACCTGGGAGCGGCCCGTCAGAAAGTCCAGGATCCAGTTGCAGAGGGAGGTGTTTAGTCCCAGGATCCTTAGCTTAGTGATGAGCTTTGAGGGCACTATGGTGTTGAACGCTGAGCTGTAATCAATGAGTAGCATTCTCACATAGGTGTTCCTTTTGTCCAGGTGGGAAATGGCAGTGTGGAGTGCAATAGAGATTGCATCATCTGTGGATCTGTTGGGGCGGTATGGAAATTGGACTGGGTCTAGGGTTTCTGGGATAATGGTGTTGATGTGAGCCATGACCAGCCTTTCGAAGGACTTTATGGCTACAGAAGTGAGTGCTACGGGTCGGTCGTCATTTAGGCAGGATACCTTAGTGTTCTTGTGCACAGGGACTATGGTGGTCTGCTTGAAATATGTTGGTATTACAGACTCAGTCAGGGACAGATTGAAAATGTCAGTGAAGACACTTGCCAGTTTGTCAGCGCATGCTCGGAGTACACGTTCTGGTAATCCATCTGGCCCTGCGGCCTTGTGAATGTTGACCTGTTTAAAGTTCTTACTCACATTCGCTACGGAGAGCGTGATCACACAGTCGTCCAGAACAACTGTGCTCTCATGCATGCTTCAGTGTTACTTGCCTCGAAGCGAGCATAAAGTAATTTAGCTCGTCTGGTAGGCTCATGTCACTGGGCAGCTCACGGCTGTGCTTCCCTTTGTAGTCTGTAATAGTTTACAAGCCCTGCCACATCCAATGAGCGTCGGAGCCGGTGTAGTACGATTCAATCTTAGTCCTGTATTGACGCTTTGCCTTTTTGATGGTTCGTCAGAGGGCATAGCGGGATTTCTTATAAGCGTCCGGGTTAGAGTACCGCTCCTTGAAAGCGGCAGCTCTACCCTTTTAGCTCAGTGCGGATGTTGCCTGTAATTCATGGCTTCTGGTTGGGGTATGTACTGTGGGGACGACGTCGTCGATGCACTTATTGATGAAGCTAGTGACTGATGCGGTGTACTCCTCATGAAGCTGGTTGAGAGAATGCCAAGAGTGTGCAAAGCTGTTATCAAGGCAAAGGGTGGCTATTTGAAGAATCTCAAATATAAAATATATTTTGATTTGTTTAACACATTTCATAGTTTGGATGTCTTCACTATTATTCTACAATGTAGAAAATAGTAAAAATAAAGAAAAACCCTTGAATAAGTAGGTGTGTCCAAACCTTTGACTGGTACTTTAAATATAGAACAAAAATATAAATGCAACGTGCAACAATTTCAGAGATTTTACTGAGTTACAGTTCATATAAGGAAATCGGTAAATTGAAAAAGAAATATTCGGCCCTAATCGATGGATTACAGATGATTGGGCAGGGGCGCCTGGGAAGGCATAGGTCTACCCACTTGGGAGCCAGGCCCAGCCAATCAGAAGGGCTTTAATACAGACGGCAATACTCTTCAGCACCCCCAAATTCTCTAGAACAACGTTGGAGGCAGCTTATGATAGAGAAATGACATCTGTGGCATTGTGGCAAAACTGCACATTTTAAAGTGGCCTTTATTTGTCCCCAGCACAAGTTGCACCTGTGTAATGATCATACTGTTTAATCTTGTCTTGATATGCCACACCTGCCAGATGGATGGATTATCTTGGAAAATTAGAAATGCTCACTAACAGGGATGTAAACAAAACATCTGAGAGAAAAAAAGCTTTTGTCCGTATGGAAAATTTCTGGAATCTTTCATTTCAGCTCATGTAAAGTGTTGGTCCCATTTTTTTCATGTTGCGTTCATATTTTTGTTCAGTGTAGTACGTTACATGATTCGGGGGGAGGGGGGCACATATCGCTTTCTCACACACACACAGCTGTCAGTAAAGTTTTCCTAAGGTACTTTATAGCCAAAACACTGACCTCAACCACACCCTGTACTTTATCCCTTCTTTAAGTCTGTCAGTTGTAAATCATCTGATTCAGAGCTGAAGTGTCTGTTGACAGCTGAGGGTGTAACTCCACACTAATCTCCCCCCTCCTCACCCTGCTAACCCGGAATGGGGCATAGGGCAAGGCTATCATGCTGGGGCAGTCTGGCAGTACATCGCCACTCGCTGGGAGAAGTGTGTGTGTGGCCTCCCTGGCAATCTTAGAACTCTCCCCTGTCCCTCCACTCCATGTTGTCTTCATAATAATAATAATAATACATGGGTTTTATACAGTGCTTTTAATAGAACCAAAGTCATATTAGTCTCTCCTTTCTCACTTCCCAGTCTCTCACTTCCCAGTCTCTCCCTTTCTCCCTCTCTCTTCCCAGTCTCTCCCTATTTCTTCCCAGTCTCTCCCTTTATTTCTCTCTCTCTTCCCAGGCTCTCCCTTTCACTCTCTCTCTGTCTTCCCAGGCGCGCGCGCGCTCTCTCTCTCTCTCTCTCTCTCTCTCTCTCTCTCTCTCTCTCTCTCTCTCTCTCTCTCTCTCACCCTTTTCTTTCTCGTGTTAATCTCTTCTCCTCTATCACCAGTTCCCTTCTCTCTACCGTACCTGACTGAGAATACACCAGTTCCCTTCTCTCTACCGTACCTGACTGAGAATACACCAGTTCCCTTCTCTCTACCGTACCTGACTGAGAATACACCAGTTCCCTTCTCTCTACCGTACCTGACTGAGAATACACCAGTTCCCTTCTCTCTACCGTACCTGACTGAGAATACACCAGTTCCCTTCTCTCTACCGTACCTGACTGAGAATACACCAGTTCCCTTCTCTCTACCGTACCTGACTGAGAATACACCAGTGTGGTTGAGAGCTCTGGACTTTAAGGGGAAGAAAAGCTCTGATCCATTAGAATGTCCCAATATGTCTGTCCCCCAACTCTTTCACATAGTAATAACACCTCTACTGTGTGTCTGTCCCCTTGTCCCCCCAGGTGATGGTGACCAACGTGACGTCACTCCTGAAGACAGTGAAGGCAGTGGAGGACGAGGCCACCAAGGGCACACGGGGACTGGAGGCCACCATTGAACACATCAAACAGGAACTGGCTGTGAGTGGCACTGGCACACAGAAATAGAATGACTAGAATTCCCATTCAAGTCACTGTTCTGTCATTCTATTTATATGCTGTCACACCAGAGGACAGTTGTCTTGAAGTGTCACTGACAGCAGAAGTTTAAACTCAAAATCAACCAGATTTAATTTGAGAATAGTATAATATAATACACAATTGTCCAGTTTGAGATGGAAATGTGCCTTCTGCTTCACTTCTCAAGTAATTTAACATAATCACTCATCATACACACGTCATACAATGCTGTAATACCGTATTCAAAAATGATCTGCACATCAAATACACAATAGTGTATTTATCATCACAGTAAGTTATATTGTTAAGTTGAAAAACTATTTTGAAGAAAGATATAACATTATAATCCTATATGCACGTATGGGCCTTTTTTATAATGTCCTATTATAACAAATAATCAAGTATTATAGCTACCAACAGGCTAAGTAAATAGTTACTGTTTTGTTCTCTCCCAGGTGTTCAGCAATGGCGATCCTCCCCCCAAGACGTCCACTCCAGAGGATTTCATCCGCATGACCAAAGGCATCACCCAGGCAACAGCCAAAGCAGTGGCTGCTGGGAACTCGTGTCGCCAGGAGGACGTGATCGCTACGGCCAACCTGAGCAGGAGGGCCATCGCCGACATGCTGCACTCGTGCAAGGTCAGAAAGGGGTCAAGACGACCCTTAGATAACCTTCAGATAACCTCTTCTCTAGCGCCTTGGAGCTTATCGCCCTCGACAACCTTAGATTTAGACACGGATCCCGTGAGCGGGATCATTTTCGATAAAAACAAAGTGCACCAAATTCAAAAGAAGAATTCGTAATATTTAACATTCATGGAAATACAAGTGTTGCACATGGTTACAAAGCTTAGCGTCTTGGTAATCTAAATCTGTTGTCAGATTACGGCGAAAGCAAAACATTTGATTATCTGAGGTCAGCACCTCACAAAAATAGCTTTTTCAACCAGCACTGGCGACACAAAATCACAAATTAAAGATATAAAAACTCACTTACTTTTTAAGATCTTCTGATGTTTCCAACCAGGAGGGTCCCAGCTACAAAACGGCTGATCGTTTTGTTCGATAAAGTGCATATTTATATCCGGGAAAAAATGCAGTTTAGACGACGCCATTGAATTCAGAAATCCACAGGAAACACCTCCGTCAAAACGATGACAGAAAAGTCCAAATTGCTCTCGGTAAACTTTGTCTATTTTTGTCAAACAAAGACTCTATATAATTCTTAGGTTGTCTAAAATGTTAAAAAAACGATAAAACTTCACGCGGAAACAACTATGTTCAATAGACAAGGCAAATTCCCTCGCGAGTGCTCTCCCCAGAACTCGCCCAAACACTGTTTTTCTTCCGGCTCACTCTTTCCTTCATGTGAAAAAACGTCTTCATTTTTCAAAATACAAGCCCAAAACCATCAATAGTAGACTGTTACCATATAGGGGAAGCCATAGGAATAGGAAAATGGTGGATGGATTCAATGCTTTTCAATAGCTTTTCAAAATAAGAGCATGGGAGCAGAATTTTCTTCGGGTTTTCGCCTGCCAAATCAGTTCTGTTATTGCCACAGGCATACTTTTAACGGTTTTGGGAAATTGAGTCTTTTCTATCCAAAGCTACTAAATGATATGCATATCCTAGCTTCTGGGCCTGAGTGACAGCCCGTTTACTTTGGGCACGTCAGACAGGCGGAAACTAGGAATTCTGCCCCCTAGCTGTAAGAGGTGAAGGCATTTTTTTCTACTTACCCAGAGTCAGATGAACTCATGGATACCGTTTGAAGGTAGTTTCTGGAGCCATTGATAACTAGCATTAGTGCAATGACTGAAAGTCTACGGGAACAGCTAGCATGACGAGCTCTCTAATACCTTGTTGTAATTATCGAAATGAATAGTTTTTAATACAGCAAAGAAAAAAACCAATGTTATCTATTTGTGCACCAGTCATACATGTCCCATACTAATGTGTGTCTGTGTGGTCTCCACAGCAAGCTGCCTACCACCCAGAGGTCAGCAAGGAAGTTCAGAGCCGGGCCCTGCGCTATGGCAACGAGTGTGCCGTGGGCTACCTGGGTCTGCTGGAGCATGTGCTAGTGGTAAGATTACATGTATCTCTTATTTTAATATTATTTTATATAAGTGGTAAGAATGGCACACATCCCCCTCTACCCCACACACGCCCCCCTCACTTCCTTCACACCACAACCCCCCCGCCCCTCAAAATGGCCACCGGTCCACCCATCATGAAATGTTTACTTCAATGGAAATGTCTACTCTGGTACACTTTCTATGTTAACACCAAAGACAGCATACTTTAGCTAGAGGAGGAGTCACCAATTGAAACCGCATAGTAGCTGAATTAGCTCCCCTTCCCCTAAAGGAAAGAATCCAGTCTTTCCCCGTGTATAAAGCAGCATTCAGAGGGCTCTGGATAAGAACGGCATGACCTATAGCTCCCAAAATACCAGACCTGCTCTTCTGACCCCCAAGAGTGTCAATATTGTCCCAAGAGGTATTGCCAAGACACACAACCACTAAATCCCCCCACCCACCACCACCACCACACAGAGACACACAAACACACACACAGAGAGATGAATTTACCATGTGATTTATGTCATATCTGTTGCCATGGGACATTAAAAGCCTTATCTATTATTAAAACCAACCCATAGCCCCGCCCCCACTCCCAATATCGGAGGTCACGTATAATGTCAACGTCCTTTTTTCCTCCTCAACACCCCCTGTCTGAGACGGGTCTAATTGGTGGGCGGGGAGCGCTAGGTGTTAAGCCACAGTCATGTCCATTATAGAGATGGTGTGTAGCGATCTGACTCCTTTACGAAGGAAGGGATATCGGTTAACATGGTGACCACTAGAGCTCTTGGATTCCACTCAGGAACTCATCAGCAAGGGACTTCCTCAGGGTGCAGGGATATTGGAACTATATTTGGGAGCTTTTAAATTGCTTGTTTGGTTGCAAGAAGAGAAATCAAAAGGGACAAATCGTAACTTGAGATCTGTGTGCTTACTCAGACGTTGACTTACTCAGACTTTCACATAAATCATGCACTGATGTCAATGGGAGATTTCAGACAATTTTTGTCACATGCACAGATCTCAAGATAGAATTTGGCCATGATTAAGTTGTTCATTACTATAGATATAATTGAAAAATCAAACGATATAAAGATGATATCACATTACGAACCATTTCCATGCACAATTTCTCACCTGGTATTTGCTTATACTTTCTCCACCGTGAAATTGAATGTCCATTAAAATGTAACCGAAAGGTCCTGATGAATTTCCTCTCCACCCCCCACAATTTCCTGTGAATGTTCTGGGTCTCACTGTTGACTGTGATGATGTAGCCGGTGAGTATTAGTAAGGCAATGTGATTTACTGCACGAGTGTGGAGCTCCATTGGGGACATACTTACACCGCCCTGAGAACACTGTCCTCAGCAGATCCTAGATCAGATCCACACATCTCTCCTTATCTAGCTCTAAAGTTGTCAATAACAGTATATTAGCTCAGATCTACAATTATCTGGCTCTCAAGCTGGTGTTAAAGAAAAAGTTAGCTTTTTTTACAACCGAATAAAATGTTTTGGTTTCACTTGTTTTAGAGAAAAAAGTGATTCACTTCCTCATCCTCATTGTTTAGTATGGCAGCTAAAAAAACACCAACATATGTATTTTTTCAAACGGAAATGCTCTCAGCATAGTGATGCAGGTCTTTAAAGGTTGAACACATGAAATTGTGTCGTTCCGAACTTTATCCGCAACATTATATTACATTTTGTGTGAAATTATATAAGAGCTACTGGAAGCGGTAGTGTCCCAATACTAGAAGCGGTAGTGTCCCAATACTAGAAGCGGTAGTGTCCCAATACTAGAAGCGGTAGTGTCCCAATACTAGAAGCGGTAGTGTCCCAATACTAGAAGCTAGTGTCCCAATACTAGAAGCGGTAGTGTCCCAATACTAGAAGCGGTAGTGTCCCAATACTAGAAGCGGTAGTGTCCCAATACTAGAAGCGGTAGTGTCCCAATACTAGAAGCGGTAGGGTCCCAATACTAGGGTCCCAATACTAGAAGCGGTAGGGTCCCAATACTAGAAGCGGTAGTGTCCCAATACTAGAAGCGGTAGTGTCCCAATACTAGAAGCGGTAGTGTCCCAATACTAGAGCGGTAGTGTCCCAATACTAGAAGCGGTAGTGTCCCAATACTAGAAGCGGTAGTGTCCCAATACTAGAAGCGGTAGTGTCCCAATACTAGAAGCGGTAGTGTCCCAATACTAGAAGCGGTAGTGTCCCAATACTAGAAGCGGTAGGGTCCCAATACTAGAAGCGGTAGGGTCCCAATACTAGAAGCGGTAGGGTCCCAATACTAGAAGCGGTAGTGTCCCAATACTAGAAGCGGTAGTGTCCCAATACTAGAAGCGGTAGTGTCCCAATACTAGAAGCGGTAGTGTCCCAATACTAGAAGCGGTAGTGTCCCAATACTAAGCGGTAGGGTCCCAATACTAAAGCGGTAGGGTCCCAATACTAGAAGCAGTAGTGTCCCAATACTAGAAGCGGTAGTGTCCCAATACTAGAAGCGGTAGTGTCCCAATACTAGAAGCGGTAGTGTCCCAATACTAGAAGCGGTAGTGTCCCAATACTAGAAGCGGTAGTGTCCCAATACTAGAAGCAGTAGTGTCCCAATACTAGAAGCAGTAGTGTCCCAATACTAGAAGCGGTAGGGTCCCAATACTAGAAGCAGTAGTGTCCCAATACTAAGCGGTAGTGTCCCAATACTAGAAGCGGTAGTGTCCCAATACTAGAAGCGGTAGTGTCCCAATACTAGAAGCGGTAGTGTCCCAATACTAGAAGCGGTAGTGTCCCAATACTAGAAGCGGTAGTGTCCCAATACTAGAAGCGGTAGTGTCCCAATACTAGAAGCGGTAGTGTCCCAATACTAGAAGCGGTAGGGTCCCAATACTAGAAGCGGTAGGGTCCCAATACTAGAAGCGGTAGGGTCCCAATACTAGAAGCGGTAGGGTCCCAATACTAGAAGCGGTAGGGTCCCAATACTAGAAGCGGTAGGGTCCCAATACTAGAAGCGGTAGGGTCCTTAATACTAGATGCGGTAGGGTCCTTAATACTAGATGCGGTAGGGTCCTTAATACTAGATGCGGTAGGGTCCTTAATACTAGATGCGGTAGGATCCTTAATACTAGATGCGGTAGGATCCTTAATACTAGATGCGGTAGGATCCTTAATACTAGATGCGGTAGGATCCTTAATACTAGATGTAGGATCCTTAATACTAGATGCGGTAGGATCCTTAATACTAGATGCGGTAGGATCCTTAATACTAGATGCGGTAGGATCCTAATACTAGATGCGGTAGGATCCTTAATACTAGATGCGGTAGGATCCTAATACTAGATGCGGTAGGATCCTTAATACTAGATGCGGTAGGATCCTAATACTAGATTTTTTTTTATTTTTTATTTCACCTTTATTTAACTAGGTAGGCCAGTTGAGAACAAGTTCTCATTTACAACTGCGACCTGGCCAAGATGAAGCAAAGCAGTTCGACACATACAACAACACAGAGTTACACATGGAGTGAAACAAACACAAAAATAATACAGTAGGAAAAAAACTAATCTATATACAATGTGTGCAAATGAGGTAGGATAAGGAACATAAGGCAATAAATAGGCCATGGTGGCAAAGTAACTACAGTATAGCAATTTAACACTGGAATGGTAAATGTGCAGTAGATGAATGTGCAAAGTAAAAATACTGGGGTGCAAAGGAGCAAGATAAATAAATGACTATGGTAGGGGATGAGGTAGTTGGTTGGGCTATGTACAGGTGCAGTGATCTGTGAGCTGCTCTGACAGCTGGTGCTTGAAACTAGTGAGGGAGATAAGTGTCTCCAGTTTCAACGATTTTTGTAGTTTGTTCCAGTCATTGGCAGCAGAGAACTGGAAGGAAAGGCGGCCAAAATAGGAATTGGCTTTGGGGGTGGCCAGTGAGATATACCTGCTGGAGCGAGTGCTACGGGTGGGTGCTGCTATGGTTACCAGCGAGCTGAGATAAGGCGGGGCTTTACCTAGCAGGGACTTGTAGATGACCTGGAGCCAGTGGGTCTGGCGACGAGTGTGTAGCGAGGGCCAGCCGACTAGAGCATACAGGTCGCAGTGGTGGGTAGTATATGGGGCTTTGGTGACAAAGTGGATGGCACTGTGATAGACTGCATCCAGTTTGCTGAGTAGAGTGTTGGAGGCTATTTTGTAGATGACATCGCCGAAGTCGAGGATCGGCAGGATAGTCAGTTTTACTAGTGCAAGTTTGGCAGCATTATTGAAGGAGGCTTTGTTGCAAAATAGAAAGCCGATTCTAGATCTAATTTTGGATTGGAGATGTTTAATGTGAGTCTGGAAGGAGAGTTTACAGTCTAGCCAGACACCTAGGTATTTGTAGTTGTCCACGTATTCTAGGTCAGAGCCGTCCAGGGTAGTGATGCTAGTCGGGCGGCGGATGCAGGCAGCGAACGGTTGAAAAGCATGCATTTGGTTTTACTAGCGTTTAAGAGCAGTTGGAGGCCACAGAAGGAGTGCTGAATGGCATTGAAGCTCGTTTGGAGGTTAGTTAACACAGTGTCCAAAGAAGGGCCAGAAGTATACAGAATGGTGTCGTCTGCATAGAGGTGGATCAGAGACTCACCAGCAGCAAGAGCGACATCATTGATGTATACAGAGAAGAGAGTCGGCCCAAGAATTGAACCCTGTGGCACCCCCATAGAGACTGCCAGAGGCCCGTACAACAGGCCCTCCGATTTAACACAATGAACTCTGTCGGCAAAGTAGTTGGTGAACCAGGCGAGGCAATCATTAGAGAAACCAAGGCTGTTGAGTCTGCTGATAAGGATGTGGTGATTGACAGAGTCGAAAGCCTTGGCCAGGTCAATGAATACGGCTGCACAGTAATGTCTCTTATCGATGGCGGTTATGATATCGTTTAGTACCTTGAGCGTGGCTGAGGTGCACCCGTGACCAGCTCGGAATGAGCTAGATGCGGTAGTATCCTAATACTAGAAGCGGTAGTATCCTAATACTAGAAGCGGTAGTATCCTAATACTAGATGCGGTAGTATCCTAATACTAGATGCGGTAGTATCCTAATACTAGAAGCGGTAGTATCCTAATACTAGAAGCGGTAGTATCCTAATACTAGAAGCGGTAGTATCCTAATACTAGATGCGGTAGTATCCTAATACTAGATGCGGTAGTATCCTAATACTAGATGTAGTATCCTAATACTAGATGCGGTAGTATCCTAATACTAGATGCTGGTAGTATCCTAATACTAGATCTTGTTAGTATCCTAATACTAGAAGCGGTAGTATCCTAATACTAGATGTAGTATCCTAATACTAGATGTAGTATCCTAATACTAGATGTAGTATCCTAATACTAGATGTAGTATCCTAATACTAGAAGCGGTAGTATCCTAATACTAGATGGTAGTATCCTAATACTAGATGTAGTATCCTAATACTAGATGCTTGTAGTATCCTAATACTAGATGCGGTAGTATCCTAATACTAGATCTTGTAGTATCCTAATACTAGATCTTGGTAGTATCCTAATACTAGAAGCGGTAGTATCCTAATACTAGAAGCGGTAGTATCCTAATACTAGAAGCGGTAGTATCCTAATACTAGAAGCGGTAGTATCCTAATACTAGAAGCGGTAGTATCCTAATACTAGATGCGGTAGTATCCTAATACTAGATGCGGTAGTATCCTAATACTAGAAGCGGTAGTATCCTAATACTAGAAGCGGTAGTATCCTAATACTAGATGCGGTAGTATCCTAATACTAGATGCGGTAGTATCCTAATACTAGAAAAAATGTTAGATTTTTAGCAAGTTGACACATCAATGCATCGGGAAATAAACAGATTGTTCTTAACAACACATATGCAACTAATGTTATCTTGCTGCATGGAGATTTGTGTTTGTCATAATGTGTGTACAGGACATATGTACATAATGTGTTTGTGCCCGAGTGTGTTAGAATTATCTGCCCGAGTGCACAATACACACAACTCATTACTTTCCCATGCCCTGTATTGTTTCGAAAGTGTAAGTTCCTTATTCTAGTTCTCCATGACCTTGGGGCTCAGGTCAACTCATTACGTGTGTGTGTGTTACTCATGTGTGTAAATGTGACTTTCCTGTGTGTGTTGCGCCCCTGTGTAGACCTACGTACAGTATGTATTTGCGTGTGGCTAGCGGCCATGCCACTCATTCCTGTGCAGCCACGCTGCTCCTCTTGTCTTTTCCTAGTAGTGTATCTGAATGAACTGGAGCGCAGCGCGTCCCACAGGCACAGAGCACTGTTAATGCCCTGCACCTGTCATCTGCCAGGCCCAACTGGCCAGGTCCGTCTCACTGGAGGACACTCTGAGGACACTGACACACACACACACACACACACACACACATAATGAGTGGGCCACTGCCTGGGGCTGGCTAGAGCCATGTACTGTATATTATATACTGAGTTTGATTGTTTGTTTGTGGTTAGACGTCTATAGACCATGCCATGTTGGCACCAAATGTTCCAAGACTAGTCTATTCTGTTGAGAATGCATTGTAATGCCTGAACTCTGCATCTATGGCTGAGTCTGAAAACATTACTAGCTGTCAAATCTTGTTTCCTGAATTCCTTTCAAAGCTCATTGCAGGAGGACCGATGGGAGGGACTTTGGATCCTCTCATCCAATGAGCTTTGAGAGGAATTGCAGAAACCAGTATGGGGAAAGCAAGGATTTGATGTCTGGTAACATATTCAGACACTGCCTATGGCTCTGGGATAAACCACCCTCTCCCACTACCACCCTGCCACTATCAACTAGCAAGCTCTTCCCACATGATCACCCATGCCCACATCCAATTGGACTAAACTGCTAATGTGCTTTGGCATGTGGAGGCTGAGTGGTTTATGTTTGTTAACAAGGTGTCTTTGTAGCACCTTTATTTATTGCTAAATGTAAATAGCCTGATATCTTTATCTTTAATTTGTCACCCAATTTTTTTTAAAGACCTTTAAATGTGAGTTCGAAATAGTCTTATGGTCCCAAACGGAAGACCCAGCAGTGTTACATTTTCATGGTCCCAAATGGAAGACTCCGTTGTGTTAGTAGGTACAGCAGGTGACAGATGATTGAATTGCAATGTCTTGAAGCATAAGCAATATAGCTGAAGTCTGAGGTGTCAATGGGGGCTGTGACTCACTCTCTCAATTAGTCTTTCTGGGATTCCTCCCATCTCCTCTCCTCCTTAACTGTATTAGAGGAGAAGGTCCAATGTGTTTTGAGGACAGAGGATTCGAGGAAAGATTAATTGCGAAATATCTACTGTCTTTGGCTGCCGTGTTAGTCCTACAAAGACCCTAGTAGAGAGAGACTGACTAACTGTTGTTGTCTCTCCTTTGTCCCCTTACCACAGATCATCCAGAAGCCCAGCCACGAGCTCAAGCAGCAGTTGGCCAACTACTCCAAGCGCGTGGCAGGCTCCGTCACCGAGCTCATCCAGGCCGCCGAGGCCATGAAGGGTACCTTGACCTCTTATTATTACAGAACTACATTCCCCACGTGTCGCTCTTTCACCTCTCCCCTCCTTAAGGCGTCAGCATGCTTCAGTTTGGCTGGCGCCTAGCTGAACTCAGCTAGCTGAAATGAACTCCCTTAAAATGCCTTTGCTTGAAAAACTAGAAAAAAGCGGCATAGCCATAGCCAGTATTCGCTTCCTCAAAATAGTCAGAATTAATCTAAGATAATTTATGACAGATTTCTTGAGTTATGGTCAAACTACATTAAGTTATTTGGTGCAGTATTTCTCAATAAAAAAATGTGCATGAAAACGAGTCGTCTTCAGAACTGTTTTGGCTGGGAAGCATGAGGACGCCTTCCATGGCTGTAGTTGAGGACGCCTTCCATGGCTGTAGTTGAGGACGCCTTCCTACAGATTTCCATGGCTGTAGTTTATTGAGGAGGCAGCATGGCAGCTTTCCATGGCTGTAGTTTATTTAGGAGGCAGCATGGCAGCTTTCCATGGCTGTAGTTTATTTAGGAGGCAGCATGGCATCCCCTTCTGGCCTAGCTCGCTATCGCGTCACAGATCTAATGGGCAGGATAGGTGTTAGCGGTATGACTGAAACCAGGCGGAGATATTGCTTACACCTATACCTGCTTATACCTATACCTGCTTACACCTATACCTGCTTACACCTATACCTGCTTACACCTATACCTGCTTACACCTATACCTGCTTACACCTATACCTGCTTACACCTATACCTGCTTACACCTATACCTGCTTACACCTATACCTGCTTACACCTATACCTGCTTATACCTATACCTGCTTATACCTATACCTAACGAGGGCAGAAAGAAAGGAAGGGTAGCACCTCTCTGGAATGAGCCCAAGTCTGTCAGAGAGAGGGGGGGCGGCCGCCCCGCATAACGTTGAGACTCAATTTACAGCACCCTCAGCTGCTGCCCCACGGGCCCTTCTCTTTCACACGGCCGTCTCCAGTCCCCATCCCAGAGGTGTCAAGAACAAGCCGCGCGTCGTCCTCAAGACAGCACCATGAGCACATCGCCCACCGATTTAGAGGGGAAATACTAGAGCCCCCCCCAAAGAGCAATCTTCTGCAGTCCCCGTTAGAGATGCTTTAGCCTGAAAGGGAATCCTCGCCACTGGCTTGGTGATAATGCCACGTCTTGATTTAACAGACGATGAGACAGGAACGTCTATATCTGCTCTCTGGAATAAGACGTGGAGATTGATGTGGTGAGCAGTACGTGGTAACACTGAAAGGCTGTCCATCATATCGGCAGCATGAATACAGTAGCAATCTAAAGGCATGAGTAGGACAGAGGATGTGGAAAGCAGTGGTGGTCAGTGCCGTTTAAGATCAGTGAGATTTATGAACATACCCTTATTTGTGTTTCAGCATATTGGATGACTCTCATTCATATTCCATTCACCCAGCTCAATGTAACAGCGATAGGTTTAGGCTACTACACGATACTCAAATTATCCCTCTACCCATCATGAGGTTGCTACAACCTAGGCTACGAATGAAAGTTTATAACATAGGTGCACAGGTCAAGAGACAAATTGAAGTAATCAAGGTGACACATTCAATACCGCCTTGCACACTTGCCTGCATCTAAGCTGATCTAGGGTGTAATCATTAGTACAAACTCAGGTAGGTTTATCCCCATTTTGTTCCGTTTGCTTTCGTTTAAGAAATGTTTTTCAACAGAATCTGCGGAATAAATACACCCCCGATCACCCGCACAAACAGTTCACTTTTGTAGCTGCCACATACAAACAGCATAATCACTTAGCCTTAGCCAGCTAGCTAACATAAATATAATTCCTTTCTGTTTGAACCGAGTGTTTGAGTAGGCTAAATTAGCTAGCTGCATTAGCTAGCTTAGTGAAAGGGGGGAAAAAATACAATAAAATAAATATAGCTAATTTGTTCAACTGTTGTCTTTCTATTTGAGTCAACCACTCACCACATTTTATGCACTGCAGTGCTAGCTAGCTGTAGCTTATGCTTTCAGTACTAGATTCATTCTCTGATCCTTTGTTTGGGTGGACAACATGTCAGTTCATACATCATTACTGTGTAAGTCTATGGAAGGGTTGAGCCTCCTAGGTTTTGTATTGAAGTAAATGTACCCATAGGAGGAGGGAAAATAGCTACACCATTGTGCTACCCTACAACGTGTTGTTGAGGCTACTGTAGACCTTCATTACAAAAACGGTGTGTTTTAATCAGTTATTTGGTGGCGTGAATAGATTTATTATAGTTTTATCTAAAAAGGATAACTTAACATTTTTCACTTTCTTTGGAAGAGAACTATAACAGTGTATATATGGTAACCATGTGATGTTGAATGTGATGCACTGGACCAATGGGCTCCCAACACACTGTATATACCTGCAAAATGAATGTTTATTACCATTCCATTTTGAGAGTACAACTTTGAGGCATATTGTTCTGTGTGACAAAAACTGTTAACCAAGATAACCATGTGATGTACTGTACAGAAGCATTCAGTAATGCCTCATAGTGACCATAAATAAGAGTACTGTTGTTTAGCACTAACATGTCGTTTGTGTGTGTCAACAGGAACGGAATGGGTGGACCCCGAGGACCCCACGGTCATCGCTGAGAACGAGCTTCTGGGAGCTGCTGCCGCCATTGAAGCGGCCGCCAGGAAACTGGAGCTGCTGAGGCCCCGCACCAAACCCAAGGTGAGGATGCTTTCTCCGCCCGCGTCAGGAGGTCCCCATGCCTTGCCCAGCCAGCTAAGCACCTCTGCGGGGGACACAGTCACACACTAACCCTCCCCTATGGATCAGAGACCGTGTGTTGGTGCTCCACTCCTTGTGCAAAGGGTTACACAGTCTTGACCTCAAGGGTAGAGGCCTCCTGGACTAGTTAGCTGTCCACTGTCCGCATTGAACACCCCTACAGTAATGATACCGTCCACTTAAAATGCCTAGATATCCATTTAGATATCCATGTTTGAGTCGAGGGCTTGAGTTACATACTGTAGTTGACACCGTCTGTACTCATCATAGTGGTGTAGAGTAGAACAGGCCTATTAACACCACTCAGGATGTGTATTGTGTGCACTAACCGCCTCCTCAATTGTCGCGCCATAAAGTAGGTTATGGCATGTTTAACGTGTTTTGTGACTCCAACATTCTCTGTGTTTTGTAAACAGGAAGCGGACGAGAGCCTGAACTTTGAGGAGCAGATCCTGGAGGCGGCCAAATCGATCGCAGCCGCCACCAGCGCTCTGGTCAAAGCTGCCTCAGCCGCCCAGAGGGAACTGGTGGCCCAAGGGAAGGTAAGCGCTCCAGAGTTATCAGGGGGCAATTCACTGGTTGAAATAATGTCATTATGACGTCTTTTCAACTAGTTTTGCCCAGCTGTGTCTGCTGGGTAGTAACGTCTAACTCATGCTGTAGTCATTCAACACCGTCTGAGTGGCCCGGGCTTGATTTACACTCTCCCCGGGCCTGATTTACACTCTCCCCGGGCCCGATTTACACTCTCCCCGGGCCCGATTTACACTCTCCCCGGGCCCGATTTACACTCTCCCCGGGCCCGATTTACACTCTCCCCGGGCCCGATTTACACTCTCCCCGGGCCCGATTTACACTCTCCCCGGGCCCGATTTACACTCTCCCCTGGCCCGTGTGCCCAGACTAACGCTCTCTCCCCGGGCCCGTGTGCCCAGACTAACGCTCTCTCCCCGGGCCCGTGTGCCCAGACTAACGCTCTCTCCCCGGGCCCGTGTGCCCAGACTAACGCTCTCTCCCCGGACCCGTGTGCCCAGACTAACGCTCTCTCCCGGACCCGTGTGCCCAGACTAACGCTCTCCCGGACCCGTGTGCCCAGACTAACGCTCTCTCCCGGACCCGTGTGCCCAGACTAACGCTCTCTCCCGGACCCGTGTGCCCAGTCTAACGCTCTCTCCCCAGACCCGTGTGCCCAGACTAACGCTCTCTCCCCAGACCCGTGTGCCCAGACTAACGCTCTCTCCCCAGACCCGTGTGCCCAGACTAACGCTCTCTCCCCAGACCCGTGTGCCCAGACTAACGCTCTCTCCCCAGACCCGTGTGCCCAGACTAACGCTCTCTCCCCAGACCCGTGTGCCCAGACTAACGCTCTCTCCCCAGACCCGTGTGCCCAGACTAACGCTCTCTCCCCAGACCTGTGTGCTCAGACTAACTCTCCCTCTCTCTTTTTCTGTGCTCTCTCAGGTCGGTGCCTGCCCAGCCAATGCAGTGGATGATGGACAGTGGTCTCAAGGTCTCATTTCAGCCGTAAGTGTCACTGTCATTCCTTAACCAGTAGATGAGGTATTTGAACAGATGATCAAAATCTACCTAAAGTAGCACCATTACTAAGGAATATAACTTATCCATATTTATGGTGGCATCATTTGTTGCCTTCACATGTGAATGAATAATAGAGGCATTCAATTATCTCACCGGACTGATTCACAGCCCTCTTCTCCAACTCTCTGTTCCACTAGGCCCGAATGGTTGCTGCAGCGACCAGCAACCTGTGCGAGGCGGCCAACTCGGCGGTGCAGGGCCACGCCAGCGAGGAGAAGCTCGTCAGCTCGGCCAAGCAGGTGTCTGCCTCCACTGCCCAGCTCCTGGTGGCCTGCAAGGTCAAGGCTGACCAGGACTCTCAGACCATGAAGAGGCTACAGGTCAGAGTGCTATGTACTTATAGAACTTCTCCTATTGTGTCCTCCACCCCCGGCAGCTGCTCGGTCTGCTCAGTCTATACATACAAACCAATGTGACAGGGTGGGGTCAGTTGATGATAAACAGTCAGTAGAAAGGTTTTTCAATGGTGACACAGTGGTAAACTTGCTATGACTCTGTCATAAAGACTGAGTATCCCATAGGGCGGTGATGTGTGTCTTTGTTGGTTTTAGCACAGCCTTATCCCTCGCAGGGAAGCAATTCCTGATTTGGTCACAGTGTTTTCCGTTTAGTATGCTGTTAGTCTTTAATGTTTAGTATGCTGTTAGTCTTTAATGTTTAGTATGCTGTTAGTCTTTAATGTTTAGTATGCTGTTAGTCTTTAATGTTTAGTATGCTGTTAGTCTTTAATGTTTAGTATGCTGTTAGTCTTTAATGTTTAGTATGCTGTTAGTCTTTAATGGCTACAGACCCTGTCAATACCCACGGTACCTTGTTTTGCCTAAACTACGTCCCTGCCGTTAGGGCTTTTGTCTCTACTGTCTCTTCAACAATAACGCTTAGACCAGTCTTTCTGGGGTTCTGCAGTTTTTATTTCTTAGAAAAAAGACTTTTTTGGGGCTCATTTGGAGGAGGCCGGAGCTGAGAAATGAGAGTTTCTGAGAGAGGGAGACGTGTCACGGTCTAAATCTATTAACGTCCCATCGCTACAGTATTTCTAGAAGTGTCTGTTGTTCCTTAAAGAAAAGAACAGGTGAGGAGATCCACCCTTGTCTATTGTCTCCAAAGGCCCCAATCTTTTTCTACTGCGAGGTGCCAACTCATATAGACCTCAGTAGAAACTTCTCTGTCAGTATTCTCAGGTGACACAGCAGAAGAGACATTTAAATTCCTTTAGAGGTGTGTCGTCATGGAAACTCATCATTTACACAATCCATATATGGAGGGTATTCTGTTTCAGAACTGCGTGTTAAAATCACAAGTCCAGCCTATCAAAGCTGTCCCAGCCTTACTGACGTGGGCCGTCCACAGTCAGTCCCCTCTCTGGAAATAGTCGATCCTGTGTAGTTACAGGATCTCCCCCCAGCTCTATGCACACCAACCAGCCAACCGGCTCATATTCTCTCATCCCAATCAGCAGCGGCTTATCTCCTGCTGTTCCGGGCTTGCAGCTGCTCCTGGGTCATTCCCATATAGTTGTGTATACAGTGTCTCTCGAAACAACATACATTGCCTTTGAAAATGTCGTAAACCTAGCCTCGGCCTTTGATTACTGCCAGACTGGAGAAGTTGAAGAATCCACGTTTGTTTCCAATCCCTTTTGGAAGGCCATGTAGTTAGTCAACAATGCCTGGTTATTAAGCACGTTAAGATTAAGCGTTGATTGTAGTGCTGTGTGTAAGGCTTGTGTGGTAGGTACGTGGCCGCGGGGTGTATGTGTATTCTGACTGGCCCTGACATGAAGCGAAGACAGCAGGGGGTATCAGACCAGAGAGGGTTAAATTGAGTCATTATACAATGGTTGGTTTGGAATTCCCATTGTTAGTCTATCCGGCCTATGATATACCAGACAACATACACATGGCCACATTCATAAAAAGTGCCATAGGTTACGTCGTTACTTAGCAACGCACTGCTACTACTACTGGTACAGATCCACTGTCTCGTTTGCCCAGCCATGCAATTTACACATCTGATTTCCACTGTAAGAAGCCTCGACAATTGATAAACACAAAAAAAAGAAACAAAATGCAGCTAGTTTGCAGTGAATTGTGTTAGCTGTGTAGTTGGCTAGCTAGCAAGGGGGGTATAGCCTCCATAGCAACCATTTTTGTTTGCCATAGCAACCTGCAAAGTTCTAACAATCAACCAGTGCTTGGGTAGTTTTGCTTCACACAGCAGTTAATACGAATAAAACTAACGACCAGAGAACACCTAAAATTGCACTTGACAACCAGTGTTAGTGAATGTAGCATCACGTTTTGTTGAAAAATGTATGGTTGGGAAATAATCTGGCTTTTTAATGCTGGTAACCCTTTGTATAAAAGCAATAATGTTATTACATTTTTTGTCATGGCTGTGATGTGATAGCCATGAGGCAAATTGCTAAATGAAGCCATATACTGCACATCCCTGACATACTCGATAAATGAGAGAACAGAACACTGACAGCAGTGTTGACTGCTGTCGTATCAAAGCGGTATGGAAATACACCTCAGGAAAGGATAGCAATCTATTTTTCCAACTGTGTATATCAAATGTATGAAACAAAACCACTTGGTTTGTACGAGATATGTTAGCCTTGGGTATAAAAAATAAAACCATGGCCATTTTGCCACTACTAAGCCAAACCAAACTGTACGGCCCCAGCCTGGTGACGATTCTTCCGTAGTTGCTGGAAGGGTGCTGAAAATGACTGTGAAAGAAAAATAACCAAGCCAGCAAAAAATGGTTCAGATTTGCACAATAGTGTGAAAGGAGTTTTTAAGTTTGACAGTTGGTTTTATCCAATTCAACCTCCCCCACCTGTACCCTATTTTGGTCAGTACCAGGAAAACAAACCTGGCGTCTTTTACTGACTAGCAGCTGTTGGGAGATCCGACGGGGTTGTCTAGCATTGTGTTTTATGTCAGGGCTAAGCTAACAGTGACATTCTGACCATAGAGCTAGTGTAAGGGGAGGGAGAATTGGACAGGAAAGCAGCTCTAGCCTTGCCAGCACGGTACCTCTTTTTTTCTCTCAGCGAAGCCTCAAAAGGAGAAAAAAAAAACACGTCTCCTTGTTTGTAATGGGCTGCCAAGTGAGTCTCGGTAACAAGTATGTTTTGCTTCAAGTGAACTACAGCGAACAGCTCCTTATTGCCTTTTAAAGCAATCCCCAAGCGTGAAGAGAGAGCTGGGTGTTTTGGTCCTCTCCACTAGCTCTGGCGGAGGCCAACATTCCCTTTCCAGGGGCACTGTTTATGAACAGTAGGAGTGGAGAAGTCATGTTCTTAACCGAAAGCTATGTGTCAGTCAGTCGCCAGTGTTTTACACCCCTTTTGTGAGCCCAATTCACTTTTAAAATCCTGTCTGGAATTTCATTTTTTACTTACAGGGCTACAGTATTGAAATGTGATTACACTTGTCTTTTTTAAAAGGCCTGCACACAGTGTGCTGTATATCACAGAAAATGATGTGTCTGTAAGCATCTTAGTGTCAATGCTTTGGGTTTTGGCTTAGAGTTGGTGTCACCTTGACCCCACTGTCCATTCTGCTTCCACAGGCTGCCGGAAATGCTGTTAAGAGGGCCTCCGATAGCCTGGTGAAGGCGGCACAGAAAGCAGCCTTTGACGCCCAAGATGAGCAGGCCGTGGTTGTCAAGAGCAAGATGGTGGGCGGCATTGCTCAGGTAAGCAGAGGGCCATGAGAGCCTGCTGGAATGTTCACACAAACTTCCCATCGACTTAAGGATTATTTCAGTGCTATAGAGAGGAAGACAGTGTCATTCTATGACACCCAAATTCAGAATTCCTTTCTTAAAGATCACATACAAGACATGTTTTGTATATCTGTTGATGTGTGTACCTGTGTTTCCATGTGCCTTTTTGTTCATCTATGTATTAGAGGTGTGTTCTGGGTGTTAACCAGTTGTGTTCTGTCTGTTAGATCAGGGTGTTAACCAGTTGTGTTGTGTCTGTTAGATCAGGGTGTTAACCAGTTGTGTTCTGTCTATTAGATCAGGGTGTTAACCAGTTGTGTTCTGTCTGTTAGATCAGGGTGTTAACCAGTTGTGTTGTCTGTTGTGTTGTCTGTTAGATCAGGGTGTTAACCAGTTGTGTTCTGTCTGTTAGATCAGGGTGTTAACCAGTTGTGTTCTGCCTGTTAGATCAGGGTGTTAACCAGTTGTGTTGTGTTCTGTCTGTTAGATCATTGCTGCCCAGGAGGAGATGCTGAGGAAGGAGAGGGAGCTGGACGAGGCCAGAAAGAAGCTGGCCACCATCCGACAGCAGCAGTACAAGTTCCTGCCCTCCGAGCTCAGGGAGGACGGGCAGGAGCAGTGATGAAACGTGTACACACACACACACACACACACATATACATACATACATACATACATACATACATACATACATACATACATACATACATATACAGCGAAGACAAATCCGATGTTCAGGGCCTACACGCCCAGGCTATATTAGAGGAAAACGAAGAGGTATTATGCTTGAAGAGGAGCAATATTAGGGTGAGATCATTAAAAGGAAAGGGGTAAAAGGTGAAAGCTGTATTAGGATGTCTATTTTAAGTGTATTTTTTTCTTAGATTATTTGTGACGTTCAAGAGCGTTACAGTGCCACTGGTTTTGTTTTTGGATAATGCAAAAAAAGAAATACACATATATATATATATATGTGTGTATCCAAGTCTTTGAGGTAGTCCTTGATAGTTTGTGATTTAATTGAGCGTTTAGGTCCTAGATTGCATGTGTTCACTGCCGCTTCACCGTTTTTATTAAATTCACATCCTCCTGCCAATAACGCTAGCATGCTAATCTTTTAGTGAGCACAATAACTATC
Organism: Brachymystax lenok tsinlingensis; assembly: GCA_030435695.1. Classification (NCBI taxonomy): domain Eukaryota; kingdom Metazoa; phylum Chordata; class Actinopteri; order Salmoniformes; family Salmonidae; genus Brachymystax; species Brachymystax lenok. Next base: position 38,258,466 of record CM059815.1, read on the forward strand.
TGTTTGGCGGTGTCCGTTTTCTGTTTTTGGAGTAGAAAAATGCAGTCCCCAAAAGGTGGGCTTACAGCGGGTAAGTGTTGAGATCTTACCTGGCTGACCAATGATTTTAACTGGCCACGGTAAATCGTAAGAGACGGTCGATCATCGTACAACCCAGAGCTCAGCTAGGTGTTTGTCATAAACAAGTGTGGCTTCGGACAGATCCCAAAGACACTGTTTTTACAAGAATGTGTGTGTTGTCAGGTAGGCTCTTCCTTGTTATTTGAACCAATGACATTTAACTGTATTTTGTTGCAATTTGGACCAGAGGTGCAATGATTTACTTTGCGATTAAACAATTCAGAGAGGAAACATATCTTTTTTTTTTTTTTTTAAAGAGAAATAATGCTATGAAATGTGTTACAAATGGTATCTTCTATTACATTTATATGTTAATAAAGTATATGTGAGTATTTGTTTGTGTCATCATATGAACATTTGGGCCTGATATTATCTGTATTTTGAAGCTCATAAAGCCATACTTTGCTTTCTTCAGGACATTGTTTTGAATCATGAATGACTGTTCCTTCGGGTGCTGTTGAGTGGTTAAATCCTTTAGCAGATGTAGACTGTGTAATACGCATCTAATAGCCAACTGTAACCAGTAGATCTTTAGAAACAAATTTAGATATGTATTTTGGGGTAATTTCTCTTGTCACAGTACAATCCTATGATGGCAATTGTATGCAAAGGATAATGTGTCCAATGTTGTTCTTATTAACCATCATTTACCCTGAATTGCCAGCCTATTTCACATTGTCAGCGGCCTCATTGTAACCTAACCTCCTTTCTTTCAACATATCAATGAGTCAAAAAAGTGCCTGCTATATGTATTTTACAACTAATTGTATTTAACTGTTAACGTTTTCCCATCTTCAAGTGCACTTATCCATTTGTTTAACTTAACAACACATCATATAAATCCACTCTTTTACAAACATTGTTTTCTCTTTTCTCTTAATAGAAATAGGCAACTTAACAGTTGTTTTCTATCAACTATGTGTTGATCACAAACATAGGGAAAGCCTAACTTGAGTGTTTTTTCTTTTCTTTTCATTTTCTAATTGTTTTGTTGACCTTTTTGATTTTGATACTATAAATGTATTAACAGTGCTATGGGATCACCATCTCAATAGTATTGTAAAAGAGATTTATGGTCAATAAAGCTGGTTTTCCCTCAAGTTATTTTCTTTCTCTTTATTAAACATTAAAATGTTGAAGTCACTTTTTTATCAATGCTTCATATAATAATATGCCCTGCTATGCTGATATTCGGACAGGTTAACATGAATAAAATAGACTCGCCATTGTGAACGAATTCTATTCGCATCAAGTCGACAGTAGCCTAGACAGTCAAAAATACATTTCCCCTTGGCTCCATACTGTACCTTGTCGTTTGTGACCGGTCATTCTTCACCAAAGACCAACTTCGTCCCCAGGTGGCTGCTGCTAACCGGCACTAACTACCCTCAGTCTTGGCAACATAACTTTTGACTGTTGTTACAACTTGTTACTGTTATTTTCCCCTCTATTTGAAATACCATTAGAAACAACCCATGCCCTGACAGACTTATCAATGAACAAGCCTAGTTCAGGCGACCAAACTAAGACGACACTGGCTGTAGTGGCGTCATGTGTGCAAATTGTATTCAATGTGGACATGAAGAGGAAGAGCGCACGAAGGCTATAATGTGGACATGCGCTGGTTAAAACCATGCCTAACTGCGTCCCCCGGTGCGCTCCGGGAGTGAACGGCAAATACAGGGGAAGTGAAATACACCAAAGTAGACCTATTAAAGATGGCCAACCTTTTCATTACATGGTGTGGGCACCTATATCCCTGTGTCTACAGATATATTTAGGTCCAATCTCATACCACAGACATTCGAACATTATATGAAATCGGAGCCTCCCAAAAATGGACAAAATCTGTGCGCTTAATTCCTACCCAACGCGTTGAACGAATCACAGGCGCGCGACGTCACTCTAGCTCGGGCGTGATTTAGCTGAACTTTCCAAAAAAAGTATTTGGCTCTGGACAGAATTCCATCCTCCCATCCTCCCTTACCTAATCCAGACTAGCTTTGTCTCGTCACTCGGCTCGAGGTGCTGCTTCTGTCAACTTCAGTCCTCTGTCCTCTGTGTGGCTCGTGCGCGTCCGTCGAGAGCACCAACTCTGAACACTTTTCGCCTGTTATTAGGAGAGAAAAAACCACAGTAACCATGGAAGCCATCAAGAAGAAAATGCAAATGTTGAAACTGGATAAGGAGAATGCAATTGATCGGGCAGAGCAAGCAGAAGGAGACAAAAAGGGGGCAGAGGACAAATGCAAACAGGTATGGGAATATAACTAACTGAACAAGAGGGCATTCCTGCTTTTTCATTGCTTGAAGGGAGAGGGGCAACTGTATCTAATGCCAATATAAATTGATTTTACACTGATTTATTCAATTTAACGATTATACTGCTCCCCTCTATCAACCATGAAGTGGTTTGGTCGTTGACAGACAGTATGTCATCCATATATGGTAATCCATGTACAATATATTCTACAATATGCAATAAACATACTGTAAAAGCCCAGTCAGTGATTTTATTACTCGGGTGAGCACATAAAATATTTACTATATTTCAAGTATGTAGTTTCTACCCTGAAAGACATGGTAAGACAGATGTCCAACGTCTATGTGGAAGATAGGTAAGTGTTTGTTCTAAATATCCTCTTGTGAAGTTATCCATAAAGCTACTTCAGACTTTTGCAACTACAAATAATAAAGGTCCTTATAGTCTATTTAATTGTGTTTCATGGGTACAGCAGGCATCGGAGTGAAGTTGATTAGATAGAGGGACAGATCCCACCAAACGGCCCAGCCAGTTTGAGGTTATTACGGGCAGTGTTACATTTCCTGAGTCAAAGTACATTGAAGGGGGCACAAGCTGACTTAAGGAGTACAGTGTGAATGAGTATTTAATTTTGAAGTATAATCTGGGTGGTTCGAGCCCTGAATGCTGATTAGCTGACAGCCATGGTATATTTAAGCAATAAGGCCCGAGGGGGTGTGAAATATGGCCAATATACCACGGCTAAGGGCTGGTCTTAGGTATGACGCAACGCTTGGTGCCTGGATACAGCCCTTAGCCGTGGTATATTGGTCATATACCACAAACCCCCCGAGGTGCCTTATTGCTATTATAAACTGGTTACCAATGTAATTAGAGCAGTAAAAATAAATGTTGTCATACCCGTGGTATACGGTCTGATATACCACGGTTGTCAGCCGAACAAACCGTATACCACGGGTATGACAAAACATTTATTTGTACTGCTCTAATTACGTCGGTAACCAGTTTATAACAGCAATAAGGCAACTCGGTTTGTGGTATATGGCCAATATACCACACCCCCTCGGGCCTTATTGCTTAAGTATCAAACCCAAATTGTCAGTATTGTCCTAATCAGGGAACTTGAGAATACCAGTCTTCCCAATGATCATATGTCCAGTGTCATGTCTCATTTGTTATAATTTAACCATTGAAGATGGTCAGATTCTGTGTTATACAAGTGTTAGCTAGCCTTCAAGAAATTGACACAATTTGAGGTATTTGAGTTTTAACCCTCACACGTCCTGCATTCAACTTCTGCCACTTTTTTTGATGGAAAATCAAGACCGGGATGGAATGACAGAAGACACTCTCCAGTCATCATTTTGGATCCAACCCCATCTCAGATTCAGTTACATCTTGACCCAAGCCTTTCATGGTCTCCCTCTCAGCTGTTACCCATGGTCTGTCTATGATGGCCACTTCTCAAATGTTGACATTATGGCTCCATAGCAGCTTAGCCCTTTTCCCAGTTTCATTCTATTTTCTGCCTTTGGACATTGGCTACTCACTACCATCCCCCAAGGGAACAAGAAAAACATCCTTCTGCTTAGTCTTGAGAATTTGGAAGAAAATTCTCGAACACATATGCACCTTCAGAGCCGAGGCATTTTTTAAAATCATCCCTACCTACACAACTCAGATTTGGCAACAACTGAATGTGTAGTCAGACCTGGATCTGGACAAGAGAAGATACACAATCTCATTCTACTGTACCTAATGTTTCCTGTTATGAAGCTACTTCCTACCTCAGCTGCCTCAAAACCCCAGATTGATGATGGAGATTTGGAATGGATCCTCTTCCTGAATAGAAAATAGCTTGAGCTTATATGGACATGTACAGTACTGAACCAAATAGCTTCTGGTCACTTTAGACTTGACTAACATTACCCATTATGTTATGTGAGTCCTCTTTCCGTTTAGTTCCCAAATAATGAAAGCCACCAGTGGCTTGGAATGGAATGGAAATGGAACCCCCCTTGTCCTTGAACATTTGTCTACCCCCAATGTTTATTTGTGATACCATGGAGAACATTTGCTTCATTGGCGGCGAATAGCTAATGGTCTAATCGCTTCAGCTTTTGTTGGCGTCTAAATGTTCCATTCTACTCATCTGTCATGTTTAATTGGCGTGGTCAGCTAGAACCCAATGGAGCCTCTCTATAAATAGGAGTAGTCTTCCCTCACAAGTATTTGTTCGCAGAAGACCACACCTTGGGCTATTCTGATTCCAGTACAGACATTTCTCTTTGGAGCAGCCTTGACGGTGGCATGTCTATTGGAATTGTTGTTCAACAAAGAAAAGGCTGGATCCAAAATAACATGAAAGAGCAGCAGGCCTGGGATCAGAATCCTCACATAGCTGGAGCCCAAAAGACCACTGTAACCTGTCAGATGTAATAAAAGAATGACATTCATCACAAGGACGTAGTGTTCACGGATCACACACTGTCGCTGTCATTCACATTCACAATGGGCTTTTTCTAGGTTAGAGGGGATCTTTTCTAGCGACATGAAGCTTCTTTGGTTGTAGCCTAGACATTTTTAACACTTGTCAGGCAGATAAAAAAAAAAAATACATTGGGAAAGATAGCAAGAACTTTGAACTGATGAGGTGAACAGGGGACCCCCTAAAACAAGCAACCCTCCTACAGGTACATTCAACTCTCAACAGCTTCAGTCTATGACCAGGGCACCATTCCTCTCTGTTTACTTTACATGACCCCGTTACCATAAACAGTAGTAGCAGAGAGTCGCTATCGTCACAAGAATACAATTAATAGGTGTCTGCTTTTACGAGGCTGCACAGGGAGCTATGTCCCGGCTGCCAGGCTTGTGGATAATGCACAGGGGTTTATTTGATGCCTGTTGAAAGGGGAGACTGAGGGAACATCACCAGCTGCAGCCCCAGTCACTCTGAGACTATGTCTGGTCACAAATGCCACCCTATTCCCTACATAGTGCATTGCTTTTGATGGGCACTGGTGAAAGGTAGTGCACTATGAAGGGAATATGGTGGCATTTGGAAAACAACCTATGACTCTGGAGGGACACTATGACAGCTTTCCCTTTATAAGTCTGTCCTCATGCCTAGCCAAACCTACCCTGACAGTCAGCCTCAGGCAGTGCTCTGTTATACCCAGACACATCGACTGAAGGATAGGGTATAACCTTCAACAGGACAGTTCTTGTACCGCTAACTCAATCTATATGCAGTATGGGTCCCACTTCAAACTAAAAAGGAATTAGCTTTTAAGGCTTAATGACGCCTTCATAAACCCTTCATAAACCCTACATAAACCCTTCATAAACCCTTTATAAACCATACATAAGCCCTTTATAAACCCTACATAAGCCCTTCATAAAGCCTACATAAGCCCTTCATAAGTAAATTATATGCTAAAGGTGGCATCAAGGACCATGCCATATTAAGCATCATATATATATAAGGAGCTGTTATATCACTCTTTATGCAGTAGGACTTATGAACGATTTGAGAGGCTTATGAACTATTTGTGAAGCATCTATATAGTGCTTATGGAGACTTTGTGAATGCTCTTTAGAGTAGGTTTGACATGAATCGGTTATTTATCTTATTGAATCGGTTATGTATCTTATTGTATATGACTCTAACAAACAAACAAAATTGATTGGTCCCCTGACATTATTGTGTGTGTGGTGTGTGTGTGTGTGTGTGTGTGTGTGTGTGTGTGTGTGTGTGTGTGTGTGTGTGTGTGTGTGTGTGTGTGTGTGTGTGTGTGTGTGTGTCCTAGCTGGAAGAAGAGTTGCTGGCCCTGCAGAAGAAGCTGAAGGGAGTGGAGGATGAGTTGGATAAATACTCAGAGTCGCTGAAGGACGCCCAGGAGAAGCTGGAGCAGGCTGAGAAGAAGGCTACAGACGTGAGTGACGCAGGGCAACACAAAGGCTCACTACGACCACGGTGACGTCAAAGCACACACACACACACACACACGCGCGCACACAGACACACACAAACACACCATTGAGGCATGTAAATACACACACCCCAGTTACAGGTATGGGGGACATGGTAGTCCTTTCAAGACAATGCATCACTGCAGTTCACAGACGAGCAACTGACTCCAGACTACTGCATAATTCCCTCCTCGTTGTTTATTTTCACAGGTCATTTAGATAATAATATGTCAGAATATGTTATGGCTAATGCATTTCCCACACTAAGTTATTGTCATAAATTCACCTATAAAATCAAACACTTCATTGGGATTTAAGATTGTTTTCATCAAGGATGCCAAGATCCTCCAGCCCTATAGTTTTCACAATTTCACCATTGCTGCATGTCATTAAAGCACACTTGTAATGTTATACTATGTAAAAGTATACACCGTTAAATGTTCATCAGGTCATAAATCAGCAGGCTGTTAGGCCCAGGTCCCGTTGTCTCCCCCTGGTGGGACAAACCTGCACAGCACAGTGTGGGCAGTATGCTTCTGTCAAATTTCGCAGGTTTTGTCCCACTAACCTCTTTTACCTCCCAAAGTGAGCGTTTGTTCACTTGCCCTCGCTGATTTTAAAGGAAATTACTAATATGGGAAATATGGTGTAAACTCCTACCAGCCCACATGCCTCCACCAAAGGAAATATTATTGAGACGCACCTCAAGTCCCCTCCTCTCCGGCCATGCCCATCAACATCTGAAAACCCTACTCTTCAAAGACAATCTTAAATAATCCCACAGCACCCCCTCTCCCCCTCCTCATGAGAATATTTGGTTGTGTTTACACACGCAGTCCAATTCAGATCTTTTGACAATTATTTGGCATATATGATACCTATCTGATCTTTTCCCTAATGTGTAAACAACAACAAAAACACATGGAATCTGATCTTTGTACTTCCAATTTACACCACCTCCATATGTGGATCTCAATCCTGATACAATTCAGTCTGGATGCTCAGATCTGATTCATTTTGCTCTGAAGTGTTTTCTTTTTGCACATGCCATGCTGTTACCATGTCAACTACCCCAAATTTTTAAGAAACAGTGACAGGAAATTAGCATTGCATCTGTGTACTACTTCAAATGCTACATCAATGTGAATGCACAAATCTGATATGGGCCAGTTGGAGCCCCACTGGGCAAGCGACCTTGTTGTTGACAGCTGAGGCGTAGAAAGTGCCGAACCTCGACCTGTATCACATTTTGCAAACACTGCATAAAGCTTGTCAGCACCTTGGAGTGAATGCAGGGAATTATTTGGTTTGAGTTTCTTTGATTGCCGTGTTCTCTGGTCTGCACTTTGTCTGACTCCGGTCAAATACAGGTCTACTGTGTCAACATGGTGTCAGAATGGTTCACAGAAACCGTATAATGCAGTACGCTGCAGGCAACCTTTAGGCCGGATTAGCAGTGGTAGTAAACTATAAGTAAACCTTCAATTGCTGGTATAACTTTTTGTCATAATTCATACTGTACCTTAAGACAGGACGATGTGTTTCTAAAGGATGTCTCATAGCCTTTCTTATGATTATATGATCTGGTATAGGCATTCAAGTTACCTTACATAGTATTGTTTTATATGTCATCATAGGCCTTTCCCCATTGAGTAGGGGAAAAAAGGGATCCGAAAGGGTTCTTTGGCTGTCCCCATAAGAGTATCATTTTTGGCTCCACGTAGAAACATTTTTGGTTCCAGGTAGAACCCTTTTGGGTTCCATCTAGAACCCTCTGTGGAAAGGGTTCTACATGGAACCAAAAGGGTTCTACCTGGAACGAAATAGGGTTCTTCCAAACGTTATCCTAAGAGTGTAGCAAGACAACCTGTAACACAGAAAAGTCAGCCACCCTAACAACCAAATTCCAATAAATGTTTATTCATATCCAATCTTTTTTTCTGACTGTCCACGCTCAGTTTTATATGTGACCCATATCAGATTTGTGCATTCACATTGATGTAGCATCTGAAGTAGTACACAGATGTGGTGCTCATTTTCTGTCACTGTTCCTTTACATTTTGGGGTAGTTGACATGGTAACAGCATGGCATGTGCAAAATGGAAACATTTCAGAGCAAAATGAATCAGATCTGAGCATCCAGACTGAATTGTATCAGGATTGAGATCCACATATGGAGGTGGTGTAAATTAGAAGTCCAAAGATCAGTTTCCATGTGTTTTTGTTGTTGCTGTTTACACATTAGGGAAAAGATCCGATAGGTATCAGATATGCCAAATAATTGTCAAAAGATCTGAATTGGACTGCATGTGTAAACACAGCCAAATATTCTCATGAGGAGGGGGGAGAGGGGGGGAGGCGCTGTGGGATTATTTAAGATTGTCTTTGAAGAGTAGGGTTTTCAGATGTTGATGGGCCGGAGAGGAGGGGACTTGAGGTGCGTCTCAATAATATTTCCTTTGGTGGAGGCATGTGGGCTGGTAGGAGTTTACACCATTTACACCATTAGGTTGTGTGTGTAAACACAGTCAAATGGGGGCTGTGCAATTACTTAAGATTATGGGCTCCCGAGTGGCGCAGCGGTCTAAGGTACTGCATCTCAGTGCAAGGGGTGTCACTGCAGTCCCTGGTTCGTATCCAGGCTGCATGTCACCAGAGTTGTAACCATGCCAATAGAGGACAGTCACCAATAGCTGTCACTCTGATCTATTTAGAGACTGTGGCTATACCTGATGAGAGAGATGATTAGTTCATTTTCAGGCTTACTCATGATAGAAAGCTGATAGACACTACCGGTTTTAAATATGTAAAGTTTAGTTATTTATACATAATTTTTTTCAATGGCAATGATGCATGTAGCCTATTGGTATATAAACACTGTGGTTGCCACATATTTAAACACACAGAAATTACAACTTAGTAATTATGATATTCATGTAAATCTTAAGCATGCGTGACATTAGACATCTCGCATTTAAAACCTCTAACTTGTAACATTATGTTACCTAAGAAGGAAAAGAATTGAAAGAATGCAGTCTTGTTTATAGTGAAGTGAAGTCATGCTTTCCAGTTCATGCTCACAGCTTCACAATTAGTCTATTTTTCAGACTGTGTTTGGACAAAGCTCCCTCTCGCTCTCTCTCTCTCTGTTTCTCTCTCTCTCTCTCTCCTTCTCTCTCTTCCTCTCTCTTTCTCTCTCTTTCGCTCTTTATCTCTCTCTCTGTCTCTCTCTCTGTCTCTCTCTCTCTCTCTCTCTCTCTCTCTCTCTCTCTCTCTCTGGACAGGTTTAAAGAGTCAGACCTCTTGTCAACTAAATGGTATTACATAAACACACATTGGATACACTAAAATAACTTATAACATAATAAGTTACAGATTCAACTGATGATATATGCATACAACTAAAAGCCATAGGTACTTTTCTGAGGCTACCATCAACAGAACAAGGCAAATAATCAAAATGTATATTTTTGTGGAATTGTATAGCTTTGAATTGGGATAATTATGCAATTGTCTACCACACACAAGTAAATAATTACAAGATCACCATTAAGTAGCTTGTCCTATTAAAACCCTTTTATGGAGGAAAAACAGATACATAATCTGAAAATACTTGAAGACAAAACAGTAGCTAGCTACTAAAGTACACAGTTTAGGTCTGAAACGTTGAAACAAATAAATCCTGTTCATTCATATACTGTTATTCTAGGTAAATATGATTAAATAATGGTTAGTAGGCTACAGTTAAACACTTTTTAAGAATATTAACTGACCCCCAGTCACAAGTAAATCTAAAGCCCACTTCTCCCGAGTGGTGCAGCGGTCTACGCCACTACATCTCAGTGCTAGAGATGTCACTACAGACACCCTGGTTCGATTCTAGGCTGTATCACAACTGGCCATGATTGGGAGTCCCATAGGGCGGCATACAATTGGCCCAGCGTCGCCCGGGTTTGGCTGGTGTAAGCCGTCATTGTGAATAAGAATTTGTTCTTAACTGACTTGCCTAGTTAATAACGGTTAAATAAAGGTTAAATTAAAAACAAAACGGGGGGGATTTGTTTATATTCATACCGTGAATAGATTTACAGAAGCTCAGAAATGTGAGCGCCAATAATATTGATGTAGGATTGGCAGAAAACCTTTTCTTTATTTATTTTGAATAATATTATAATATTAATGTTATTATTTAGCTTTATATTTTTTTGGTGTGCATAGAGACAGCTGATTAGAAATGTGTAAGCCGTGCCACCTAGGTTACAATAACTAAGTAGAAGCTCATTCATCAACGTTTCTCTTCAGCAAGTTTACTTACTACACCTGTTTTCTCCTGTGTGACCTATGCTCAGCTCTACACACAGGTCTGTCACAAAGTTGAGTATTTGTTTGAGGGGGTTATCGTTTTACCCCTATTGTGCAGGCTTCATATGTGCACCTTATCAAAGTAGTAGTAGTCTTTATTTTACTAGGCGAGTCAGTTAAAAACAAATTCTAATTTTCAATGACGGCCTAGGAACAGTGCCTTGTTCAGGGGCAGAATAACATATTTTTACCTTGTCAGCTCAGGGATTCAATCTTGCAACCTTTGGGTTACTAGTCCAACGCTCTAACCACTAGGTAACCTGCTGCCCCAATAACATTACATTTAAACGTTGATGACCCTATGGACATAACAATGTAAATACAGTGCTTTCAGAAAGTTCAGACCCCTTGACTTTTTCCACATTTTGTTAGGTTACAGTCTTATTCTAAAGCTCTGTCAGGTTGGATGGGGAGCGTCGCTGCACAGCTATTTTCAGGTCTCTCCAGATATCAATCTGGTTCAAGTCCAGGCTCTGGCTGGGCCACACAAGGACATTACGTGACTTATCCCGAAGCCACTCCTCCATTGTCTTGGTTGTGTGCTTAGGGTTGTTGTCCTGTTAGAAGGTGAACCTTTGCCCCAGTCTGAGGTCTTGAGCACTCTGGAGCAGGTTTTCATCAAGCATCTCTCTCTACTTTGCTCCGTTCATCTTTCCCTCGATTCGGATTAGTCTCCCAGTCCCTGCCGCTAAAAAACATCCCCACGGCATGATTCTGCCACCACCATGCTTCACCGTAGGGATGGTGGCAGGTTTCCTCCAGACGTGACGCTTGGCATTCAGGCCAGAGTTCAATCTTGGTTTCATCAGACCAGAGAATCTTGTTTCATGGTCTGAGAGTCTTTAGGTGCCTTTGGGCAAACTCCAAGGGGGCCTGTCATGTGCCTTTTACTGAGGAGTGGCTTTTGTCTGGCCTGATTGGTGGAGTGCTAAGGAGATGGTTGTCTTTCTGGAAGGTTCTCCCATCTCCACAGAGGAACTCTAGAGCTCGGTCAGAGTGACCATCGGGTTCTTGGTCACCTCCCTGTCCAATGCCCTTCTCCCCCGATTGCTCCCCCAGTTTGGTGGTGGTTCCAAACTGCTTCCATTGAAGAACGAGGGAGGCCACTGTTTTCTTGGGGACCTACAATGCTGCAGAAATGTGTTGGTACCCTTCCCCAGATCTGTGCCTCGACACAATCGACACTATTTGCTCTGACATGCACTCTCAACTGTGGGTCTTCATATAGACAGGTGTGTGCCTTTCCAAATCGTGCCCAATCAATTGAATTTACCACAGGTGGACTCCAATAAAGTTGTAGAAACATCTCAAGGATGATCAATGGAAACAGAATGCACCTGAGCACAATGTTGAGTCTCATAGCAAAGGGTCTGAATACTTATGTAAATAAAGTATTTAAGTTTGATATGTTTTATAAATTTGCAAACATTTCGAAGAACCTGTTTTCGCTTTGTCATTATGGGGTATTGTGTGTAGATTGATGAGGGGGAAAAAGTATTTAATCCATTTTAGAATAAGGCTGTAACAGAAACAAAATGTGGAAAAAGTCATGGGGTCTGAATTCTTTCCGAAGGCACTGTATATGTAGGTCTACAACAGAAAGAGACTAAGAAGCATAGAAACAGGTATCAAATAACATTTTAGTCATCTCATGTATTTAGTTCTGGGCCATCAGTAACATGACGGACGCATTCAACAGCATGTCCAAAGTGTTGCCTTTCCTAAGAATCCTTTTTCTAAGAATCATTCCTCTAGTCCAGGGTTTCCCAAACTCTGTCCGGAGACACTCCATTTAGTATGATATGGTAAGTTTCATAGGGTATGTATTAACAAGATAGAGGATAGAGAGAGTTTTGTTGATGCTGAGAACAGAATGTATCTGTTTTTAAATAACATTCTTAGAACGTTTACTGAATGTTACTAAACTTTTGTTGAGGTTTTTATGGAAAGTTTTCTTAATGTTCTGAGAACAGAATTTAGAGCAAAATGATATTATTAATATGTCAATTTTTTTATTTTTGCATTTCCAGAATATTGCCAAGAACTGACATGAAAGTGAACCATACATTATCTGAACGTTCTGAGAACATCACTTAAGTCACACCAGTTTTCAGAACATTCCCAGAATGTAGTAAAAATATGACATTAAATAGAACCACATGGGAACTTGTGTGTAATACTATGTGGAAGTACTGAAATTCCCATATAAGTTGCTTCTTAATGTTCTCGTAACAATATGAGAACACGACTTTAATAGAATCATCAGGAAACCTGTAGGAAACGTTATGCTGAAGTACTAAAATTCCCACAGAAGAACGTTGTTTCCTACATTCTCTGAACTATTTGAGAACATTCCCTATGTCAAACCAGTTGGAGAACTTTCCTAGACCATTACCAAAAATTAGCACTTTTAGGAAACGTTCTGTTAAAGTAATGAAATACCAAGATTTTTATTTTTTTGTCAAGTTCCTTAATAGGGAGCAGTGGGGCGCTGCCGACACTACCCGGTGAAATGTAAGGCGCCAAATTCAAAATCCAAAAGTTGAATTATTAAACATACATAAATCCATAACCAACGTGGCTCTCACAAAATGCATAAAATCGCTAATATAAAATTGCTTACCTTTGATGAACTTCTGCTGAGGGCTTCCCAAGTGTCCAACGAAGACAATACATGCTTCTTTTGTTAGAAAAAGTCATTTATTATATCCATAAATCTCCATTTGGTTGGCGCGTTATGTTCATAAAATCCACCGTCGAGTCGCCCATAGAACCATGAAGAGAACGCGTTCAAATTATACCTATCTTATTTCTCCAAACAAATCAAACATCATTTTTAATGTTTCCTTAGGTATCATTTTATGTATATTTACTATAACATTTCAACCGGATTGTAGCCTGACTGATAAGAAAGGAAAATAAAGTGAAGCGCGCTCTCGTTCTCGTGACCGGAAAAAGCATTTCTCATTTCCACTTCCTTCAGTAAATCTTCTTCTATACGGTTCCCTTTAGCCCTATTGTTTTGAAACCTTGTCTAAAGACTGTTGACCTCCTGTGGAAGCCATAGGTACTGCAGTCTCAGTCCTACATAACAGAGAAATGAATAGGCACACTTCTGTTATACTCACATACATAATTTTAACACTTTTAGAAACTTCAGAGGGTTTCCTATCCAATAGTACTAATTATGTGCATATCCTATTTTCTGGGCCTGAATGGCAGGCATTTTACTTTGGGCACGCCAGACTCTCCAAAACCGTCTCCTCGGCAGCCGCTCCCCTAAGAAGTTAATTTGGCCATCACCCATTTTGTATGATATGTTACGAATTACAATCCATATTATATTTTACGAATTTGCAAAATGTACAATATGTTACGAATTTGCAAAATGTACAATATGTAACAAATTTGAAAAATGTCCATATGTATGATATGTTACGAATTGAGATTCGAACTCGCAACCATCGGGTTGCTAGACGTTTGCGTTATACCTTCGTTTTTGACTTAAGTAACTGTCTGTTTTATGTAACCATACCAAATGTAACATATCATACTAATTTGAGTGTCCTGGGTTTACGTTTACTATATTACGTCTAGTCTATGAGACCAGGCTACATTAGGGGGTTCTTCAGGGGCAGTCCAGGCAGAGCAAGGTTCACTTGGTGGTACAGTAACCGAAAAAAAGTTTGGGAACCAAATCAAATCGTATTTGTCGCATGCGCCGAATATAATACCGTAAAATTCTTACTTACAAGCCCTTGGCCTAAATTACATATGGCCTAAATGACCATTGGCCTAAATGATATATGAATGGACATACAGCATTGAGACACAAATGCTTCATTTTAATAGAACACAACGAGATTCACAGCAAAATAAAATGCTGCTCTTCAAAACTGGAATAACGTAACTTTTTTTGAATGCCGCTATTCCTTTAAACTGCGGCCGACCTGTGACATCATCCGAAAGATAAGAGAGGAGGCGGAGAAAATAATGTAGTAACTTTGTACCCTAGCTACTGAATGGTGATAACGCAGAAGCAGGCAGGAGACTGCAAGTCGCTGAATTAACAAGATCGTTTAGGCTTGCGTATGGATACAAGTGGCACAAAATAACTACATTGTAGACTATCACTGGGCCGTCGCTACTACAAGCCGCGTGACTCATCAATCCAGGTGCCTCTGTTGCGTTCTAGGCAACGCGACAACGTCGCATTCATAGCAGCTTTGCCTATTGAATATAAGTGTTACACAGTTGATACAGTTGCAATGGCTGGAATAACATCTATTGAAGCCGTGAAAAGGAAAATTCAGACATTGCAGCAACAAGCTGATGATGCGGAGGACCGTGCCGAAACGCTCCAGAGAGAGGTTGATGTGGAGAGACAGGCCAGAGAGCGGGTAAGAGACGCCTAGAATAAACAGAATAATCCGTGTTGGAGCCTATGATCACCATTTTCTAGGGGAGCATGGATGCAGCCCACAAAGTAATTGCTTACACACGGAATATAATTACCTAATATCGCAAAGTCTATCTATGCTGTTACAGAGGGAGCTGAAAATATGGAGTGTTTTACGCAGTGTGCATTTGGCAAGCTACAGCCGTAGGTGCAGCCCGGTCAGCATACTCTAGTAAATTACTCCATGTTCTAGTTTACTCGTGGTCATAGTCCCGGAGAGAGCCACGTTAAGGTTAATACCAGTTAAAAGCAGACTGGCTCTTGGCAAATTGTTGCCAGAGTAGACTCCCATATGAACTCAATACTTCACTAAAACTGGATGTAAACACATGACATTGAATTTAAAGATGCCCTATAAAGGAGAATGTAATTTGATATATCGGTCCCTGTATAGCCTGCTGACTTAAGTTACTACTTATCATACTCTATTATTCATCTTCTATTCACTTTGGATGTGGACAGTGGCAGTCCCTCAAAATGGAGGGTGGGTGTTGGCCATGATGTATGCATGGAAGTTGTTCTCTTGATGGCCTACGATTCTGCCATTTATGAAGCAGTATTATTGATGTGCTGTTTTCCCATAGCAAGCAGGCTTGACCTTGATATGGTCTTTATTCCATCAGATGCTATACAAAGTTAGTTTCTGGTGAGCCATGATGCTAATGGACATTCATTGTAATGCCTACACTAGAGAATAAGCTGTCTGTTTAGCTAATTTCCCTTGCATGAGCACACCTCAGTAGGCTAATTTGTTTACTGCCCATCTTCCACAAGGGTATTGGGCTGTCAAGGGAATGAAGTTGTGCAGAGCATGCATACATATAGAGAAGTGGCTGCACGTTAGCTGATAATGTTTGGCTGTAATGAGCCCTTAACAAAATAGCTAAGTCCTCAATGTATTATTTTCTCTTTCTTGTTTTGTAAGTGAAAGACATCCATTGTTCATTCAACTGTTTCCACGTAATTAGATATAAACCTCATTTGAACACTAATTGATGACTGGTCGTTAAATTGTACAAATCACTGGGAAATGAGCCAGTGTACAGTAGGGAGCTGAAAGGAAGAGGACAGCTTTTATTGAGCAGGTCTCTCTTCCTGACTCCACTCCCTGTCTAGCCAGAGTCACTGTCTGTATTTCTCATCTCTGGCAGTTGAGCAGGTTAATCATTTCCTGACCAGAGTTTTAGCTGAGAGAAAATGGCCTTGGGTCCATTCAGTCAGCCCAAAGTCACTCTAAAATTAAAGGAGTAGTTCACTATTTTACAACATAATGTTAGGTGGTTCCTCACCCTGAAAGTAGGCTGAGTAATCCATAGTTCGGTTATCTTTAAACACACTACAGTTTTCAGCTAACTTTAGCCACAGCTAGCTAAAAAAAAAAATATATCTATGTATATAATAATCTCCTGGCTCGTAGATAGTTTGTTACCTTGAAAGTAGTCATGTTTTAAAATAGTAAACTACTCCTTTAACAGAGCACCTGGACCTCAACCTTTCTGCCTAACATGATGGGAATATGTCTATCATTAACGTTAACAGCTTTGAAGTGCTATCATACACACAGGGAATTTAGGAAATATTTCAGTAAGGGGCCAAGTTCACCCAAGGAGAGGAACACTGACTGTCAGTCATACTATATTATAGCTTAGGGCCTAGGCCAGAAATATAAAATAGTTTGCCTGGCACGAGTGCCACAAATCAATTATTTGACTAAACTGAGCCAAATGAAGTGTGGTATTAACCGGTCCGAGTGAAAGGCTCTGGAAGGTTTTCAATGTCACAGATGGCATTCCACGGTTTCCCCGACGAAGGCCCGGCAGAATGGGAACAGATTTCTGGGATTTGGCTGAGAGGGGTCTAATTAGCTGTCTTTTGCTACTGGGGTGGGGCGGACGGACGGACGGACGGACAATGGCTCTTTTGTTTCGCCGGCAACTCTGTCCGTATCCCCCAGCGGGAACTTTAAGAATGCTGGAATGCGGTGCTCTCGCCATCCAATCATCTGTCATCATCACCTACTCATGGACTCGCTGCTTGATCAGCCCCCCACCTGCTTCATCAAGTCTTTGGAGAGTTGCTGCCTCGTGGAAATGGACTGTTCTACTGATATCCATGTGGCTGAGTCAAATGTAGTTCACAAGCTGCTGCTGCTTGTTTTCTACGTTTCCAGCTACCCTTTGTTAGGCCAACAGTCTGTTATTAGAAAGCCTATAATCTTAGTGTTACACATTTTTACCACAAGACAAAAGGTAGAGCCCAAAAGGACCCACTTGAGGTATCAAAAAGTGCAGTTATTTTTCTCAGGAAGGCCAATGTGACAGTACCAGCAAACGTTGGTTCAGGGATAGAGAGAAGCTCAAAGGGCCCCTAACTGGACAAATAAACCTTTGGCACTGTCATTACTGTCCCTTGTGACTTAAGGGAACACATCCCTCTTCCCACTGCCTCAATGCTGGGATTGTTTGGGTTTCTCATTAACTGTGGTATGATGCCACTTAACTTCCCCATAGAGCAATGTACAATCCATCAGAAGGCCTCTACTAATCCAATGAACTGCGGTCATTCTGTGTCAAGAAGGTTATTTTCTAAATTATTTCAATGTTTTGAAAAGAAGGTTCTAAAGCAAACAATGAAAAGACAGTCAACAAATGTGTTGATCAGTATCCATGGTATTTCAATGGTGAAAAATGTATGCTAGATGGATGAACCCAAGGGCTTATTGAAGGTGGTTATCCTTGGATATGGTTGCTTGCACTGCAGTGATTTTATAAATCTGTCAGCTGTAAGCTTACCACATGTAGTCTAGTAACCATATCCCTGA
Source organism: Brachymystax lenok tsinlingensis (assembly GCA_030435695.1). Classification (NCBI taxonomy): domain Eukaryota; kingdom Metazoa; phylum Chordata; class Actinopteri; order Salmoniformes; family Salmonidae; genus Brachymystax; species Brachymystax lenok. The sequence continues at coordinate 38,276,466 of CM059815.1, forward strand.
TGAGTTTCCTTCCTCCCTGGCAGCTCAGTTAGGGTGTCTGGGTGATACACCAACCAGGCTAAGAAAGTTCTCTAATGTGGAATAAATGGGGGCAGTTGGCAACCCAGATACTCATTTGGGGTGAATTAATTTGACAGTGCAGTGTTACCTTTAAAACAAATAATGCCTTCCTAGAAAGCTGTCATCTGCCTGTGAGGTGGTGTCCACATCAGTTTGGTTGACGATACCCAATTCCTGTGTGATTAACTGACAAAGTTGATCAATATGAACTGTGTATGTACTGCGTACATTGTACATTTATTTGTTCCAAGCTTGGGTGCATTCAGTGATGCAAAACGTTCGGAACGTTGCCGATAATGGAATGAATAAAGCTAACACTTGTCCTTATTCTACATGACCCACAGTCATCTGTTCTACATAAAACATTCTATATTCAAACCTTGCATTCTCCTAAATACGCTAGTGGTGAGTGCTACAATGCTACAGCACATTATTGTGGCTGACTGAGTGTTTTCTCTCCCCCACCAGGCAGAGGCGGAGGTGGCTTCCCTAAACAGACGTATCCAGCTGGTAGAGGAGGAGTTGGACAGGGCCCAGGAGAGACTGGCCACTGCGCTGCAGAAGCTGGAGGAGGCCGAGAAGGCTGCAGACGAGAGCGAGAGGTGGGACTTCCGTCTCCTGTTTTAGGTCGTGTTGCCGATGCATGCCAAATGTTACAACACCTGGATAAGTATTTTACGTATCCGCTAACCACATCATATGTTCTAGCAATCTGATGCCAGACTGCACAGTTGATGACATGGCATGCAACCATTGGTTGATGCATGCAACGTCTGAGCAGGGGAGCACAACCATAGTTCAGCCATTCTGCTCTAGAGGTAGGGCGGCAGGGTAGCCTAGTGGTTAGAGCAAGTTCGTATCCCAGAGCTGACAAAGGTACAACTCTGTCGTTCTGCCCCTGAACAAGGCAGTTAACCCACTGTTCCTAGGCCGTCATTGAAAATAAGAATTTGTTCTTAACTGACTTGCCTAGTTAAATAAAGGTAAAAAAATAAATAAATAAAAGAGCAGGATTTCCCAGGTCTAGTAATTGCCAGAGTAGACTCCCATATGAACTCAATACTTCACTGAAACTGGATGTAAACACATGACATTGAATTTAAAGATGCCCTATAAAGGAGAATGTAATTTGATATATTGTGGCAGGAAGTAGGAAGAAAAGCTAGCTAAGACATTCAACAAGCCCCGATTTAGTTTTTCAGAATTCCCTTCTGCAGTTACTATTCGCATTGAAGCCTAACAGAGTAGACAGGTCAAAGTATTTTTTATATTAAAGAAAGTATATTCCAACCCCCCCATCACCCATTACTTCTCTCTGTCCTGTTGCCTGTGGTGTCCCACAAAGGAATGGTGATGGAGAACAGGGTTGGAGATGGAGGTCCATTCTGTAGCTAACCCTGTTGTGTTGTTTCTCCAGAGGAATGAAGGTGATAGAGAACAGGGTTAGAGATGGAGGTCCATTCTGTAGCTAACCCTGTTGTGTTGTTTCTCCAGAGGAATGAAGGTGATAGAGAACAGGGCGTCAAAAGACGAGGAGAAGATGGAGATCCAGGAGATGCAGCTAAAGGAGGCCAAGCACATCGCTGAGGAGGCTGACAGGAAGTACGAGGAGGTGGGTGTCCTTCAGCCCTTAAAGTATCGGTGCGTTCCAGGTCGTCTTTTTCGAAGATTGCTATGTCATGTTTACTCTAGTTTCTGAGACGTTACCTTTGACACAGTGCGACTCCCAACAAAGACAACCTGGAACGTGCCCATTGACTAAAGCCTGACTACTGGAGAGCCGTGTCATACGCTGGAATCCACCACTTTTCATGGTTTTTAGACCCTTTAAGAAACATATAAACATTTTATTTGATTAAGATTGCTTGGAAAATGGAAGCTGTTGTCAAAGTCAAAGTCAAAGTCACCATTATTAGTCAGTTGTACAACCGAATGCCTTCAACTGAAATGTGTCTTCCGCATTTAACCCAACCCCTCTGAATCAGAGAGGTGCGGGGGGCTGCCTTAATCGACATCCACGTCTTGGCGCCCGGGGAACAGTGGGTTAACTGCCTTGTTCAGGGCAGAACGACAGATTTTTACCTTGTCAGCTCGGGGATTCGAACTTGCAACCCTCCGGTTACAAGTCCAACGCTCTAACCACTAGGCTACCTGCCGCCGATCGGTGTTCCCTTCATGGTAACGTTAACACCTGTGGTGTTGCTTTGTTACAGTACACAGACATACACCCTCACTGCACACCCCTTTCTCCTCTGTAGCATCACTTTAGCCTGCTACATGTCAGAGATCAAAGGAGGCCCCTCTGTAGAGGCCCCCCATCCGTACCTCTGCCCAGGCCTCATTATCCTATCATGACAAGATGCATTACCAAGTATTCTATCAGGTCTTAAACATACAGTTTGGTCCTTCCCCCGATACATTTATTCTGCAATGCATGTATGGAAAACTCATAATTTCTACAGTAAACTTTCAGCATAACCACACTCTTTGCCTGTTTCCCAGGATCCGGGATCCTGGACTAAAAAGCACCATCAATCTGAGTGAAATTATATTTTTTTTTAAATCCCGGATTAGGCTTAATCTGGCTCCTGGAAACCGGCCACCTAGTGTAGAGCTAAATGTAGTTTGCTTAGCTAAAGGTCATACACAGGTACCACGGTATAGGGTGAAGTTGCCCCTAGATGCTGATCCTGGGCCAGTTTAGCATTTTCCCCACTAATGGTTAATGTTAGGATTGGGGAAGGGGAAGCTGATCCTAGATCTGCACCTAGGGGAAACTGATTAGCAGTTTAGCCTGTAGCATATGTTGATTGCTCATGGCCCGTGGCTTAGATCTGGAGGTCACATGACCCCACACCCCAGAGGATTACACTGACAAAGTAGCCGGCTAATGGACTTAGTAGCCGGCTAATGGACTTCTACAGAATGAGCATGTCATTGACTGCCCTCCCTCGATCTCTCTCACTAACACTCAGCTAGTCTAGTGCACTTCCCCACTTACGGCACGAGCTGCACCCTGGGAGCTGGCCACACATTTGATCATGGGAGTTGTAGACCTGCCACTTCCGGTACACAGTATATAGGCCTACGGTATGTTGGCTCAACCTATGGGGGGTTATAGGCCTACGGTATGTTGGCTCAACCTATGGGGGGTTATAGGCCTCTACGGTATGTTGGCTCAACCTGTGGGGGTTATAGGCCTACTGTATGTTGGCTCAACCTATGGGGGTTATAGGCCTACTGTATGTTGGCTCAACCTATGGGGGGGGTTATAGGCCTATGGTATGTTGGCTCAACCTATGGGGGTTATAGGCCTACGGTATGTTGGCTCAACCTATGGGGGGTTATAGGCCTACGGTATGTTGGCTCAACCTATGGGGGGTTATAGGCCTACGGTATGTTGGCTCAACCTGTGGGGGGTTATAGGCCTACTGTATGTTGGCTCAACCTATGGGGGGTTATAGGCCTCACGGTATGTTGGCTAAACCTATGGGGGAGGGGTTATAGGCCTACGGTATGTTGGCTCAACCTATGGGGGGGTTATAGGCCTACGGTATGTTGGCTCAACCTAGGGGGTTATAGGCCTAGGGTATGTTGGCTCAACCTAAGGGGTCATAGGTCTACGGTATGTTGGCTCAACCTAAGGGGGTTATAGGCCTACGGTATGTTGGCTCAACCTTAGGGGGGTTATAGGCCTACGGTATGTTGGCTCAACCTAAGGGGGTCATAGGCCTACGATATGTTGGCTCAACCTAAGGGGGTCATAGGCCTACGGTATGTTGGCTCAACCTAAGGGGGTCATAGGCCTACGATATGTTGGCTCAACCTAAGGGGGTCATAGGCCTACGGTATGTTGGCTCAACCTAAGGGGGTTATAGGCATTTTATGTATGCTTTTTTTGTTCTTTTTTTAACCCACCGCTACCGCCCCTCATCGTAAGAACTTTTTATTACATTTTTATTTAATGATTTCTCTTAAATTCTTCAAATAAATCTCTTGTTTTTTTTCTCCCTCGTCATTTTGTTTATGACTATTGATTGTACTGTTCAATACAGAATTTAGTTTGACGTGTTTTGATGCTAGTGCCAGCTTGAAGGTCTGTTTCTGCACGTTCTTAGTGCCGCCATCTCTGTTCAGATGTTGCATGGGAACAGTTTTGTGTGTGTGTGGAGGTTATTGGAGGTGTTTGGCCTGTGTACTTTAATGTGTGTGATGTCTGACTACAGGTGGCCCGTAAGCTGGTGATCCTTGAGGGTGACCTTGAGCGCTCTGAGGAGCGTGCTGAGGTGGCTGAGGCGTAAGTTTACCCTCCTTCATTACTGACACACAAATGACACCATATTCCCTATATACTTTTGACCAGGTCCCATAGAGCTCTTTTCAAAAGTAGTGCACTATATAGGGAATAGGGTGCCAATTTCCATGTCTTAGTCCCTATTCTCCACCCTTTTCTAGAAGTGTGAACTTGCACACTCCCCGTCAGGGATTTAACAGCAAATGATTGATGTAATCATTGGCTGGAGTGAGTTTTCACCATTTTAAGGTCATCCAATAAAGTGTACACTTTGGGAGAAGGGTGGAGAATCAAAATGCAGTGCTGGACATCACACTTAAAAACTTTGTTAAACCCAACAAATTCCTTGTATTTCAGTTCCATTGAAATGTGGTTCTTTAAGTCAAATGTGGTGTTTTAATGTGAATTACATGTTGATGGTTCATCAGTAGACTTCACTAGCCCCATCTCTTACTTAATTGAGCAGATTTGGGAGTTTATGCATATATTTTTATCATGGCGTGTTGCACCTAACCATCTAATGCATTTTGAAATATACATTGATGAGGCCTCTCCTGAAAAAATTGTTAATGTTAATTTGACTTGTTGCATGGACCCATCTTCCTGTTAATAAAATTACTCATGATTGGATGGCAACTGAAACAAGCTAATGACCTCCGTGGGTGTATTGATTTCGATTTGTCTTAACAACGGAGAGACCAGTAGCCATCCCTTTGACCAGTAGCCATCCCTTTTAACTGACAACAAAACATAGATTTATTCCTAGGTAGTCCCATGAAACGCCATGACACTAATGTCCTAACCTCGTCCACCAGCAGTCTCTCTTTCTGTCGAGCAGTCTGTTCTCACAGCACCTCAGAACGGGACGTGACTGGAAGTCTATGGCAGAAGTTTTATCTAATGCTGGTTTTGGTTGGCTGATCTATGTCCATCGCCACAGGGATGGGCCACTCTGATGTGGGGTGGGGGGGCACACAAAAACTGGACTCCATGAGGGGCTGCAGTGGCTCGTGGGTCTGCGACCATGCTTCCTACAAGTTTAGTTAGCTGGCCTCTAGACTATTTTTTTTTTTTAAATATAGCTGACAAGGGCTAATTGAGTGAATGCTGATACACAACCAAATTTCGAAATTGCACCTTGTGTTCAATTATTCTAACTCTCAACAGCAAGTTGATACCCCAACTGAATTCCCAATTATTTTTCTTCTAATTTTGTTTGATAGTTGATATATAGTTGATATATATATCAACTATCATTTTTTATTTTTTTATTATTATTGGTCCGCGGGCCTACATTGGTCCATAAACATTAAACCCCTTCCCCCTTACATTGTGGACTTAAAACACGAGCAGGGCAAGTGATTTAAACAAGGAAGTAAGTTTGTACTCATCTTAGAAGTAGTTTTCACATATACATGTTATATGCCCTAACTCAGAATCAATTGGGCTTCCAATTTGGTCAATAATATGGTCAATGTGACAGAAAACATTTTTTTCTCCCATGTGGGAAACACGAGACTATGGGATACACCGGATACACTAACCACAACAGAGCACCTGGATGTGTGTGTGTGTTCTCTCCCCTGTGTTTTATGTAATGCATGCCTGAATCCAACACCACCAACACCCCTCCACCTGGGATCACCTTGCCTTGTGTGTGGGTTCCATGACCCCTCCTGGCCCCCTCCCCACCCCCACCCCTACCTACCTGGCTGTGGACTAACCCAGTCGAGTCAGGGAGCTGGAGGAAGAGCTTAGACTCATGGACCAGAATTTGAAGTCCATGATGTGCGGAGAGGATGAGGTACTGTCTGCCCCCCGTACCAGGAAAAACGTCCCGGTTCCGTTCCAAACCTCTTTACTACCTGCTTCCTTTCTCCTCCTCCGCTCCTCTGGCTTATGCCCTTGACTCCTCCCTCCAAGCCTCTCTGCCTCGCAGCTGTGCTCTATGGAGGGTTCCCCTGGTGGTTGACGTGACAGTATTTTTGTGGTACAAAAGGACTAATGTCCTACAAGCCATACTGTCCCTCGCTATATCTTCAACCTGAAGCCAATGGGATCCTTGATGTGATACTTGAGATTGAGGAATACAGATTATACATGTATGGATTTTATACATGTATTTGTGTATTTCCTATACTTAGAGTATAAGATTTTATATCTGTCAGATATTGTCCATCAAGGATCCTGATTTAACCCTTCCATCTGATGGGTAGGTGACATTAACCCCTTCAGGTAAGTGTGTCATTAACCCCTTCAGGTAAGTTTTATTTTATTTTTTTGCACATGCACTCCTGCCAACGCACTCTCCCTAATAGGCACTGGGTTGGAGTATCCAGACCAGGGTCTCCTTGGCCATGTCCTCTCCTCCCTCAAACGCTTTCTCTCCTTTCTTTTCCCTCATTTTCCTCCCTCCCTCCTGCTGTTGCACAGTAAATCTGGTGATCTTGAGGAAGAGTTGAAAAATGTCACCAACAACTTGAAGTCTCTGGAGGCCCAGGCTGAGAAGGTACTGTAGGAGAGGGGAAGTAAGCTGGGCCCGAAGGTCTGATACAGATACAGGATAGTCCAGCTGGTTAAAACACACAGATGCCCCTCAACACACAGACTTAGTGTAGGATATCTAGCTATAATCCACATTTATTTGTCATGTGCACAGACTACAGCGTAGTGTCAAATTAAATGCTTACACACAAGCCATCCTCTCAAACAGTGCAGCATCTATAAAGTTATCTGTATACTCTTTTTAATCCATAACATTGATTTTAAAAAGTAGGGATTCAACAGTAGTCCAGGCATAACGTTAGATGGGTGTAAAATACATTTAAAAGTAGAAGATTATGATTGGGCAGAGTGATGTTTTGTTCTTAGGACCCGCTTGCATTATGACAAGCCTACGCTGAGACTTTAGCTAGCCCTCTTTGCTTTATTTGCCCAGCCAACCTTTCAGCTCATGTGTTGTAGTCTCCTCTCCCTAGCCAACCTTTCAGCTCTTGTGTTGTAGTCTCCTCTCCCTAGCCAACCTTTCAGCTCATGTGTTGTAGTCTCCTCTCCCTAGCCAACCTTTCAGCTCATGTGTTGTAGTCTCCTCTCCCTAGCCAACCGTTCAGCTCTTGTGTTGTAGTCTCCTCTCCCTAGCCAACCTTTCAGCTCATGTGTTGTAGCCCTCCTCATTTTCATTAACAGAATTTTTATCCAATAGTGTTTACTTTAGTGGATGTGAACAGTAGGCTGTTAATTGAATGCTACACTGTAGACATTGTCATAGAATAAATACATATAAATGTATATTGACTGTCTATATTTTAACTAGAATACTGCCGTATATTTTAAGTTGTGAATGTTTAAGGAGAAGCTCTCGTCATAGCTCTCGTGCTAATATGAATCTCCATTATTTCACTTTTAGTACTCACAAAAGGAGGACAAATATGAAGAGGAAATCAAAGTTCTCACAGACAAACTTAAAGAGGTGGGTACTGTAGGGTCACCATATATAATGTTTTAGAATGAATGGTTATTCAAATGGTATCTTAAAGCCTCTCACTCTTATGCAACCTAATGTTAACCAACATATTACGTGGATATGTCATTTGGTGCTTGGAGAAATGTATTTGGAAAGCATTGTGCTCCGATGCTTATTCCCCCAGGCTGAGACCCGTGCTGAGTTTGCAGAGAGGTCTGTGGCTAAGCTTGAGAAAACCATTGATGATTTGGAAGGTGCGTTTTCATCGCTTCTTTCATTCACAACCATTAACGCCTCTTGGAGTTCCCAGGAGCTGACTTCACTAACTGCATTTTCAGTGACCCATTCACTTTACCTGAATCCCAAATTGGCCACCGTAATATGGCACTCTAATCCCTGTATAGCGCACTTCGTTTGACCAGAGCCCTATGGGGGGGAAAGGGTGCCATTTGAACTCTTATGTTTCCTTTGTGAAAGCATAACAGACGTTTCACTAACAGAAAGATTTTCCCCTATAACCATGAGTAACCTCGCATGACTTGTTAGTAGTGTATTATAGCATTAGGTAACATACCTGTATGTTTCAATCATTAATAAAGGCTCTTAATAGTCAAGCAGCATTGTAGATAGTAATTTATAATTTAACTTCCAACTTTGAGTACCATTAGAAACAGAGGAGTGCCGATGTGAATGGATTTATTAATATTGGTATAATAGATTAACCCCCATTAACCTGGCTCTGTTGTCCAGGGATCTAATTAGAACAGATTGCAGTTGAAATCAATGATGGGCATTCCGTATGATTGTGCCAGATAGACAAATGTGTAGATTCTGAGTCTTTAGCTCTTAAGAATAATAGTCTGCCTGTAAGGCTGCGTTTACACAGGCAGCCTATAATTCAGAACTTTTTCCAGTAGCCGGTCTTTTGACCAATCAGATCAGCTCCTTTGCCAATAATTGGGCAAAAGATCAGAATTTGTCTGCCTGTGTGATTGCAGCCTAGCTGTGGAGCCACAGCTTCACATTCGATTGCTTATCCTGTCTGGTTATTATTATAATTATTTAACCTTTTATTTAACTGGGCAAGTCAGTTAAGAACAAATTCTTATTTACAATGACTGCCTAACCCGGACGATCTGGGCCAATTGTGCGCCGCCCTATGGGACTCCCAAGCCGGTTGTGATACAGCCTGGAATCGAACCAGGGTCTGTAGTGACGCCTCTAGCATTGAGATGCAGTGCGTTAGACCTCTGCGTCACTCGGGAGCCCTTGGTGTTGCCTTATCTCATATTGATCAGTTTGACTGATCGATTAGATCCTATAAGAAAGGTTGGATTTGAGTTGTAGTACTTGGACTACGAACAAGTTGAACAGGTTTTGCCTTATTTCCTATTTACGTAAGGGTGTTGTCAATTCATCCACAGTTACTCAATCAAATCAGTGGTTATTTAGTAATGAGAATGGGCTTGTTGTGGAGAGCTTAATGTCTTGTTGCGTTTTGGCACACTTTGGAAATGTCATGTGTGACTAGGTGTTATCTGGTGTGTTGTTCCAGGAGTTTTAATTTGGGGTGTGACTTAACTTTTAAACGAAATTGGGATCCCCCCCTAAAGTTAGAATCTTAGCACAGTTATCACAAAAAAATATTATTTTCCATGTTATAGACTAACTAGGGGATAGGATATGAAGGCCTGGGGAAAGTTGTGGAATTTAAAGAAAACCAGAGGAAGAGGTGAACTTTAGGTTACTTTGGTGAATTTGCGAGGCATGCAAGACAGATTACCAAGAGATATGCTTTTCTTCTGCCTTCCCCCTCAGCTCTCTCCCTTGAGCTGGCCTGCCTGGGGCGTATTCATTACACCCATTTTATGTTGCAAAACGTTTCTTAAACGGAAGCAAAGGAAACTGATGGACCTACTTGAATTTGTCCAATAGAAACTCTGGTTTTAGTTACTGTTTGGACTAATGATTCCACCCCTGCTCTTACTCTAATGATGCCAGGTGTGTGTTCAGTCTTCGGTCTGTTGCGTGTAGCATATCCTAGACTATTCATTGATGATAGGCCCTGCTTTGAAGTTGCGAGACATTGCTGATAGATAAGCAAATCTTTGATGATGATGATGATGTTGGTTATTTGAATCTGCTGTGTAGTGCTAGGGCAAAACCAAAATGTGTACCCAGGGGGGGGTGGGGCCCAAGGACAGAGTGTGTGAAACCCTGGCCTAGTGCACGGTTCTGACCTGCCTGTACTGTGGCCCTCGTTCTCCATTCCTCATTAGCGCGCTATGAAAGATGCGAGTGTTTGTGTTCTCAGAAGTACGGCAACAAGGCCGTCTCCTCCATTCCAAGAATACTGAATCTTATGAGTTGATTCCTATTGGAATCTAATCTTGACACTCGACGTGCAAGGAGTCGAGGAATCAATTATTTTGGAGTCTGCTCTTCACCACTACGTCATCGTCGTTAACAGTTGGAAGAATCAGAGAAAGGCAAGAGACAGCAGTGAAGTCCTGTATGGCAATAATTTTAAAGTTAAATGAGAAGGAAATGCCTACTTTGCCAGGTTGAATTGAGGCTCAGTAATGGTAGTACAGGTGCAATGCTTAACCATCGGAAAGGGACGCACAATGAGACCTGTTCCTGGCAGCAGCACAGCTGCATTGTGATCTCGCGTGGAATTTTATGCATTTTCTTATCGTTTTAACGTAAAACATATAAAAAAATAAATAGCAGTTTAAATGCTAAGATTACATTTTTTTCCCATTTGTCACAACCCTAGTTTGAAGTGGAGCATGGCTGTTGAGGCTGCATGACCCTGATAACCTTGAGAGGATTTGTCTTTTACTGAAGGATGGGTTTTAGTTGATTTTAAACTGGAGTGCGTTGTGTTAACTGTTTGATTCTGTGTTAATGATACGCAACTTATTAATATTCTAACATTTTTGTAATTTGGTTCATTTGTTTTTTACAAATCTAGAATTTTTGCAAAGTATTTAATTGTCAGATTGCTACTGCTGAAGGAATTTGGTGGAAAAGTTATTTTGGAATTTGCATTTTATTATAATTTCTTTAGATGTGCATAATCCTTTTTGAAGTTAAGATTTCAGTTATCTGACTTATTTCTTAACTTTTTCCTTTTTTCACTCATCTTGTACGTCTGTCCATCTTTCTGTCCGTCCATCTATCTGTCCTCTGTGTCCATCCCTCCCTCCAGACGAGGTGTACGCTCAGAAGCTGAAGGGTAAAGCCCTCAGTGAGGAGCTTGACCTGGCTCTCAACGATATGACTACACTCTAGATGCTCCCTCTCTCCTCCTCCTTCCTCCTCTTCCTCTCTGACGCTCTCCACCTTCATCTGGCACTCCTGGGGTTCACACATCCTCCACTTTCTTTCTGTCCTTTTTTTCATTCCACAACTTTTCAGACAGAACTGTGATCGATCTCTCAATACCTTTTGGTTACGAAATTTGTATGGCGAATTTGAAATAAATGTGGTCGTAACTAAGTTTACAAGACTTGCTGATTTCAAAATACCAAGGGATATAAATGTGGCTCCAGGCAGATTTCCCCCCTACCCCCGTCAAACCCATTCCCCCTTTTAGTTCCGCTCCCTACTGTTGTCAGGTGTCAGCATTGTTCAGTGATCCTCTTACATTTCTATAGATGTAAATAGGAAAACACACACCCAGCGACGTTGTCTGGCACGGTGTCCATACCTCTCCAAAGATCTGGGTTAGGCTTGGTCTTCTGTATTGAGATATATACTTGTCCCGTTTTCCCTTTCTCTGTAATAAATGTCCTGAAACCGCTCCTGTTTTCTACTGTCATTATCCGCATTTGGTTTCTCATCATAATCACCTAATAAAGTTTAGAAGGTTGGTGCCGACTATTACAATCCACAATTTGCCATAACAATTTACCTGACTATACTCAAGGTACATGGTGTTTATTGACTACATTTAATATAGCCTACATTTTGACAGGATTCATATTCAATTAAATCTGAACTGTTGTAAAATGTTATGATGGAGATACACATACTCATTCGGTGAATAACTTTTTTTTTTTAACGATACAAGGGAATCGGTGTGAATGAATCTCAATTCAGTACTGTTCCCACCACACCATATTAACAGTTAAACATTTCTGTAGTTATCTGACCAACCCTCTGACACAAGGCATCAAAACAAATCTGACCTAAAGAGGTGCAGAGTTCTGAACAAGTACTCTGATTTTTAACCACCAATAAAATCCCTTTAATTATTAAAGGGAACATGATATTTAGTTTAAAGTGAGAATTATCCTGTCTAAAGAAACCTGCGGCTCAGTACTTTGGAGAATCTTAAAGGGATTTGCATTGTCTCTCTTTTACCTCCTTTCTTATCCCCTGACCCCAGCAATATGAATATGTATTGCTTCCTGCTATAGTTGCTTAAAGGAAAATTACACCCCCAAAAACATATTTTGGTATGCGTTTCATTAGTCCATTGTTGAGTCCCAACATGTTTTGCTTGTCAGCAATCAAGTTAACATATGTAACTTTCAACAACAAATGTTTTTTGTAGTTGAAAGTTAGTCATACAGGGATGACTTCTACAAAGTCATCCCTGTATTATGCTGAGTTTTGCATCGTATTTTGATAATTACATAACTTGATTGCTGACAAGCAAAACATTTTGGGACTATGTCTACAATGGACTAATGAACCAAACTTTCCTTTAATGTCTTGCAATGATTGTGTTCATTTCAAGACATTCAAGCATTGTCAAGTGAGCTGTAATTGCTATAGGTGCTGATTACCTCTGTCAGATGGAAAAAAGCAACTTTCGGCAGTTCTTTTTTCTTGTCTTTCATTGCCCTGTGACCTTTTATTGCACTAACCTGTGACCTTTAACCCTTCCCTCTTTCTCTCCCTTTCTCTCTCTGTATCTTCACACTGGCTTTCATTGACTCTTCTGGCGCCACAGAACGTTATCACAAGGAGGTGGAGAAAAACCGCATCCTCAGTAACGAACTGAGGGTTGTTCTGAACGAATTTAACAGCTGAGTCTGAGACGGAAGCTTTGGCAAACTTCCTTCCACTATCCCACTCTTCCAATATGCACTTGTCTCTGAGTAAACTTGGAACCGATTTCTCATACCCCCTCTAGAAGGCACTGGTTGTACATTGTTCAGTATGATGTCATTAGGGTTGAGTCAATTCAAGAAAATTCAAGTCTTAACTTTGAAGTCATTTGCAAACATGACATTCAAGTAATTGACCAATCATATAAAACATTTTACATTTAATACATGGAAACTATGTTAAGATTCGTCAAGGGATTTGAGTGCGAATGAATTTGCCCTGAATTTGGGGTGTTGTGTGTAATTTGGGTACCGGTACAGTAATTCACCCCCACCCCCAAAAAGAAAAATTACACCTTTTTAGTATGAAATTTGGTTCCAAGTTTTTCAGAATTAGGAAAGTTTTTCTTTTCACAAACTTGAGGATACTCACTTGCTGCACATTGTAGTTACACTGCTAAGACTTGAGGGAGTTTAATGGACCAAATGGAGCACTTTGGACTGGACACCATCCCACAACTGAAGTTTTCAAAGCTTTCACAGAATGTGGAATAATTAGCATTTATCTAGAATAATGGTTTTCAGGTTTATTTATTCAAAAGAAATACCAAATTTTGGTAGGACAGTTTGCTGCAAAACTTCAGATTGTTTGCATGCCATCCTGCCTATATACTCTAAAGCCTGTAGACTGTATAGATAATGGTATAGCCAAAAAAAATAAAAAATAATATATATATATATATAAAATGCCATGACATCTGCTTCGTATGGTGAATGTTATAAATGTTATATTTCACCAATGTTTCGCTATTGCTCAGACTCTCATATGTATCCATCCAAAGTCAATGATATGTGCACTTTGTTCAGCTTTACACGGGTGTGAAACTACACAGGCTCATGTATTTCTTTGAATGTAGAGTTTGTAGTTTAGTGTGATGAAACATATTTTGTTTTATCATTATAGTACTTATACATACTAAGTATACAGTGGGTGCAGTATTACATTTCTGGGGTTAAAGTCCCTCTACACTTGGCTTTGCTAAAGGTTACCCTGTATTCTATCCACACCCATTGGTTTACAGATTCCTTTGGGTGTTTTTCCTGTTAAGATTCCCTAAGGAGCTACACTATTTTGCATGGTGTGCTATAGTGAACTTGGCTAATTCCAAGTTGTGCTAAATTTACCTCATGACTTTCCACAAGTTAGCTGGGCTAAATCTAAATCTTTAGCCTGCTTGTATTGACTAGCATTTACTTTCCTTGCACAAAGTATATTCACGTTTTAGCTTCCCTCACCACCTGGCCCATTTGAGTGATGTGACAAGCAGAAAGCATCTGCTGTCCTCTGGAAACGCTCCTTTGTACACACTGAAATTGAAACCTCACCTGACATTCTGTGCACACAAGGAGCACTGTCCTCTCATTGGGTCTGGGAAGGCACTCGCTATGATGGCTCACCAACATGTAGAAGACGTCTGAACTAAGAATAAAAACAAAAGTCTTTTGTTTTCATCTAGATTAGATTGGCTGTCCAGGAAATATATAATTGAAGCAAGAATTAAACTAACTTGGATCTTTTCAACAGCCTAGCTCTGTTTGTATTGTCCACCTGTGCTTCTTAGTGACCACTTTTGCTGTTTAACTGACACAAACATATTACTGCAATTCTACACGAACACACTTGATATATGAATGTGTAAAATACAGTGCTTTTGAATCACATTGTTCGATAGTACTGTTCATTTTGATTTCCATGTTTCATTGTCCTATTCCTGAGCCAACTGAGACCTTGCTTGTTGGGGTGCTCACCTGTGCTTTTGTTTCCCCATCACCAGAGAAACTGGCTACAGCTAAAGAAGAGAACCTAGACATGCACCAAACCCTGGACCAAACCCTCCTGGAGCTCAACAATCTATAAAGAGAGCTCTGTCTGTCTGGGCCGATGAACAAGAGTTCTAAAACGAAAGAAAAACACAAAGCTTTTATAATGCTCATTGATACACACTTGACCAAATCCTTTAGTTGACTTGCCCATTTGGGAACAGGACAGTCTTCACTTGGCTTTAATAGTAGTAAAGGCTTACGAACAAGGCATTCCATTTAGTTAATGAGGGTCTCTTGCACACATGCTAATTAATGGCAAACGCATGCTGGCTACAGAAGTTAACATGGTTCAGTATAACAGCATAGAGTTGAACAGCATAGTTGTATGCTATTGAGGTTGCTGTTTGTATTTAGCATGTGATTCGAGTCTTAAAGTTGACATCTGTTTTCTGATCTTGAAGTGAAATTGCATTTGCTTTACTCTTTAACAAGCTTTGTTACCCCAAACTTTATTTTTTATTTTTCATCCAAAGTATAAAGTTTTTGTAATCCTTCAAAACAAATGGTAAACATATTCTTTACTTACGGTTTGGATGTGCCACTCATTGTTTTAATTAATACAGTATATTATTTGTGTAGAACTGACCCAAACAGGGTAAAAGACTAGCGTTGACATTTTTATATTTGGACTATTTAGGATAAATAGCAGTTTGTTAAATGTACATCTAGGTTACTTTATATGGTTCAAAATGACTAGCAAAGGTATCAAATGTAATACAAACTAAATACATTTGGGACATTTATTTTAGACACAGGATTCTTTTGAATTTTCTAAATTGTTGTTGTGACCTTTTGTGGGTTTGGATAACAGTCTAATATTAGAGGTGATTTTGGTATTGTAATCATGACGATGTGGTACCTCATGTATTCTAATCACTTGCCTTTTTTTCCTTGACAAAATTTTTTGAGAATGCCCATAGTTGTTAGAATCTGAAACGTGTCTTAATTTTTAAACACTCTCTCAATAATTGGCCAGTTAAACTGTTACATGGTCGTTCCACGAAACTAGTCTCTTTTTCAGTAGTGTAACTTCATCTATGGGTAACAGGGTTGACGTGTTATGCTCAACCCACTGTTTTCCCCCCCACAAAACACCAGTAAATGGCCAGAAAGAGTAGAACCAGCTCACCTGCTTTTACACTGATTTGATTATTAATGTTAAATGTCTCTTTCAGGGGGGAATATATAAAATATTCACCATATTAAAATGAGAGTTCAGTTCACGTAACAGGATTGACCTTAAAATGAGGGACATGTTTAAATGTTTTTACCTTACAATGAATCACTAATCACATTAAATGGATAATCTTCCAAATTGACATTGTCAAAACAGCCAAATTACTTTTGAGGTGAAGTGAGTTAAAATCTTCTGAGAAGTCAGAGTGCAGAGGAACATATCAAAATGCTGAATGTTGGCTCTAACTCTTTATTGATATAAAAAACAAATCTGATTTATTGAATTCTCCATGTCTATATTAAATGGCACTTCATTTAATATGGCAGGCTTTTAAAATCCAATATTGGTGTGACATTTCAACTTAAAATATCAAAGGGATGCAAAAGGGACACATTTTGTGGAACTACCCTACAGCTGTAAACTTGTATTCGTAAGGTTGATTTCAAGCTCATGTAATATCTTAAAATGCACCTGTGTCAATACTTCAGAGTAGTCAGAATGCTTATTGGTCTGAAGGTTTTAATTGGGGGGAATTATTCAATATTCTGGAGGGATTAAAATAATTGTATTAAGGTTTATTACTCATGTATGTATCCTATGCAATGAATCAACTGTATAAGCTCTTAAGATGATTAAAAAATGGCCGGCAAAATAAATTGTTTTGTACATTTCTTCTAGGATTTCCTTACGCCAGATTACAGTGCAATAAAGGCTCATAGCACTTGTACTTTATTTTGCTGTTTACAGTTGTATGGTGAACTGATCAAGACAACTTTTTGGTTTCTTTGAAAGAAGCTAATTTCTCTGCAGCAACAGGACGATAGCTTCAGATCAAGTTTGACCCATGATATTTCCAAAGCATGATGTGCAAACAATCATGTCAGAAATGTCTAACAAGGTTGTACATTAACCTTTGTCACATCGACACTGAACAAAAATATAAACAACATGTAGGTCCCATGTTTCATGAGCTGAAATAAAAGATCCACAAAAAATTAATTTGCACAAAAGGCTTATTTCTCTCAAATTTTGTGCACAAATTTGTTTACATCCCTGTTAGTGAGCATTTCTGTTGCCAAAATAATCCACCTACCTGACAAGTGTGGCATATCAAGAAGCTGATTAAACTGGGGACCAGTTGTGCTGGGGACCAAAGGCAACTCTAAAATGTGCAGTTTTGTCACACCACACAATGCCACAGATGTTTTGAGGGAACGTGCAATTGGCATGCTGACTGCAGGAATGTCCACCAGAGCTGTTGCCAGAGAATTTAATGTACATTTCTCTACCATAAGCCACCTCCAACGTCGTTTTAGAGAATTTGGCAGTATGTCCATCTGGCCTCACAACCGCAGACCACGTGTAACCACGCCAGCCCAGTACCTCCACATCCGTCTTCTTCCCCTGCGGGATTGTCTGAGACCAGCCACCGGACAGCTGATGAATTTCTGCATAAACCGTTAGAAATCATCTCCGGAAACTAATCTGCATGCGCGTCATCTTGACCTGGCTGCAGTTTTGCATTGTAACCAAATTTTTATTTTCAACAGAACAATGACCCAAAACACACCTCCAGGCTGTGTAAGGGCTATTTGACCAAGAAGGAGAGTGATGGAGTGCTGCATCAGATGACCTGGCTTCCACAATCACCCAACCTCAATCCAATTGAGATAGTTTGGGGTGAGTTGGACCACAGAGTGAAGGAAAAGGAGCTGACAAGAGCTCAGAATATGTGGGAAGTCCTTCAAGACTGTTGGAAAAGCACTCCAGGTGAATCTGGTTTAGAGAATGCCCTTGAGTGTGCAAAGCTGTCATCAAGGCAAAGGGTGGCTACTTTGAAGAATCTCAAATATAAAATATATTTTGGTTTGTTTAACACTTTTTTTGGTTAATACATGATTCCATATGTGTTATTTCATAGTTTTGATGTCTTCACTATTATTCTACGGTGTAGAAAATAGTCAAAATAAAGAAAAACCCTTGCATGAGTAGGTTTGTCCAAACCTTTGACTGCTACTGTATGTCATCAATGTGTGTCTGACAGATATTCTTTCAGAATAATAATTTTAAAGAATTTTCATACATGGATGGACAAGGAAATGTGGTCACAATGCGGACACCGTAGACTGCTAAGAGACACATTTTAATACAATGTGTAGATGTGGGCACAATCAAAATGTTGTAAAACTATTTTGTATGAGCTATGATTTTTATCAGGTCACAAAATGTTCATATTAATTATATTCTAACTAGAGAGGAGTTTTCCTTACACACGCACACAACTGCAATTAGATAATATAAAATAGAACGGATGAGCTTTATGCAGGGTTACCTCAAGCATTCCTCATGAAGCTGGTTGAGAGAATGCCAAGAGTGTGCAAAGCTGTCATCAAGGCAAAGGGTAGCTACTATGAAGAATTTGTTTAACACTTGTCCTGAAGCCACTCCTGCATTGTCTTGGCTGTGTGCTTAGGGTCATTTTCCTGTTAGGTGAAACTTCTCCCCCAGTCTGAGGTCCTGAGTGCTCTGGAGCAGGTTCTCATCAAGCATCTCTCTCTACTTTGCTCCATTCATCTTTCCCCCAATTCAGACTAGTCTCCCAGTCCCTGCCACTGAAAAACATCCCCACAGCATGATTCTGCCACCACCATACTTCACCGTAGGGATGGTGCCAGGTTTCCTCCAGACATGAGGCTTGGCATTCAGGCCAGAGTTCAATCTATGTTTCATCAGACCAGAGAATCTTGTTTCTCGTGGTCTGAGTCCTTTAGGTGCCTTTGGCAAACTCCAAGTGGGCTGTCATGTGCCTTTTACTGAGGAGTGGCTTCCGTCTGGCCACTCTACCATAAAGACCTTGGAGTGCTGCAGAGATGGTTGTCCTTCTAGAAGGTTCTCCCATCTCCACAGAGGAACTCTGGAGCTCTGTCAGAGTGACCAGCGGGTTCTTGGTCACCTCCCTGACCAAGGCCCTTCTCACCCGATTTCTCAGTTTGGCCGGGCGACCAGCTCTAGGAAGTCTTGGTGGTTCCAAACTTCTTCCATTTAAGAATGATGGAGGCCACTGTGTTCTTCGGCACCTTCAGTGCTAAATGTTTTGGAATTCCCCAGATATGTGTCTCGACAGAATCCTGTCTCGGGGCTCTACGGACAATTCCTTTGACCTCATTGCTTGGTTTTTGCTCTGACATGCACTGTCAACTGTGGGACCTTATATAGACAGGTGTGTACCTTTCCAATTAATGTCCAATCAATTGAATTTACCACAAGTGGACTACAATCAAGTTGTAGAAACATTAAGGATGATCAATGGAAACAGGTTGCACCTGAGCTAAATTTCAAGTCTCATAGCAAAGGGTCTGAATACTTACGTAAATAAAGTATTTCTGTTTTTTATTTTACCTTTTTACCTAGGCAAGTCAGTTAAGAACAAATTCTTATTTTCAATGATGGCCTAGGAACAGTGGGTTAACTGCCTTGTTCAGGGGCAGAACAGCTCGGGGATTCGATCTTGCAACCTTTCAGTTACTAGTCCAACGCTCTAACTACTAGGCTACCTGCCACCATGTATATATCATAGTGTCCAGAGGTTAATTTCAGTAAATCATTTGGATAGAAAAAGGTATTAAAGACTAAGTAGTCTTTCAACACGTTCACATTTTCCTGACATCAGTTGGTCTGACTAAAAAATCAACTAGTTTTCATGCTGTTCACATTCTGTCTGTGCCCTCAAATGAGCATTTAGCGTCTGCTAAATGACTCAAATGTAATGTAAATGTAATGAGTTACTTATTTCTATTGGGAGTGATATGTTTTCAAATTCCAGAGGAAAGGGTAGAGCCTGAATGTGATTGGTTAAGATGCACACAACCACCTCACAGATGAACAGTGTGCAAGATGACTAATCACAAGACAAATCTGCCTAAAAAAACAGTTGTTTCCACACTTTGTCAATATTTTTATTAGTTCAAATGAACAGTAGTGGGGTGTTGCGAAACTCGATGAAACTGACTGGGGTAAATGCCAGCTCACCACACGTTTTCCGGCAGCCCTAACTGTGCTGTTCCACTGTTACAGAGGCCTTCACTGGTAAAATACTCAGACCATCACGCACTGAAAAAATTGGAAATATTCTCCCAGTGAATGTGTGTGTATATGTGTGTATATGTGTGTTATTATCAATGTCGTAGAATGATAGCTCTCCTCTGTCCCTGTCCAGCTGAACTCTGATCCTGTCCTTGACTGTGAATTTGTGTCTCACAGGGAGGTAAATGGTTTCAGTATTTGGGGAACTTACTTTATATACATAATCAAAGTCTTCCTTATAATCTGTATTAAAACTATCAACATGGCTTACACCCCAGACTTCATCACTAGGATGAGACCTATTGATAGACTCAGTGGCCACACCTGCAAACCAATACTCGTCATCAATCGCAATGTCCCAGCTGTGTGTCCCTGAGGTAAAGCCCTCAGAGCCCATGACCCATCCCTGGGCTAACCTCTCTGGGTTGTCAGGACGCTGCTGTAACTCACCACCCCATACAAAGCTATCATCGTAGCCCATCCAGGTCATGGAACAGAGTAGCTTTGAGTGCACAGTATTAGGGTCCAGAACCACCGGAGCTGAACAGAGAGAACAGAGACATGCCACGTCAAAACTTACCAGAGAACAAAATCCGTTAGGCCTACATGTCAAGCGATCATTGAATCTATTTGGAATAAATATCACTCACTGTATTGAACAATCTCCTTCATTTTCTCCCAGATTCTGAACGTGAGGTTGCCCAGGTGTTTTGCCTCATCTATCAGCGCTCCTGAAACCCTCACAGGATCAGGCACTGGGCACTGGGTTCTGAAGAACATTTAGGAGTCAATGCGGCTGTGGGGTTGGGTTCAGAACCACAGAGTAGAGAGAGACAGGAGGCAGATCACTTACCTTTTCACTGTGGCATTGTTGTTCTGCAAAGTAACAAAAGAGCAGCTTAGCTATCAATGTTATTAATGATCAATCAGTATTAATTGTGGCATCCCATCTTTAATAATATTGAATGATTATGGGGATGGACATCTGTACCTGCAGGAATGAGATGTCTTCAGCTTCCAGCTCTTCCTCGATGGTTCTGATTGTGTCTGAAAGTGATGATATCTGTCTGCTCATCTCTTCAATCTTCACCGTCATCGTCTGACTCTTCTGCTCCTCTTCCTCCCTCAGGGCAGCTATCTTGGCCTCCTCCTCCTTTCGTAGAAACTGGTGAACCTGCTCAAACGCCTCCTTAATCTTTATCTCTGTGTCCTCAGCCTGGCTCTGGAGAGACAGAGAGCACTAGAACTCTACCTTGGTCATTGTAACACGGATGAACAGTCAACTCTGTACAGTTGTGTTACACCACTCAGCATCTTACCTTGATATGCTGTGCTGTTCTATCACAAGTGAGTTTGACTTTCTTAAAGGCTTCCAGTTTCTCCTGTAAGGACTTCAGTGTAGGCTTGAGTTCCTCCTGGAATTAAACACTAGGTTGTTGTCCAATACCATATCACACACTTATTCCAGTTAAGACTGAATAAAAAATGCTGAGGGATAGTCACTTTGTTACTAAATTCAAACTCCAGATCACATACCTACTCTCACGAAAAGGAAGTTAATAAATGCATATTGTCAGCAAAAAAAATTACTTGTAGGACTATTGTGTTTTTCACTTTCACAGTGAAGTTTAAATTATTGTTAACTTTCTGCATAACGCTCTGACTTAACAAAATCATTGGTTTACTCTACCTTAAGATCCTGTACAGCTTCATCTATGGGGATGCAGTCATGCTTTTTATGTTCCCTTGAATCACGACACACCACACAGATAGGCTGTTTATGCTCCAGACAGAAGAGCTTGAGTTTCTCTCCATGCAGACTGCAGAGCACCTCAGACCCTGCTGAAGCTCTCCGACACGCCTCTCTTGTAAGAAGGCCTCACATAGGTTCTTAAGAGCACGGTTATTGGGAGGCTCAGACCTTGACGATTTTCTCCTGCAAACTGGACACTCCTGCCATTCCTTCTCTTTCCAGAATTCCTGCAGACAGGCTTTACAGAAGCTGTGACTACAAGACAGGAGAACAGGATCCTTGAATATGTCACAGCACACAGGACAGGAGAGATCCTCCTCTGGGAGAGTCGATTCGCAAGCCATTTTTCTGAATCCGTCAATCTTGTTTCTCTATAATGGCCTGTAATAGCCTAAAAAGCAATGTACTTTACCCCTTATTAATAACGCACTAAAGACATTTGAGTGGGCTTTCCTTATCTCCTTCAGTATCTGCTCTGAAATGTTGACATTAATCTAGTAATGAGAAATAGATCCTGTCGTGTCCTATTTAAAAAGCAAAGAGCTGAACATTAGCTACATTTTAAATGGCTTCACTGACTTTTACATCCTGTATCACTGTGTATGAGGGGGAGAAGCTTTGCAGTTCTTCTTCTATGATATTATGGCGGTCCACAGAACATACGTTAGAGGTGCATGCTGCCACCTACTGTGTGGGGTGAAAACTGGGCATTTAATGCAGAAAACAGGGCGAGATTTATTTTTTTTTAATCGATGTACTCCTTTAAGAAGATTTAAAGGAGGGCCTGAGAGGGAAGCTCATCTTCTGACAGACTTCTCTGCAATGTTTCAGCTGTAACGTCCTGGTGATCCCTAAACGGTATTTCTGCATTCACAATTATGTCAAGTTTCATTACAAATGATGTCAAGTTTAATTCACTATTATGTCAAGTTTCTTCGATTTTAATGTTAGTTTGACTCATACAAATTATCACCTGCTCAATAAAAGGTAACTAAATCCACCTTCTTCACTATCAGTACTCCAGGATCCCTCAACTGATGAACAACCCTTTCTGCAGCATGCGGGGCATCCATCCATTGCCATTTCATCCTCATTTGCACTGCCTCTGCATTAGGAGACCTGCTGGACAGCCCGGATTCATGCTGCCTAGACCTCCTTCACAGGGCACTGCTGGAACTCAGGAACGTAGCTCCCACCACAATAGCAGCACTGTGTATCCACTGACTCATACACATCATATATATTTCTTTTGCACACACTTAACACTGCAACGGTCTGTTCACATAAGCTCTCACCACATATCTCATATACCCCAGCTTTACATGTGTCGGAAGAGACTATTCATCCAATAGTCTTTCCTCCTTCCTTACATTCACCATATATGTGGTGTTTTATATGTGGTGTTTTAGTTTTCCACCGCGACACCAGAGATGACACCTTTTTACCGGTGCACTGTTCAGAACATCTAAGCTTTCTAAATCATACTCCCCCAACAAACACTTTACTTTTGTTCTTCTATCAGCTTTCTCCATTCAAATCTTTATAATTATTTTACAATACTGACAAGGGATCAGCTCCTAGAGATATTACCACCTACGGCTGCAAATATTGAGAGTGCTTATTCTAATGTTTACCAAAGAAAAGTGCACAGAATCCCAGATTTGGCACATCATTGCGCACATGTTAGGCTAGACATCATGAAATATATTGAGCCAAATTACAGACAGAAGCCTACAAGTAGTAAAACACAACTCAATTGATCGAACATGAAAAGTATTTCATTATGATTGAAATAGTCCTATAGCCTACAGTTTATATTTTAATGCAATTATATTTGTATTAATTTGAAGCATATTTTTACACGTCGCTTGTTTGTATCAATTGCAAAGACATTGGCAACTTTGTATTTGCAGTCAACTTTGTTTGGTCACAGAGATGGATAAACCATGTGATTTAGTGTGTATAAAGTGACGCGGGAGGGCAAAAAAAAGCACTTAGCTGTTCTACAAGTGGTCTTTGCAAGGCGCTAGATTACGAGTGTTTTCAAGTACGTTAATAACAATGGTTTTGGGAAACAGCTCAGAGATGTAACGATGCAACTACGAAGGTTCTAACGATGCATTTAGCCATAAGATGCTTTTGGGAAACTGGGCTCTGGTCAGATTGATTGACTCCACTTTTCCCAGTGCGTCCTCCACCATCTCCCTTACCGCAAATGGATATCCCCAAAACACATCCTTATCCATGAAACGTAATCCAACACGGAGCAAGGCATTACCAGATAGAGGCATATCTTCATTAACACCCGTAGCCCGTTTTGCTCCATTCTCCAATGTTAGTTTTCCACGAAATTCCCTTAACTTTCCTCAACGCACCATCCAACTCAGTTGTTTCGCTTCCACCACCACCTTGGCCTTTGCAGTTAGTTTTCTCCGAGAAATAGGCCAAGCATGGATGCGTTCTGATTAACCCAAGCACACGGTTGCGCAACATTTCCAAATACAACCGCCAGAAAAACACTGTTTTTAATGCAATTACTGTTGTAACTGTTGAGAGGAGAGTCTCAGTTTCTGTGGGTGTCAAATGTATTTCTCACCACTCATTACTGAGTGGATGGTATCGTGTTACAAACAGTGGTTTTGAGATAAAACGGCCATTCGCTGTTATGCTGGGGCTGGGCGTCCGTTGAACCAGGGAATCCGTCCCAAAACGCAATGCTTACCTCTGCCCCCTCCCGGTTTGGTGATGAATTTCGAGTGGATCATATTTTTATTTTTTAGAGTGGATCATGGTCAGTGTTGACTTTCCCACTCCCCCTATGACATGGGAAACCTACAACTTAACTGATGTTCTTTGCTGGAAAAAAATGCAATCCATTGTGGTATGGGTCAGATTGACCCGCAACATAATAAGCCCGTTAAGGACGTCTAAAGTACTCCACGTGTACTACGATCCCTGTCAAGTGTCAAATAACAATACAGAACTCCAGAAAGTCCTAGGAATATACATATAGGGAAATCTAAGATATTCAAAACAAGTAGAGATCTATGAAAAGGCCGATGTCTAGTTCCTCCTCTTTCGCAGTGTGGGATGCGGCACTAACCACCATTCAACCAGACACAATCGTGGGCACGGACTACATCGCCTACTTAGATCCATGGATCTCTTATCGCTCTAAACAGGGAATGTCACCCAAAGGTCATTTACAAGTTCTCTACTACAATCCGACCCTTACTGCCATATGCTCCCGCCTCAATTATCGTATGTTAGTCAACGCCAGACCCACTCACCTAAATTGGACCTGATCCACTGCAGGACTGAGCGTTTCTTTTGCAGCACCGTCCCAGCCTGCTGAATAGCTGATGATGAATATATACTGTATTGAGGTATTTTATTGATTGTGTTTTGTTATTATGATTTAGTTAGTGTTCCCAATTTCTATATTTAAGTTGAACTCCCATTTCAACTGCCACTTATACAATGTTCTCGTCGAAAAACAGTTCAAGTTAAATTAAATTATATTTTTCGTATTCAACGCGCGCACTGGCCAAAAAGGTCACGTGGTTGCAAATTGCCAAACACGGAAGTACAAAATTGGACAAACAAAAAGCTTAGCTAAGAAATGAGAGCATGGAGGGACCTAAATATTAAAGATATCGATCAATAAAAACGCCGAACGAAAGGAAATATAGCTACTTAAAGATTTTATGCGAAAGAAAATAATTTAATTATTGTAAATGTATTGCTAGATAGCAATGGATATCGGTATGAAGTTTATCTTCTGCACTGATAAGCTAACGTTAACTTTAGCTAGAGAAACATAGATAGCCCGCTATTTTGAGACAGACTTGTTTTTTCAATCTCAAGAGACTAACTAGCTCTATGGTTCAAATAGCTAGCAGTCCAGTGTGCGTTTATCGTATGATAATTATCCGTTCACCTCGGTATTAATCCGCTAACGTTAGCTTGATCAATATTTTAAGGGGCTAGGCAAGAAGAACAAGTTCAGATAGTTGCAATGACTGCTGCAGTGTTTTTTGGGTGTGCGTTCATTGCGTTTGGGCCAGCGTTTTCCCTATTTATTTTCACTATCGCCAAAGACCCATTGCGAGTCATCATTCTAATTGCAGGGTAAGCTATTATGTTATTGTTGATAACTTGTCGATTTGTTATTTTAAAGTTGGTTTGACAAATAATAATAGATCTAGATCAGGGGTTCCAAACATATTTTTTTTGTTTAAGTTGTAATAGTAGAACGCAAGGTGCAATTTCGAAATTGTGTAGTGAATAGATCAAGGGCCCTTTGCTGTAGTCATTTTCTCTGAAAAATGGCCACCTAAATGTATCCCTAATTAATTATTAGTATGTTAAATTTGCCAGGATACGTTTTTGGAAGCTAGTAAGATAGTGAAATGTTCACTGGTGTGCTTCATTGCATCAACAATGGCAACTGTTTGTTTTTCTCTCTCTCTCTCTCTTCAGGGCCTTCTTCTGGCTGGTGTCCTTGCTGCTGTCCTCTCTGGTGTGGTTCATAGCCACGAAGGCCACCAATGCCCAGGACCTGACCCTGCAGAAAGACCTCCTCATATTTGGCTGCGTTTTCTCGGTCATACTGCAGGAGGTGTTCCGCTTCGCATACTACAGGCTGCTCAGGTCAGCATAAACACAGCTCATTCTCTTGCTGTCTTTATCATGCTATCTCACTCTGGCAGGGGTACTCAACTCTTACCCTACGAGGCCCAGAGCCTGCTGGTTTTATGTTCTACCTGATAGTTAATTGCACCCACCTGGTGTCCCAGGTATAAATCAGTCACTGATCAGAGGGGAACAATGAAGAAAAGCACTGGAACTGGCTTGGAGGTCCAGAGTTGTGTTTGAGGGGTCTGTGTCTGTCTGTCTGTGTGTGTGTGTGTGTCTCCTCTCTCGGTCTCCTCTGTCTGTCTGTCTGTCTCTCTGTCTCTGTCTCGGTCATACAATTATAGTAAATAAGATTACATGAACAGGATGGACCTGATCCAAGACCCTACTCTGTGTGAATATGAGTCCTGTTCTATTAAATCCATTATAAACCACATCAAATAAACCTGTACATATTACCTCAATTACCTGGACTAACCTGTGCCCTCGGACATTGACTCTGTACCTGTAACCCCTGTATACATCCTCACTGCTGTTATTTTATTGTTGCTCTTTAATTATTTATTTTTCCATTACATTTTTTTACTTTGAAATACTTTCTTAACACTTATTTTTCTTAACTGCGTTGTTGGTTAAGAGCTTTTCACTGTAAAGTCTACACCTGTTGTATTTGGCGCATGTGACAAATAACATTTGATTTGACATTTGATTTTTTTTATACAGCATATTTCAGACACTGAATGCAACATAATGTGCTTCACAGGAAAAAAACTAATTAAAACAATGAAAATAAATACAGAAATATTTACTACACAACAAACATAAATGTCCACGGTTTCGGCCCCGTTTAGGTTCTCTGGCAGGCTATTCTAGAGCCTGCCAGAGGGACCTACTGGGTACATAACTTAAAAGCATGTCTGACATGTATTGGGGTGCACAATCGTGGAATCTTAAAGAATCTAAAACTCAGAGGCAGCCAGTGCAGAGACCTTAAAACCGGTGTAATGTCTGCTCACCGTCTGGTCTTGGTCAGTACCCGTTTTGCAGTTTACCAATTGTTTTCTTGGGTAGACCAGACAAGAGAGTATTGCAGTAGTCAAGCCTGCTTTTAATTCAAGCATGGATGAGTCTCTCTGTGTCAGCCTGAGAGAGAAACGGCTGCACCTTGGCAATGTTCCTCAGGTGGTAAAAAGCTATTTTGTTCACATTCCTAATGTGTGATTTTAAAATTGAGTTCAGAATCTAAAATAACACCTAGGTTTTTTTACCTGGTGTTTTATCATTATTGCCCATGATTTAAAATGTGCGGCCAGATTCTCTCTGTGCTTTGGCTCCAACAATAAGTCCCTCTGTCTTTTCTGGATTCAGCTGATCACTATGTCTGCTGCAGAGAGACGAGAGAGCGTGAGCAAATTAGTTTTTATCTGTCATGGAAGTAAGTGTTAAACATGTTGGCTTATTATTTAAATATCGATATACATATATAACACCCCCCCCACCCCAAAAAATATTGTGATATGTAACAGTATAGATTATTTCCCCCTTCACTATGAATTAACAGGCCTGCCCAGGTATCAATGTCCCTAGTTAATGTACAACCAGGTGAGTATTCACTAGGAAGCTGACAGGTGAGGGACTTACCTGAATTTGTTCAATAAGAAAAACATTTTTTTCTTTGCATATCGGTTTTCCTACGCTCTGCGTGACCAGGGATGAGGAAGCTGTGGTGCAGTATACATGTCAACATCTTTGCCATTTTACAGTGTCCAAAGTTATGGGTTTGTCATAAATCCTGTATAGTGTGACTTCTAAACGGAGAATTCTCAGACTGTTTTAATAGTCACATGTACAGGGTTGCAGGTGTGATTGCAGAGTACAGTGGAAATCTTATGCTTTGAGCTACAACATGCAGGACTATAGTACAAATCTGCAATGTTTTATCGGAGCTCGAGGCGAGTCACCCTCTGTCTGCGCCGTTCTTAGCCGTATCTAACTGCAAAGTAAATACGCATCAGTTCAAGTTGTATTTGTGGTCTGTAGGCAACATTGTTACTTTTTTTCAGAACACAAAAACACTGATATTTTGCGATAAAGATTCCACTGTGTTATTGCTATTAACATCTTCTTTCCACTGTATCTCATCAGGAAGGCAAATGAAGGACTGGCAGCCATCAGTGAAGAAGACGGCCCTCCCCTTTCAATCCGGGAAATGGCCTATGGTATACCATTATCTTTACTTTAATTTACTTTAACATATTAATTAGCTAATTAAATACTTAATTAACCGATTTAAATATGTGACAGATTGTGTGTGTAATATATAATATATATATATCATCTTACTTGGCTTTAAGAACACTTCCTCTTTATGTTGACCATTCAGAGTTGTATTACAACTGTGGGCCAATCAGATATGATTTGTAGCCTATCATTGTCAGCAGAATGCTAGGTGATATGAGTTTGACTAATCCTCTGGCTGGTGCTCAACAGTGAACTAGTCTTACCTTCTACTACTGTGATTGTTGACAGGTGAACCCAGGCAAAGATTCATGACCGTACTTAATATTGAGGTTTAATGGGAGTTTAGTATTTGTCATTTCATACACCCATGTGTATCTGTATGATTCTTTTGATCTGAACAGCTAACATGGTTACTTCTAGGGCAGTCTTTCTAAGGAAATGGCAATGGCCAGCATTTATGATCATGTACCTTGGCATTGAGGCATAAAGTGAGTCAGAGAAAGATTTCAAATGTCTCTTCTCTAATCAAATCTTTGTGTTAGCACAGTAAAACATACCCAAGCCTGCATAATGCTCTTGAGACCTGCTTGTCTAAATAAGACACCGCAGAGGTGAAATGTCAGTTGAAGCTCACTGTAGTGAACATTATTGTCAGTTTGGTTTTAATTATTTTTGTCATTGACATTGAGAATGTATTTATCTTTCCCACAATAGGAAGATTTAATGCTGCAAGAAACTCTAAAATCTCTAGATCGACAACTTGATCAAAACGTCACAGAAAATACTCAAATAATGTTAATTATATACTGCATGTCTAGTCATTGACTGTAATGTTTACTATGTAGTCCTAGTAGTTGACTGTGCTGATGTTGATTATATAGGCCAAGTAGTTGACTGTGTAGTCCTAGTTGTTGACTGTGCTGATGTTGACTATGTAGGCCTAGCAGTTGATTTTTTTGTCTATCTCTACAGTGGCTGGACTGGGCTTTGGCATCATGAGCGGAGCCTTCTCCATGATCAACACTCTCTCTGACTCTCTGGGCCCAGGGACAGTGGGCATGTTTGGAGACTCCCAGTACTACTTCGTCACCTCAGGTCTGTCTGTCTGTGTCAGTCGCACCAGATGTTTAAAGTACTTGAATTTGGCATTCTGAAAAAGTACAGGAGTAATTTGAAAATCAGACATTTTCTCAAGTTGGTACTTGAAAAGTACTTGAATTAAAATGAGAGGAGCACAGAAAATGATCAAATATGGTATTTTTTATATATATTTTTTTTATTGGTCTTACAAATTCATTTCTACCGAGTTTTATTTCCTCACGTGTTTTGCACTCTGGTTGTCAGGCAAGCATGCTCATTCCACTCGCACTGCCACTCAGCCAAGCAGGTACAGAACTGACTGATTAGGTACTGATTGCTAAAATGCCAGGCAAATGTAGATTCAATCTTGCCTTTTGTGCGTATGGAAAGTTTCTGGGATCCTTTTTCAGCTTATGAAACATGGGACCAACACTTTACATGTTGCATTTTTATATTTTTGTTCAGTCTAGTTAACCAACCTTTTTACTGCTACATCACTGCGTCCGCGATATTGCGCTTTATCAAGCGGCAGCCTTGCTCTTGCCATTCTGGTGGCAGTTCACATCCACTTTTCCTCACGCAGCCCACCCGCCCTTCTCCCGACCGGCGACACCACTAAAGCTGCCAGTCGGAAGCAAGATGTTTTTACGTAGCTAGTAGTAAAGTAGTAAATTCCCAAATGCCCAGTAAAAATACAATAGTCATTAAGCTGGAATTGTTTATTAATGCGAATAATAGCGTTTTTACCAGTAAGCATATCAAATGTTATGTCACATGTGCCGAATACAACAGGTGTAGACCTTACAGTGAAAGGCTTACTTACAAGCCCTTAACCAACAATGCAGTTTTAAGGGGGAAAAAAAGAAGAAAAAAGTAAGAGATAAAAATAACAAAGAGCAGCAGTAAAATAACAATAGCAAGGCTATATCCAGGGGTGTACTGGTACAGAGTCAGTATGCGAGGGCACCGGTGTCTAGGTCATTGAGGAAACATGTAGGTGGTGGGGGGGCAGCAATGCAAATAATCTGGGTAGCCAAAACTCTGCTCATCCCTACTCCAATTACACCATCAGTACTGACTTACTACTCATGTATGTAGTAAATAAGTAGTGAAATGGGTATTAATTGAGTAGAACTTACAAGGTTGCCTTTTCTTTTCATGAGGTGTTGGCGATATACTGCCATCTGGTGGTGACTAAAAACAATTGCATAATAGGAACTATTACAAATTGATGGTCCTGGATAATAAATATTAGTGCTTGAAAAAGTACTTAAGTCCTTGAATTTGACTTGCCACTGTCTGTACGATCACTGGTCTGTCTGGCAGCCTTTATATTCCTGTGGAAGTTCCTCATAATCTCTACTTGCTGTATACTGTCTACACCCAAGCCTTGTATTACTTTGCAGTCATTGTGTGCTTGTATTGAATAGACAAGTATAGAATAACTTTTGCACACTTCTTTAGCACAGGACTTATGAGGGAAAAAAAGTGTAAAAGGAAAAGGACTTGCGTACACCCTTTGTGTACTAGCAACAAAACAAATGAAGTGTGACACTTCTGTGACTGATGACCCCTTTGACCCGTAGCCCTGATGACCCTGGCGCTGACGCTGCTCCACACCTTCTGGGGGGTGGTGTTCTTTGAGGGCTGTGAGAGGAGGAGATGGTGGGTGATCGCTGTGGTGCTCTGTCTCCATCTGATGGTCTTCAGCCTGGTGAGTGGACACACAGGGTTGGTTGTTTAGCGAATGAAAACGATGTGTGCGCAACTATGGGGGGGGGAAAAACGACTCGGTTGGCTTAGATTGTTGACAACATGTAAACTATATATTTTGTCTCCAAACAAATACATTTGCTCAATGAGTACTTGTTCTCTCAAATACATTGTTACAGTTGTTGGTTAGCTAGCTAGTGAATTTTAGCCATATTAGCATTTCACATGAAATCAGTCTAACCGCATCAAAACAAGATATGGGTATCAATAACAAGATACAACTAGCTGAAATGAGCCCCCTTCGAATCCCCACATGGCAGCAGCTTGTCATTATTGCTAGCTGTCTGGCCGCTCAGAATCATAACAAAGCCAGGCATCCGGCCCCATCTGCGCGCCGCACGTCATTTTCGTGACGTCAGCCAACCTGTTGGCACGTTTGTCACCCATGCCATCATGAGAGTTGCACTAGCATGAATCAGTCACAGGAGGGAGTTGTTAGCTTGTGTTTAACTACCTTATACCTGACTGTATTGTCCATTTTTTTGAAGCAATTTGACACAAAATACAGCTGAAGACTGAATGAGTTAAAGTTATGTTTTGTCTTTTTAATTTCAGAATTTGTTGAATGGGTTTCTCATGAATTCTAATTCTGTTTGTATTACATCTTTTATATGATAAATTGTGCATGAATGAGACTGGCAATTCATTTTTCTAGAAATTGACCCACCATTTTGGAGAACTTCATCAAATTTAAACTGGGGCCCGTGTTGTAGATTAACAATCTCCTCCTGTCTCGCTAAAAACCCAGCACTATATTCAGTCCACAGGGTCACAGAAAGATAGTCATTCATTATATACATGCTGATTATTTTGTAGCATTTCATGAATGTATGGAAGGCACTGTGTGTGTCCCAAATTACACCCTGTTCCCTATATAGTGCACTACTTTTTATAAGAGGGCCCCGGTGAAAAGGAGTATACTATATAGGTAAAGAACAGAGTGCCATTTGGAACGTAGACACTGTGTGTTGGGCAATGGGGGGGGCTTCTTGACCAGAGAACCTGAGCCTGGACATCTTTCCAGGACACTGCACAGGAATGTTCTGTTCTCCCTCTATAAGGGATTCTACTCATCCAGGGGGAAGTTTTAGGATACGCTTCCCCTCCCCCAATCCTAACCTTAACCATTAGTGGGGGAAAAATGCTTCAGATCAGTGTCCTAGGGGCAACTTCACCCTACACTGATTCTACTGCAGGCACCGTAGGCTCTCGTTTACCAAGGGCTACAGAGCTCATTATATTAATGCTACTACTACCTATGTGATGAGTGTGGTCTGCGGCTCCAATCAAAATTGTTCTCATGTCATGCTTAGGACACTTTTTGGCAGACACTTGTAATTCTGTCAAAATAATTATAAAATAAATAAGTCCCTGGCGTGCTATATGGGAAATATTAGTCTGGGCCATTTGACCCCCCCCCAGTCTCTCATGGTATCTCTCTCTCTCTTTTTCGGTGCCAGTCTCTGTTGAACCCGTTGTACGTGGGAAGCATTCTTCCGGTCTACGCCATCATGCTGCTGATGGCTGTCTGGGCCTTCTTCTCCTCCGGTGGCTCCCTGCACAACATCACTCTTCTCTGGACGTGTAAGACCCGCCTCAACCCTATCTGATACAGCAGCTGTACTAAGCCCTGGGTCCTGTTCATTAGGCACCAAACGGAAGAAAACTTCCTGAAACAGGGAGGGACTACCTTTAGTTGTCCGATAAGAAACCCCTCGTTTTTTGGTTGCAATATGTTTTGTAGCGGTGTGCCCTAATGAACACGTCTCTGTGGTTATCGGTCTAAAGGCCCACTTTTGTTTGCTGAATGTCACTCCAGTGGAGCATTGGTAGAGGATATGTAGTTAAACAGATTATTTTCATCTCCTCGCTGCTGCTCCTCCCCAAGTCATTGTTCTCAGTCAACTTGCCTTTTGTAAAAATAAGGGTTAATTAAAATATAAATGAAACACTTGGCTGAAATAAACAATGAAACCATTGAGGTTATGTTCATGTGGACTGGCACTCTTCTTGTAATTTAGAATGTACCTCTATTGGTCCATAAGAGTGGGCCTGATGACACTGCTTTTATACGTGCCTAATACATGCAGGTCTCACTTGTAAAAGAAGTCTTCTGACCTCAAAATAGCATCATTAAAATGCCCTTTCTGCTGAATTGAGTGTACACTATCACCATGGTAATATTTGACAGATAGGTGATTGGTGCAGTATATGAACCATATGAGTCCACAGCAGGTGAACCCTTTTTATTAAGTAGAGCTATAAAGTTGCACCAGAGTGTGGTGGCGTTGTTAGAGATCCTCTCTCAACTTGTCTGGAACAAATCAAACCATGTTCAGTTTGGTTGTGGTTGGTCACACGTTGTATAGTCAGCTGGCGTCAAGACCACATGTTTTAATCTGTGACCCGCCAGTCAGCAAACATGCCAAGCTTGTGACTTACTACCTAAACAGCATAACTGGATCAGGTCAATGTTATCTAAATTAGAAAGTACTTCTTGACCCCTACCATACTGAAGTGTTCTTTTGTCTTGTCTGTTTTGCAGGTAGGAAAAGTAATACGGAGACATCGTCATAATTCACATTCCATGTTGATCTCTCAGAGGTCGAAGGGCAATAGGAGCGTCTATCGCTGCAGTGCTGTGTACAAACCCAAGCAGCCAATCAAAAGACTACACAGTCTCCACATCAACCAATCTCCACATAATATGGATGGGCTGAATCAGAGCCCAGAAATCAGCACTTCACTGACTTATGGAGCTGACCAAGGGAAATCCTTCATACTGTATATAGCTTGAATGACACTAGTTTACACACACCTAGGCATGTGTAAGCTTTTTTCAATGCAAGGAAACAACCTTTTAAAATCTTTTTTATTTTTATGTTCTTCGTCTCTTCGCAGATTTTGCTTTTGTGTGGACTTTTAATCAATCCACTCCCTTGCATCAAGTATTGATCTTTAGTTTCCTGAGTTATGATTAGTTTACGAATTATAATTTGTTAATGTAATGCGAAGGGCAGAGCAGCACAAATCAAATGTTATTTGTCACATGGGCTGAGTACAAAAGGTGTAGACCTTACAGTGAAATGCTTATATACCAGCCCTTAACCAACAATGCAGTTTTAAGACAAATATGTAAAAAAAAAAAAAAAGAAGCAACAAATAATTAAAGAGCATCAGTAAAATAACAAGCGAGGCTATGTACAGGGGGTACCAGTACATAGTCAATGTGCGGGGGGCACCGGTTAGTCAAGGTAGTTGAGGTAATATGTACATGTAGGTAGAGTGACTATGCAAGACTGTTGGCTCTGGTCAAATGAAGATTCTTCACCAGGGATTCCCAAAATTTTTGTACCCACAACCCCATTTAGATTTTTTTTAATCACGACCCAACATAAAAAAAAAAAAAGTTGACGTAATCAATGGACATTGTTAACTTTTTTTTATTTGGGCTACGACAGTATTACAAATCAGTCTGACAGTATTTTTGACTGTATTTTAATCTGAAGACCATATGGTTTGAATTGACTGAAATGTATTAGGAAATGCAGAAGATCATTGGCCAATAATGTGGGATCTTCTGTATAGAAAATAGCCTTGGAAGAAAACTGACTTAACCCTGGTTCTATGAACCAATCACAAATTTTCGAGCGTGACCCCCATTTTCAAATCCCCTAGTTTGGAAAACCCTGTTATACACACATACAAAGGTATGCAACTTCACTATATTATGCTTTACCTGTCCTGGCAGACACTGCCTATTGTAGGACACGTACACATCACAGGGGGTTGGTGGCACCTTAATTGGGGAGGACGGGCTCGTGGTAATGGCTAAAGCGGAATCAGTGGAATGTTATCAAATACATCAAACTAAATGTTTGATGCCATTCCATTTTGCTCTATTCCAGACATTATTATGAGCCATCCTCCCCTCAGCAGCCTCCACTGGTACACATTATGTAAGGTATTTCATGTTTTCTTATGCAAATAAAATCATAATGTTCTTGTCGTTTGGCGAACGACCTTGATCCACCAAATACAGGGGGAGAAGACAACTGAATCATATTCACTAGACACTAAACGATGCGGGACTACCTGAACCAATAAGAAACTTGTTTTCGTTGCAAAAATGTTTTTCTACGGTGTGCACTAATGAACATGACCGTGCTCTAATAGTATTATGATTGGTCAGTCACTAAACGGTGGCCTTTTTTACTCTATAACCGAGTGGTTATTGAGAAAAATTATTATTACTACCATCGGCAGCAATACCATAGAGTTTTGTATCCTTTTTTTTAAACCTCTGGGTCTTCACAAAGCGTCTCAGAGTAGGACTTCTACTGATCTAGCATCAGTTTTGTCTTTTGAATCATAATGAATAGGATTATATGGACAGGGAAGACCTGATCCCAGATCAGCACCATATAGGCCCTGGCCCATATAGCCCACGGCCCTGGCCCATATAGCCCACATGCAGCGTTTAACGTGAATGCGATCTCAGCGAACAGCAGGAACGTTGACTTTAAAAAGCTGCGTTGTCTACAACCTGCGATTTGATTGACCCTTGTAAATTGACCTTTTCTTTTGTATTTCACCACAAAAGCTGCTTGGCCAAGTGTCTTGTACGATACTTGTTAAGATGACAGCTTGTTGGATGCAGCATTTTATAAACTGGGTGGTTCGAGGCTTGAATGCTGATTGACAGCCACGGGTATTACAAAACATTTTATTTTTACTCTAATTACGTTGGTTACCAGTTTATAATAGCAATAAGGCACCTTCGGGGTTTGTGGTATATGGGCTCTGCATTGCGTCGTACCTAAGAACAGCCCTTAGCCATGGTATATTGGCCATATACCACACCCCCTCGTGCCTTTTTTGCTTAAAAATAGCCTTTCCACACTATCGTGCTGGCCAGCTCTGGTATTTTTCTGACTGGCCTTTCAAGCACGGTTCCAGCCACTATGATCGGTTTAGTGTGAACGGGAATTAGTCTCGATGTTCCCATTTAATTAGGATCCCCATTGGCGAGTTACTCCATTAAGCCCATAATTTCACCAGCTTTCCTAATGAAAGAGTTGAGATGGGCTCAGCTCACCCCAATACATTAAAGTTTCTGCAGTTTTATTAACTGTTGATGGACGGCAGGGTTTTCTGACATATACAGCCACGTCAATGCAGGTCCTCCATTGATTTAATTATCGTAGTTTTCTTTTACATTTTTTTGGGGTGGCTTTCTTTCTGCATACGTACCCATGTTGTGGTGTAAGTGTGATTGGCAAGTGGGGGCGGGCAAAAGGTTAGTGGTTTGGTAGACTTGCTCTGTTCCAGGGTTTATCAGTCGAGCAATGGAGAGGTGCCACGGTCTGCTTTTTTTTGTTGCAGAGTTTGGTTGGTGAGCCATTGTTCAGCCGTAAACCATTGCCAACCGCCAGGCACCAGCTCAAACAAGCCTGCAGTACAGTTTGTGTCCCAAACGTCACCCTGTTCCTATATAGTGCACTACTTATGACTAGATCCTTATGGGCCCTGGTCATAAGTAGTGCGCTATAAAGGGGAATAGGGTGACGTTTGGGACATTGTGTAAATCAAGAACTGTGTTCCTGACTACGCTGAGAGATGGCAGCGCTACCTCGTTGTGAAATCACACTGAAGTGCCCACACACACACACCAGCACTCACATTGTGGACAAATCCCATTGACGCACTACTGGGATATTGAAGGGCGATCCAGCACTCCCAAGATTGTGCATATCTACAATGTTTTTCAAAATCACTGACACGTGGCATGTGCCGCCACAATCTTTCCAATGAGTATGCTTTATTTGTGTTGGATACGGTGGTCCTACTCACCTCTGTGTAGGAGTGTTAGTGGACCATTGGTCCCCAACAATTGGCAGGTCACACCGAGCGGATTGTCGGGAAATGGATTGCACCGAATGTCCCTTATTTCATGTTGGAATTCCAGCACATTCTCTGTCATTGTTTGTGTTGATAACATGTAGGGAAGGCAAAAAAAAAAAAAACTTGGAATCTACCTCCGATGAATGAGGGAGAATGTTTGCTCGATACCAAATGTCTCGTCTTATTGTATTGTCCGAGTTGACTCAATTTCCAAACATCTGTATTTAACTCTGATTATGCTACTTCCTATTTGATTACCTAAGCCACCTATCCATCTTTGCATGTGAATTCCTCATTGACGCTTATAGGGATTTTCATCAATAAACTATTATGATCCTATAATGGTGTAAAGAATCTATCAATAAATCTGCCAAATGGGAATAAATTCTGACAGATAATGCTTTTCTTTTTTGTAATTAATAAAGATGTATTGTACAAAAAACATGATATTGTGTAGTAATTTCTGAGTTTTGTGTTGCGCATATAATTGACAGGACTCCATTCCACATAATGATGTCGCTCTTGCTGCAGGTGAGTCTCTGATCCACCTCTACGCAGACGACACCATTCTGTATACTTCTGGCCCCACTTTGGACACTGTGTTAACTAACCTCCAGACAAGCTTCAATGCCAAACAACTCTCCTTCCGTGGCCTCCAACTGCTCTTAAACGCAAGTAAAACTAAATGCATGCTCTTCAACCGATTGCTGCCCGCACCTGTCCGTCCGTCCAGCATCACTACTCTGGACAGTTCTGTCTTAGATTATGTGGACAGCTACAAATATCTAGGTATCTCTCCTTCCAGACTCACATCAAACATCTCCAATCTAAAATTAAATCTAGAATTGTCTTCCTATTTCACAACAAAGCATCCTTCACTCATGCTGCCAAACATACCCTCGTAAAACTGACCATCCTACCGATCCTCGACTTTGGTGATGTCATTTACAAAATAGCCTCCAATACTCTACTCAACAAATTGGACGCAGTCTATCACAGTGCCATCTGTTTTTTTACCAAAGCCCCATATACCTGCCTCCACTGCGACCTGTACGCTCTCATTGGCTGGCCCTCGCTTTACACTCGTCGCCATACCCACTGGCTCCAGGTCATCTACAAGTCCCTGCTAGATAAAGTCCCGCCTTATCTCAGCTCGCTGGTCACCATAGCAGCACCAACCCGTAGCACACGCTCCAGCAGGTATATGTCACTGGTCACCCCCAAAGCCAATTCCTCCTTTGGCCTACTCTCCTTCCAGTTCTCTGCTGCCAATGACTGGAACGAACTACAAAAATCTCTGAAACTGGAGACACTTATCTCCCTCACCAGCTTTAAGCACCAGCTGTCAGAGCAGCTCACAGACCCCTGCACCTGTATATAGCCCATCTGTAAATTGCCCAACCAACTACCTCATCCCCTACTGTATTTATTTATTTATCTTGTTCCTTTGCACCCCAGTTTTTCTACATTGCACATTCATCTACTGCACATCTACTATTCCAGTGTTAAAATGCAATATTGTAATTACTTTGCCACCATGGCCTATTTATTGCCTTACCTTCCTTATCCTACCTCATTTGCACTCTTTGTATATAGATTTGTTTTTTTTCTACTGTATTATTGACTGTATGTTTGTTTACTCCATGTGTAACTCTGTGTTGTTGTATATGTCGAACTGCTTTGCTTTATCTTGGCCAGGTCGCAGTTGTAAATGAGAACTTGTTCTCAATAGCCTACCTGGTTAAATAAAGGTGAAATAAAAAAATTATAGTAAATTAATACTGTAAGTATGGGCTGGTTTTCCATACTTTTTACATTTAACCTTTATTTAACGAGGCAAGTCAGTTAAGAACAAATTCTTATTTACAATGACTGCCTACCCCTCCCCTAACCCGGACAGGCAGACCTAGGTTCTGCCTACTCCTGGACCCATTTTCATAAAGGGCCTGATTCCGACCCAAGTTAAGCACGAGTAAATGGAATGTATCACCCTTTTTGCACTTTTCTGTCTGCATATTCTGACCTTGAACCTTTTTTTTACACTCCTTTTTCTCCCCAATTTCATGGTATCTAATTGGTAGTTACAGTCTTGTCCCAACTCCCATACAGACTTGGGAGAGGGACAAGAACATCCCTGCCGGCCAAACCCTCCCCTTACCCGGACGACGCTGTGCCAATTGTGTGCTGCCCCATGGGTCTCCTGGACGCGGCTAGTTGCGACAGAGCCTGGACTCAAACCAGGATCTCTAGTGGCTCAGCTAGCTCTGCAATGCAGTGCCTTAGACCACTGTGCCACTCGGGAGGCCCGGCCTTGAACTTGAGAATAGAATGCTATACCTCGGCCTTCATCGCTGGGATTGCCTGTGTCTGTGTTGGCGGCGCTGACTCCAGGAGCGGCTTCGTCGTCGAGTTTGCCTCCTTTCCCTCTCTCTGAATCTGACGGGGCACAGCCTGCTGTGGGAGGTCTGAACCTATCACCGGGAACAGTGGACGTACGCGATTCTGCTTTTCGTTGGCCCTTGAAAGGTTAAACAAATTGTGTGAGGGGTAGGAATGGGCAGATTTCTCCATTCCCTTCTCCGGGCATTGTCTTGGGCAGTTCAATGGTGAGAAATGTCTCAGTTCCTGGAGCAAAAAGGTTGTGCCACCCAGGACGTCAATAAGCTGCTCCCAAACAATTTAAACCAGCATCAGGAAATTGAGTCTATCATAGTTCATGTGGGATTCAATGACATTATGAAGGACAGCTCAGAACAGTTGAAGATGGATTTTAAAGAACAAATTGGTTCACTACTTGACACCAATAAACGCCCCATAATATCTGGCCCTCTGCCCTCCTTAAATCGAGGCATTGAACGTTTCAGCAGACCTTTAGCCCTCCATAACTGTCTACGAGACTATTACAGCTCTGTGGGTGTAACATTTATTGGCAATTCTGATACCTTCTGGAAACAAAGCTTGTTTTACAAGGAGGGATGGGATCCACCCAAGTCATTTGGGTTCCTGGATCCTTTCACAGCATTTTAAGGCTGCGTTGAGACAATGACTTATCAATGATAAGCCCAGTTAATCCCTACCATTGTGTCGCTGAGTAGTCATAATGCTTCAGCAAATGTACATTATCCTAGGGGCGTTGGTAGACACAATGTAATTAACCTAATTTATGTCCCTCTTACTGCCCGGAATGCCTCTGCTGATCCCACAGCTATTGTACACAGTAATCATGTGCCTATCAACCAGAGTTATACTGTTATCACTGAGGCGGTGAACCCTAGTAGGAAGTCCACTGTGTGCAACCTGCACTAACATAAATAACATTAGCATTTCTACTTTTTCTAAGCCTCCCAGTAAAGGAATGAAAATAATCAAGCATCCCAGAAAAGTGCTAAAAATAGCCCATGTTAACATATGTAGCTTAAGAAACAAGGTTCATGAAATCAATAATTTGCTAGTAACAGATTACATTCATATTATATATCTCTGAAACTCACTAAGATAATACCTTTGATGAAACAGTGGTAGCAATACATGGTTATAACATCTACCGAAAAGACAGAAATGCCAAAGGTGCCCTTTATATTCAGAACCGCATTCCTGTAAAGCTTAGAGAGGCTCTCGTGTTAAAACTGTTGAAGTAATATGGCTACAGGTTCATCTGCCTCACCTAAAGCCCATTCTGGTGGGAAGCTGCTATAGACCACCAAGTGCTAACAGTCAGTATCTGGATAATGTGTGAAATGCTTGAAAATGCATGTGATATCAACAGAGAGGTATATTTTCCGGGTGATTTAAACATTGACTGGCTTTCATCAGGCTGCCCACTCAAGAGAAAGCTTCAAACTGTAACTAGTTTCTGCAACCTGGTTCAGGTTGTGATCAATACATGTGGATGATTTCATTCCTGTGCCATTTGTAACTACCCTGGTAGGTTGACTAATATATTTACCAATGCTGCAGAAATTTGCTTTAAAGTAGTATCCAAATCTATCAGATGAAGTGATGACAATATAGTAGCCATATCTAGGAAAACCAAAGTTCCAAAAGCTGGGCCTAATATAGTGTATAAGAGGTCATACAAGAAGTTAGGTATTGATTCCTATGTTGGCTGGCTGCACAACCGATTGGCCAACGTACTGCAAATTGAGAAATCATGTGACTAAACGGAATAAAAAGTAGGAGAAACCTCACTATGAAACAAAGATAAATGACATAAAGAATGATAGTAAAAAGCTTTGGAGCACTTTAAATGAAATTTTGGGAAAAAAGGCAAACTCAGCTCCATCATTCATTGAATCAGATGGCTCATTCATCCCAAAACACACTGATATTGCCAACTACTTTAATGATTTTGTCATTGGCAAGATTGGCAAGATTAGCAAACTTAGGCATGACATATCAGCAACAAACACTGACACTACACATCCAAGTACACAGTAGCAGTCAAAAGTTTGGACACACCCACTCATTCAAGGGTTTTTGAAACTATGCCTGCAAAGCCCGTAACGGTAAATCTGAATACCAACTACTGAGAAGTGCATAGGAACTTCCTGTGAAATTGGCAGATTTTCCCAAGCAGGCTTTAATACCTTGGCTTTGCTGTATAAACACAAAAAACATCTTTGTCAGCCAATTAGCTAGTATAAGTGGGAATCTATTTACGCGGAGAGAATTTATGGAAAGATACAACTTTGAGGTTTCAAGCAAGGAATATGACACTGATATTAAAGCTATACCTAGTGGGATAAAAAAACATTACTTAAAAATAATGCATATTTTGGAATATCTCCTATTGTAAGCGATATCCAGGTGAATGGCATAGGTCTACTAGATAAGAAATTCAACAATTGTTTATTAAGGGATATTTTCTACAGGAAGTCTATTCCTTCTGCTATATTCTGTTGGGCTTCATCGTTTGATGTAAACTGGCGCCGTGCTTGGCTCACTCCACACAAATTTATGGTGACCAATAAAGTAAAGGAGATCTCCTTTGAGATTATCCATAGATTATATCCGTGTAATAGCTTGATTTCTAAATATATACCTGATGTTACCAGTGAATGCAGTTTTTGTGAACTAGAAACAATCTATAGAACACTTATTCTGTCATTGTTTATATAGTGAAGTGTTCTGGACTGATGTAAAACTATACGTTTGACATATTATTTTACTACACTGATTCCACAATTGAATGTGAGTATGTCATGAACTCTTTATTTTATTGGGAACATTTTTCATACACAAATCAAAATTTATGAAGAAAAAGGCCCTTTTCTTATTTTTTTTATCTGATTTGGAAAAATATTTAGTCATTAAAAATGTATACAAAACAAAATGTCAAAAAAATGTATTCGCTACAAGTCTGTATTTGAATTTATATAATGTGGATTTCTATATTTTTTTTCTTATTTCTTTGTGGAATCCCTCTGGCTGTTCTGTTTATGTTTTGCACATTACTGTTTAATAAAAAAAAACTGCATAGAAAAAGCGTGCATAAGAAAGGCATCATTTTCTAAGTCGGAATTGGACTAATAAGCACTTTCGATGGAGATTCTCTTAACTTGTGTCCAGGAAACCGGCCCTATCTCTAAACTTCTACTCTACTGCCTCACATGTGACTCACATGTCCACTGCTACCTGTGGAAGTTTTGCAGTGAGAAACGTATTAACATAGAACGAACTAGACTGACACCTATCAAAAAAGAACTTGACCCGGG
The DNA here is from genome assembly GCA_030435695.1 of Brachymystax lenok tsinlingensis. NCBI lineage: Eukaryota > Metazoa > Chordata > Actinopteri > Salmoniformes > Salmonidae > Brachymystax > Brachymystax lenok. The sequence continues at coordinate 38,319,593 of CM059815.1, forward strand.
CACAACTTGCTTGCTTATGATCTTGAGTTATGTAACTCGCTTGAACGCCTAATTTTCTATCTATGTCATTTAGTTAAGCATGTACGGTACCCAAAGTAATGGATAAGAATTGCACACTTCATTTAGAGCTCTTGAGGTCATTAAAGTGGATTTGAGAAGCTAGCTAACGATACTTGACCAAGTTCTCAGGAATTAATAAGCTTTATTGCCACATTACACCCAAAATGTTCATACAATACTTTAACAATTTGTCACGCAACCAGTACACGTCTAGAAGGTATTGTACGTAGCTATGTCCATGGACAGTATGCCATGGTAGGTTAAAGTATTATAGACACATGTATCAGTCACCTCTGGAATCTGCCTACATCGCTCCTATAGGCCTGTCCAGTACAGCGTGTCCTGTGCATGTTCTTTTGGGAGTTACAGAACATGCAACACTGTATGTCAGGCTTTCCTCTAGCATGCCACACGTATCCTCAGAGTAATGGAATGTGGTTGAGTTTTTAAAAAAACACACAGAAAGCTAGAGGGTTCTTTGCTGAGTTATAGCTACTGAACAGGCCACATTAATTGCATAAGGTAGCCTAGAGGTTAGAGAGGATCCAGAGGGTTGCCTGTTTGATTCCCAGCTCAGACGCGGAATATATAGTGCAGTGTGAACTGGCAACCGGAAGGTTTCTGGCTTCATCATCTTAGATTCCACTTTCTGTTATTGAGCCTAACCGCTACAACTGGTCTTGGGGCCCTCACTGCAGCTGGCCTTTAGCTGTCTCGGACGTTGGATTGTGACATCAAAACTATGAAATAACACATATGGAATCATGTAGTAACCAAAATATGTTTTATATTTGAGATTCTTCAAAGTAGCCACCCTTTGCCTTGATGACAGCTTTGCACTCTCTTGGCATTCTCTCAACCAGCTTCATGAGGAATGCTTTTCCAACAGTCTTGACGGAATTCTCACGTGGGAAGTCCTTCAAGACTGTTGGAAAAGCATTCCAGGTGACTACCTCATGAAGCTGGTTAAGAGAATGCTAAGAGTGTGCATATGCTGGATAGGTGCAGTAAAATGTGTTGTTTTACAGGGTCAGCCATAGTAGTACAGTGCCCTTGGAGCAAATTAGGTTTACGTGCCTTCCTCAAGGGCACATCGACAGATTTTTCACCTTGCCGGCTCGAGTATTCAAACCAGCAACCTTTCAGTTACTGGCCCAATGCTCTTGTGTTTAAAGTGGATAAATAGGGAACCAAGAGAGCTTTCCCATACATTGGACTATCCCACACTTTGGCTGCATCCCAAATGGCACCATATTCCATATAGTGCACTACTTTTGACCAGAACCCTATGGGCCATGGTGAAAAGTAGTGCACTGTAGAGGGAATAGTGTGCTATTTGGGATGCATGCTATTAAACCATGAATGAATCAATGCCCTTTTGTCCTTAGAGGAAATTAGTGACAGATTGGGTTCCTGTAGAAGAGATAACACACTGTACAATCAGAGGAGTGGAACCACAAGCCTCTCTTGTTCCTGGCTGGCTGGTTGGCCTCTCTTGTCCCTGGCTGGCTGGTTGGTTGGCTGGCCTCTCTTGTCCCTGACTGGCTAGCTGCCTGGCTGGTTGGCTGGCTGGTTGGTTGGCTGTTTGGCTGTTTGGCTGTCTGGCTGGCCTCTCTTGTCCCTGGTTGGTTGGTTGGCTGGCTGGCCTCTCTTGTCCCTGGCTGGTTGGCTGGCTGGCCTCTCTTGTCCCTGGCTGGCTGGCTGGTTGTCTTGCTGGTTGGCTGGCTGGCCTCTCTTGTCCCTGGCTGGCTGGCATGCTGGCTGGTTGGCTGGCCTCTCTTGTCCCTGGCTGGCTGGCTGGTTGTTTGGTTGGCTGGCCTCTCTTGTCCCTGGCTGGCTGGCTGGTTGGCTTGCTGGCTTGCTGGCTGGCCTCTCTTGTCCCTGGCTGGCTGGCATGCTGGCTGGTTGGCTGGCCTCTCTTGTCCCTGGCTGGCTGGCTGGTTGTTTGGCTGGCTGGCCTCTCTTGTCCCTGGCTGGCTGGCTGGCTGGCTGGTTGGTTGGCTGTCTGTCTGTGTGCATGTGCGCATATCAGTGCTTGACATCTATATTGAGTGTGTGTGGTGTGGTGTGGCATGCATGCGTTATACTCACAGAATGAGTTGGTAGTAGAGAGCAGGAATTCACCCAGGCTGCTACACCACCGTCCAGGCTGCTACACCACCGTCCAGGCTGATACACCACCGTCCAGGCTGCTACACCACCGTCCAGGCTGCTACACCACCGCCCAGGCTGATACACCACCGCCCAGACTGCTACACCACCGCCCAGACTGCTACACCACCGTCCAGGCTGATACACCACCGTCCAGGCTGATACACCACCGTCCAGGCTGCTACACCACCGTCCAGGCTGATACACCACCGTCCAGGCTGCTACACCACCGTCCAGGCTGCTACACCACCGTCCAGGCTGCTACACCACCGTCCAGGCTTATACACCACCGTCCAGGCTTATACACCACCGTCCAGGCTGCTACACCACCGTCCAGGCTGCTACACCACCGTCCAGGATGCTACACCACCGCCCAGGCTGCTACACCACCGCCCAGGCTGCTACACCACCGCCCAGGCTGCTACACCACCGTCCAGGCTGCTACACCACCGTCCAGTGAAGGAAAGGATGTGCTGGAATTCCCACCTCTGCTGATGAGATTGAGGAGAAGTGGGATATGATTGGCTGCTGGGATTTTTTAAATGACTTATTACTAGCTTTTTGTCCTCTAAGATCTTGGAGGTAATGATGTATAATTACATTTTAAACTTTCCTCTCTTTATCCATCATCCATCCCTCCAAAACATCATTCTTCCACCCACCCATTGAATGCATCCTTCCACCCACCCACCCATTTAATGCATCCTTCCATCCACCCACACACTTAATGCATCCTTCCATCCACCCACACATTTAATGCATCCTTCCATCCACCCACACATTTAATGCATCCTTCCATCCACCCACACACTTAATGCATCCTTCCATCCACCCACACATTTAATGCATCCTTCCATCCACCCACACACTTAATGCATCCTTCCATCCACCCACACACTTAATGCATCCTTCCATCCACCCACACATTTAATGCATCCTTCCATCCACCCACACACTTAATGCATCCTTCCATCCACCCACACACTTAATGCATCCTTCCATCCACCCAACTATTTAATGCATCCTTCCATCCACCCAACTATTTAATGCATCCTTCCATCCACCCACACACTTAATGCATCCTTCCATCCACCCACACACTTAATGCATCCTTCCATCCACCCAACTATTTAATGCATCCTTCCATCCACCCACACACTTAATGCATCCTTCCATCCACCCAACTATTTAATGCATCCTTCCATCCACCCACAAATTTTTCATACATTTTTCCTGCCCACAAATAAAATTTAAAAAAAAAGAAATACACGCCTTTTAGTTTGATTTACCTTTCTTCTGTAGATTGTCTTTATATTTTTATATTCTAAAAATGGTCTTCCACCACTACTAGGAAAAATACTAAGACAATTGATAGAAGCACACAGATTTTCTTCAGAAAATGTTTATGTATTCAAGGTGGTGTGTGTGTCTGCTTATCGTTTTAGCCATGTCATAACTCATATGGCATTCTGTAATTCACATGCATGTTATGGCCTTCTTCCAGGGAGTCTGGAGATAGTGTTGATACACGGCACCCCTATGTTCTGGGTTGACATGGTCCAGGCCTGCTGGGGTTCATGTTCAGCTGACATTCCCCAACTGTTCCTCTAAGACATGCACACACACAGGCACCGTATGTTGTCTATATGATTCCCTGATCACACTGTGTATGTCTATTACTATAAATGCTATGTGGAATACAGTAGATCATTTTTTTTTTCGTTTTTTTTTTATACATAGATGAGAAACCGTAAAATGTATTACTGTATAGCTCCTGAGTAGCACAGCGGTCTAAGGCACTCAGTCCCTGGTTCGAATCCACGCTGTATCACATCCGGCTGTGATTGGGAGTCCCATAAGGTGGCGCACAATTGGCCCAGGTCATCCGGGGTAGGCAGTCATTGTAAACAAGAATTTGTTCTTAACTGACTTGCCTAGTTAAATACAGGTAAAAAATAAAAAATTAAATAAAAAGATATTTACTGTAGCATATTACTGATTATGGATTGACCCTACTAACTAAATGACACAGTAGGTTCTATGGCTTCATTTAATCCCCGTTTTGGTGGATTTGTATTGCTCATAGTTCATAGATGGCATATGAGACAGACTTTATAAGAATATAACACATTTATTGTACATTTCAAGGTCCAATTGCACATCAGTATACACCGTTGTTGAGAGGTTGAGAGGAAAACTACAAAACAACTTAACGGTATTAGTGACAAGTCTGAATACATTAGAGGATATACAGTAATAACAATACAACACTCATATAAAACACTTCCTGCATGATATCCAACACACACGCTACAGCGTAACACTTTCATTTGCAGCTCTAGTACTTGTAACGAAGTGAACACCCTGGGAAAAAGTGATTCAACTTTCTCCGACAGTAAGGCAATTGTACTGAAGTTAGAACATCGACAGATGGATTGTATTCACGAACATCTTATAATTTTGCCAACCACAATTAAATAGAACACATTGTATACATTCCTACAAATACCATTTACACACACCACAGGAGGTTGGTGGCACCTTAATTGGGGAGGACGGGCTCGTAGTAATGGCTGGAGCAGAATAGGTGGAAAATGATCAACAACATCAAACACATGGTTCCATGTGCTTGATGCCATTCCATTTGCTCCATTCCAGGCATCATTATGAGCCGTCCTCCACCCAGCAGCCTCCATTGACACATATTACATACTTAAACCACTTTGCAGTAGTACCAAAGACAAGGACAATCATTCTGAGCAAATGTCAAACTTGGTTTGAGCAATATGAATTCTATTTCATAACTCTTTTAAAGACACGCTCCGGAACATTGGCGACTACTAAGTATTTTTTAAACATCCCACTTCGGGCTGGATGTGTCAATTTGTAGTTCATACATGCATAATCTATTATCAGAATTACTGTTTTACCGTAATTAGCCATGAAATCCCTAGTTTGAAAGCGACTGTTTTTCTGGAAGCTGTGCTGGTCCATTTTCCCTCCATTTTCCAGTTTAACTTCATCTAATGAGCTTCAACCCCTCGCCATAATAGTGACAGCTAGCAAGAGGCACATCATGCACCACAGTAGAGCGAGCGAGAGAGCGATGACGTGCTGCGCATACAGTATCTGCACATCATCTAATATAGTACGCAATTTTCGGGGACCACTTTTGGCTTGTGAGAGCTACTTTCAGAACTACTGGCTAAAAAGTCCACAAAGTACCAGAGAACCTCTTTAATTCTTATTGAAAATAGTTTGAATATGGAATCTGAATAGGACTCCTTTCCATTGACATCTATGCCTCTTCTTTAGTTGCTGGTTTGTAGATAACGTTCTGTCTGGAGTCCTTTTTGATACTGCAGAGAAAGGAAATACACAGACTTAGTCTACAACATGTGTACCTGCAGCCTCTGCTTAACTCAATGGCATAGGAGTGTATGTGTAGCCCGTATGATATGACATAACAATGGGCAATATTGACCAGTTTATATAGGTGTATGTATTGCTGTATGCATGTAGTACAGTATGTTGGGTGCAGAGGGCCCAATTGTTAGAAAACATGACGAATCCCGGAATCAAGGGAACAAAGGGTCACAAAACAACTTGTTCTTATTCAAACAATCTTTGACGAAGGACATTTTGGTCTTTGACGAAGGACATTTGGTCTTCAGCAATGAACATCTGTTGCATACCAAAACAGAGCCATCTTTCCATGGACATTTTGTTTTATGATTGGACTGGCCGGCCAAAGACTGTCTTCATTCTGGGAAATTCCGGGAACAACACCAGAACTCCTCATTTGTCAGAAATGAGAAAAACAAAGAGTCTTCATTACCTAGAATATTTTTTACGCTGTTGGTATGCGTAGAGCGTGAATAGCAGCAAGGTGACGGCAAAGAGAGCTCCAAAGGCTATGGCCAAGATATCTCCTGTAAATCAAGAGATAAATGAGATGTTTACCATGTAGATGTTTTTATGAACCTACCTTAATAGGGCAGTTACAGGCCAATTCTGAATTTTGAAAATGTAACATCATCAGATATCAATTACATATGTTGTGTTTAACTTCATTTAAATACTGTTTGAATACATGGGAAAGTATTTAAACTGTTTAAACTGTATATCTTATATTTAGTTAGAAGTTGTGCACATTGGATTTGTATTACTGTTGAGCACAGCTTACCTCTTGCCAGGACCTCTACAGGAACATGACAAAAAGAGAGACGTAAATTAAAACATACACTCCATCATGTAAAATGTTAAACAGTCCTACATATAAACAGCCTGCTTTCTTGTCACATAGGTAAGGTCAGCATGGTGAACGTATAACATCAGCTCAGAGCACAAGGCCTTGTTTAACTTCTGATATGTACAATCTACATCTAAACGCCCCGTCAGACACTGATAATAATGCGCCGGGGTGAAGTTTCCCCTAGGTACAGATCTAGGATCAGCTTCCCCTCACCCCATACCTAATCTTAACCATTAGTGGGGGAAATGAAATACTGACCCAATATCAGCGTCTTGGGGCAACTTCACTCTGCTCCAATAACAGTTTGCCTTTACAAATCAAAGCTCTGGCATCAAAGCCAGTGACATCTATCATATCAATAATGAAAAGTCAAGATGCTGTGTACACACTGTACAGTACACACAGGACTCCAGTTAATTGTATGACAAACAGCCTAAGAGCATGTTCAAGAAAACATTAAGATAAGGAGAGCATGGCTACCATGTGCCACCTGCCCATTTACGTCCAGAGAATAATTGTCCTATGCTCACCAGCGCTTTAACCTGGTCCCAGATCTGTTTGTGCTCACCAGCGTTTTAACCTGGTCCCAGATCAGTTTGTGCTCACCAGCGTTTTAACCTGGTCCCAGATCTGTTTGTGCTCACCAGCATTTTAACCTGGTCCCAGATCAGTTTGTGCTCACCAGCATTTTAACCTGGTCCCAGATCAGTTTGTGCTCACCAGCATTTTAACCTGGTCCCAGATCTGTTTGTGCTCACCAGCGTTTTAACCTGGTCCCAGATCTGTTTGTGCTCACCAGCGTTTTAACCTGGTCCCAGATCAGTTTGTGCTCACCAGCGTTTTAACCTGGTCCCAGATCTGTTTGTGCTCACCAGCGTTTTAACCTGGTCCCAGATCAGTTTGTGCTCACCAGCGTTTTAACCTGGTCCCAGATCAGTTTGTGCTCACAAGCATTTTAACCTGGTCCCAGATCTGTTTGTGCTCACCAGCATTTTAACCTGGTCCCAGATCTGTTTGTGCTCATATCAGCTGCTTGTCAACTCCTTGTGTCACTCTTTGTCATGCCAAACAATGTTGAAATGATTGCACAAACTGATCTGGGACCAGGCTACCATATTTTTTCTAAATGGATGACAATTGGGGCCTGCATAGTCAACACGTGATTATTATCCCACATTTAAATGACATGGTTGTCCTTACATATCTAGACTGTCTCGGTGCTCCGCATGACAGCGGCTGTGAGAAGGAACTATTATATATCATATAACTCGAGGGTCGTCATTTTTTTAAATCATACTAAAAATAGTATTTGGATATATAATACTTTGCTTACCGGATGGACCAGTTGATGGCCCTTCACTGTTAGAGGCATCAGTCTCCGACAAGGTGTTGATAGAGATACTTGGATGTCCTGCAACGGCGAGCAACAACAATGACTTATCTCAATGTTAACGGGAATAGACAGAAAGTACAATTTTAATAATAATACTATTAATCAGATTAATAATAATAATAATAATATGAATAATCATATGAATAATATGAATAATAACAATGATAATAACTATAATAATATGAATAATATGAATAATAATGTGAAAAGTGTAGTGATCAGAAGAACAAGAATGAATTAACAAATAAATTACAGAATTCCCTCGAGTCGACCACCTGTGGCCTCCGTCACACTAATAATATGAGATGTATCATGTAGAAGGAATTTTCAGATTTTCTCGTGAAGGTTGTATGTTATCATGCAATACCCCCCTGCCTTTGAGTGGTGAGCTTGTTTCTGGAAGATAAGCACTCCCAACCTTTACGAGGTCATACATGAACCCATGCGACATGAAGTATACGTATGTACCTGTGTGCTTTGGTCATGACACTGAACAATATGAATAGAGTGCTAAGATCAATACCTGTTAAGGGCACACTGGGTTTCTGTCTTGTGAAACCTCTGTCGTGTGTACATACAAAACCTAAACAAAAAGTCTCTGGCTTGTAAGAGTTGTGCAACCATGACCGTAACCCTTGACCTGGGCTCAGATTCTCAAATGACGTTGGTCTATAGTTTGTGAATGTCTCACAAGACAGCGAGGTTGCCTAAGGTGGAACACACGTCAAGTGTGCATAGGGGGACAATGTTTACTAACCGACTATGGTGGGAGTGTCTATGAACGAGGCGAGGACGTGTCTCCCATGTAGAAGCTGAGGTGCTCTGAAGTTCTTGGTCAGGTGCTGGTGTTGGCCTGCTTTCAGGGTGTCCTCCAGAGCAGCCAACTGGAGAAGAACACAACATGAACACCATCAACATGGAGAGCCATTACCATATTGCAGATTGAAGATATGTTCTACTGTTATGTTCAGCCCACATGACCCACACAGTTTTCAAACAGATTACCAGATAATTTAATTGAATAAATGTCTAGAACAAATTAAAACAGTATCTAGTAGTGCTCTGTCTAAAGGTTACATTTCTCTTGTTTGAAGATCAATTTTTACACATGAAAATCCAGACATACAGTACAAGTAGTAGTGGATCTCTTGTACTCTCAAGGAGCTATACATGATGCAAGTCAATCTGTAAATCAATCTCCTGGGTTGGTGACCGACCTGCCTCTTGGAAACCCTGGTATCATTACTGACCTGCCTCCTGTACACTATGGTATCATTACTGACCTGCCTCCTGTACACTATGGTATCATTACTGACCTGCCTCCTGTACACTATGGTATCATTACTGACCTGCCTCCTGTACACTATGATGGTATCATTACTGACCTGCCTCCTGGACACTGTGATGGTATCCTTACTGACCTGCCTCCTGTACACTATGGTATCATTACTGACCTGACTCCTGACACTATGATGGTATCATTACTGACCTGCCTCCTGGACACTATGATGGTATCATTACTGACCTGCCTCCTGGACACTGTGATGGTATCATTACTGACCTGCCTCCTGGACACTATGATGGTATCATTACTGACCTGCCTCCTGGACACTATGATGGTATCATTACTGACCTGCCCCCTGGACACTATGATGGTATCATTACTAACCTGCCTCCTGGACACTATGATGGTATCATTACTGACCTGCCTCCTGGACACTGTGATGGTATCATTACTGACCTGCCTCCTGGACACTATGATGGTATCATTACTGACCTGCCTCCTGGACACTGTGATGGTATCATTACTGACCTGCCTCCTGGACACTGTGATGGTATCATTACTGACCTGCCTCCTGACACTGTGATGGTATCATTACTGACCTGCCTCCTAGACACTGTGATGGTATCATTACTGACCTGCCTCCTGGACACTGTGATGGTATCATTACTGACCTGCCTCCTGGACACTGTGATGGTATCATTACTGACCTGCCTCCTAGACACTGTGATGGTATCATTACTGACCTGCCTCCTGGACACTGTGATGGTATCATTACTGACCTGCCTCCTGGACACTGTGATGGTATCATTACTGACCTGCCTCCTGGACACTGTGATGGTATCATTACTGACCTGCCTCCTGGACGCTGTGATGGTATCATTACTGACCTGCCTCCTGGACACTGTGATGGTATCATTACTGACCTGCCTCCTGGACACTGTGATGGTATCATTACTGACCTGCCTCCTGGACACTGTGATGGTATCATTGAACATTGTCCAGTTGACTGTTTGGAAGCAGGGAGGAGTGGTAAGGGAGCCATTATATCTGTAGAAGCGCTCCAGCTTGTTTGGCAAAAGATGACGGACATTGAAGGCAGGGATCTCAGTGTTAGACTCTGGAAAGATGTAAAATAGTTCATCAATTGTGTGGACCATGTGGGTCCTTAAGCTGTCATTTTGTTTCTCATTAATGTTTATGTCTCTCCTTTTGTTGTGGATTTCTTTTAATGCACTGCAGTTTCTGTATGGAATACACATTTCTGTGAAAACTGACATTAAAGGACTATCTAATCTAATAAATATGAATGTGAGAAACACCATGGGGGTTCTTAGTAATCTCTTGTGGACAGACGCACATAAATGCTGACTCCCATTCTCAGCTAGCATACAGAAATCGATGGTGATAGTCAAAGTTGTTTTTAACTGTAATGCAGTTGATTGGTGGCGATGACATTAACATATATTGGGTTTAACATCCATATAAGCATTAAACTCTGATTTTACCTCAACATAGTGTGAAATACACATAAACATTAGCCTAAATGCAGGCACATTTTGCTGGGGGGTCAAAGAGGAGATTCGGGATCTTTCCCCAACGCATTCCCATTGTTTTGGTTGAGTTCCATTGACCTCTTGCCATATCTATGGAAGGGGAAGCTTGCCACAAGAAGTAAAGGCAGTTGTAGGATGAGCTCATGAAGCTAAATGAGTGGTTGAAGTGGAGAGGCAGGTGAGAAAACCGTGCAGCCTTTTTACTTCATGTTATCTTGGCTGAGTTCCTATGTCAAGCACCGGGAAATGGATTCCAACATCTCAAAAAAGGTAAGGTCTTTTCGTTTAGCCAGTTGCTCGTAATTAGCTGAATCGTATCTCTACGAGTATTGAATGCGTAAGAAGCATGAATGCTCTTATTTCTGCAGATGTCAAATCTCGTAAATGTTGTACGGCCACTGAATTCAAATTGGAACTGTTGGGGATAATACCAAGGTGGGAATTTAATTATTGGAATTTACCTAACATTTGAATTGAGAGGAATTCAATTATTTCTGAATTCAAAGACTGACCTGGAATTTTATTTAATTAAATGGAATTTACAGGGAGAGGGAATTGAATTAGAATATAATTTGCAGAATTGACCCCAACCCTGCTGAGACTTTCTGTTTAGGGGGGTGAAGACTTTGCTCGTCTTGTTAGCATATTTTCTCATATATATCCCCTAGAAGCCAATGGAGCATCTGATGCAATTATGCAAGATTTTAGTTCTGGGTTTCCGAGATTAGATTCTCAGTAATACAGTGCTGTTTAATTTTCAGTCAATTCTCTAAAATGATCTTGCTATGTTCATTTGTGAACCTAGAAAGCATAAATGACAAAACAGTCTCCAATCTGTTGGAGACAACACAAGGACATTTCTAGGCTACCTGGGGCAGCAGGTAGCAAAGTGGTTAGAGCGTTGGACTGGCAAGATCGAATCCCCGAGCTGACAAGGTAAAAATCTGTCGTTCTGCCCCTGAACAAGGCAGTTAAACTGTTCCTAGGCCGTCATTGAAAATAAGAATTTGTTCATAAATGACTTGCCGAGTTAAATAAATTTCAAGAAAGGAATATGTAAACTACATGTTTTGGCCACATAAAAAAAAGGTATTTGGCTAGAGGCGTATCACGGGGTTACCTTCGATGCTGACATCAGTGAGCGCAGACAGGATCTTTTCATAGTTGTCATTCTCATGAAGACCAATCTAAATAAAAAATTATCAGGAAGAAGCATATTCAAGTGATTACCTTTTGTATCATTTGTTTAATAATCTCGAGGATTCTCCTGATTAATGTCTGTTTTTAAGTGTGTGAAACCGAAGACAAATGTCTTATCCTAGAATCTTATCCAATAGTGGTGCATGAAAATAGACGAATGACACTTCAAACCTTTGAGTCACCACGATGAGTTATTGTGAGGGGTACTGGTATAATTCTACATGTGTGGAATAACTTACCCTGATGAAGCCCCCTAATACAGCCAGGCCATCTGATTTGCTGGCTGCCTCGGACAGATTTGCATATTTAGAGTTGTAATGAACTACGTGAATCTGGGAAGAGAAGCACGGGAACATGTCCATCATTGTTTGGTACAATATTATTTAGAGCCATGATTGCACGGAACTCCCTTCCATCTCCTACTGCTCTAGTGAACAGCAACCCTGGTTTCAAAAATCAGATAAAGCAACACCTCTCCCCTATTTGACCTGAATATTTTGTGTGCATGTACTGATCTGTAGGCTATGTGTAAGTGATGGCCTTGATGCTACTGAATATACATGTAATATATGAATACGTAAATGTTAAAGGCCTAGAATATGTAAATGTTAAAAGCCTTGAATAGTAGGTTTCTTTTCTCAGCGTTGAGTCAGTACAGACACTGCAAGTGTCCGTGAAACTATGAACACCAGCAAGAAAGAGTTAGTAGTGAATCATGTAAGTGATGTCCTAGATGCTTCTGGATGCAAATGTAATGTATGAATATGTAAATATGTAAATTATAAATCCATAGAATATATGAATATGTAAATGTTAAAATCCTAGAATATTAGGTTTTATTTCTCAGTATTGAATAAGTACAGAACCTTTTTCTTGTTTTACATTTCTGTAGTTCTGTCCTTGAGCTGTTCTTGTCTGTTAACTTTCTATATTATGTCATGTTTCATGTTTTGTGTGGACCCCGGGAAGAGTATCTGATGCTATAGCAACAGCTAATGGGAATCCTAATAAAATATTTAAATAACTGTGTTGTCTTGTCGGTGTTGTCGCTTTTAGTATGTTGACTATGAGCCACATGCCATAGACAATTTCCCATCTTGACATATACATTTGATGGGCAATAAAAGGATTTTGAGTTTAAACTAATTGAACCTGCAATAATTCCGGTGCATTTTTTCATTTCCCCAGTATTTCTGACTTCCTCACCTCTGCAGGGAAATGGACGTTATCTATGGTGTGTTCAGATCCTGGCACCTCTTTGGTCCCCCAGTGGAAATGCAGTTGGGCGGCCCGGAACTCATTGTCAAACCCACTGGTGATGCGCATGGTGTTGGGCAGGACCAGCTGCACTGGAGACACACACAGGGCACAACAACTACTTGGTTCTATTCAGTTTTTCCAGTGTAGAACCCTCTGCAAAGCCATCCATGTTTTGGTACAGGTTTATTAGGAAAAATGTTGCCTAATAAATGTTGCTCGTATCGTCAATATAATGCATATTAGACGGCCAGGAACTTACAGGTATGGCCGTTGTTCAACAGTGTCAATGCTGAGCTGTCTGTCAGATCATAACCCTCCAGTGTTATGGGTGGCAGGCTGCGGTCATAGAGGGCTCTCTTGGTATCAATGTCAATGGGAGACTGGGATTTTCCACTGCAGTGTGAGAACTCAGAGGACCAGGCCGCTTGATCTGTCAATAGGATGTGGGGAAATGATTAACAGAACAAAGGCCCTTCGGCAGTGTGACTTAGTTAATGATAAGACACGGCTCTCTTCTTATGAACACAAGGTTTTTGCACATGAGATTTACACAGGAAATCACGGAAGTCAAATATGCATGACACTGCAAGTGTCAGTAAAACTATGAACACCAGCAAGAAAAAGTTAGTAGGGAATCATGAAATAGTAAATAGTGATGACCACCAGGAAATAGTGATGACCACCAGGAAATAGTGATGACCAGCAGGAAATAGTGATGAACACCAGGAAATAGTGACGAACACCAGGAAATAGTGATGACCACAGGAAATAGTGATGACCACCAGGAAATAGTGATGACCACCAGGAAATAGTGATGACCACAGGAAATAGTGATGAACACCAGGAAATAGTGATGACCACCAGGAAATAATGATGACCACAGGAAATAGTGATGAACACCAGGAAATAGTGATGACCACCAGGAAATAGTGATGACCACAGGAAATAGTGATGACCACCAGGAAATAGTGATGACCACAGGAAATAGTGATGACCACCAGGAAATAGTGATGACCACCAGGAAATAGTGATGACCACCAGGAAATAGTGATGAACACCAGGAAATAGTGATGACCACAGGAAATAGTGATGAACACCAGGAAATAGTGATGACCACCAGGAAATAGTGATGACCACAGGAAATAGTGATGACCACCAGGAAATAGTGATGAACACCAGGAAATAGTGATGACCACCAGGAAATAGTGATGACCACAGGAAATAGTGATGACCACCAGGAAATAGTGATGACCACCAGGAAATAGTAATGAATAATCTGTATTTCGTCTTATTTAGCTCCAGTCATAAAGAGATCAACAATAGCAAACAAAATTACTTTTATTATCAATTAACTGTTTTATAACTATCAAGCAATCTTAGGTCAAACTAACTTCACTCATTTAGTTACATTATGGCTTCTTCTCACTAAGTAATACCAAGCTACAGGTACAAGATCGATCGTGGAGGTGGACATTAACAGTGGGATGTTCCATTCATATCAATGAAGACTAGATGCTAAGTAAGGTGTCTTGAGTATTGGTAGAGTTGGCACCTTTGGCTCACATTATGATCTTATTTTACACCGTAACTAAAGCAAAACATGGTTACCTCTTTATTACAGACATGATAAGCCTTTCTTTGAGCGACAGAAAAATAAACTTGTGTTGGTAACTGATAGTTGGACTGATAAGGCAGATTAGCCTGTGCAGAGAGAAGGATACAGTGCATGTATTCTCGTAATACCAAAGGTTGTGTATATTTACCTTCGTAGCCCCAGTGTCCACCATGAGGGACACCTGCAGAAAAGAGGGAAGAGGATTAATTCATCAGTGATTTGCAGTGAACGGCAGCAAAACAATATGAGCAGCATGAATATGTGTATTTGTGAGTTTATAATTTTACTGGTTAGATAATAATAATTCAAACTGTTTAGTCTGGTAGTGGCTAAAGCTTCAGGTCAACAGGTTGTCTCAGAATCAGATATGTGGGACCAAATAGCTGATCTTGAAATATTGTGTCTATTAAAGTTAATTACAAACTATGCTTAAGCAATATCAGGCTGTTGCAACAACCAAACAGAAATTGGCAAATGCACTCATCAAAAAATGACTTGGATTATGAGGCTTGGACATGGAACAACTGTAACCCATTCTTATGTGTTAGGCTAACCCAATATATTCCCATTTACGAAAGTGCATATTTAGGCATAACTGTACAATTCTGGTCAACCATTCAGGATGTATTTCATCAGCGTAGGTTCCTTAAATGGTTAATAGGAAACAGCCAAATTCTAATCCAAGTTGAAAGAGCCAGGTATCTGAGCACTCTGGTTTTGGATGACTCAGATATTTGATATTACTCTTTTTACCACACACACAATCCCAACTGTATGCCCTTGTGTGAATGTGTCCATTATCAATCCCCACTGTATGCCCTTGTGTGAATGTGTCCATTATCAATCCCAACTGTATGCCCTTGTGTGAATGTGTCCATTATCAATCCCAACTGTATGCCCTTGTGTGAATGTGTCCATTATCAATCCCAACTGTATGCCCTTGTGTGAATGTGTCCATTATCAATCCCAACTGTATGCCCTTGTGTGAATGTGTCCATTATCAATCCCAACTGTATGCCCTTGTGTGAATGTGTCCATTATCAATCCCAACTGTATGCCCTTGTGTGAATGTGTCCATTATCAATCCCAACTGTATGCCCTTGTGTGAATGTGTCCATTATCAATCCCAACTGTATGCCCTTGTGTGAATGTGTCCATTATCAATCCCCACTGTATGCCCTTGTGTGAATGTGTCCATTATCAATCCCCACTGTATGCCCTTGTGTGAATGTGTCCATTATCAATCCCAACTGTATGCCCTTGTGTGAATGTGTCCATTATCAATCCCAACTGTATGCCCTTGTGTGAATGTGTCCATTATCAATCCCCACTGTATGCCCTTGTGTGAATGTGTCCATTATCAATCCCCACTGTATGCCCTTGTGCGAATGAGTCTATTATCCAGCCTGCCAGTAAAGGCGTCAGCATACTTCAGTTCGGCTGGCGCCTTGCGGAGACCCGAACAGTAGAGAACCAAACGAATGTACTAGCATACTCACAAAAGACTTTCACTTGAAAAACTTGAAAAAAGCGGCAATAGTACTATTTGTCAATATCCAACTTCCTCAAAATAGTCCAAATTAATCTAAGATAACTAAAAAAAAAATTGTCATTAATTTTGACGTTATGCAGAGATCTTAGTCACGCAATTTTACATCTAACTATGATGTTTGACGCAGGATTTTTCAATGAAAAAAATTGCATGAAAACAAGTTGTTTCTCTTTGAATGACAACAAATACTTTACTGAAGAATCCCTACTGTTGACCAATCCTCGATGAAGGGGTGTAGACGTTTGCTACCTACTTCAACTTCAATCAAGAAAAAAAAATTGGTGTGCCCGAACAGCCGTAAAAAAAACCACTGAAGTCCAAAATGAACAAAAATTTCACAATGTGTCTTCATAATATATGCACAAACTCTTCCAAACTGTTTTGGCTGCGAAGCGCGCGAACGCCTTTAAGCCTTGCTCAGGGGGATCAGACGGGACAGAGAGACAGGTTCCTAAGGGGTCCAAACAGCCTGATTGGAAAACCCTGGGTCATTGTTACGTTACATGGCCCCTGAGCCACCAGGGAGACCGAGGAGACAGACTTGGCTCCACTGTAAATAGCTCCTCCGTCAGTTTCACCATTATGAGCATGTCATCACCTAAAGACATGCCTGATGATGATATCATCAGAATGCTGACATCACTAAAACCGTGATCCAATTTGGAGTACAGTTATCCCCCTTTAAGAATAGACCATAGGACTGGACTGAGGAATCTTAGTGAGAAGTGTGATGCATTGAAAAACTGGCAGTGAGACTTGACTATGAAAACCTCACTGTGTCTGTCTGAGACATACTTTAGGAAGGGAGGTGACCCTTAATTTTGAAACCGGTTGTTCTGTGATGTGACGTGTTCAGACTTAATTTAGAAACTGGTGAGAAGTCACCCACTGCACACAGCCAGACTGAGTTGACTTTCAGTTAGGTTTAATTTTCTCAAAAGGTTTCAGTTTTTTATTTTAATTTCAGTTGACACATTTTTCCACCTAGTTTTAGTTTACTATAACAACCTCGCCAACAAGTTTGAAGGGAACATTCAGTTCAGTTGATTCACCTGTCTATTTGATGTATGGATACACTTACTGTACCACTGAGAAAAGCCACAGGCAGAAGCCCATGTTTAACACTTGGTCAGTAAATCACGAATTCAATATTTTACATTGGTGATGCCTCTTTTTTTTTATTCTACGGTTTAAAAAGAGCCACCATACTATTGGTTTGTGGGTGTGTCTCTGCAGTAGGCAGCTACACAGAGACAGTAGTGTATTACTGGTATTAAGTCTGACACGTGGAAGGACTGGCTGATGAAATGCCGGACTGCACATTCTGAATCACTGCACCTTTTGCCAGGGCACACGGACTCTACGTGCCTTTAAAAACGTACCGTCAAGTCTCATGGCAGAATATGCTGTGATTCAGAATGTGCAGTCTAACATTTAGTACATCACTTCTTCCACAGTGAGTCAGTAGATGGGAAACCCTGATGTCAGTATTATTGAGTCATTTCAAATAAATGTTACCATATTAGTCCACCTCATTAGAAATATTACGCCAAAAGATGCTAAAGAAGCACAAATTTTATTTTATATGTGGCTAGCTGTAATTTGACGTTTATATTGCCCATAAGGTGGATGAACAAAGGTAGTTATGGAAATGATTACAGTTAGGTTACAATGGTTACAATTTAACTGGGTGTAAATACTTTTCTTTAAACTACTTTACCAAATCCCACTGCATCCGATTATTGCATCAAAAGAAAGATAGAGTTGGAAATAAAAGCCCTTCCTATTCCTCAACAAGGATGTGTTAAAGTAAATGTTTACCCTTTCTTTAGACAGTTCAAAATACCGTTGAGGCCATATTTAGTTCCAAACAACCATCATGGAAGCTGTGTGAAAATAAACAGAAAATGTGTTTGTTCTCACAAGTGCTTAATATGGATTAGTACACTCACTGTTTTGGTATTTGTACACACCGAAACCCTAATAAGTTTGTTTGTTCCATCGATGCCAAAAAAAAATCTTGTTTTTAAAAGAACTAAAGGATTCCTTGTTTTTGGAACTAAATGAAAATTCTTCAGGTATTTTCAAAGGTCTGATTAGTTGGAGAAAAGAATTGAACAGTTTTTTTGTTTGTTATTTACACATGAGGAATGGGATGTTGTATCCATGTTGGCTGTCTATTGAGCCAAATACAGCATGTCCTTTAGGGACAGCGATCTTTTTGAAATCCCCATTTTGCTTCATAAATCCAATGTTCATCCAGAAGCTTTAAAAGGTTTTAGTTTAGTCTTGTTCATGAAAACCTGTCTCAGTCACATCAAAAACGTATGTATAAAATCATGTGTACAATATTGGCTAGATCCAATATTTGGGACCAGATGCTGCCAAGTCAAGTGTGTAGTCTACAGTGTCAACACTAGTCTTATGAGCGGAGACATGGTGTATAGGACTTGTCTTGCTGTCTCCACTTTGTAACTTCTTGTCAAAGACAGACTTGAGACAGTCACGATGAAACATATCATTAGTTCAATTGTCAGTACTCCTAATTGAGCACGTATCCCAATGACTGTGCCTGTATCCCCCGCCCCCCCCCAAAATACCACAGACGCCACTGTTGGCTGAGGAAAATTCAAACTTTTTAATTTTTTTGAATGAATTCCTGTGAGGCTTGTGTTCAGATCTGAGGTATTTTCTTTGGAACCGAGCACTTAATTGTAAGTTGTCAGTAGAGTCCAACCTGACGGAAATTGGTTTTACAGTGACAATATTAAATAATTTAAATAAAAAAGATTTGGCTGCCATGGCATATTCATAAAGAGCAACAACTGAACATTACATGTCATGAAAAAAAAGTGTGTAAAATATGATTTTGAATCTTGAAATACTTTGATTAATCATGTATGCCTTTTCATGATGGAACATTTCTAACCAGCATAAAACAAACAAATGGTACAATAGAATGGTTAAATACTGTATATTGCCTAATGTTCTAATCTCAGGTGTAGGCTACCTCCTGTTGAAATCAGACTGAGACATTGAACTAGGAAGCATTAAATCATCACTTGTTGGAATATACTATTCTGCATAAAACAATATCCTCAAACAATTTGTTGAAATTTGAGATAATACTGTAGGTTATAACAAAATCAATACTGCTATCCCTGCCCCCTGTATGTCTCGTCCATTGTCCAAAGTCCAAAGGAAGGACTCGTTTATCTAGGTGCTAATTGCGTCTGACACAATTAGGTGACTTATCTGCACTGGTGAATAAGCTTGAGGTGATCTGGAGGAGTGATTATGACAGTGGTGAAAAAACACTGCCTCTATTTTCCTCGTGTTAGAACGCTTACCCACACACACATCCGCAGCTTTGCCTAATCACTCTTACAGGCTTTAAAACACATGTTTTGGGTTTAAATATATTTTGTTATGAACTTTAATCAAAACCATTTTGATAAGACTTGCATAAAAGGTGAAAAATATTGCTGGAAATACTAACTTTTGAATACAAACTTGAGTAACAGTCTTTATTGAGATGTTACAATAAAGAAAGCATTATTGTAAAACATTTTTCAAATAAAGAAGTGAATAATGAATGAATCTCGAAATGAAGCAATGATGCAATACCAAAGACCTTGTGTTCTGAACTGAAACCAGGTCCACGGTCCATACAACATTCACACTGCTACACACATCACACTACTACAAACATCACACTACTACACACATCACACATCACACTGCTACACACATCACACTGCTACACACATCCCACTGCTACACACATCACACTACTACACACATCACACTGCTACACACATCACACTGCTACACACATCACACTGCCACACATCACACATCACACATCACAGCTACACACCTCACACTCCTACACACATCACACTGCTACACACATCACACTGCTACACACATCACACTGCTACACACATCACACTGCTACACACATCACACTACTACAAACATCACACTACTACACACATCACACTGCTACACACATCACACTGCTACACACATCACACTGCTACACACATCACACTACTACACACATCACACTGCTACACACATCACACTGCTACACACATCACACTGCTACACACATCACACTGCTACACACATCACACTGCTACACACATCACACTACTACACACATCACACTGCTACACACATCACACTGCTACACACATCACACTACTACACACATCACACTACTACACATCACACAGCTACACATCACACTACTACACATCACACTGCTACACACATCACACTGCTACACACATCACACTGCTACACACATCACACTACTACACACATCACACTGCTACACACATCACACTGCTACACACATCACACTGCTACACACATCACACTGCTACACACATCACACTACTACACACATCACACTACTACACATCACACATCACACTGCTACACACATCACACTACTACACATCACACATCACACTGCTACACACATCACACATCACACTGCTACACACATCACACTGCTACACATCACACTGCTACACACATCACACTGCTACACACATCACACTACTACACATCACACTGCTACACAAATCACACATCACACTGCTACCCACTAAACAACATAAAACATCCCATCTGACCAGTTGAAATAACACCACCTTGCTGGGTCAGTAGCAGCCACAACACTCACCTTTAGGATGATGCTCCTCGCTGTCCTTCTCACTGCTCCCGGCATCCTCCTCTTCAGAGGATGAGGAAGAGGAGGATGCGTTTAGCACCAGACCATGGAAGAAGAGGAGGGTGAGGAAGATCTTGAGAATCATCTGGTCAAGGTATTGTTGTTAGGATCTCCTGTGTCAAACAAGCACTGTGGCAGTTCTCTGGAAATGGTCAGTCAGATATTCAGTCTACAGTTAAACTATGTAATGAAGTCTACTGTCTGTCTCTCAGGTAGTCTACAGTTAAACTATGTAATGAAGTCTACTGTCTGTCTCTCAGGTAGTCTACAGTTAAACTATGTAATGAAGTCTACTGTCTGTCTGTGTTCAGTCAAACTATCTTTAGTGAGACAGCACCCAGCTAGTTATCAACCGGACACTCAGTTGTAATGTTGTCCTGAGAAGAGAAATGTTTAGCTAGGCAACAGAGCACGGTACAACAGAGCAGGTTTCAACAAAGCACACTTAGCAATAAGGTAAGAGGAGTAAAGTTGTCTTCAATACGCCAAGCTTCAGTCTTCATACTCTCTCTTCACTCATTGACATGTGTCTCCTCTCCTTCACCGTTACTGGATCCAGGGCCAAGTCATCTGGGCTGGGCTTTTTAAGGCAACTCGGAGGACAGCCCAGGCACCAATCAGGAGCCTTGGAGCTGCTTAAGGTGCCTGGTACATCCCCTGTTCTCCCCCACCTCTCTCCCTCTCTGCTGGACTAGACCCACACACAGGCACAGTCGGTCAGACACACACACTTGTGCACAATCACAGACACACAGACAGACACACAGACACAGACATAGACACACACACACACACAGTCCCTATCTAATCTCCTGCCTTGTCAGACTCTCTCTTTCTCTATCTCTCAGTCCCTATAGCTGCACAGAGCAAAGTCCAGAGGACTGCCCAGATGAGGTGTGAGAGGGGGAGTTTGATGGAGTGAGGAAAAATGCAGGTGATGATAAGGGCAGTCAGGAATGAATGAAATACCAAGGTGAAAAATATATAAATTAATAGGTATTGTCACATACAGCGAATAGGTGCAGTGAAATGTGTTGTTTTATAGGGTCAGTCAGAGTAGTACTGCGCCCCTGGAGCAAGTTAGGGTTCAGTGCCTTACTCAAGGACATATAAACATGTTTTTCACCTTCTTTGTTCTGTCTGACAAGGAGGTGTAACTGTACTTTGAAAGATAAACACATTTACTACAGCCAGGGATTTTTACTATTACTTACACATGTTGTTCACTGGTAACCCTAACAACAACCCCAACAACGCCAACCCCAACCCTAAAAACAACCCCAACAACAACAATGCCAACAACAACACCAACAACAACAACCCCAATAACAACCAACAACACCAACCCCAACTCCAACAACAACAACCCCAATAACAACCCCAATAACACCAACCACAACAACAACGCCAACTACACCAACAACAACCCCAACAACACTAACCCCAACAACAACGCCAACAACAACAACCCCAATAACAACCCCAATAACACCAACCACAACAACAACGCCAACTACGCCAACAACAACCCCAACAACACTAACCCCAACAACAAGGCCAACAACAACAACCCCAACAACCCCAATAACAACAACCCCAAAAACAACCCCAATAACAACAACCCCAAAAACAACCCAAAAAACAACAACCCCAAAAACAACCACCCCAACAACAACCTCAATAACAACAACCCCAATAACAACAACCCCAATAACAACAACCCCAACAACAACCCCAATAACAACAACCCCAACAACAACCCCCAAAACAACAACTCCAATAACAACAACAACAACCCCCAAAACAACAACCCCCAAAACAACAACCCCAATAACAACAACCCCCAAAACAACAACCCTCAAAACAACAACCCCAATAACAACAACCCCAACAACAACCCCCAAAACAACAACCCCAATAACAACAACTCCAACAACAACCCCCAAACAACAACCCCAAAACAACAACCCCAATAACAACAACCCCAAAACAACAACCTCAAAACAACAACCCCAATAACAACAACTCCAACAACAACCCCCAAAACAACAACCCCAATAACAACAACTCCAATAACAACCCCCAAAACAACAACCCCAATAACAACAACCCCAATAACAACAACCCTAACAACAACCTCAACAACAACCCCAACAGCAATAATAACCAATAACAATTTTAACAACAACAATAATAATAACAGCTAAATAATAATAATAACAACAATAATAATAACAACCCTAAATAATAACAACAACCCCAATAACAACCCCAATAACTAATAATAACAACAATAATAATAATAACAACCCCAATAATAACAACCCCAATAATAATAACAACAATAAATAACAACTCAATAACAACTCCAATACAACACAATAATAACCAATAACAACTCCAATAACAACAACTCCAATAACAACAACAACAAGTCCAATAACAACAACTCCAATAACAACTCCATCAACAACCCCAATAACAACAACTCCAACAACAACTCCAACAACAACCCCAATAACAACAACCCCAACAACAACCCCAACAACAACCCTAACAACTCCAATAACAACAACCTCCAACAACAACAAGTCCAATAACAACTCCATCAACAACCCCAATAACAACAACTCCAACAACAACTCCAATAACAACTCCATCAACAACCCCAATAACAACAACTCCAACAACAACTCCAACAACAACTCCAATAACAACTCCATCAACAACCCCAATAACAACAACCCCAACAACACCCCAACAACAACCCCAACAACACCCCAACAACAACCCCAATAACAACCCCATCAACAACCCCAATAATAAAAAATATTTTAAAAACAACAACCCCAATAACAATCCCAACAATGTTTCGCAGCAATATTGAAACATAATTTTATTCAAATCATTTCTGGAAACATTTTGCAACAGGATGAACATGAGTAATTGTTACTCCCTATTCTGTGGGAGCCACATTCACCCTCTATTTTGTGGAATGATCAGATGATGATGCTAGTCATAGAATAAGGTAGACAGGGACATATACAGTGTATTTATAAAATAATAATGTGCATTGAAAATGGATAACTGATTGATGACTCTTTGTCTAGGACAATCCAAAACCACATGGTTTATCCCCCCCCCAAATTCCACGTGATACTGTACGTCCGAAAACCATGTGGTTCGGTGACATTGCATGTGTGCTTTCACTGTAACGGTGATTTAGAGCTTGGAAACCAGGTGTGTGATGCCCCCCCCACACCCCACCGCAACACACACACTTTGGCCCTCGAGGGCTTGAGCAGAGTCTAACTCAAGCTGGAGGTCATCAGGGATTGGTATGATCACATCTCTCAATAAATCACACATACAGATTCATTCCTTAGATAACTGATCTAAGATTACAGTACATGAGGCTATTCATATTCATCTCCTGTCTAGGCACCTATATATAGAGGTAGCATGTTGCATTCATCAATCAAATTAATTCATATCTAAACTGGTTTTCAAGTGTGGACCGACATGTCATTGCGGGGGATCCCTTTTTCTCTGTGCAGAGAGGCATCTATTAATAACCATATACTTCTTCTTCCCTAATTCTTGGTATTTTCAGAGTCATTGAGCGAGCAGGCATTTGGGAGATCAACATGAGATCAGCCCTGGATGATGAAAGCTAATAATGCAGGTAGAAAAGACAAATAGCTGTCTCCGGTTTCTGTAGCATGAGGGAGCTTGATGTACAACTACACACCCTCAACATGACGCTAGTCTATCGCAGGGCCTTACCTCCAATCCATCTCCTTAACGCTGAGTGCCAAGCAGAGACGCCTCGGGTCCCATTTCTACAGTCTTTTGGTATGACTCAAATTTCAAGTTTTAATGTCACATGCACCAGTACAGTGAATTGCCTTTATTGCAAACTCAAAACCCAACAATGCAAACAATGTATTACTAGAAAAAGAAAAAAACACGATAAATAAGAATAAGAAATACACAATAAAGTAAGTAAGTAAGTATACTATGTACAGGAAATATTTAAAAAGTCAGTTCCAATACCATATTTACATGTGCAGGGATACTGGAGTGATGGAGGTTGATATGTATAATGATAAGGGGACTAGGCAACAGGATATAAGATAAACAGAGTAGCAGAGGCTTGTATGTGAGTGGGTGTGCAGGTGTGTAGAGTCAGTATAAATGTATGTGCATATTATGTGTGAGTGAGCAAATGATGGAGTGAGTGTGTGTGTGTGTGTTGGAGTGACAGTGTGTGTGAGTGTGTAGGGCCTTGTGAGTGTACATAGAGACAGTGTAAATACTGAAATAAAAGGTCAACTCGGTCCATGTAGCTATTTATCAGTTTTATTGCTTGGGGATAGAAGCTGTTCAAGAGCCTGTTGGTGTCAGACTTGATGCACCGGTACCTCTTGCTGTGCGGCAGCAGAGAAAATAGACTATGGCTTGGGATCTTTGACGATTTTACAGGACTTCTTTTCACACCGCCTGATACAGAGGTCCTGGATGGCAGCGAGCTCGGCCAAGGATCAAACTCACAACCTTCCAATCTCAGGGTGGACACTAAGCACGAGGCTACAGAGTTGGACAAATGCCGTTAATCCTCCTGAATCCCAATGAGGATCAGCCCCCCCTCCCTCCTAGTGGCTCATCAGAGATGTGCAGCTAGGTCGCTTTCCCAGGTTCTGCTTGTGAGGGGGAAAAGTTAATTTCAGTTTACAATATACTTTGTTTCTTCATCACACAATAGCTTTGCACTGGGCACACACTGGTTGAATCAACATTGTTGCCACCAACGTGGAATATACGTTAAATTGAGGTCTGTGCCCAGTGGTTTACTTTCTGACACCACAAGCAGCTAGGCTACCTCTCTTCACACTGTGCTGGAGCGGTATTTGGAGAAAACATGCTTTGACTGATGTAGCGACGTCAAGCCGCGACACTAGATCTCAAATACGGAGTCGCCCCCCAACACCCCTCTCGTCCACGCCGTCTGGCCAGGAAGGACACCTTCTCCCAATCTGCATCTCCCAATCTACAAATTAACACTAAAATGGAGAAGGCTGACCAATCTCCAAAATCACAGAAGGAGACACCTTTCCACCAGGAAGGAGGCCCCCCATTCTACTTCAATGGCTTCACCTTATCCAGGAAGGCGCCCAGCTGAGAGCCCTTCTCCCCCTCATTCAAATGGAGATTAGACTGAGATTAGACTGAGATTAGAATGCTGCCAAATGGCTATGGTTGGATAACAAAGGAAGTAGCCAAATGGTCTGCTTTCAATGGAAGACTATTCAATTTTTGCATAACAAAGAGATATGCAGAGTGTATGTCCTGGATGACACCCAGGAACAAATTCTTATATTACAATGACGGCCTACTCCAGTCAAACTCTTCCCTGATGACACTGGGCCAATTGTGCGCCACCCTATGGGACTCCCGATCTCAGCTGGTTGTGCTACAACCCGGAATCAAACCAGGGTCTGTAGTGGACACCTCTAGCACTGAGATGCAGTGCCTTAGACCGCTGTGCCACTCAGGAGATCTAAGGACACAAGGAGTGCCAACAAGTATTTCTGATATCCAGCGTTATAAATGAATGATTGTGTAATTCTACTTTGTCTTTCACTATGCTTTGTTTAATGCATTTCAGATATTTGCTAGCAATCATGAACTTTAAGTTATTACTATGTCAATTTTGGTATCCACAAGGAAATTACACAAACATTGGGCGGAAGGTAGCCTAGCGTTTAAGAGTGTTGGGCCATTAACTGGCAGGTTGCTAGTTTGAATCTCTGAGCCGACTAAGTGAAAAATCTGTTGATGTGCCCTTGAGCAAGGCACTTCACCCTAATTGCTCCTGTAAGTCCCTCTGTATGCCTAACCTGTAGCCCTGCACATTAACTTGGTACCGGTACCCCCTGTATATAGCCTCCTTATTGTTATTTTATTGTGTTACTTTTTTAACATGTTTTACTTCCGTTTATTTAACTTTATTTTCTTAAAACTGCATTGTTGGTTAAGCGTTTCACTGTATTCAAAACCACATTTTATATTATTTGTATAAGAGCGCCTACTAAAATGTAAATATTGAAACAGGTTTTGTGACTGCACTAACAGAACCTAACTCAGCCACACCTGATCTGAAGCTCGGTCAAGTAGACAGAGTCAAAACACTTTTAATTTGTCTTTTTTATTTAACTAGGCAAGTCAGTTAATAAGAACAAATTCTTATGTACAATGACGGCCTACCCTGGCCAAAGCTGGAAGACGCTGGGCCAATTGTGCATGGGACCCCCAATCACGGCCGATACAACCTGGATTCAAACCAGGGTGTCTGTAGTGACGCCTCTAGCACTGAGATGCAGCGCCTTAGACACCTGCGCCACTCGGGAGCCGCTCCCTGGAGAACTAGAACTACTGTGAATGTTTTAGAGACCTGCCTTCTTATCTTTTATCTCATTAAAGTTGGTTTTAATTCAAATCAGTTTAGGCAATAAGCTAATTGCGTTTTGATGTTTGATACTGCTCCCAAGTGGCGCAGCGGTCTAAGGCACTGCATCTTAATGAGCAGAAGCTCTGCACTATCCAATCAGGCTCCAGTCCTAACTACCTCCCTACTCAATGCTCAGAAACTGTCCGTGTCCCAAGAAGCACTACCTGAATGCTTTGTCGAAAATCACTATCCCAAAACCCCTTTTGTTGTTTCTGGTACCACACCGTTCTAACAGCTCTATAGAACTCACTATACCTTCAGATAGACCAAGTTAAGCTAATGTTCTAGTTATCTTATGTAGTTATTGTTAAAATAACTCATAAGTCAGGTCTTTTTAGAAGACCAATTTTGGTGGTGCCTGGTGCCCCGATTTCATAACTTCTAGTAGTAACTTGACACTGCCTTAAACTGATATAAATAGGATTAAAAACTACGTTCGCCGTTGTAATCCCTCATTAAATTCATGCTTTCCTGAAGGAAGTTTTAATGAATATCTCCTGTCTTTCCAATTCCCTGTGGACTGTGCAAGGCTTCTGCTTGACTGAGCCGACCCAATGCTTTTACAGGAGCAACAGCGCGGCTGGTTAATGACAAATGGCTTATGCAAGTATCATACTTCTCAAGGAGGTGGCCTCTCTTTGTAAGTAGTGACAAAGACATTTGTGACTTTAATTCAAATGCATTCAGTTTCAATGTTCCTCTCAAATTTTCCAAATAAAGCAACCAAAAAAAGAGCCTTTTATGTACTAAACAGCTCAATAGAAACAATCTTCCCCCTGGGGAATAATATAATATACATTAATACAATACAGGTTAATGCAGGTTAATATAATATAATAATATGCAGGTTAATTTAATAAAATATAATATAATACAGGTTAATATAATATAATATAATAATATACAGGTTAATATAATATAATACAGGTTAATATAATATAATAATATATAGGTTAATACAGGTTATTATAATACAGGTTAATGCAGGTTAATATAATATAATAATATGCAGGTTAATTTAATAAAATATAATATAATACAGGTTAATATAATATAATCATATACAGGTTAATACAGGTTAATATAATATAATAATATACAGGTTAATATAATATACAGGTTAATATAATATAATAATATATAGGTTAATATAATATAATACAGGTTAATATAATATAATAATATACAGGTTAATACAGGTTAATATAATATAATAATATATAGGTTAATATAATATAATACAGGTTAATATAATATAATAATATACAGGTTAATATAATATAATAATATACAGGTTAATATAATATAATACAGGTTAATATAATATAATATAATAATATACAGAGTTAATATAATATAATACAGGTTAATATAATAATAATATATAGAGTTAATATAATATAATACAGAGTTAATATAATATAATAATATAATATACAGGTTAATATAATATAATAATATACAGGTTAATATAATATAATACAGGTTAATATAATATAATAATATATAGGTTAATATAATATAATAATATACAGGTTAATATAATATAATACAGAGTTAATATAATATAATACAGGTTAATATAATATAATAATATACAGGTTCATATAATATAATAATATACAGGTTAATATAATATAATACAGGTTAATATAATATAATAATATACAGGTTAATATAATAATATACAGGTTAATATAATATAATACAGGTTAATATAATATAATAATATATAGGTTAATATAATATAATAATATACAGGTTAATATAATATAATACAGGTTAATATAATATAATACAGGTTAATATAATATAATAATATACAGGTTCATATAATATAATAATATACAGGTTCATATAATATAATACAGGTTAATATAATATAATAATATACAGGTTAATACAGGTTAATATAATATAATAATATACAGGTTAATATAATATAATATAGGTTAATATAATAATATACAGGTTAATATAATATAATACAGGTTAATATAATATAATACAGGTTAATATAATATAATAATATACAGGTTAATATAATATAATAATATACAGGTTAATATAATATAATACAGGTTAATGTAATATAATAATATATAGGTTAACACAGGTTATTATAATACAGGTTTTTGGATGATCACAGTGAGTGGAAGTACAGTTGAAGTCGGAAGTTTACATACACTTAGGTTGGAGTCATTAAAACTTGTTTTTCAACCACTCCACAAATTTCTTGTTAACAAACTATAGTTTTGGCAAGTCGGTTAGGATATCTACTTTGTGCATGACACAAGTAATTTTTCCAACAATTGTTTTACAGACAGATTATTTCACTGTATCACAATTCCAGTGTGTCAGAAGTTTACATACACTAAGTTGACTGTGCCTTTAAACAGCTTGGAAAATTCCAGAAAATGATGTCATGGCTTTAGAAGCTTCTGATTAGGTACACTCAAATCATGTCAATTAGCCTATGGATGTATTTCAAGGCCTACCTTCAAACTCAGTGCCTCTTTGCTTGACATCATGGGAAAATTAAAAGAAATCAGCCAAGACCTCAGAAAATAAATTGTAGACCTCCACAAGTCTGTTTCATCCTTGGGAGAAATTCCCAAACGCCTGAAGGTACTACATTCATCTGTACAAACAATAGTATGCAAGTATAAAGACCATGGGACCACGCAGCCATCATACCGCTCAGGAAGGAGACACGTTCTGTCTCTTAGAGATGAACGTGCTTTGGTGTGAAAAGTGCAAATCAATCCCAGAACAGCAGCAAAGGACCTTGTGAAGATGCTGGAGGAAACAGGTACAAAAGTATCTATATCCACAGTAAAATGAGTCCCATATCGACATAACCTGAAAGGCCGCTCAGCAAGGAAGAAGCCACTGCTCCAAAACCGCCATAAAATAGCCAGACTACACTTTGCAACTGCACATGGGGACAATGATCGTACTTTTTGAAGAAATGTCCTCTGGTCTGATGTAACAAAAATGGACCTGTTTGGCCATAATGACCATCGTTATGTTTGGAGGAAAAAGGGGGAGGCTTGCAAGCCGATGAACACCATCCCAACCGTGAAGCACGGGGGTGGCAGCATCATGTTGTGGGGGTGCTTTGCTGCAGGACGGACTGGTGCACTTCACAAAATAGATAGCATCATGAGGAAGGAAAATTGTGTGGATATATTGAAGCAACATCTCAAGACATCAGTCAGGAAGTTAAAGCTTGGTCGCAAATGGGTCTTCCAAATGGACAATGACCACAAGCATACTTCCAAAGTTGTGGCAAAATGGCTTAAGGACAACAAAGTCAAGGTATTGGAGTGGCCATCACAAAGACCTGACCTCAATCCTATCGAAAATTTGTGGGCAGAACTGAAAAAGTGTGTGCGAGCAAGGAGGCCTACAAACCTGACTCAGTTACACCAGCTCTGTCAGGAGGAATGGGCCAAAATTCACCCAACTTATTGTGGGAAGCTTGTGGAAGGCTACCCGAAACATTTGACCGGGTTATTTTTTTTTAAAGGAATTGCTACCAAATACTAATTAAGTGTAGGTAAACTTCTGACCCACAGGGAATGTGATGAAAGAAATAAAAGCTGAAATAAATCACTCTCTACTATTATTCTGACATTTCACATTCTTAAAATAAAGTGGTGATCCTAACTGACCTAAGACAGTGAATTGTTACTAGGATTAAATGTCAGAAATTTTATTTAAATGTATTTGGCTAAGGTGTATGTAAACCTCCTGACTTCAACTGTGCATTCATTAATTGTTCTCAAATTGGCACATTGCTGCAGGGACTTGCTTCCATTCAGCCACAAGAGCATTAGTGAGGTCGAGCACTGATGTTGGGTGATTAGGCTAGGCTCGCAGTCGGCGTTCCAATTCATCCCAAAGGTATTCGATGGGGTTGAGGTCAGGACTCTGTGCAGGCCAGTCAAGTTCTTCCACACTAATCTTGACAAATCATTTCTGTATGGACCTCACTTTGTGCACGGGGGCATTGTCATGCTGAAACAGGAAAGGGCCTTCCCCAAACTGTTGCACGAACTATGAAAAACAGCCCCAGACAATTATTCCTCCTCCACCAAACTTTACAGTTGGCACTATGCATTGGGGCAGGTAGCGTTCTCCTGGCATTCGCCAAACCCAGATTTGTCCATTGTGAAACGTGATTCATCACTCCAGAGAACGTGTTTCCACTGCTCCAGAGTTCAATGGCGTTGAGCTTTAGACCAGTCCAGCCGACGCTTGGCATTGTGCATAGTGATCTTAGGCTTGAGTGCGGCTGCTCGGCGATGGAAACCCATTTCATGAAGCTCTTGATTAACAGTTCTTGTGCTGACGTTGCTTCCAGAGGCAGTTTGGAACTCGTTAGTGAATGTTGCAACCGAGGACAGGTGATTTTTACGCGATACACGCTTCAGCACTCAGTGGGCGCCGTTCTGTAAGCTTGTGTGGCCTACCACTTCGCGGCTGAGCCGTTGTTGCTCCTAGACGTTTCCACTGCACAATAACAGCACTTACAGTTGACCGAGGCACCTCTAGCAGGGCAGAAATTTGACGGTGCCATGTTGAAATACACTGAGCTCTTCAGTAAGGCTATGCTACTGCCAATGTTTGTCTATGGAGATTGCATGGCTGTGTCCTCAATTTTATACACCTGTCAGCAACGGGTGTGGCTGAAATAGCCGAATCCACTAATTTGAAGGGGTGTCCACATACTTTTGTATATATTGTGTATCTCTGTGCATGGTTTACATCAGAACATAGCAGTTAACAGCAGTTATTTTTTCCTTCAGACAACATATCCTGATAGGACTGTAACTCTACTCTCACGGCAGCTAAAATATTTAGAACCCACATAATCTCATATGTCATTAGTTTATGAACCTTTTGGTGGATACCATCTATATGTTATTGTTATCTTTATGGCCCATATACAGGATGCATTGCGTATTGTGAATGTACCGTAAATACTACTATTATACTGAACAAAACTATAAAAACGCAACATGCAAGAATTTCAAAGATTTTACTACGTTACAGTCAATTAAAAGAAATTCATTAGGCCCTAATCTATGGATTTCACATGAATGGGAATACAGATATGCATCTGTTAGTTACAGATACCTTAAAAGAAATGGGCCTCAGGATCTCGTCACGGTATTTCAGTACATTCAAATTGCCAATTGATAAAATGCAATTGTGTTCTTGTCCGTAAGATACAGTGCATTCGGGAAAGTATTCAGACCACTTAACCTTTTCCACATTTTGTTACGTTACAGCCTTATTCTAAAATGGATTAAATAAAAGAAATGGCCTCAATCTAGAATTGTTCTTGTCTGACATACCTAGTTAAATAAAATGTTAAATAAAAAAATATATAATCAATCTACACACAATACCCCATAATGACAAAAAAAAAACAGTTATGAAAATGTTGCTAATTTATTACAAATAAAAAACAGAATGACCTTATTTACATAAGTATTCTGACCCTTTGCTATGAGACACGAAATTGAGCTCAGGTGCATCATGTTTCCATTGATCATCCTTGAGATGTTTCTACAACTTGGAGTCCACCTGCAATAAATTAAATTGATTGGACATGATTTGGATAGGCACACACCTGTCTATATAAGGTCCCACAGTTGAAAGTGCATGTCAGAGCAAAAACCAAGCCATGAGGTCGAAGGAATTGTCCCTAGAGCTCAGAGACAGGATTGTGTTGAGGCACAGATCTGGGGAAGGGTACCAAAAAATGTCTGCAGCATTGAAGGTCCTCAAGAACACAGTGGCCTCCATTCTTAAATGGAAGAAATTTGGAACCACCAAGACTCTTCCTGGAGCTGGCCACCCGGCCAAACTGAGCAATAGGGGGAGAAGGGCCTTGGTCAGGGAGGTGACCAAGAACCCGAGCTCCAGAGTTCCTCTGTGGAGATGGGAGAACCTTCCAGAAGGACAACCATCTGTGCAGCCCTCCACCAATCAGGCCTTTATGGTAGAGTGGCCAGACTGAAACCACTCCTCAGTAAAAGGCACATGACAGCCCGCTTGGAGTTTGCCAAAAGGCACCTAAAGGACTCTCAGAACATGAGAAACAAGATTCTCTGATCTGATGAAACCAAGATTGAACTCTTTGGCCTGACTGCCAAGCGTCACGTCTGGAGGAAACCTGGCACCATCCCTAAGGTGAAGCATGGTGGTGTTTTTCAGTGGCAGGGACTGGGAGACTAGTCAGGATCGAGGGAAAGATGAACGGAGCAAAGTAAAGAGAGATCCTTGATGAAAACCTGCTCAGGACCTCAGACCGGGACGAAGGTTCACCTTCCAACAGGACAACGGCCCTAAGCACACAGCCAAGACAACACATAAGTGACTTGAACCCAATCAAACATCTCTGGAGAGACCTGAAAATAGCTGTGCAGCAACACTCTCTATCCAACCTGACAGAGCTCGAGAGGATCTGCAGAGAAGAATGGGAGAAACTCCCCAATTACAAGTGCGCCAATTTTGTAGCATCATACCCAAGAAGACTCTAGGCTGTAATCGCTGCCAAAGGTGCTTCAACAAAGTACTGAGTAAAGGGTCTGAATACTTATGTAAATGTGATATTTTGTTATATTTTATTATGGGGTATTGTGTGTAGATTGATGAGGAAAAAACAATTTAATCAATTTTATAAAAGTGAAGGGGTCTGAATACTTTCCAAATGCACTGTATATTTTTATTTGTATGTCTGCCCATAACATAACTCCACCGCAACCATGGGGCACGCTGTTCACAACATTGAATTCAGCAGACCGCTCGCCCACACAATGCCATACACGTGGTCTGCGGTTGTGAGGCCGGTTGGACGTACTGCCAAATTCTCTTAAACAACGTTGGAGGCAGCTTATGGCAGAGAAATGAACATTCAATTCTCTAGTGAACATTTCTGCAATCAGTATGCCAAATACACGCTCACTCACATTTTGAGACATCTGTGGCATTGTGTTGTGACAAAACTGCAGACCCCAGCACAAGGTGCACCTGTGTAATGAGCATGCTGTTCAAGCAGCTTCTTGATATGGCACACCTGTCAGGTGGATGGATTATCTTGGCAACAGGAGAAATGCTCACTAACAGGGATGCAAACAAATTTGTGCACAGCATTTGAGAGAAATAAGCTTTTTGTGGTAGTGGGGTCTGGTTTGGGTTTTGCAGTTTCCTGTTATTCTATCATTAACGTGTGTAAGCTACCTCATGCACGTACAGGTAACTTCCAAAATAAAGGAAACCACTTGAGTAAATGAGGGATAAAAAGTATATTGAAAGCAGGTGCTTCCACACAGGTGTTGTTCCTGAGTTAATTAAGCAATTAACATCCCATCACACTTAGGGTCATGTATAAAAACTCCCTGTTTCCCATTATTTTGGCTACCATGGCTAGAAGAATAGATCTCAGAGACTTTGAAAGAGGGGTCTCACAGGACCATAGGGGGTTAAAGGGTGTGTGTGTGTGTGTGTGTGTGTGTGTCTCAGTCACCACATTTCAACCCAATTGAACACTTATGAGAGATTCTGGAGCGACTCCGGAGACAGCATTTTCCACCACCATCAACAAAACACCAAATCATGAAATTCATTGTAACATGGTATTGCATCCCTTCCAATCGAGTTCCAGACACACCGTATTAAGACACTATATTGGTGTTTCCTTTATTTTGGCAGTTATCTGTATGTTTGGGGGCAGCAGGTAGCCTAGTGGTTAGAGCAGTGGACTAGTATCCGAAAGGTTGCTAGATCGAATCCCCGAGCTGACAAGGTAAAAATGTGTCATTCTGCCCCTGAACAAGGCACTGTTCCTAGGCCGTCATCGTAAATAAGAATTTGTTCTTAACTGACTTGCCTAGTTAAATTAAGGTTAAATAAAATTAAAAATGAATAAATGTTGTAAATATGTAAAAGCATATTCAGTAAAACTGTCCACCACCAAATAAAAAGATGGTGCAGAAAAAGAAATTGTCACTACCACTGGTACTGTCAACATTAGAATCCTCTAGACTAACGGAGACATAGGAGGCTATCCAGTTTCACATAAGACGTGATTCCCATCAGATCAGGCAGACTATGAAAGCCTGATGTCGTTTCGCTCCATTGACAGACAAATCAGATTATGCTAATGAGGGGAGGAAAAAGAGGCCATTCTGACTGAAGAGAACAGTGTCTTTATAGAAAAATAAACAGTCGGAGGAGATTACTTCCGGAGACAACAGATGAGACAAGCAACTTGTACAATAAATGAACTTTTTTTTTCCTTCTACACACCAAAAGCATGATGGACTGCTTTTCTTAACTATCTTACAGCATTTACTTCACAATTTCAGTAAAAACTATTGGCAGGTCTACTTTATGCAAAAACAGGCTTAACAGTGTTTGAAGGGTACCTACATAAATACTTCATAAGCTACACATAAACATTCATAAGCAGTATATGCTTATGTCAACAATCACAAGTAAGAAAAAGGACATTACTGTGAAATAATGAATAGAAAACATTGTGGTTGTTGACATAGCCATTGATGGAATTAATGTGTCAGGAAGTCCTTACTAAGTACCCTTTCAAGTGTTACCCATAAAGTATAGCGAATGGTTGAGAGAAATTATTTTCTAAATGAAATAACAGAAGCAACTTGAGCTGCAAAAAAAATTATTCAACTTTCTTAAAAAAACAAAACAAAAAAACAACAGTAGAGTATTTAAAATGAAAGCTTACGATCTCAAAATAATAATGACAGGCATTGAAAACACGAGTTACACACGAAGATAAAGGAGGAAGTCAGCATTCAGATGTACACCACTAATGCAATTCTCCAAGTTCAGAACACTGCAGATAGAAATTTAACAAACAGAGCTAACATGGTTCCCTATTCTATATGACAGACCATCATATCCACTCTACACAAATACATTTCTATAAATGTTGCACTCTCATGAACAGACCCCAAATCTATAACTTGTTACAGACACGAGAATTAACCATGCATGGCGATTACAACACTGTTAATGAAAAGGAAAGTCCTGCTTCTTCATAGTCCCGCGGGTTCATCAGCATACCACACCAAATATCAAAACTCTTATCACATTTTTTTGTCAGCAGGCTCCTGGGTTAACTATGGTTCAAACGCTAAGGGACACCAAATATCTTTACTTACTGCAAGACAAAAGTCTGCCTCGACCAGACCGACGAGAGCAGGTGGTTATGGACTCACACAGTGGCTAATTCTAGGACTAAGAAAGAAGCCTACTATTTGAGCTACTTGTAAGAGAGCAGTGAGACTCAAATTATTTTAAAAGCAGTTATTCCAATAAGGGAGAGTGATGAAGCAATGTGAAGAGGTTACAGGACACTTCTGACAAGTGTTTAATTTATTTATTAATCAGAGCTTGCGGATGAAAACACTGAACTACCTCCACTCCAGAAATACACACCAACACACATGGGATCATTACCCTGTCTCAGTGCAGAGTGCCGACCACAGACGGGGAAATGACTGCCCTGTTAGGAAGTGTCACCAGAACAAGATCAAAGAGTGTTTCTCCCAAGAGGGGACGTAAAATACTTCTAACATCTCAAACAGGTTCCTGTTGAGACTCTCTTACTCAGATTGAATCATGGGACTGATTCAGTGAGTTGCAACGTAGACATGTAATGAAGAGTCTTGATTCTACACAAAGTGTATCTTCTACACAATCTATTTCTATGTAAACATTCTGTAAAGTTGCACCCTCCTGAATGAGAAGCCTGTGTTAATGTATTGTTGAATAACCACCTCTATACATGAAGTTTGTAACGTTCTACTAACTTAATGCCAGCAGGTATGATGCTTCATTACTTGTCATAATCAGGTATGAGCCCTTACAATGCTTCAGACTGAAAATAGAAGTGACTTAAAGGATCATGAAGAGATGACACTAAAACACAGTGGGGTTCATATGACATTAAGTATTACGTGCATTAGAACCACAATGCATTACTTAGCATTAAGTAAAGTGTTACCATTAAGTTCTCTAAAAACCTACATGTAGGGTCAATTTATTATTCAATCATACATTACATTCCAGTCATAGTTGGGGTTCTATGACTTGTTGCCATGAAAAACATGACATATAGTAGCCTAGCGGGCCACGGTACTATGATTCAGAGGTCTGAAATACTTCAAACAAGCATACTGATGATGCAAGGGTAAATTGATTTCATTCATAGGTCGTATGCCAGTTAGCAGTATGCTTTGTACCACACGCATAGGGCTAAATTTACTAAGCCTTTGCACCTGTGCTTTCAGTTTCAAATCCTTTTTAGAAGGGAGAACAAACAAAAGCTAGAAAACTTTTATTTCTGTTTTATCTTAGGATTCTATCCCTGTTACTGTTCCCTAGTGTAAAATGTGTTTTGTCTTGTTCCAGGTGTAGAAAAGGTGCAGATACTTCATTAACCAGGCGCATTGTGAGAGTGATGTGTTTTGCACAGAGGAATCTTAACACAAGCTGTTTCAGTCTTATAACTGTCATCAGCCTCTGAAGTCAGGCTAGCTGCACCAAGCCCTGCTACAGACCTCAGACAAGACAAGACATAGGACACGTTCCAGGTTGTCTTTATTGCAGTCGTGCTGCGCAAAATCACATTAACATTGTGGAAACCACATTCGTATCATATAGCAATCTTCGGAGATGCACGACTGCAAAAAAAGGTTGACCTGGAGCGCGGCCATTGGAATCACAGTTGGTAGGACGAGGCTACTTGGAGCTGATACTGCTTGAGCCATTCAACATGACTGCCTGTACAAGACAATCTACACCAGCCCTATGACTTTGGGGATAAAGCATAGCAGCACAATGTACAGTACTCTGTGCTTAGCCTCAGATCAGTTCACACCAGCTATACACTAAAATATATTTTTTTACCAGCAGTCCTATGGTCTCATGAGTCTTCTCAAGTATCCCCTGTAAATAGGCCATGTACCCCAAGGGGTCCTAGTACCCCTGGTTGGAAACCACTGCCCTAAAACATAAATCGGGAGCTCAGTTGGTAAGGCGGTGAAACTGACCAAAGTTGGACTATGTCGTCCATTAAATTAGACAAAAACCCTGAACTGGGCAAGTTATGGCGCCAACTTCACTCACTGGCCAGATTTACTAAACATATGCTTTGTTCATGTCGATAGGGGATGAAACCCCAAAGTTAAAACACCATCTTCATCTACCTTTATTTAACCTTTAAATCTACCTTTACCATCTTTCTTCTCAGAACCTGTATTTTTGACCCCCGCTCTACTTTCTGTGATTAATTCCCTCTATAAAAATACAGGTACAACATTTGCACCTGATGCAAATGCTTAGTAAATCTGGATGATATGGGCTGAATCCTAACTAGAGATCTGTGCACAGAGTACAAACTGTTTATCCCTATTTTTTGCCATTGACATCACTACATGATTTCCTGGAAGCAAAACTAAGTTACTAAGAATCCTGAAGTAAAGAGTCGGCTCTGAATGAACAAACAGCGACAACTACTTCACCTTTCTGTTCTTGACAAAAATTAAACCAACGAAAGAAGGCTTTCATATATAAAAGCCTTCTGTCGTAGGTTTAATTTTATATATATATATATATATATATATATATATATATATGTGGTCAGTACTCTTCATCTCAACCCTAAGGTTGAGGGGCTGCCGTTCCATAGAACTGAAGTATCTGCTAGTCTGCCATTCCAGGGTCGTGTTCATTAGGGCATACAACAAAAAGCTAAAAAAATGCATTTACTTCCTTTTGGTCCCTACTGAACGCGACCAATGTGTCCGTTGGCTATTTCAGGAGTCAAAGCATTTCATGATGGCCTCCCTGTCGAACTTGAAGTTGAGGAAGGACCTGGAGGAGAGGTGTTCACAGTTGCCGTTGCAGACCACCTGCTGCCCATTGGTGGAGCTGCACGTGTCAGATGGCAGTGCTGCATCTGGGAAGAGAAAGGGAGCAGTTTCACTCAAGGCCAGTGGACAGTGGAAGCAACCTTTAAAGGGAGAGTTCACCTCAACGTCCCCCCCCCAGACGTTTTGAAAATGTCTGACTGATGTTGAAGTGAACAATACCTCTAAATTCTCACTCTGAACTAATAAAAAGGTGGCCAAACCTCTTGGAGAGCTACCCTCACAACATAATTTTACATTATTCTAGTCATGTGCTCCTCAGGATCTTGATTAACTGAATCAGGTGTGTTAACTGTACCCCTGAGCTAGTTAGAAGATCTCCAGGAGTCACGGCCACCCCTGAGCTAGTTAGAAGATCTCCAGGAGTCACAGCCACCCCTGAGCTAGTTAGAAGATCTCCAGGAGTCACAGCCACCCCTGAGCTAGTTAGAAGATCTCCAGGAGTCACAGCCACCCCTGAGCTAGTTAGAAGATCTCCAGGAGTCACAGCCACCCTGAGCTAGTTAGAAGATCTCCAGGAGTCACAGCCACCCTGAGCTAGTTAGAAGATCTCCAGGAGTCACAGCCACCCCTGAGCTAGTTAGAAGATCTCCAGGAGTCACAGCCACCCCTGAGCTAGTTAGAAGATCTCCAGGAGTCACGGCCACCCCTGAGCTAGTTATAAGATCTCCAGGAGTCACAGCCACCCCTGAGCTAGTTAGAAGTCTCTATAGTGAAAAAGAGGGACCCAAAACAATATGTGTCTGAAAAAATGAACGTATAGTTGCTTCAAACAGCACATAAAAGATGTTACATATCTATAGAAAACTGTCTCATTCCTAATCTTCACTTTGTGCAATACCTGTGTCGAAGTTGTCCTGTAGTCTCCTGGGCTGAAGTCTCTTCTCCTCTTTCTGGAAGAACAGTTTTAACATTTTAAAATGCAAAAATAATGTCCATGATAAATCAACAGACTATGATCAAACATCAAGCAAAAAACAACAATACGCACAATCACCATTGAACACATTAATATAATTGCAATTTAAAATTTTAGACTGATTTGTATTAAATTAGCAGGTAATAACTAAAAAGCTTTTAGAAAAACGTGTGTAGTTGCTTCAGCTATTCACTTGTTTTAGATCTAGTTTAATCTTGGACACCCAGAACTAAAATCTTGCGTAATTGTGTCAGATGCTCGATAGAGTTCTGGGAGGGGAGACATGTTAAAAAATTGACTAACGAGACTAGTGAAGTCTCCACCCCTCAACGGAAACTGACAGTTTCGGGCACGTCCCTTCTGAAATTGGAAAGATGTGAGCACCTGTGAAATCGTGATTTATCCATAATTATCAGCGACAGAAAATCAGCGTACCGGAACAAAGTTCCTCATTAGTCGTCGCATCCCAGTCTGTCGACAGATGCTACTACCATTTATGTTACCTGCATCTGTCCACAAGAAATTAGATCTAGTTAGATGTGTTGTTAGTATTGGTCTAGATTACATCGAGCCTGATCCCAGAACTGTTGACTCCTTCTGTATCCTGGTCCCATATCGGTTTATGCTCTTGCCAAGTCCATTGCTGTTATTGTCAAGCTATAGATGTTTGGCTTGACAATAAATTGGCTTGAAAAGACTGGCACTCAGGCTTTCTACAATCTAGATAGTCTTAATCTACATTCTTATAGTTGGTCTAGATCTATAGTCGTCTCGGTAGAGGTCAAGTAAGTTGGTCTAGATACAGTTTAGACTAGTTAGAGGTCTAGTTTGCATAATTGGTTTTATTTAGGGAACAGTTTAGAGGGTCTAGGTCAGTTATATATGTGTAGGTCAGTTACAGTTAGATGTGTAGAGGGTCTAGGTCAGTTATAGTTACACTTGAAGTTGGAAGTTAAACGAGTCATTAAAACTCGTTTTTCAACCACTACACAAATTTCTTGTTAACAAACTTTAGTTTTGGCAAGTCGGTTAGGACAGCTACTTTGTGCATGACACAAGTAATTTTTCCAACAATTGTTTACAGACAGATTATTTCACTATCACAATTCCAGTGGGTCAGAAGTTTACATACACTAAATTGACTGTGGCTTTAAACAGCTTGGAAAATTCTAGTAGGCTAATTGACATAATTTGAGTCAATTGGAGTTGTACCTGTGGACATATTTCAAGGCCTACCTTCAAACTCAGTGCCTCTTCACTTGACATCATGGGAAAATCAAAAGAAATCAGCCAAGACCTCAGAAAGTAAATTGTAGACCTCCACAAGTCTGTTTCATCCTTGGGAGCAATGTCCAAACGCCTAAAGGTACCACGTTCAACTGTACAAACAATAGTACACAAGTATAAACATCATGGGACCATGCAGCCATCATACCGCTCAGGAAGGAGATGCGTGCTGTCTCCCAGAGATGAACGTGCTTTGGTGCGAAAAGTGCAAATCAATCCCAGAACAGCAGCAAAGGACCTTGTGAAGATTCTGGAGGAAACAGGTACAAAAGTATCTATATCCACAGTAAAACAAGTCCTCTCTCGACATAACCCGGAAAGGCCGCTCAGCAAAGAAGAAGCCACTGCTCCATAACCGCCATAAAAACAGCCAGACTACAGTTTGCAACTGCACATGGGGACAAAGTCTGTACTTTGGAGAAATGTCCTCTGGTCTGATGAAACAAAAATAGAACCGTTGGCCATAATGACCATCGTTATGTTTGGAGGAAAAAGGGGGAGGCTTGCAAGCCGAAGAACACCATCCCAACCGTGAAGCACGGGTGGCAGCATCATGTTGTGGGGGTGCTTTGCTGCAGGAGGGACTGGTGCACTTCACAAAATAGATGGCCTCATGAGGATGGAAAATTAGGTGGATATATTGAAGCAACATCTCAAGACATCAGTCAGAAAGTTAAAGCTTGGTCGCAAATGGGTCTTCCAAATGAACAATGACCAGAAGCATACTTCCAAAGTTGTGGCAAAATGGCTTAAGGACAACAAAGTCAAGGTATTGGAGTGGCCATCACAAAGACCTGACCTCAATCCTATAGAACATTTGTGGGCAGAACTGAAAAAGTGAGTGCGAGCAAGGAGGCCTACAAACCTGACTCAGTTACACCAGCTCTGTCAGGAGGAATGGGCCAAAATTCACCCAACTTATTGTGGGAAGCTTGTGGAAGGCTACCCAAAACATTTGACTCAAGTTAAACAATTTAAAAGCAATGCTACCAAATACTAACTGAGTGTATGTAAACTTCTGACCTACTGGGAATGTGATGAAAGAAATAAAAGCCGAAATAAATCACTCTACTATTATTCTGACATTTCACATTCTTAAAATAAAGTGGTGATCCTAACTGACCTAAGACAGGGAAGTTTCACTAGGATTAAATGTCCAGGAATTGTGAAAAACTGACTTTAAAATGTATGTAAACTTCCGACTTCAACTGTAGATGTGGAGGGTCTAGGTCAGTAACAGTTAGATGTCTAGTTGATCTCGATGTATAGTGAAGTTTGATACCTAGTTATAAGGATAGATAGATATCTCCTGGAGTACACCCAGCCAGGCCACTGATTTAACTAATGAGGGCCTTGATTATATTGTGACCAGTTAGAATCAGCTGTGATAGTTCAGGAATACATCAATAAGTGGACTGGCTAGGAGTACATGTTTGGGAAACATTGGTCTAAACAACAAGACGAAAGGGAGACAGCGACCAAAGTCGTGTTTTCCCGATTTCTTACACTTCTCCTATAGGGTGCGCAGAAGGTTTTACATTCTGCAAGTTTGACACATGACTAAGGAAGTAGTGACTGCAGTTGAAATGGTAGTAGTTAAAGTGAGCTATTTTGGGGTGTTTTGTAGGTATGGCGTTATTATAGTGGGTTAAGACAGCAGGGTCGTGTGAGTACTATAGCATCATAACCAATAGAATGTGTTTTAAACTCCGAAAATGTTTTAGTTCTGCACCAGTGATTTAGAATTTGGAAGTCTGTATTCCACTATTGACATGGGGGGACACAGGAAGCTGTATTGGTTTACAGTCGTTTCAGCAGACACTCTTATCCAGAGCAAGTTACAGTTAGACCAGTCATCTTAAGGTCGCTATAAAAAGCTGTATTGGCGCTAAGTTGAGACGGCTCGCACTTGTCTCAACGTCAGTTTGGTGTTTGTAGCACAAACGGTTGAAGACCAGTATCAACATCTAAAATGGATGGCCTACGGGGCTTCGATAAACATTTTGAAATTGTAATAGTATACACAAAATCCAAAAGTTGAGTCAGTGAGAAAGTAGCATACAAAAAATTAATTTAAAAAAATAC
The DNA here is from genome assembly GCA_030435695.1 of Brachymystax lenok tsinlingensis. Classification (NCBI taxonomy): domain Eukaryota; kingdom Metazoa; phylum Chordata; class Actinopteri; order Salmoniformes; family Salmonidae; genus Brachymystax; species Brachymystax lenok. Next base: position 38,363,453 of record CM059815.1, read on the forward strand.
ACAGACTAGTGCTAGCCTGGATGTTTTAAAGTAGTTTTGGCGTTGGTAGCTATTACGGTTTGGGGCTACAGATGGCGGAGAAAAGCCAATAATGAGAAGTAGTAAGCCAGATTTCAGTAGTTGTTGTTTTCGCTTTCAGCAACCCCCCCATCAAACTAACTATGGTGAGGCGTTACACACAGCTTCAGACAAGTTTCACCTGCTGGTTGCCGACTCCATTGGCCCTTTTCTTCAGGTTGGGAGAATCCTGGTGCTTCTTCCCATTGCCTTTCACATTGGGGTTCTGCAGACAGGAGCAAGTACCATAGAACCAGGACTCGTACTTGGGACATTCAACAACAAAAAATATATTGAGTAGCCACTGATGCACTTCTACTGTCCTCTGAACAACATAGAAAATTGGGGGAATTATTTTGGTTTAAAAGGTAGGTCAGTTTTGATTAAAGGATGCTGTCAGAAAAGCAGGAATTCTTGATAAAAAAATAAATCATAGCAGGCTAGACACAGAAATATTTTTGCATTCTACAAGGCCTGATTCTGAATAAGGCCAAACTGGGAAGACTAAGGCGACATCACCCTCTGCTGGTAACAGAAAAACGAACTAAAGAACAGACATTTTTCCCTTGAGTGAATTGATGCTGGATTACAATTGCTGCATTGTTTTTGATCAGACTAAGAGATATTGGTATGCTACAGTATCCTAGTGCAGAGTAAAACACACACTCAGTGTTGCCTCGCCCATTAATTAAACAATCTGGCTTTGCTGGAGGAAGACTGATAGTGAGCATGCAATGTGTTTCAACCGAGTGTTTGTCATGCTTTTGTTAGTTGATCCGTTGTAGAATTTTTGAAGAAGATGTACCACAGACATTTCATACATCTACCCCCACCCCATCTTGCATTTGGTCTAAACTAAACACGTGTCAGCAGCAGCAGGCCTCAGCACTGAAGTTAAATCTGTGGTTAACTGCCCAAAGCATCCAATTTATGGAGTCTGCTGGCACAAGTGTGGGGTACCTGAGCCGTAACATTTTCTGATACTGCCCGATTCAGAGTTGAGATTAGTGCACAATACTGACTTTCCCATAAGTCATTTATTCATGTCAATGGGAGACTCGAGTTAAGCACGTGTGAGCATCTCATCAATATATACAGATCTCTGGACGGATACACTTTTACGCCCGCTACGTTAGGTTAGTTACACACAGAGCACATGAGAGAGGAATGTGCACAACACAATGACAAGAGGGACAGTTTGTGAAAGTGTGCCTTATCTACTTTGAAGAACTAGTAAAATGATTGTCAGACAGCTCTGCAGCATACTTAGGCAGGATATATAAATAGGATGACCACAGACAGTACAGGAAGCGCAGAGATGATGTTGTCTAGGTGGCTGACTAGTAAAATGTCGACCTGACAGAGACAACATATTTTCTGTGTTTTGGCAATTGTATTTTCACCATTTTTTGCTTAGGAATTTCCATTAGAAATCTCTAAAATAATTTAAAAAAAAAATGTAATTATTTCATAATGCATTTAATGCTTTTCTTATTTTTTTTTAATTATCGAAACAGAAATCGAAAAAACTGTGATTATTTTTTATAATCTAACCAAAACAACCTCAAAAAGCACTAAATTGCTCAGCACTACACCCAGACATTCCCGACCATAGATGACCCTTTCAACAGCAGAGACCAACCAACCTTGGCTTTCAAGAGTTCAGAGACCTCGTATTGGCTCAGTTGTCCCAGAGGCTTGGGTTGCTTCTGCTTCCCCCCCCCCTCTCCTGGAGAAGCCTCAGGCAACATCTGGGCCCGTCTATGCTTGGAGCTAGAGAAGAAGAAATTATTCAATTCATATTCAAAAAAAAAGCTTTACTGTCCACCAAATGTATATAAAAATTGTCTTTAGCATGGGCATAAATGTCTTACCGTGCTTTGTCCAGAGGTTTGCATGGAGTGCTGCCATTGGATGCAAAATCCTCATCACTGTCTGTAGACTCTCCTTTACGCTTGGCAATCCATTCTCGGAGTGGTCTGTGGAGGGCAAAGTAGAGATGCTAGAATCAATGACTGAATTATTAAACAGTATTAAAAACTGATGTCAGCTTTATACACATAGGATAGAAGGTTACACAATAATATACTGTACAAGTTGGCTACAACTATATGTGATGCCTCCATAAGGCTAGGGGATCTGTTTGTCAGTATCAGCAGAGTAGTTGTCATCATAGGCTACCCTGTAATTTGTCGTCGGCTATTCAAAAGTGTATTAGAATAAATACGTTAATAAAAAGGCCACATTTTCCTGTGCAAAAGGAGAAGAAACGTATCTGGATATAGCCTAGGCTTACTCTTCGCCACTACACACTCAGCTATGCATTGAACTGTATATTTTTCCAACAGTGATCAAGTTAAATTAGCCTAAATTATGACTATCCAATCATCACATTATGAATAGTTGGCTATCTTACATTAGTCTGCAAATGCCGGTGATGCACGGAATGCTTTATGAAGGTGCATTTTTAATGGTGAAAATTTGCTTCACCAAACTAGAAACTCAGGCGTCGCCTATGGCTACACCCTAAACATACAATAGTTTTACCATTTTGTTATTCATGCTGCACTGAAATGACAGGTTATATTTGACAAACTGAAAAAGCAACACTACAGAGTATTCCACTGTTTACTAGTTACTCTTATCACATGCAGTTGGCTGTCAGAAATGCGGAAAATATATATTTTTGTAAAGGTGTGTGTGTGTGTGTGTATGTATATATATATATATATATATATATATATATATATATATATATATATATATATATACATACACACACACACACACACACACACACACACATACACACACACACACATATATACACACACAAAGTCAAAAGTTTGGACACCTACTCATTCCAGGGCTTTTCTTTATTTCTTACATTGTAGAATAATAGTGAAGACATCAAAACTATGAAATAACACATGGAATCATGTAGTAACCAAAAACAAATGTGCTAAACAAATCAAAATATATTTTAGATTCTTCGAAGTAGCCACCCATTGCCTTGACAATTAACTACTGTGCCTTGTTAAAAGTAAATTTGTGGAATTCCTTTCCTTCTTAATGCGTTTGAGCTAATCAGGAAACTGGTTCTCATGAGGACCGCCACAGGAAAGGAAGACCCAGAGTTACCTCTGCTGCAGAGGTTGCCTCGCCTGGTTCACCAATTACTTCTCTGATAAGTTCAGTGTGTCAAATCGGAGGGCCTGTTGGTCGGACCTCTGGCAGTCTCTATGGGGGTGCCACAAGGTTCAATTCTCGGGGCGACTCTCTTCTCCTTATACATCAATGATGTCGCTCTTGCTGCTGGTGATTCTCTGAACCACCTCTATGCAGACGACACCATTCTGTATACTTCTGGCCCTTCTTTGGACACTGTGTTAACTAACCTGCAGACGAGCTTCAATGCCAACAACTCTCCTTCCGTGGCCTCAAACTGCTCTTAAATGCAAGTAAAACTAAATGCATTCTCTTCAACCGACAGTTCTGAGTTAGAATATGTGGACAACTACAAATACCTAAGTGTCTGGTTAGATTGTAAACTCTCCTTCCAGACTCACATTAAGCATCTCCAATCCAAATTTGAATCGGCTTCCTATTTCGCAACAAAGCATCCTTCTCGCATGCTGCCAAACATACCCCCGTAAAACTGACCATCCAACAGATCCTTGACTTCGGCGATGTCATTTATAAAACAGCCTCCAACACTCTACTCAACAAATTGGATGCAGTCTATCACAGTGCCATCCGTTTTGTCACCAAAGCCCCATATACTACCCAACACTGCCCCATATACTACCCAGTACGCTCTCGTTGGCTAGCCCTCGCTTCATACTCGTCGCCAAACCCACTGGCTCCAGGTCATCTACAAGTCTTTGCTAGGTAAAGCCCCACCTCATCTCAGCTCACTGGTCACCATAGCAGCACCCCCCGTAGCACGCACTCCAGCAGGTATAGCTCACTGGTCACCCCTAAAGCCAATTCCTCCTTTGGCCGCCTATGACTGAAACGAACTACAAAAATCACTGAAGCTGGAGACTCATATTTCCCTCACTAGCTTTAAGCATCAGCTGTCAGTGCAGCTCACAGATCTCTGCACCTGCACATAGCCCATCTGTAAACAGCCCATCCTACTACCTCATCCCCATACTGTTATGTATTTATCTTGCTCCTTTGCACCCCAGTATTTCTACTTGCACATTCATCTTCTGCACATCTACCATTCCAGTGTTTAATTGCTATATTGTAATTACCTCGCCACCATGGCCAATTTATGGCCCTACCTCCCTTATCTTACCTCATTTGCACTCACTGTACATAGACTTTTATTTATTTATTCTACTGTATTATTGACTGTTTGTTTATTCCATGTGTAACTTTGTTGTTGTATGTGTCGAACTGCTTTGCTTTATCTTGGCCAGGTCGCAGTTGTAAATGAGAACTTGTTCTCAACTAGCCTACCTGGTTAAATAATGGTGAAATATTTATATATTTTTTAAGAGGATACGTTCAATTAGTTTCCAGCCTCAAAAATTGCAGCCCAAATAAAGGCTTCACAGGGTTCAAGTAACAGACACCAACATCAACTGTTCAGAAGAGACTGCGTGAATCAGACCTTCATTGTCGAATTGCTACAAAGAAACCACTACTAAAAAGGACACCAATAAGACGAAAAGACTTGCTTGGGCCAAGAAACACGAGCAATGGACATTATACCTGTGGAAATCTGTCCTTTGCTCTGATGAGTCCAAATTTGAGATTTTTGGTTCCAACCACAGTGTCCTTGTGAGACGCAGAGAAGGTGAACGGATTCTCTGCATGTGTGGTTCCCACCGTGAAGCATGGAGGAGGTGGTGTGATGGTGCTTTGCTGGTGACACTGTCTGTTATTTATTTAGAATTCAAGGCACACTTAACCAGCATGGCTACCACAACATTCTGCAGCGATACGCCATCCCATCTGGTTTGCGCTTAGTGGGACTATCATTTGTTTTTCAACAGGACAATGACTCAACACAACTCCAGTCTGTGTAAGGACTATTTGACGAAGGAGAGTGATGGAGTGCTGCATCAGATGACCTGGCCTCCACAATCACCCGACCTCAACCCAACTTAGATGGTTTGGGATGAGTTGGACCGCAGAGTGAAGGAAAAGCAGCCAACAAGTGCTCAGCATGTGTGGGAACTCCTTCAAGACTAATGGAAAAGCATTCCAGGGGAAGCTGGTTGAGAGAATGCCAAGAGTGTGCAAAGCTGTCAAGGCAAAGGGTGGCTACTTTGAAGAATCTAAAATATATTTAGATTTTAGTTACTGCATGATTCCATGTGTAATTTAATAGTTGATGTCTTCACTTTTCTACAGTGTAGAAAACAGTAAAAATCAAGAAAAAGCCTTGAGTAGGTGTGTCCAAACGTTTGACTGGGACTGTATGTATGTATGTTTACCCAAAATATATATGGGGATTGGAAATGATGCAGACAATTACATTGATGGAAGCTGCAATATTACAGATGATCTACCCACCCCAAAAAATAAGACAAATAATATTTCAGAAATTGGCATTTTTATCAGTGTGAAGCGAGAAAAAAGAAGAAACCCGCACACTGCTCTTTAATAAGCTTTACGTATCAGCCTCACTGCCTTCGTCAGAGCTTTACGTATCAGCCACACGGCCTTCGTCAGAGCTTTACGTATCAGCCTCACGGCCTTCGTCAGAGCTTTACGTATCGGCCTCACGGCCTTCGTCAGAGCTTTACGTATCGGCCTCACGGCCTTCGTCAGAGCTTTACGTATCGGCCTCACGGCCTTCGTCAGAGCTTTTGTTCGTTTTTTTAAATTAGCACCCTTATGTAGACCTAGCCCCACCCACATCCGTTCCAGGCATCGAATGGGGTTGGAGTCGAGGGAAAACAAATAAGTGCTAACAAATACAACGTGCATTTAAAAAAAGATTAAAATAAAGTGTACATGAAAATGTATTAAACACATCTGTAAAACCACAATGAGGACATCGACCTACCAAGCAAGTTTTCATAAATCATTGGGTACAGCGCAAGAAAAACGTCAGAGTGATCTGATATGGGGGCATAATTCATGTTCACAACATAACATATAGGTATTTCATCATTAAGACCTCTAGGAAATAATGTCTGGAGGAAAAATCACAAAACATTCTCTTTTGCTCAGAGTATTATTTATATCACCTCCCCTGTCTGATATCTTAACTTTCTCTATATGCAAAAAAATTTAAATCCAAAATGTCATGTTTCAGTTCATTAAAATGTACTGTGACTGGATAATCCCTGTCGTTTCTCCCGATTGTTCACAAATTATTTTTGAGAGAACAAGAGGTTTTACCTACACGAACACAGCCCACAATGACATTTAATCACGTAGATAACATGGGTGGTGGAGCACGTAATAATGCCATTTATTTGGAACCGTTTTCCTGTATGTGGGTGGCAGAAATATTCACACTTCATCATATTGTTGCACTGTGAGCAACCTCTGCATTTATAGCTACGATTTGGAAGAGTGCGTAAAAGAGTCTGACTGATTTCCTTTTGTGGATGGCAGTTGGCATGGACCAATTTATCACATAAATTGCGACCTCTCCTATATACAATAAGTGGTGGATTCTTAAATTCAGGTCGGCAAAGCTGGGTCCGATTATAAAATATGCCAGTGTTTCTTTTCGCAAGTTCAAAGTATATGTGGTGGTGAACATTACGGAGTGTTCTTTAGCTCTAGTGGGTCTTTTTAGTATCAGTTCATCTCGTGTTTTTCCCAATGCCAAATTAAGAGCTTCATCCACACATTGTGGAGAAAAGCCTCTTCTTGGGAAACCTATTGTGCATCTTTGCTGCTTTTTCTAGATAATCGTCTGTGGAGTGGCATATTCAGCGCAGTCTGAAAAACAGGCTTCTTGGAAGTCTTTTTAATGGCTCAGGGTGGAAGCTGTCCCCCTGAAATAGAGTACTTCTGTCCGTTTCATTTCTATACAGAGTTGTAAACAGGGTTCCATTTGGCTTCTCAATCCACATCGAGGTAATGAACACATTTAGTGTCACATTCAATAGTGAATTTGAGATTGGGGTCAATGTCATTGAGTAATGCCATAAAGTCTGACAGCTCTTTTCCCGTTCCTCCCCATATGCAAAAAATTGTCAATATATCGATAGCACTTCAGGCCTTTATTCAAAGATTTATTTTAGTTTTCATTGTTAACAAAACATTCTTCAAAAAGACCCACATAAAGGTTAGCATAGCTCAGAGCGAATGTGGAGCCCATCGACGTTCCATTCGTTTGGAGGTAGTACTTATCATCAAACCTGAAATAGTTGTACGTCACAAGATATACAGCCAGCTCAAGAATAAAGTTTGTTGGTGGGTATTCGTTAGTACAGTGAGGGGAAAAAAAGTATTTGATCCCCTGCTGATTTTGTACGTTTGCCCACTGACAAAGAAATGATCAGTCTATACTTTTAATGGTAGGTTTATTTGAACCGTGAGAGACAGAATAACAACAAAAAAAATCCAGAAAAACACATGTGAAAAATGTTATAAATTGATTTGCATTTTAATGAGGGAAATAAGTATTTGACCCCCTCTCAATCATAGATATTTCTGGCTCCCAGGTGTCTTTTATACAGGTAATGAGCTGAGATTAGGAGCACACTTTTAAAGGGAGTGCTCCTAATCTCAGTTTGTTACCTGTATAAAAGACACCTGTCCACAGAAGCAATCAATCAATCAGATTCCAAACTCTCCACCATGGCCAAGACCAAAGAGCTCTCCAAGGATGTCAGGGACAGGATTGTAGACCTACACAAGGCTGGAATGGGCTACAAGACCATCACCAAGCAGCTTGGTGAGAAGGTGACAACAGTTGGTGCGATTATTCGCAAATGGAAGAAACACAAAAGAACTGTCAATCTCCTCGGCCTGGGGCTCCATGCAAGATCTCACCTCGTGGAGTTGCAATGATCATGAGAACGGTGAGAATCAGCCCAGAACTACACGGGAGGATCTTGTCAATGATCTCAATGCAGCTGGGACCATAGTCACCAAGAATACAATTGGTAACACACTACGCCGTGAAGGACTGAAATCCTGCAGCGCCCGCAAGGTCCCCTGCTCAAGAAAGCACATATACATGCCCGTCTGAAGTTTGCCAATGAACATCTGAATGATTCAGAGGACAACTGGGTGAAAGTGTTGTGGTCAGATGAGACCAAAATGGCATCAACTCAACTCGCCGTGTTTGGAGGAGGAGGAATGCTGCCTATGACCCCAAGAACACCATCCCCACCGTCAAACATGGAGGTGGAAACATTATGCTTTGGGGGTGTTTTTCTGCTAAGGGGACAGGACAACTTCACCGCATCAAAGGGACGATGGACGGGGCCATGTACCGTCAAATCTTGGGTGAGAACCTCCTTCCCTCAGCCAGGGCATTGAAAATGGGTCGTGGATGGGTATTCCACCATGACAATGACCCAAAGCACACGGCCAAGGCAACAAAGGAGTGGCTCAAGAAGAAGCACATTAAGGTCCTGGAGTGGCCTAGCCAGTCTCCAGACCTTAATCCCATAGAAAATCTGTGGAGGGAGCTGAAGGTTTGAGTTGCCAAACGTCAGCCTCGACACCTTAATGACTTGGAGAAGATCTGCAAAGAGGAGGGGGACAAAATCCCTCCTGAGATGTGGGCAAACCTGGTGGCCAACTACAAGAAACGTCTGACCTCTGTGATTGCCAACAAGGGTTTTGCCACCAAGTACTAAGTCATGTTTTGCAGAGGGGTCAAATACTTATTTCCCTCACTAAAATGAAAATCAATTTACAACAATTTTTTGTTGTTATTCTGTCTCTCACTGTTCAAATAAACCTACCAGTAAAATTATAGACTGATCATTTCTTTGTCAGTGGGCAAACATACAAAATCAGCAGGGGATCAAATACTTTTTTCCCCTCACTGTATCTCAAATAGTGAGCTAGGGCTGCCAGCTACCCCGTATGGGGAATGCTGTTACATAGACTATCGACATTTAAATGTAACCAACAGTCTTCTGTTAAACCCGTCATTGGTGAGATATTGTTTATGAAGTCTAGAGTCTTTCACATATGATGGCAATGCTTGCACATGTGATTTAATAAAAGAGCCTACGAAGCATTGAACATATTCCTACAACCACTGGTCTACCTGGATAATTGCCTTGTTGTGTTTTAGGTTTGTGTAATTTCGGCAAAATGTACAGGCATGGACGTATGACACATTTGCAGCAAAGGTATCTCAAAACCTGAATAAGGTTATTTAATAGGGCTCCAGATCAGAGTATATATCCCGTTGGAACACCTGTGTGGCATCAACACTCAGTTTTCTATGGAAACGTTCATTACCGAGTTGTCTCTGAATCTCTTCTTTAGATTTGTCAGAGTCTAACACAACCACAGCACCCCCCCTTGTCTACAGGTTTGAAAACCAAAGAGGAATCTTTCATTAGTTCATGAAGTGCCTGTTCTTCTGTCCTAGTGATGATCTTCTGAATGTGTGAAGCGCAATAAGACACTTACCTGACAAAAGGAATGGCCATGAAAAACTTGTTGGGGGCGAGTCCAAGTTTAGACTTGGGAGTCATGTCATTCCTGTGACATGGTAGTTTCTCAATCGGGAACCACTCGATGTTCTAGGAGAAACACAGCACAACAGCTAGTCCTAGTTGTTCTCTTCATCTGCGTTGTAAAGACAAATTGTAAATAGGAACAAAAGATGAAGGGGTAACCGTACCCTTATCTCCTTCCTTGTTTTGGGGTTGAACTTCGTCTCCTTGGGTACACCAGGTATTATGTACAATCGGGCCAACTGATCAGTGATTTTCTGCTCGATGTACGTGTCTTTGCAGATGCGATCTTTGATATCGAAACCCGTCTCCTCCATAACCTAAGAGAATACAGACATGGGTATGAATCAAATCAAATTTTATTTGTCACATACACATGTTTAGCAGATGTTAATGCGAGTGTAGCGAAATGCTTGTGCTTCTAGTTCCGACCATGCAGTAGTATCTAACAAGTAATCTAACAATTTCACAACAACTACCTTATACACACACACACACACACACACAAGTGTAAAGGAATGAATACGAGTATGTACATGTAAATATATGGATGAGCAATGGCTGACCGGCGTAGGCAAGATGCAGTAGATGGTATATAGTACAATGAGAAAACATTACTGAATGAAACGTCATATATTGTATCTAGCCATTCTGTCTTGAGAAAATATTTACTTGCCAAATCAGAACCAGAAAGAGCAATGAAATTGAGAATTTAATAAGAGACAATTACCTCTCGTACAGCACAAACATGGGGAGCCTCATCTTCATTGACTTTTCCCTTTGGAAAGCCCCACCCTGACTTGGCCAAATAGCCCTGAACCAGCAATGCCTAAAGAGAATAAATATTAAATATTATAAGGATATACAACACACACGTGAGACAACTTAAGACATACGAAATGTTTAAAATCAGGAAGTATCACCATACACAGCCAGTGTTATAATGTATGTACTATACGCACATTGTCAAGCGATTCATCTAAAATAATGGCACCATAGGTTGGAACACCCATCTTATATTCCTTCCACTGTTCTAGAACCTTCTGTACATCCTCTCCATTGGGCAGCAGGAATGGACAATGATTAAAAAGTAGCATGGTGTCAAGGAGAATATAAGGAACATTTGCAACAAAAGAAAATGAATATTGAGTTTAGTTGTATGTACCGCTCCTCATAAGGCGTTACTTGAATTGAAGGTAGTGGGGTCTTTACAAGTTCAACAGGGAACTGTCAGCTGATGACATGTACATAACCTTTCACACAGCGGGCCTATGGTCATAGGGAGAAAAAAATGGTTTATCGGGAATTAACTAACCAAAGAAATGAACATGATAACAACACCCCCCTCTCTCTCACATCATTATTCTCATGTAAGGATATCAGCCTTGGCAAAGTCCCTTATCCCGCACTGAGGTAATCCTGGTGCATTCTGCATGCAGAAGTCCAGGTAGAACCAATGGGCAAGCTCGATCTGGAAGCACACACGGATAGCATTGTCTCTCTCTTCACTAGGGATGTGGAGGATGAATCGACTGGAGGAGAAGAGAGGCAAATCAGTACAGTAGCAGAACTACATGGACATAGTTAATTAGACAACATACTGTGGTCCATGTCGCAATACAGTTTGAGTTATGAAACTACAACACAGTATAATGAGGTACCATGACGTTAGCCGAACATTAATGATGTACCATCATGACTGTAGCGAAGCTTGAGGTTCGGTGTATGCAACCAGGGGCGTATTCATTACCGAAACCGTTTAAGAACCAAACAGAGCAAAACACAAGTTACTATTTGACTATTAGCCATCACTAGCACAGAGGCTGCTGCCTATATACATAGACTTGAAATCACTGGCAACTTTAATAAATGGTACACTAGTCACTTTTTAATGTTTACATATTTTGCATTTCCCCATCTCATATGTATATACTTTTCTACTGTATCTTAGTCTATGCCGCTCTGACATTGCTCGTCCATATATTTCTATATTCTTAATTCCATTCCTTTACTTAGATGTGTGTGTGTGTGTAATATGTGTGTGTGTGTGTGTGTGTATGTGTGTATGTGTGGTGAAATTGTTGGATAGTAACGCACTGTCGGGGCTAGAAACACAAGCATTTCGCTACACCTGCAATAACATCTGCTAAACACGTGTATTTGAACAATACAACTTGATTTAACAAATTCAGATAGGTCCCTCCCCGTTTCGTTCCGTTTGGGAAACGTCTTGTAACATAATTAATACAACCCCGAGAACACTGATGCAACGCACTTTCGTTTAGTCAACCCCATTGTCGCTGAGGACAGACTAACTACCTCGGTATCTAGCTAGCTATCCACAACCAAGGTTACGACAAGCACAACAAAGACACTCCTCGGGATATAGTGTTAGTATGAAAACAAAACATGATATTTGATAACAAGTTAGTCACTTTTGAAGCAGGATTTACCTGCAGAGGTCGTCCAATACGCCGTTGGGAATCTCCCCTCTTTTTGTCTCCATGTTGAGGATAAAAACATCCCGAACTCGCGAAACAATGAGGCGAAAAATAAACAGCGCAAAGCTACTATTTTCTTAAATCTCGAATCAATGCATTCTATTGATCAATCAAGGATAACTATATGTGCCAGGTTCGTCAAATGTCCCTACACTTACACAAATAAATACATGTAAGCTACGTTAGCTCGCTAAAAACAAACTCCAACACCGCGCAATCCAAAAAGAAAGGTAGAAACGCCACACTGTTGATGACGTGAGGGGACGTTATTATCCAATCGTATATCAGGGGAGGCTGGCCACGTTGAGTAGGCGGTACCTTATTAGGCGAAATGATGGCCTGTCAAAATATTCTAACCAATCAAGACGTACAATAACTCGAGCACAATTTATTACGTTTGGTTGACACAACAAGGAAACGGTGAGCAAAGATATTCGAGCAAGACTATAAAGTAGACAGCAAGACATCATTGGGTATCAGAGAGGAAGAGGCGAGGCCTGGGTAGCTTTGTCAATTACATTTTATACGAGGACATCCAGTGGCATTAGAACACTTTTTCATTGGCAGTAATCACAGTAAATAACATGCGATATCCTAGGCCACAATTAAATTATTATAGGAATAAGATAAACTTGTTAAAGTAATAAAATATATATAATATTGTTATACGTGCCCGTATAAGTTATTATATTCTATATATTCTATTGTCAGAGGCACACGACCTGTGAAAGTACCAAACCATTATACAGGCACAACCATTTATTCAGTCTAGTGCCCTCGTCTACATGTGTGGATATTAGTTGTTTCATTCAATAAAATAGACAAAATAAATCTCTCATTTGTGACAGTAATTTGAAAGTTGGATGCTCTTTTAGGATATGAATGGCAGAATGTCAGAGATCCCTAGGATTTAATTTTTTTGAATGACCGTCCACATGAATAATATAAAACAAATATTAGGTTATATGACATTATATATGACATTATATACATTATAAATATTTTGTGTTTACATAGGCTGAAATATTAATAGGCATATTAAATGTTTCATAAAGGAGATATGTGTGACTGGGCTATAGCAGAAAAATATATAATATAAAAAATGGTCAAAGACTCCAGCCACCCAAATCATAGCCTGTTCTCTCTGCTACCGCACCTCAAGCGATACCGATGCACCAAGTGTGGAAAACACAGGACCCTGAACAGCCTCTACCCCCAAGCCATAAGACTACTAAATAGTTAGTTAAAAATAGTTAGCCAATAACTACCCGGACTATCTGCATTGACCCTTTTTGCACTAACTCTTTTGACTCATCACATAAACTGCTGTTACAGTGCACTATCTATCCTGTTGCCTAGTCACTTCATCCCTACCTATATGTACATACAGTACCAGTCAAACGTTTGACTGGTACTGTGTTTTTCTTTATTATAATTGCGGTTATTTTTCATTTTGTAAACAATTTACTCATGTCTGTTAAATAATTTGAATTCCAATTTGTTAGTTCCCCCCACCCTGCGAGCTCAATGCACACATTGCACAGTTTCTCTAGAACTACACTACCGGTCAAAAGTTTTAGAATACCTACTCATTCAAGGGTTTTTATTTTTACTATTTTCTACATCGTAGAATAATAGTGAAGACATCAAAACTGTGAAATAACATGTAGTAATAAAAAGAAAAGTGTTAAACAAATGAAAATACATTTTATATTTGAGATTCTTCAAATAGATTACTTTTTTCCTTGACAGCTTGACACACTCATGGCATTCTCTCAAGCAGCTTCATGAGGTAGTCACCTGGAAGGCATTTCAATTAACATGTGTGCCTTGTTAAAAGTTAATTTGTGGAATTTCTTTCCTTCTTAATGCGTTTGAGCCAATCAGTTGTGTTGTGGCAAGGTAGGGGTGGTATAAAGAAGATAGCCCTATCATGGCATGAACAGCTCAAATAAACAAAGAGAAATGACAGTCCATCATTACTTTAAGACATGAAGGTCAGTCAATAGGGAAAATTTAAAGAACTTCAGAATTTAAAGTTTCTTCAAGTGCAGACGCAAAAACCATCAAGCGCTATGATGAAACTGGATCTCGTGAGGACCGCCACAGGAAAGGAAGACCCGGAGTTAACTCTGCTGCAGAGGATTCACTAGAGTTAACTGCACCTCAGATTGCAGCCCAAATAAATGCTTCACAGGGTTCAAGTAACTGACACATCTCAACATCAACTGTTCAGAGACTGTGTGAATCAGGCCTTCATGGTCGAATTGCTGCAAAGAAACCACTACTAAAGGACACCAATAATAAGAAGAGACATGCTTGGACCAAGAAACACGAGCAATGGACAATAGACTAGTGTAAATCTGTCCTTTGGTCTGATGAGTCCATAGTTGAGATTTTTGGTTCTAACCGCCGTGTCTTTGTGAGACACAGAGTAGGTGATTGGATGATCTCCTTATGTGTGGTTCACTGCGTGAAGCATGAAGAAGGAAGTGTGATGGTGCTTTGCTGGTGACACTGTCAGTGATTTATTTAGAATTCAAGGCACACTTAACCAGCATGGCTACCACAGCATTCTGCAGCGATACTCCATCCCATCTGGTTTGCGCTTAGAGGGACTATCATTTGTTTTTCAACAGAACAATGACCCAACACACCTCCAGGCTGTGTAAGGGCTATTCTACCAAGAAGGAGAGTGATGGAGTGCTGCATCAGATGACCTGGCCTCCACAATCACCCGACCTCAACCCAATTGAGATGGTTTGGGATGAGTTGGACCGCAGAGTGAAGAAAAAGCAGCCAACAAGTGTTCAGCACGTGGGAACTCTTTCAAGACTGTTGGAAAAGCATTCCAGGTGAAGCTGGTTGAGAAAATGCTAAGAGTGTGCAAAACTGTCATCAAGGCAAAGGGTGGCTACTTTGAAAAATCTCAAATATATTTTGATTTGTTTAACACTTCTTTGGTTACTGCATGATTCCAATATGTGTTATTTCATTGTTTTGATGTCTTCACTATTATTCTACAATGTATAAAATAGTACAAATAAAGAAAAACCCTTGAATGAGTAGGTGTCCAAACTTTTGACTGGTACAATATATACCTCAATTACCTCGTACGTACCCCCTGCACATCGACTCGATACTGGCACAGCACTTACACAAATGACTGATGATTGGCTGAGAGAAATTGATAATAAAATGATTGTGGGGGCTGTCTTGATTGACTTCAGTGCAGCTTTTGACATTATCGATCATAGTCTGCTGCTGGAAAACGTATGTGTTATGGCTTTACACCCCCCTGCTATAATGTGGATAAAGAGTTACCTGTCTAACAGAACACAGAGGGTGTTCTTTAATGGAAGCCTCTCAAATTGAATCCAGTTAGAATTTGCAATTGGCTCAGAACAGGGCAGCACGGCTGGCCCTTGGATGTACACAGAGAGCTAATGTTAATAATATGCATGTCAGTCTCTCCTGGCTGAAAGTGGAGGAGAGATTGACTTCATCACTACTTTTATTTATGAGATGTATTGACATGTTGAATGCATCGATCTGTCTGTCTAAACTACTGGCTCACACCTCGGACACCTATGCATACCCCACAAGACATGCCACAAGAGGTCTCTTCACAGTCCCCAGAACAGACTATTGGAGGCACACAGTACTACATAGAGCCATGGAACTCTATTCCACATCAAGTAACTGACGGAAGCAGTAAAATTTGATTCAAAAAACAGATTAAAAAACACCTTATGGAACAGCGGGGACTGTGAAGCAACACAAACGTTGGCACAGACACATGCATATGTTACCCTTCCAATGAGTTTACATATAAACTACAATGCGAAAAGTATGGTTTACTTCACTTTTTAATCATGTCAGCACAGGTAACAGCCGTTTTTTTATCCATTCCTTTCTTTTTTCTCTCCTTCCCCAGAGTTCCCTAGTGGCTGGAATACAACTGTATTAAGCCCTTACAACACCCCTGCAAAAACTAAATGTTGTCCCCAACATTTCACTGGCCTCAAAACAAACAGAACATGCAAGTACTGATCATGAGAACAACGGAGAAACTGGCCTATAACTATCTAGACATGTCCAGTCTGCCTTTATGGGCAAAGCGCATAACCCCCACTAAACATTATCAAACTGTGATTAGTACAGGTAAGCGAAAACTATATCCACATCAGAATATCTCTAGTTGGTATCCCGATAAGAGCTCGGCAGCCCTAAAGTGTTATAGGTTAGAATGTCTCTGGGCCTCCTCTGCCGGGCTGAACGACGGGCAAGGTCATGGGTGACCCCAATGAATCAGTGTCCGCTTCATCATGAGATGATTGAGTCTCTGAGCCCTCAGCTGTTTCCAGATTTACCCCTGTCCTCTCCGGGCTCTCTCTGAGGACTGGCTGGCACTCCTTCACAGTGCAGGTTCTATCAGTCTGACCCAATTCCTCACTTTTATCTGATACCAGCTGTGTTCTCCTCAGTCTGCTCTCTTCATGCTGCCCACGTGGCCTATTGATGAAAACTGGATAAGAATCCTCATCTGAGCTCTCAGACTCAGCGCTCTCCCCATTTTGCTGCTTTTGCTGGGCGGTTCCCTTCTCCCCCGACCTCTACTGGGTGGTTCAACGGGTTCCTCAAATGGTAGGGAATTACATGACATGAGCATATTGCGATGCAGAACCGGGCCCTGCCTGTACCCCTCTCGGGTTTGACCTCATAGACAGGACTGTCATCACCTTTCCTGGTTACCACCACATGTATTTGGTCCTCCCAGTGTGATCTTAGCTTTCCCGGCCCCCACGTTCTGACATGTTCCTCACCAGTACGATCCCTGAGACCAGAACCGAACTCATTTTCTTCCGATCGTAGTAGGCTTTTCCCTTTGCTGCTGATTTCTCCATGTTTCTACTGGCGATGTTATAGGCTTCCGCCATCTGTTGCTGCCACTTCTTAGCATAATCCTGGTATGATTTCTCTGTTCCTTTATCTGTAACCCAAAGACAAGGTCAACAGGTAGCAGTGGAGCCCTTCCAAATAGCAGGAAATACGGTGAGAACCCAGTAGCATCACTCGTGGTACAATTATATGCATGAATGACCTTGTTCAAATAATCACCCCAGTTGGCCTTTTTCTCTTCATCTAGTGTGCGCAACATTGACAACAGTGTCACGGTTAAACCTCTCCACGGATTCCCTGTGGGTGATATGGGGAGGTTCTGGAATTGGCTATTCCCATTACAGTTCTGCAAGGCTCTGAATAACTGATTTTCAAACTCTTTTCCCTGATCATGATGGATTTTTGACACAAAGCCAAACTTTGGGAAAAAATCTTCAGCTTTTGCTGCAGTTTTCCTGACTTATTTCTGGTGGGGTAGGCTTGTGCAAATTTTGTAAAGTTATCTAAAATAACCAAAATGTACTTTCGTAGCCCCTCTGCTTTCTCCAAATGCACATAGTCAATGGAAATCATCTCGAAAGAGCTGTAGCTCGCACATGTTGCATTGGGGCCCTAGTTATTACACTGGGTTTCTTTTTGTTTGATACACTTACACACTTTAGTGATAAAGTGTTCAATGTCATGTTGCATCTTGTGACCAATAAAAAAGCGTTCCCGTGCTAAATTCAACACTCTTTCTGTTCCTAGATGGGCCATTTCAGTGTGTAAGTACTTGTAAATCAGTGTTCTATATTGACTTGGTACACCACAACTTGTGTCCTTTTTTGTTTTCCTTTGTAATAATCCATCTGGTGAGACATGGAGCCTGTTCCACTCTTTCAGTAACTGTTTGACTTTGTAGGACTCTTGTTGACATTCTGTTGGTTTAGGCTTAGTCCTTTGACTTTTCAGTTCCAAGATTCTCGATACAGCTGCATCCTTTAACTGAGCCTGCATGATATCGTGTGGGAGACAGTCGGTCTGTAACAGTTTCCCCCACCATGACAGCTCATCTTGCACTGATGGCCTTAGTGTGACCGTGGATATCCACGTTACACGTCATTCTGTTGTGTCTGAACATTATTGAGTGTTGCTTTTATCGTCTCAGGTGAGTGTTTCTCTGTGCATTCTTCCATGTAATGTTCAGCATGCAAAGGAGAAGCGTGACAGAAAGTCTGCGTCCAGTGTTTACCTTTCCAGGGCGATACTTCAGTGTGAGATTAAAGTCAGACAGCTCTGCCACCCAGCGATGACCGGTGGCATTCAGTCTTGCTGTAGTTAGTACATATGTCAAGGGGTTATTATCACTGTACACTGTCACAGAGGAGCATAAAATAGGTAATCTCGGAACCGCTCAGTCACTGCCCATTTGAGGCCAAGAATTCCAGTTTCCTGAGTGAAGGTGATAGTTTCTCTCTGCTTGTGTCAGGGGTGCAGGGAGCCATATCCAATGACTCTCAGTTTGCCACTTTGTCGTTGGTATAACACACCTCCCAATCCCTCCTCAGAGGCATCAACATGCAGGATAAAGGCTCCTTGAAATCTGGGTAAGCAAGCACAGGTGGATTAGTCAACACACTCACCAAGTGTTCTAATGCTCTCTGGTGAGCATCCTCCCATATAACTTTCTGGTGGGGCAGAGCCTGTCCCGACTGCATAGCTACCTTGGTCCTTCGCTTCCCGGATGCTGGGGTCTCCGACTTCACTGCTAGTAAGTCATTAGAGACATTTAGCATGTTGTGAAAAGTTCTGTACATAACCCCTGTAGTACCCTAGAAACCCCAGTAGTTTCCTCAGCTCTCTCACACGTTTGTTGGTGGCCTGTTCACCAGTTCTTGCACAGCTACAATTTCTTTAACATCCATTCTGTAACCCTCAGCAGAAATAATTTTTCCTAAATAACGGACCTCATTCTTGAATAGGTCACACTTATCAGCCCTGAGTTTGATACCCCATTTCTTTTTGCTGCCTGAGTACCTGACGGACATCTTCCACATGTTGTTCAAATGACTGACTAAAAATAAACGTCATCCAAATATGGTATACAGATTCTATCTCTTATCCCCTCTAAACTTTCCTCCATGCTTCTTTGGAAGGCAGAGGGACTGTTTGATAAACCAAAGAATTCTATTCCATTCATATAAGGCCCAAGGGGTGCTGAAGGCTGTGTATTTTCTGGACTCTTCTCCCACAAAGCCTTGGTGGTATGCCTTTCCTTGATCTAAAACTGTAAACCATGAGTTTCCTCCCAAACCATCAAGTATTTCCTGTATACGGGGTATGGGATGCCTGTCCAGCACCGTCTTCTTGTTCAATCCTGTAATCAACACAAAGTCTTAAACTCCCATCCTTTTTCCGTCACGCATGACCAGAGGTGATCGTATGATGAAGTTGACTTCCTGATGAAGTTTTTGTTCAGGAGCCCCTGAAGGTGGCTTTTCACCTCCAGCATACAAGGGGCGTGGTACCCGTTGTATCTCTTTGCCACTTTGTATGTTATCAGTCAATGTTATCTCCATTCTGAGATTTTCAATACACCCAATGTCCATGTCATCTTTGGCGAAAACAGCTGATTCCTCTCTGAGCATCCGTCTGACTAATTCTTGTTGTTCTTGGTTCAAGTGCTGAACCTCTACAGGTGGGTCCCACCACTCTATGTGACCAAGTTGTCAGGGCCAGGCTCGGTGGGGATCTGTCCTGAACCTGTGCTACCGTGCCCTTTTCTCCACTGGGCACAGGAACCGGGTGACACGCTACTACTCTCTGTAATGTCCCTATCACTGTTTGTCCTGGTAAGGTCATGTCATGTTTGGTAGTATTCACTACTGCAATGTCAACTTTACGAGATGGCGTTTGATGTTTTCCGACCTGACTTTGTAGGTCCAGGCCACAGATCACTCTCACATCGGCTCAAATAACACAATTTCATCATTTGAAGGGGGCCTCTCTTGGGATACAGGGGCGAATCCATTTTGTTTGTCCACCTGGAATGACAATGTCACGTCTGCCTGCTGTAAGCAAGCATTCCTCCGTGTACTCTGAGTGCTGAAGCAGATTGAGTAGAGTCTTTGCCTTTCCCTGTCCTAGCTTAAGTGCATTTCTAAGCATCTTCACTGTATACATCAGCTCTGAGGGCTCATCGTTACTTTTTGTTTTAACTATTTCTTCAATTACATTAAACCCAATGATTGGTTTCTCAGTCTTTCATTTGTGACTAATATCGGAACCCTCAACTGTTTTCCTGCAATGACCTCAGCTCTGGGATCAAGCAAGCTAAAACAAATGTCCATCCCAACCCAGAAAGGGAATTTCAGTGCCATTGGCTGCCCTCAGATCCAGTTTCTCTGTATTGCCCATGATTTCTGCCAGTGGTCTAATTTGTGTGCGTGTGGCAAAATTCACGTTTTCTCCACTCCTCACTTATGATGGATACCTGAGCCCCCTGTGTCCCATAGTGCTAGGGTCTTTACCCCCTCCATATAACACCACACTTGACATTTTTTTACCAATGAGCTGTGCTATATTACCATGTCCTGTGGTAGCTGGGGTAGTTGGCCCCCTCTCTCTGTGTCATGGGACAAGGGAGTTGTGGTCAGTCCTGCGGGCAGTCTTACATGCAGGTTGGTGTTGTTTCCAATGATCCTGTTGGCACACTTTGGAACAATAAGCAGCTTTATGACACAATGAACACAACTTCAACTCTGAGATTCTCTCTACCTTTGCACTGCAGCCACTGCAACACTGAATGGAACTAGATGGATCTGAGGTCCTCCCCGTTCCATGGTTGTGACCCCAGGCGTTTCCCGATGGATGTGCATTGCCCCTGATCCTACATCCTACTGCCCAATGGCTATCACTGCCACATTTGTAGCAATGATGGCAAGTCTGTTGACCAGTCTCATAACAACTTTTGCATTTTCTTTTCTCCCTGTTGGTTGGACTTAGTTTTTCTGTTAGAAGCGATTCCTAACTGAACTGTCACCCTGGCCCTGCACTGACTGTACTAATGAGGCAACCTGACAGGTCAGTTCTTTGATTGCTTCATTGCTCGCATCAATTTTACTCAGGAGAGGATTATATTTCTTTTGTTTTCGGACTGTGGTCTGTGAGGGGCTCTGCCTGTGCACATTCCTCTCCGCTATCCCGTTATCCTCCTCTGTACTCGTTCCTCGTGTAGGTGTGAATTTACGTGAAATCCTGGCCTTTTGCATGCGTTCGCTTTCATTGCCCTGGGCAATTTGCATTTCTCCAGCAACAGTTCATCACTGGTGTTAATATTCTGGAGATGCACTCTCATCTGCCCTGACATTATCATTTGTTAATCCTGTAACAATGGCCTGCAGGCATTGACTCTTGACTAACTCTGTGCCATATTTCAGTCCTGATTGGGCACGAGCTGAGGCTGATAACACTTTCTGTCTCAGGTCAAAAGACTCGGACTAGGAAGTCCAAGGCAGACTCTCCAGGCTCTTGTGTTGCTTTGGTCAACTTGTGATACAGTTCAGTAGCATCCTTCTCTGCATAATGTGTCCTCAAGATTTGCCTTAGTGTGTAGAGTGTCATGTCTGTTTTCCCTCCAGATAACTCCTCATCTTAAGGCCTGGGCTCACGGCTCTGATTACTGCTTCAATGATTTCTAATTCATGGTACCCTTTTCTCTGTCCATTTTCAATCTGATGTTCTAGGCTGCT
Source organism: Brachymystax lenok tsinlingensis (assembly GCA_030435695.1). Classification (NCBI taxonomy): domain Eukaryota; kingdom Metazoa; phylum Chordata; class Actinopteri; order Salmoniformes; family Salmonidae; genus Brachymystax; species Brachymystax lenok. Next base: position 38,385,272 of record CM059815.1, read on the forward strand.
GAAGCTGAGCTTATCTTTGATTCTGATCTCCTATCTGTCCATGGATTTTAAAGTCTTTATAACTGGACATACTCACTCCATTCTCTCTCCGTGGCGGGTGCTTTTCTGGCGCTGAGACCACTTCTCTGCTGGGCTGAGAGCCCTCCTCTTCTTTTCGTTCTGCCGCAGCTCCTGTCTCTCCGCTGGGTCCGCTGTCCATTTGCATCGTTGGCGCCGACTGGCTGGGACTTGTAGGCAGACTTTTCACAGTATCCTCTGAGTCCGATATTCCTTTGATTTCGTCTTTCAGTTGAAGCAGCCAAGACATTCCCTCATCCTCTGATTCCATTAAATCCTCCTTCTCACAGTAATCTTCCATCAATTTGCGCCGCAAAGTGCGATAGCTCTTTCCTTTTACTTCAGAGTCATCTACACCTCCTATTCCACAACGTGCACACAAGTGCCGTAATTTGTCCTCAGTTAAAGTCCATAAACTCGGTTCGATTTCATCCAACAACGTTTCCCTCTCTCGACTCATATTGTCCTACTCACGTGGCCACAACGACAATGTAGACAATGGCAAGATAGCTACAATCCGTTAGGTGATTAGCCTGCTAACGTTAGCTAGCTAGTTACTCTCCCAATATCTCTCACTCGTTGTCCGTTCCAGGAATATGGGCCAGTGCTCACATGAAAATAAATCTCAGCGGAGCCTCCAAATTTGTTACCCTTCAATGAGTTTACATATAAACTACAATGCGAAAAGTATGGTTTACTTCACTTTTTAATCATGTCAGCACAGGTAACAGCCGTTTTTTTATCCATTCCTTTCTTTTTTTCTCTCCTTCCCCAGAGTTCCCCTAGTGGCTGGAATACAACTGTATTAAGCCCCTTACACACACACACGATAACATACACACTATACATACACATGGATTTAGTACTGTTGATATGTGGTAGTGGTGGAGTAGGGGACTGAGGGCACACAGTGTGTTGTGAAATCTGTGAATGTATTGTATATTTTTTAAATTGTATAAACTGCCTTAATTTTGCTGGACCCCAGGAAGAGTAGCTGCTGATATGGCAGCAGCTAATGGGGATCCATAAGAAATACAAATACCCCGTGTATATAGCAAAGTTATCGTTTGTCATTGTGTATTTATTGCTTGTGTTTTATTATTATTTTTTATCTCTCTCTGCATTGTTGGAAAGGCCCTATAAGTTAGCATGTCACGTTTAGTCTACACCTGTTGTTTACGAAGCACGTGACAAATAAAATTAGAATTTATACAATTTAGCATTGTCATCAAAGTATTGGGTGTGGCTGCAACCATATTGCAGTGACGTAGCGTTCAGTGTGATTCTGGCCGTGCTTCCATCCATTTACTCTGAACAGCGAGAAGAAGCAGGATAGAGTTGCATGGGTGTCGCAGTTCAATAGCCAACCAGCACCATACAGCACGAAAATCATGGCAGCCATGGTACAGGACATAAAAGAAAGATTTGACAAGTTTCTTCATGAAAAGAATCTCATGACCGATGCATTGGCAAAGATCGAAGCTAAAACTGGAGTAAACAGGTCCTATATCGCAATCGGTAAGTATTTTGCTGTTATGAGATGGAGGGGGAAAAGCACAAGGGATCTTTTTATTGAATAGGGAAAATGAGGGTGTGCTGCAAGAGTTCTGGTAACACAGCCTGCATCGGTCGTGGCACAGTTTGTTCTCTTGACAAATAAATTGTTGTACGTTTTGATGGGCTTTATCATAATACAAAACGTTTCCATATGAGCATACTGTACACCATTTTCATGTTTTACTAGATATTTAGACAATCACTTATGTTTAATGGATGACGTATTTGTAGCCTATAGGCTAATAAACCGATGTTATTATCTTGCAGTTGTCGTCGTCATTCTCGCAATTTACCTGGTTATTGGGTATGGAGCCTCCCTACTGTGCAACCTCATCGGATTTGCTTATCCAGCCTACATATCGTAAGTGATTTATTTTTTTTTTTTCTCATTAATTGGTCATTTAGGATAGCAGTCCAAATATTAAAATGTTGCTGCCCTGTTCTCGGTAAAAAAAAATATGAATTGCGTAATATTTGACCAACCCTAGCCTGTTCCTGTTCCTCACACGCACGCCCAATAGCATAGACACATCACTATGCTATTTCAACCTTGCCCACAGAAAACGAGGCCCAACGGGGAATCAGTCACCCACATTGCACGGAGAGAGCCTATTTGATTTTGTGATTCATTTAAAACACATTTTGCTTGATGGGTGTTACCCATGTAGTCATACAGTAGCCCATGTTAAGGAAGAATTTCTGGGTCCAGAGTGCATGTTTACCTTACTATTAGCGTGAGTTAGGATTCTTTGAATGGCACTGGTAAAGTACTCGGCAATATGCCAGCAGCATCCTACTATAAATTGTTACATTATAACTAAGGTCCAATTGTAGACAATTTTGTCTGCAGGTCGGGTGTGTGTTTGGTATCACCCTAAAGACACGTAGAGTCGATGTTCGCGCCTCCGCGGAAATCCAATTATCACAACACACAAATCCCCATTAAAATCTGTCAATTTAAACTAAATGTTTTTTTTCATTGGTTGCGGCTCAATCCACCTCATCCGTCAAAGTTTCACTTCCGTGTCTGCGGTGAAATGTGTCAGAGCTAGAGCGGTGTTTGTCAGCCCATGAAACATGCCGGAAACTTCTCTCAAAATCCTTAGTAGCGTCTGAACGATTCGGCCTATAGGACAGACGCTAAAGAACAAACTTTCTTTTTTTTTTTTTTGAAGGGGGCTGTGGACTACTGTTTGTTCCATGTAGTGAATCCGTTTGTATGGGCTAATAGCAGTAAGGCCAAAAATAATTATTCAAATTGTATGACCTGTATGACCTTAAAACAATTCCATGTAGCTTAGTAGAACCCCTCCCAGAGGTTATGGGTTAACAGCATCTTTCATAAGGTAGTAATGTATGGTTTCCTGTGTCTACAGTTGCGTAAAATACTTTGATAGTGCAGCAATATGCTATAGCCGTAATCCTATGAAATGTATTGCCACATGATTAACTTGCTACTTTGTGTTGTGGTTCCGCTCTCTATTGCGCTAAAACCGTTAACTTTAAAATGTCACAATCTTTAACACTTTTGGTGTGGATGATCTAATCAAACTCATCTATGATATCAAATCACTCCTCGGGGTGAGGAGATCACATTTTCTCCCAGACACACTTACCGCACAAGCGGTCTATGGATTGTAGGCCCAAATGTGGGCAAAGCAGCCATGATTTTGTTGAGGCTACTGCTCTTGTGGAGTGTTGCAAGAGACTGGGCAATAAGCACAGAGAGGAAAATCCAGAGATGCGCATGATTAACCACAGAAACAAAACACAAGTGACTCAGTCATTTCAGTTGGTCCCAACCACACTTGCTCCTTGTGATTAACTCTGCATGTCTGGACAAAGTTCAACTGAACTCTGATGTATAGTGTTTTCCTCGTACAACAAGTTATATTATGAAATTCATAACTTGTTTAGATATGGATGAGTCTACAAACGTCAGCACATAGTGAAACAATGCGAATGCTGTTCAAAGATAAAATGGAACACTCAATTTTATTTGGCATGCAAAACATTGACACAAGACTCACAATTTGTTCTGAACTCCCACTGGTGAGTCAAAATATTACCATGGAAACCTAGTTGCCAGACCGTATGGTATCTATTATGTTCTTTCATTAGCATGTAGCTTGACAGCCTGGCTATTTTTCCCCAAATATAAAATCAATGTGAATTCGTGTTATGAAATCTGCTCAGTGTGTTCATGTCATCTTGCATAATACTTTGCCATTATGCTTTTAGGCATCCTGTCGCTAACATGGACTCATCCTTTAATTGCAGGATCAAAGCCATTGAGAGTGTAACCAAGGATGACGACACAAAATGGCTGACCTACTGGGTGGTGTATGGAGTGTTCAGCGTGGCAGAGTTCTTTGCTGACATATTCCTGTCCTGGTTCCCATTCTACTACATGGGAAAGGTAATGCATACTGGTGTTTGCCCTTAACCTCAAGGTCCTGAAGTACAGCTGTTTAATGATCTTTGATACTATTTGATGAGATTAACGTTGAAGGCATGATGTGCAGTAATTTGTAATTTTGTCTACGATCTACACAACTCTAATGTCAAAGTAGAAGAACACTGCTAAAATGTGTAAAAACAATTCATGAAGAAAGAAAATGTGCAGTTCTTTTTTTGTTTTCAACAACTAATTTACTGATGTCTGTTCAATAATTTGAATTCCAAACGTTTTTTTTTTTTTTTTTTTTTTTTTCCCCCCTGCAAGCTCAATACACACATTGTTTCTCTAGAGCTACACTACCGGTCAAAAGTTTTAGAACACCTACTTTTTCTTTATTTGTACTATTTATACATTGTAGAATAATAGTGAAGATATCACAACTATGAAATAACACATGGAATCATGTAGTAACCAAAAAAGTGCTAAACAAATCAAAATATATTATATTTGAGATTCTTCAAAGTAGCCACCCTTTGTCTTTGACCACTTTGCACACGTTTGGCATTCTCTCAACCAGCTTAATGAGGTAGTCACCTGGAATGCATTTCAATTAACAGGTGTGCCACGTTAAAAGTTAATTTGTGGAATTTCTTTCCTTCCTTATGCGTTTGAGCCAATCAGTTGTGTTGTGACAAGGTAGGGGTGGGTATACAGAAGATGGCCCCATTTGGTAAAATACCAAGTCCATATTATGACATGAACAGCTCAAATAAGCAAAGAGAAACAACAGCCCATCATTACTTTATGACATAAAGGTCAGTCGATCTGGAAAATTGAAAGAACTTTGAAAGTTTCTTCAAGTGCAGTCGTAAAAACCATTCAAGTGCTATGATGAAACTGGCTCTCATGAGGACCGCCACAGGAATGGAAGACCCTGAGTTACCTCTGCTGCAGAGGATAAGTTCATTAGAGTTACCAGCCTCAGAAATTGCAGCCCAAATAAATGCTTCAGAGTTCAAGCAACAGACACAACTCAACATCCAACTGTTCAGAGGGGAACAGGCCTTCATGGTCAAATTGCTGCAAAGAAACCACTACTAAAAGACACCAATAAGAAGAATAGACTTGCTTGGGCCAAGAAACACGAGCAATGGACATTGTCCTTTTTGTCTGGAGTCCAAATTGGAGATTTTTGGTTCCAACCGCCGTGTCTTTGTGGGTAGCAGTGTGGGTGAACGGATGATCTCCACATGTGTATGTCCTACCATTAAGCATGGAAGAGGAGGTGTTATGGTGCTTTGCTGGTGACCCTGTCAGTGATGTATTTAGAATTCAAGGCACACTTAACCAGCATGGCTACCACAGTATTCTGCAGCGATACTCCATCCCATCTGGTTTGCGCTTAGTGGGATTATAATTAGTTTTTCAACAGGACAATGACCCAATACACTTCCCGGTTGTGTAAGGGCTATTCTACCAAGAAGGAGAGTGATGGAGTGCTGCATCAGATGACCTGGCCTCCACAATCTCCCGACCTCAACCACATTTTGGGATGAGACAACAAGTGCTCAGCATATGTGGGAACTCCTTCAAGACTGTTGGAAAAGCATTCCAGGTTAAGCTGGTTCAGAGAATGCCAAGATTGTGCAAAGCTCTCAAGGCAAAGTGTGGCTATTTGAAGAATCTCAAAATATAGAGATTCTTTTTTAACACTTTTTTTGGTTACATGATTTCATGTGTTATTTCGTAGTTTTTATGTCTTCAATATTATTCTACAATGTAGAAAATAGTCAAAATAAAGAAAAACCCTTGAATGAGTAGGTGTTGTAAAACATTTGACCGGTAGTATTTATCAGATCAACAGGCCAATATTCTACATAGCTTAGCGCATAAAACGTGGTAATTCACTACAATGACCATAATCCATTTCTTATCTACTTGTCCGGTCTATTTCTTTTATGCCTGCTACGGAAGAGACAGAATGCGTTCTTGTGAGGGGTATCGGGTATCTCTACCTGAAAATACATGATCCAAGTGATTGTCGGTTTTCAGCAGTAATGAAAGTATGCTTTATTTACTTTAAAGAACTACAAAATAGTGATTATGTCAGACAGCATAGACTGCAGATCTATAGAGATGAATAAAGTCATCAAATAAAACAAATGTAATATACACAACTGAAATATTTTTAAGTAATAAATGATGGTTAATAAGTGATTAGCAGTCATGGGCACTCACTACTGTCATGGAACTTTTATTAATTGTTTTATTCTGTGTTACACCATTCAACCTAAATAATTGAAATCGAAAACTTTTTTATTTATTTTTTATAATCTAACTGAATCTGAACCAATTTAGAAAGGGACTAATCTCAGCAATATCTTGATTAGATAACATATTCAACCCAGAGTCAATATGTTATCACCTTTGGCAGCAATTACAGCGTCTTTCTGGGGAAGTCTCTTAAGAGCTTTCCCCACCTGGATTGTGCAACAATTGCCCATTTATTCTTTTCAAAATTCTTCAAGCTCTGTCAAATTGGTTGTTGATCATTGCTAGATAACCTTTTGCAGGTCTTGCCACATGTAACTTGGCCACTCAGGAACATTCACTGTCTTCTTGGTAAGCAACTCCAGGTTAGATTTGGCCTTGTATTTTAGGTTTGTCCGGCTGAAAATTTGAATTAATCTCCCAGTGTCTGGTGGAAAGCAGACTGAAGTAGGTTTTCCTCTGGGATTTTGCCTGTGCTTAGCTCCATTCCGTTTCATTTTTTAATAAAAAAAAACAAAACTCCCCCAGTCCTTAACGATTACAAGCATACCCATAACATGATGCAGTTACCACTATCCTTGAAAATATGGAGAGTGGTACTCCTTAATGTGTTGTATTTGATTTTCCCCAAACATAAGTTAGCATTCAGGACAAAAAGTGAATTTTTGCAGTATTACTTTGCCTTGTTGCACACAGGATGCATATTTTGGAATATTGTATTCCGTACAGGCTTCTTTCTTTTCACTATGTCAATTAGGTTAGTATTGTGGAGTAACTACAATGCTGTTGATCCATCCTCAGTTTTCTCCTATCACAGCCATTAAACTCTGTAATTGTTTTAAAGTCACCATTGGCCTCATGGTTAAATCCCTGAGCGGTTTCCTTCCTTTCCAGCAACTGAGTTAGGAAGGACACCTGTATCTTTGTATTGATACACAAAAAAAAAGTGTAAACACTTATTGCACACAGAGCGAGTTCATGCAACTTATTATGTGACTTGTTAAGCAAATTTTTACTCCTGACCTTATTTAGGCTTTCCATATCAAAGGGGTTGAATACTTATTGACTCAAGACATTAGCTTTTAATTTGTAAACATTTCTACATAGTTCCACTTTGACGTTATGGGGTATTGTGTTTAGGCCAGTGACGACAAAATCTATTTAATAAATTTTAAATTCAGGCTGTAACACACCAAAATGTAGAAAAAGTCCAGGGGTGCAATACTTTCTGAAGGCACAGTAGCTCATTGTTAAGGTATTAAAAGCATGTTAAATCATAACATTATATTGACTCGATTCAATAACTTAATCTCCTTCCTTAATCTACATCCATCATGTGCTGGTATGAAGCAGATGTCCTTATTTCTTTCCCATCTAAATCTCCATGGCAACGGAGCTCATGCCTGCCAGCTTGTGTAATTTCCTAGAGCACTTACTCAGAGACTTTATTCTTTTCCTGGAAGCATTGGGAGAGAACGTTCTTTTGTTTGTTTCCCTCAGTGTGCCTTCTTGGTGTGGTGCATGGCTCCAACTCCTTCTAACGGTTCCATCCAGATATACACGCGGATCATCCGCCCCATCTTCCTCAAGCACGAGGCCAAGATTGACAATATAGCGAAGGACCTCAAGGGCAAGGCGGCAGAGGCTGCGGACAAGTTCAAAGATGAAGGTAGGCACACCGGGCATCTGTTTTCAATGTCTCTCTGAAGTACGGTGAATCCTTTTTAAAACAGTCTCTGTTTTTGCCCTTTTGAATCTGATCTTTACCATTTTTAAAGGATTAAATATGCGATATTATTGAGGAACGGTGAACCTGTCACATTGACAGATTTTAAATGGCCATTGTTGATATGTCCCATTTAAAAGGTCAGCATCACATTAATTGGAATGCTCTGGTCTTGACCATTCATTTACATTGTCAAATTGTCTGTGTGACTGCTTTTCTGACAGACCGACTGATGGTGTTGTTGAGGTAGGCCTCTTGACAGACAGACAGGCAGAGTTGTTTAGGTATGCCTCTTACGTCTAAGTGTAATGTTTTTGCTTTACAGCAAAGAAAGCGACGGCGAACATAATGTGGGAGGAGGGGATGAAGAAGGACTCCTAAAGGCGCCCCTAGGACAAAGTTCCCAAAGTTCAACAGCATTGTCATCTCTGGAGTGGACTGTTGCACAGCTCAATAAATGTTGCCTTGGATTTTTTTTATTGTTTATTATTTTATAAATTATCTGAAGGATAGCATCTTGGTCTTGCACACATTGTCTGTTTAAAAAAAAAAAAAAAAAAAAAAGACAGCGATAATGGTCACGTATCCAAGAGTGATGTAAAACCGTTTGAAACCTTTAACTTGTTTGCGTACCTTTAGGCTGTAATGAGCCAGTGATGTTGTTTCCCCTCCTGCTGCGCTTTAAATATCCAAATAAAAAAAGAAACTTGCTGTTATTTCTCCATTGTTTCTCTCCCTCATTATGTATGGATTATGGTCTTTTTTACAATGTTGTTTTTGGCAGAGAGTTTGTGACGTGTACTAGACCAAAGCTAACATTTTGACTGGATTTACTGTTTTGATTTGCATACCTGAACCTCCCCTGTAAATTGGTGCCTGCGTATAGAAGAAAGATACTGATCGATGAACTTTACTGTTCAACTTTCAATGGAAATGTATTGATTTGCTGATACAAAATCCAACCTAATAAACGCACAAGGCTGGCAGCAGCACAGACTCGGCTGCAGATCAGCATCGCTGGGGCAATTGTAGGGGTTAAGTGACTTGCTCAAGGACACATCGGCAGTCAATAGTACCTGGGATCTGAGATCAGCAGCCATCTGTTGCCAGGTTAGTTACCGCTTATGTAGCCTGGCCTAGGGGGGTATACTACAAAGTAAGTTAACTTTGATAAACAACCAGAAAATAAATGGTTCTTAAAGCTAAACTTAGATATGTGTTTTTGGTTGTTGAGTTAAGTAGATGATGCCAATTTCAAGCTTATCTTTCTAAACTTTTTCTGAATAGGCAAGTTAGCAGGCTAACGCATTGATCCTGCTTTGACATACCCCTCTGGGCTTGAAGCGGAAACCTAACCATGTATCCGTTGGTAACACGATAGATTGATATATGAGTGAGGAACAATTGATGTACATCCATGATCAATAATTGAAACTTGTTTTTTTACATGTTTATTGGCTAGAGATGCAGAGGTGAAAGGTAGATGAGAGTGCTGAACCCATGCTGGCAGCGGTGCATCATACATGAGATGCCAGAATTTTCAGTGGTGGAATAAGTACCCAATCGTCATACTCGAGTAAAGGTATAGATACCTTAAATGTTACTCTAGTGAAAGTCACCCAGTAAAATACTACTTGAGTAAAAGTATTTGGTTGTAAATGTAATTGCTAAAATATACAAGGACAAAAATAAATGTAATTGCTAAAATATACTCAAGTATCAAAAGTAGAAATAATTTAAATTCCTTATATTAAGCAAGGCAGATGGCCTAATTTTGTTTTGAAAATGTACGGAGAGCCAGGGGCACACTCCAACACTCACATTTACAAAATATGTATTTGTGTTTAGTGAGTCTGCCCGACCAGAGGCAGTAGGGATTTTTTTTATTTAACTAGGCAAGTCACATAAGAACAAAATAAGAACAAAAAACAGTGGGTTAACTGCCTTGTTCAGGGGCAGAACGACAGATTTTTACCTTGTCTGCTTGGGGATTCGATCCAGCAACCTTTCGGTTAATGGCCCGACACTCTAACCACTAGGCTACCTGCCGCCCCCCAGGGATGTTCTCTGTTTAGTGAGTCTGTCAGATCAGAGGCAGTAGGGTTGACCAGGGATGTTCTCTTGATAAGTGTATGAATTGGATCATGTTCCTGTCCTGCTAACCATTCAACATGTAATGAGTACTTTTGAGTGTCAGGAAAAATGTATGGAGTAAAAAGTACATTATTTTCTTTAGGAATGTAGTAAAAATAAAAGTTGTCAAAAATATAAATAGTAAAGTACAGATATCAAAAAATAAATACTTAAGTACTTTACACCACTGAGAATATTGAAACTGTTCTCTCCCTCCACTTTATTTCACACGTACCTGTAGGCCTGACGCTGTGTTCAAGGATTGTCAACAAGAAACCATTACCAGATAACCAGTATCATATTTGGGAAATGTTTTTCAGCATGATATCAGTGAAACATTGCCAATGTCCTGGTTGTGCTTGAAATAAAGGGTGAAAGGAAGCCTACTCGGTGTTGGGGACCATGGGAGGGGCCGTTGCAATGTGGCGCATTAGTGTGAGCAGCAGCACGTATCTCCTTGGTTACTGATAGAGGTGTAATGAAGTCAGTGGTTTTCCCTCTCGCTTGAGGTGCAGCCTAACGGCCATTTTTCTGTGCATTGTTAGGAATTGCATGCAGTAACCGAAACGATCACTTGACTCAGACGCATCATTGTTGCCTGGTTCTACTACTCCCTCTAATACAAGCGCTCATTTCACATTCCTTTTGATTGTAGGATGCTCTCATCCTTGCTGACGCTGCTCTGGCGCAGGCCTCCACTGGAACCATACTGCCTAGCTAGCTACAGTCACTAAACATGAAGCTTTCTAGCAAACTTTCAGACATGGCTTTAGCTAACAACATCTAGCTATCTGACCGTTCAGAATTATAACAAAGAATGGCTTCCGGGCCCCATCGATGTGCGTGTAACAGAGTGAAACTGTTGTTAAGTCAACTTCTGATAGGCTCTGAGAGTGTAGAGAACTGGGAATGAACCTACTGCTGTAGCCCACTAAGCTACAAACCTCTGATGCAGACTCAGGCTCCCTGGCCCTGACCACTGCACTCTCCCTTTCAGCTGTGAGACCGATGGCTCCCTGGCCTCGACCACTGCACTCTCCCCCTTTCAGCTGTGAGACCGATGGCTCCCTGGCCTCGACCACTGCACTCTCCCCCTTTCAGCTGTGAGACCGATGGCTCCCTGACCTCGACTACTGCACTCTCCCCCTTTCAGCTGTGAGACCGATGGCTCCCTGGCCTCGACTACTGCACCCACCCTTTCAGCTGTGAGACCGATGGCTCCCTGACCTCGACTACTGCACTCTCCCTTTCAGCTGTGAGACCGATGGCTCCCTGGCCTCGACCACTGCACTCTCCCTTTCAGCTGTGAGACTGATGCCCTTCTGTGAGAGTAGCACGCCCAGAAACACCAACTTGTCCACGTGTAACTGACATTTCTCTGAGTTGAGAGTCAGTCCACAGCTCTCCAGCCTGTAGCCACTGGTCATGGGTTTCCTTGTCCGCGGTGATTATGTAATCTGATATGTTCTCTACTCCCTTGATGCCTGCCAGCGCTGTTGCGATTTCATGTTGATACTGCTCGCTGGCCGATGAAACCCCGGAATGAGTCTTTAATACCTGTATATCCCACTATGCACTGAACATTGTTATGCCTCTTGACTCTGGTGTTGGTAGTGGTGTAAAGTACTTAAGTAAAAATACTTTAAAGTACTACTTAAGTCGTTTTTTGGGGTATCTGTACTTTACATTTATATTTTGGACAACTTTTACTTTACTACATTCCTAAAGAAAATAATGTACTAATTATATTTTGAATGCTTAGCAGGACACAACAAAAGTTAAACTCTAATCACACTAATCAAGAGATCATCCCTTCTGCCTCTGATCAGGCAGTCTCATGAAACGCAAATGCTTTGTATGTGAGTGTTGTAGTGTGACCCTGGCTAACCGTAAAAAAAAATATATGGTACACGCCTAAAGGCCTGTGCTACTGGTGTCAGGTTCTTCATCAACAAGTAGGTTGATCTGTTTCATGTTAAGCATACCCACCCCTTCAAAAACAAATTGGGGCATTGCTGTTTTTCTGCACTTTCACATCTGCAACTGATACTCTGTCAACACACACTTTTAGCACACCCAAATGTAATGGCAGTCTTTTTCCCTAACAACGGCTCTCCGCGTCCAGATATCACAGTGTACTCAGCCTGTGTGCTGCGCTTGCCTACCTCTACGTAGTCACAGCCCTGACGTAGTCCGTTGGCTCTCATTGTCTGTAGAGGCAAAGCGTTCCTCCGTTGTTTTGTAACTGCATTCACGTCACCGGATAGTATTAACCCTTTACCATCCGACAACTGCTCTAACGCCATCAACCACCTAGTCCAGCGCGGACCTAGCGTAGCAGGTTCACAGTAGCAGTCAAACTTTAGTACGGTGCTTTCCATCTTGTCGACTCGAACTCACTTTGCAGATTTAACTATACTTTTTCAAACGTTATCCTCGTCGCCATTGTTCAATTGTTCAATATACTTACAGCTTGCGCTACATTAGGATATTATACTCAATTGAATAAACCGGACTCGGGTACATTTCAACACGTATTTACTCCATGACTGTGTAACGGTGTAACAAGAACCTAGCATTATTTCCAGAAGAAAAAAAGCATGCATCATAAATGAGAAATTACATTTATTCGATGTAACTTCTAATTGTGCTTACAGCACACCATTTTCTGCTTGGTTTCAAGAGAAATACATTGAAAGAGAGAAATTAAACTACCCAGGTCTAATAAATGTAACGTCTACTTTCTAATGTTTTCTAATTTATGATGAATGTATTTTTTTTATTCGGAAAATAATGCTAGGTTCTTGTTACACCGTTACACAGTCATGGAGTAAAGACGTGTTGAAATGTACATAGCAGCCAGACAAATACAGAAACACTATGGTCACGAAATGCATCTACGATACTGTCACCGGTGTATTTTATTAGAATTTTGGAACATATTGCACAATAGGCTATAACGTGTTTACCAGGCTATCCATTTATCCCGTTCGCGAATCACAACACACATAGAACTTTGATACGCTCGAGGAATGCAAACGGCAAACTTTCACCCAATAACCTTTTGCTAAGCCTGGCCCCAGAGTTTTGGGCAACCAATTGCAGTGCTCAAATGGATAGCAGCGGTCTTCCAGTCCGACACTTTGGACAAGCTCACGTTTAAAACGCATGAGAGCCATTGAAGGTTGTGGCAAAAACTGCGTGTCAATATTTACAGTGCATTTGGAAAGTATTCAGACCACTTGACTTTTTCCACATTTTGTTACATTACAGCCTTATTCTAAAAGTTATTTTTAAAAATTCCCCTCATCAACCTACACACAGTAGCCAATAATGACAAAGCAAAAACTGTTTTTTAGAAATATTTGCAACTTCATATAATAAAAAACCTGAAATCACATTTACATAAGTATTCAGACCCTTTACTCAGTACTTTGTTGAAGCACCTTTGGCAGCTATTTCAGCATCAAGTCTTCTTGATTACAGTGAGGGAAAAAAGTATTTCATCCCCTGCTGATTTTGTACGTTTGCCCACTGACAAAGAAATGATCAGTCTATAACATTAATGGTAGGTTTTTTGAACAGCGAGAGACAGAATAACAACAAAGAAATCCAGAAAAACGCATGTGAAATTTTTTATAAATTGATTTGCATTTTAACGGGGGAAATAAGTATTTGGCCCCCTCTCAATCAGAAAGATTTCTGGCTCCCAGGTGTCTTTTATACAGGTAACGAGCTGAGATTAGGAGCACACTCTTAAAGGTGTGGAGTGCTCCTAATCTCAGTTTGTTACCTGTATAAAAGACACCTTTCAAAATAAGCAATCAATCAATCCGATTCCAAACTCCCCACCATGGCCAAGACCAAAGAGCTCTCCAAGGATGTCAGGGACAAGATTGTAGACCTACACAAGACTGGAATGGGCTACAAGACCATCGCCAAGCAGCTTGGTGAGAAGGTGACAACAGTTGGTGTGGTTATTCGCAAATAGAAGAAACACAAAATAACTGTCCATCTCCCTCGGCCTGGGGCTCCATGCAAGATCTCACCTCGAGGAGTTGCAATGATCATGAGAACGATGAGGAATCAGCCCAGAACTACACGGGAGGATCTTGTCAATGATCTCAAGGCAGCTGGGACCATAGACACCAAGAAAACAATTGGTAACACACTACGCCGTGAAGGACTGAAATCCTGCAGCGCCCGCAAGGTCCCCCTGCTCAAGAAAGCACATATACATGCCCGTCTGAAGTTTGCCATTGAATATCTGAATGATTCAGAGGACAACTGGGTGAAAGTGTTGTGGTCAGATGAGACCAAAATGGAGCTCTTTGGCATCAACTCAACTCGTCGTGTTTGGAGGAGGAGGAATGCTGCCTATGAACCCAAGAACACCATCCACCAAACATTATGCTTTGGGGGTGTTTTTCTGCTAAGGGGACAGGACAACTTCACCGCATCAAAGGGACGATGGACGGGGCCATGTACCGTCAAATCTTGGGTGAGAACCTCCTTCCCTCAGCCAGGGCATTGAAAATGGGTCGTGGATGGGTATTCCAGCATGACAATGACCCGAAACACACGACCAAGGCAACAAAGGAGTGGCTCAAGAAGAAGCACATTAAGGTCCTGGAGTGGCCTAGCCAGTCTCCAGACCTTAATCCCATAGAAAATCTGTGGAGAGAGCTGAAGGTTCGAGTTGCCAAACGTCAGCCTCGAAACCTTAATGACTTGGATAAGATCTGCAAAGAGGAGTGGGACAAAATCCCTCCTGAGATGTGGGCAAACCTGGTGGCCAACTACAAGAAACGTCTGACCTCTGATTGCCAACAAGGGTTTTGCCACCAAGTACTATGTCATGTTTTGCAGAGGGGTCAAATACTTATTTCCCTCATTAAATTGCAAATCAATTTATAACATTTTTCACATGCGTTTTTTCTGGATTCTTTTGTTGTTATTCTGTCTCTCACTGTTCAAATAAACCTACCATTAAAATTATAGACTGATCATTTCTTTGTCAGTGGGCAAACGTGCAAAATCAGCAGGGGTTCAAATACTTTTTTCCCTCACTGTATGAAGCTACAAGCATGTCACACCTGTATTTGGGGAGTTTCTCCCATTCTTCTCTGCAGATCATCTCAAGCGCTGTCAGGTTGGATGGAAAGCGTCGCTGCACAGCTATTTTCAGGTCTCTTCAGAGATGTCCTATCGGGTTCAAGTCTGGGCTCTGGCTGGGCCACTCAAGGACATTCAGAGACTTGTATCGAAGCAACTTCTGTGTTGTTTTGGCTGTGTACTTAGGGTTGTTGTCCTGTTGGAAGGTGAACTTTCACCCAGTCAGGTCCTGAGCGCTTAGGAGCAGGTTTTCATCAAGGATCACTCTGTACTTTGCTCCGTTCATCTTTCTCTTGATCTTGACTAGTCTCCCAGTCCCTGCCACTGAAAAATATCCCCACAGCATAATGCTGCCACCACCATGCTTTACCGTAGGGATGGTACCAGGTTTCCTCCAGATGTGAAGCTTCGCATTCAGGCCAAAGAGTTCAATCTTGGTTTCATCAGACCAGAGAATCTTGTTTCTCATGTTCTGAGAGTCCTTCAGGTGCCTTTTGGCAAACTCCAAGCGGGCTGTCATGTGCCTTTAACTGAGGAGTGGCTTCCATCTGGCCACTACCATAAAGGCCTGATTGGTGGAGCGCAGCAGAGATGGTTGTCCTTCTGGAAGGTTCTCCCATCTTCACAGAGGAACTCTGGAGCTCTGACAGAGTGAACATCGGGTTCTTGGTCACCTCCCCTGACCAAGGCCCTTCTCCCCCGATTGCGGGCGGCCAGCTCTAGGAAGAGTCTTGATGGTTCCAAACCTCTTCCATTTAAGAATGATGGAGGCCACTTTGTTTTTCGGGACCTTCAATGCTGCAAAAAAAAAAATTTGGTACCCTTCCCCAGACACAATCCTGTCTCTGAGCTCTACTGACAATTCCTTTGACCTCATGGCTTGGTATTTTCTCTGACATGCACTGTCAACTGTCGAACCTTATACAGACAGGTGTTTGCCTTTCCAAATCATATCCAATCAATTGAATTTACCACAGGTTGACTCCAATAAAGTTGTAGAAACATCAAGGATGATAAAATTTCGAGTCTCATAACAAAGGGTCTGAATACTTATGTAAATAAGGTATCTGTTTTTTATTTTTAATACATTTGCAAACAATTTAAAAGACTGTTTTCGCTTTGTCATAATGGGGTATTGTGTGTAGAATGATGAGGAAAAATGTAATCCATTTTAGAATAAGACTGTAACGTAACAAAATGTGGAAAAAGTAAAGGGGTCCGAATGCACTGTATATTTAGAAATCAAACTTTATTTGTCACATGCGCCAAATACAAGTGTAGACCTTTCCGTGAAATGCTTACTGACAAGCCCTTAAGCAACAGTGCAGTTCAAGAAGAGTTAAGAAAACATTCACCAAATAAACAAAAAAAAATATAAAAAGTAACACAATAACGAGGCTAAATACAGGGGTCCGGTGGCCATTTGATTAATTGTTCAGCAGTCTTATTGCTTGGGAGTAGAAGCTGTTAAGGAGCCTTTTGGTATTAAGACTTGGCGCTTTGGTACCGCTCGCCGTGCGGTAGCAGGGAAAACAGTCTATGACTTGGGTGACTGGAGTCTCTGACAATTTTATGGGCTTTCCTCTGACACCGCCTATTATATAGGTCCTGGATTGCAGGAAGCTTGGCCCCAGTGATGTACTGGGCCGTACGCACTTAGCATGGCATTTAGCCAATTAATATAATGCAGCTTTGAATTTTTACCCTACTCTCGAATGCAAATAGTTTATACGTTTGGAATTTTACAGAGAGCTTCTCCTGCTCTGACCAATGAATTCTAAATGATTGCAGTCCTTTATGAAATTACCATGTTCATATAAACATGATCAAATACAGTGGTGAGGAGAAGCTCAGTGGACCCTTCCTGTCCAGAAGTAATTTAGCCATTAATTGTAATCATTGCGATCTGTCGAGTTTAATAAAGTCCAGCTAACCCTACGTCAATGAGGTCGGTGGATCTCAAAACAAAACTGATCCGCATTAAGTAGCAATGATATCCTTCGCCACCACCATCTTACGGCAGATATCTCGAACCAGTCATGACTATTCAACAATACATAATTTCATATTTTTTCCAACATGATTGTATAACTAGTAAAGAAGTTTTGAAGTTGAGGGTGGAGTACTTATGAAGTTTGTCAATTAGGAGAAAAACTAGTATAGTTCAGCAAGCCAGCTAGTTTAGCCAGGAAAAACATTCTTGGGCCTGGTGCGCATGTGTGCCATCTAGGCTAATTCAGGAGACAGATTGTAGTTTTTATGCCCTGATATTAGGAGCTGGTGGTGAAAAGTTTGATTAAACAATTTAGAGATTGAAACAAATAAATTACTTATTTAAGGAGAGCAAATCGATATACAATCCCGAAATCAGATGTAATTGTCAATAGTAAAACCAAGCTTAAAATTATGTTTGAGTGAACCTTAATCCAGAAATGTTATGGTGAATTCGCTTCCGGACACGGTAGATTCCTCCTCAATGCTCTACACACTGACTGTATAAAAGGTGCAATATGCAGAAATCGCTCCGCCATTTCCTGGTTGCTAAAATTCTAATAGTACGCCTGGTTTCAGTTTGTGTAACAAAACAAGTAAAGTGTAGAGAATCATTGTACCATCTAAACAGCTGTGAAATATATTTTCCATAACCCAAAATATTGTATTTTCAGCTTGTGTACAAAACTTAAAGTAAAAGACGTAAAAATGAAACTTTAATCACTGAGATTAGGATCTGTACTTATCTATTTCATAATGATTATGTTGTTTTGATCAGATATAATGCATTTTACCAACATTCTCACCAAATTGTCATTACCATAACAGTTTTAAAAGTCCAAAAAAGTAATAAACAAATCAACATTTCAAAAGAATTTAAACACTGCTCCCCTAATGAAAATGCCTGAATTAAACATAAGACTGGAAAATCTGACTTCAACAAGTATTTTTCTGATTTATGAACAAACTACAGCAACATAGTGTTTTATTCAAATAAGTTAGGTTTAAAAACATTTTTTTAAATGGTATAAAATGACCTTAGAATTTAATCCAGAAGGATTTTGGTAATGATAATTTAGGAGCGACAATGTACAAAATTAAAGGGAAAATGTATTTAAAATAAGACAAAAGTTCAATAGGCTACTGACCTGAAGGAGAAGATGCATCAATTCAGTCACAACAGATAATAGGTATTTTTGTAATACAACAATACGAGTAAAAAACATTTGTGAACTGGCAATTCCTAAGGTTTGAGTCGATTCTCTGACCGATGCATGCTTAATTTAGATTGGTTTGGGCTCCCACAGACAGATGCACTCATATCTCATATCTTTTAAACATTTGAACCGGGGACCGATGCATATCGGATAATCGTTACATCCCTACTAGCTAGCCACTTAATATAATGTGTTTTCTCTAAATGTATGTTGGCTAGCTATGTTATGAATACAACTACCATCTGCTGTCGACATCAGGATACAATTTGAGAGCACTAGTTCGCTCCAAAAGTTGTTATAGCTTTGACTGCATGCCGACAGTGAATTCAGAGCCACTAAGTGGCTATAGCTACACTACAAACATGTTTTTTTACCAGGTTCCCCTGAAGCAATTGTAATGACAGTCCACCACAACATACCCAATAGTATATTGATTAGCAAGGGTTAGTCTGTGTTTAATATCAGCCCCCTCTTGAATTACTCCCCGTTCACCCTCGACTGGGGCGGAGGTAGGCTAATGGTTAGAGCATTGGACTTGTAACCAAAAGGGGACCGGTAACCGAAAGGTTGCGAGATCAAATCCCCGAACTGACAAGGTAAAAATCTGTCGTTCTGCCCCTGGACAAGGCAGTTAACCCACTGTTCCTAGGCCGTCATTGTAAATAAGATTTTGTTCTTATCTGACTTGCCTAGTTAAATAAAGGTAAAAACTACGTGGCTAAACACGTCTCCAACTCAGTCATCACGTTGGCTGATGACAATAGTGGTAGGCCTGATTAACAATGAGATAGCCTTCTACAGGGAGGGTGTGAGAGCCTGGCGGAGTGGTGCCAGGAAAATAACCTCTCCCACAATGTCAACAAAACTAAAGAGCTGATCTGGGACTACAGGAGACCGCAGAGACAACACGCCCCCATTCACATCGACGTGGCCCCAATGGAGGGTAAAAAGCTTCAAGTTCCTTGGGATGCATATCACAGAGGACCTGAAATGGTCCCACCACACACCACCGTGGTGAAGAAGGCACAACAGTGCCTCTTCAACCTAAGGAGACAAATTCAGCTTGGCCCCTAACAGTAGGTGTTGACCAGAAGAGGAGCCTCCGCTTTACAACCCTTCGCTCCAAAATAAACCTATTCAAGTAAGTAAATACATTTGGAATTAAAAAACAACAACAATGTATTATTAGCTAGCTAGCTACAGCAGGCAACTGTGTGTAGGCTAATGAGCTGCTAGCTAGCCAGCTAGACAATTTTACATACTATAGCTAAGTGAAATATAATCAGCTAGCTAACTTCATATTAGCTTGTTATCTTGATGTAGGCCTATTTATCATTATAAATTAAAAAGTCATACTCCAAATTTCAACAGGGTGAAAGGATGTTCTGCTCCAGCTGTCAGAAAAGAGTAGGTGTTAGATAGTTAGATAGGGTAGGTTGTGGGATGACAGTGCATATTAAAATATTCCACAGTTCTAGTCCTTGATAAGAAAACCATGAAGACAGATAGAGATAATAGTCAGGGCTGTCTAATTGTAATATAATGTTGTCTGTCCTCAGATATGGAGAGCTGCGAAACAAAACACTGTCTGCAGATGAAGAGGTCCCAGTGAATGTCCCAAGAACCTGCTTGCACTTCCTTGGATACCATGGGTTGTATATGTTAGCACATGTTGTATACAACAATACAGTTAAAAGTCACACACAATTTAGGCTACAAACTTATTACAACTGTAGCAGGCCAATCCTTCTCCTGGAGGTATGCTGGTTGTGCCGGCTTCTGTTCAAGCCCAGCACTAACACATTTGATTCAAATGATCTAACCTAATGAGTTGATAATAATGTTTATTATTGGTGGGCTGGAATAGAAGTCTGCTCACCCAGTAGATCAGGGAGTGGATCAAGGTTGGCCACATCTGGTATAGACTTTTTTTGTTCACCTGAAATTATGCTTTCGTAATAATAGCCTACTTACTAAGATGTCTAATATTTACAAACAAGTTAGCTAATTTGTACATTTTGAAATGATATGTTGATTTGTAAAAATGTTATTGAAGTGTTTAAACTTGTTTTAATTGTTAATTTAAAAACATTATTCAAGATGAACTAGTGTCAATGTTCATTAATCACAGATCATAGTTCTACAATAAAAAGGTGTGTTTTTCAACTGAAACGTACGTTTTTGTCCAGTTGTGAGAACTCTTTATTCGCTTGTCATTGTCTCAGGATATCAGCCATGGGAACCCATTTTTGCAGCTTATTATAATGGCATGCATTACCAATACAGCCATAGACCTACAGTATGATGGCATTACTGGTCTAATGGGCATATGCAATCAATGTGCCCCTTGTCATTGTACATCTGAAACTCACAAATCATCTCCATATCGTTGAGATACAGTGGGGGAAAAAAGTATTTAGTCAGCCACCAATTGTGCAAGTTCTCTCACTTAAAAAGATGAGGCCTGTAATTTTCATCATAGGTACACTTCAACTATGACAGACAAAATGAGGAAAAGAAATCCAGAAAATCACATTGTAGGATTTTTTATGAATTTATTTGCAAATTATGGTGGAAAATAAGTATTTGGTCAATAACAACAGTTTATCTCAATACTTTGTTATATACCCTTTGTTGGCAATGACAGAGGTCAAACGTTTTCTGTAAGTCTTCACAAGGTTTTCACACACTGTTGCTGGTATTTTGGCCCATTCCTCCATGCAGATCTCCTCTAGAGAAGTGATGTTTTGGGGCTGTCGCTGGGCAACACGGACTTTCAAAGATTTTCTATGGGGTTGAGATCTGGAGACTGGCTAGGCCACTCCAGGACCTTGAAATGCTTACGAAGCCACTCCTTCGTTCGGGCGGTGTGTTTGGGATCATTGTCATGCTGAAAGACCCAGCCACGTTTCATCTTCAATGCCCTTGCTGATGGAAGGAGGTTTTCACTCAAAATCTCACGATACATGGCCCCATTCATTCTTTCCTTTACACGGATCAGTCGCCCTGGTCCCTTTGCAGAAAAACAGCCCCAAAGCATGATGTTTCCACCCCCATGCTTCACAGTAGGTATGATGTTCTTTGGATGCAACTCAGCATTCTTTGTCCTCCAAACACGACGAGTTGAGTTTTTACCAAAAGTTCTATTTTGGTTTCATCTGACCATATGACATTCTCCCAATCCTCATCTGGATCATCCAAATGCTCTCTAGCAAACTTCAGACAGGCCTGAACATGTACTGGCTTAAGCAGGGGGACACGTCTGGCACTGCAGGATTTGAGTCCCTGGCGGCGAGTGTGTTACTGATGGTAGGCTTTGTTACTTTGGTCCCAGCTCTCTGCAGGTCATTCACTAGGTCCCCGTGTGGTTCTGGGATTTTTGCTCACCGTTCTTGTGATCATTTTGACCCCACGGGGTGAGATCTTGCGTGGAGCCCCAGATCGAGGAAGATTATCAGTGGTCTTGTATGTCTTCCATTTCCTAATAATTGCTCCCACAGTTGATTTCTTCAAACCAAGCTGCTTACCTATTGCAGATTCAGTCTTCCCAACCTGGTGCAGGTCTACAATTTTGTTTCTGGTGTCCTTTGACAGCTCTTTGGTCTTGGCCATAGTGGAGTTTGGAGTGTGACTGTTTGAGGTTGTGGACAGGTGTCTTTTATACTGATAACAAGTTCAAACAGGTGCCATTAATACAGGTAATGAGTGGAGGACAGAGGAGCCTCTTAAAGAAGAAGTTACAGGTCTGTGAGAGCCAGAAATCTTGCTTGTTTGTATGTGACCAAATACTTATTTTCCACCATAATTTGCAAATAAATTCATAAAAAATCCTACAATGTGATTTTCTGGATTTTTTCCCCTTATTTTGTCTGTCATAGTTGAAGTGTACCTATGATGAAAATTACAGGCCTCTCTCATTTTTTTAAGTGAGAGAACTTGCACAATTGGTGGCTGACTAAATACTTTTTTCCCCCACTGTAGCTATATGTTCTCAGTTTTAAATAACATAAGCCAGATTTTTTTATGTATATATTTTTTTACATGAAATTGTTAAGTGCAAATCCAACCCTTGTATTTGATATAGGTACAGTACATGAAAATAAGGAGCTTACAATTTGTAGACGGGGCGTGCGGAGCGTTAATTCTACCTCTTTTTTGCTGAGAATTACTTTAGAATATAGAGACAATCTGAAGGTCAATGGCATAGAGAAGGATTGCAGGTGTAACAGGGTTGAAATAGACATCCTTAGTTGTATGAGTTGTCATAATTAAGCAGACAGGTTATGATATATATGTATTTATAGTTGTAGAGCCCCTTGCTGTATTATTTGAGTAACTAGGGCTATCTTCTGTATACGACCCCTACCTTGTCACAACACAACTGATTGGCTCAAACGCATTAAGAATAAATACATTCCACAAATTATGTTTTAACACGGCACACCTGTTAATTGAAATGCATTCCAGGTGACTTCCTCTTGAAGCTGGTTGAGAGAATGCCAAGAGTGTGCAAAGCTATCATCAAGGCAAAGGGTGGCTACTTTGAAGAATCTCAAATATATTTGTTTTTTTGGTTACTACATGATTCCATACATGTTATTTCATAGTTTTGGTGTCTTCACTATTATTCTACAATGTAGAAAATAGTAAAAATAAAAATAAACTTGATTGAGTAGGTGTCCAAACTCTTGACTGGTACTGTGTGTATATATATATATATATACATACACACACACATACACACACACACACACACACATACACACACACACAGTGGCAAGAAAAAGTATGTGAACCCTTTGGAATTACCTGGATTTCTGCATAAATTGGTAATAAAATTTGATCTGCTCTTCATCTAAGTCACAACAATAGACAAACAGTCTGCTTAAACTAACACACAAACAATGTGTTTTCATGTCTTTATTGAACACACCGTCTAAACATTCACAGTGTAGGGTGGGAAAAGTATGTGAACCCTTGGATTTAATAACTGGTTGACCCTTCTTTGGCAGCAATAAACTCAACCAAACGTTTTCTGCAGTTGCAGATCAGACTTGCACAGCGGTCAGGAGGAATTTTGGACCATTCATCTTTACAAAACTGTTTCAGTTCAGCAATATTCTTAGGATGTCTGGTGTGAACCGCTCTCAAGGTCATGCCAGAGCATTATAAATCAGGTTGAGGTCAGGACTCTGACTGGGCCACTGCAGAAGGTGTATTTTCTTCTGTTAAAGCCATTCTGTTGTTGATTTACTTCTGTGTTTTGGGTAGTGGTCCTGTTGCATCACCCAACTTCAGTTGAGCTTCAATTGGCGGACAGATAGCCTTACATTCTCCTGCAAAATATATTGATAAACTTGGGAATACATTTTACGTCCATGATAGCAAGCTGTCCTGGCCCTGAGGCAGCAAAGCAGCCCCAAACCAAAATGCTCCACCATACTTTACAGTTTACAGGGATGAGGTTTTGATGTTGGTGTGCTGTGCCTTTTTTTTCACCACACATAGTGTTTTGTGTTCCTTCCAAACAACTCAACTTTAGTTTCATCTGTCCACAGAACATTTTGGCAGAAGTGCTGTGGAACATCCAGGTGCTCTTTTGCGAACTTCAGATGTGCAGCAATGTTTGTTTTGGACAGCAGTGGCTTCTTACAGGGTGTCCTCCCATGAACACCATTCTTGTTTAGTGTTTTACGTATCGTATACTCATCAACAGAGATGTTAGCATGGTCCAGAGATTTCTGTAAGTCTTTAGCTGACACTAGGAATCTTCTTAACCTCAATGAGCATTCTGCGCTGTGCTCTTGCAGTCATCTTTGCAGGACGGCCACTCCTAGGGAGAGTAGCAACAGTGCTGAACTTCCTCCATTTATTGACAATTTGTCTTACCGCGGACTGATGAGCATCAAGGCTTTTAGAGATACTTTTGTAACCCTTTCCAGCTTAATGTAAGTTAACGATTCTTAATTTTAGGTCTTCTGAGATCTCTTTTGTTCGAGGCATGGTTCACATCAGGCAATGCTTCTTGCGAATAGCAAACTCACATTTTGTGAGTGTTTTTTATAGGGCAGGGCAGCTCTAACCAACATCTCCAATCTCGTCTCATTGATTGGACTCCAGGTTAGCTGACTCCTGACTCCAATTAGCTTTTGGAAAAGTCATTAGCCTAGGGGTTCACATACTTTTTCCAACCTACACTGTGAATGTTTAAATTAAAGAAAACGAAAAATACAATAATTTGTGTGTTATTAGTTTAAGCACACTGTGTTTGTCTTTTGCTGTGACTAAGATCAGATCAAATATTATGACTAATTTATGCAGAGGGTTCACATACTTTTTCTTGCCACTGTATATGTACGCATGATCACTCAGCATCCAGTCAAAAGGGTTGTTAAACCTTGATGGAGATTGCATGGTGGGTTTGCAGTTTACACAGTGTTGTGTATGTATTTGGAGAATAAACCGTGAAAGAGAAGAGCACCGTGTCCTTTGTCGATGAGCCATATGAGAGAGGTTACACAGAGATGTTGGTGTTGATGGTGGGGGAAGAGAAATTTGCTAGTCAAAAACCACAATTTCCTTTACCATGTACCATTCATTTCTGATTGAATTAACTGAATCAATGTTATGAAACAGGTACACTATATACACAAAAGTATGTGGACACCCCTTCAAATTAGTGGATTTGTCTATTTCAGCCACACACATTGTTGACAGGTGTATACAATCGAGCACACAGCCATGCAATCTCCATAGCCAACATTGTCTGGGGCTGTTTTTCATGATTCGGGCTAGGCCTCTTAGTTCCGGTGAAGGGAAATCTTAACACTACAGCATGCAATCACATTCTAGATGGTTCTGTGCTTCCAACTTTGTGGCAACAGTTTGGGGAAGGCCCATTCCTGTTTCAGCATGACAAAGCCCCCGTGCACAAAGCGAGGTCCATACAGAAATGGTTTGTCGAGATCGGTGTGGAAGAACATGACTGGTCTGCACCGTGCCCTGATCTCAACGCCATCGGTACACCTTCGGGATGAATTGGAACGCCAACGGCGGGCCAGGCCTAATCGCCCGACATCAGTGTCCAACCTCACTAATGTTCTTGCGGCTGAATGGAAGCAAGTCTCCGCAGCAATGTTCCAACATCTAATGTAAAGCCTTCCCATAAGAGTGGAGGCTGTTATAGCAGCAAAGGGGGGGACCAACTCCATATTGATGCCTATGATTTTGGAATGTCCACATACTTTTGGTCATGTGTAATACATTATTTGTTGTTTAGTTCCTGGATGTCGTACTAAATGGGCCCATAATGAAAATCTTCAGAAAATGGGCGTGGCGTCACATCGTTTCCAGAGCTGAAGAAAATGGCGGAAAATATGCCGTCGAAGTACAACGAGAGCGGAAACAAATTCATTGTTTTAACTAGTTATGGCAAATGTTAAGAAAATGTTTAGCAATATAATAAAGTAATGACTTTTCAAATAAGTTACCTTACACGTTATATTGGATGACAATGTGTTAGCTACGCTGTCCTTACGACCCACATAGAGTATCATTACAGCAGTATGTACCGGTATGTTAGTTGGCTACTTATACATCAAACTTGCCAATATATTAACTATAGTCTAACTAACTACACAACGTTTATTGACTTGATTATTCCCGTCATTCTTAGTGGTATAGTCGTTGTGCGTTTCAATGGACATTCTGGTGCTTTCGAAAATGTGATATGGCTATCTACTCCGATTTCAGAGCGCAGAATAATGAATTTACGAGTGCTCAACACCGTTGAATATGGCCGTGTCAGTAAACGTTGGCAAAAACAACGCGTAATTAAACTGCTAGGGCGAGTAAAATGGCCAGAGTTGTCTATTTGTGTCTGGAAGTAGCTAGACAACGTTAGCTTGGGTGCTTGACTGCAGTTGTAAGTGTAACAGTATAGCTTCCGTCCCTTTCCTCGCCCCTACCTGGGCTCGAACCAGGGACCAATCTGACAACACTCTGAATTTACAAACGGACAATCTGACAACACTCTGAATTTACAAACGGACAATCTGACAACACTCTGAATTTACAAACGGACAATCTGACAACACTACGAGCGCACTACACATTGAATTTGAGAACACACCCGAAGTTGTAAGCAAGAGGTGGCAGAGCAACAGCATCAACTTCCGGTAGACATGCGAAGAGCTAGTACGCTCAACTGAAAACATACTGTTCTATACTAAAATGAACTAGTAGTATATACTCATTAAGTATGCAGTATGAGTATTAGAACACAGCTCCTGTGTATTCTGCACCAGGATCAGGGAACTCCTGTTGTATACATGACACGTTCTATTGGCAGAACACTGTTTCTATGGTATCATGTAAAGGGTTGTTTATTCTACATGGACCTGATACTACATTTAAAAGTGATCAAAACACAGTTTAGAATCTCTTGTTAAATGTTACTCAATGTGTATTTATTTCTTGTGTTATTTTTCTAAGCATTGTTAGGAATAAGCAAGAATTTCACTGTTAGTCTACACCTGTTGTTTACAAAGCATGTGACACGTTTTTTATTTTATCTACATTAATTCATCAATTGTATTCTTCTCATATTACTCTGTAGGCTACTTACCTCTTCAAAGCTTCCTCCAGCATCTCAGCATACATGTGCCTGTAGGTATTGAACGCAACCTTTGTTTGTTGTGATTGACCTGGGGGAAACCATACCCCCAAGCCAACTCACATTTAGCTTCTGCCAGTATTTCTTGAGGAGCAAGACAAAAAAATAGAGGCCAAATCAGCGGGTGCAGTTTATAATGTTGGTTTTGTTTGTGGTCTTGTGATACATTTTCACATCAAGCCAATTTGAAAACTTTAAAGAAGGCATGGGTAGAAATAAATTAATACACAGATACGAATATCATTTGATGTACACTACCGTTCAAAAGTTTGGGGTCACTTAGAAATGTCATTATTTTTGAAAGAAATAGACAAAACATTTGCTTTAAAATAACATCAGAAATACAGTGTAGACATTGTTAATGTTGTAAATTACTATTGTAGCTGGAAACGGCAGATTTGTTTAAGGAATATCTACAGAGGCCCATTATCAGCAACTATCACTCCTGTGTTCCAATGGCACATTGTGTTAGCTAATCCAAGTTTATCATTTTAAAAGGCTAATTGATCATTAGAAAACCCTTTTGCAATTATGTTAGCACAGCTGAAAACTGTTGTGCTGATTAAATAAGCAATAAAACTATGACCCCAAACTTTTGAACGGTAGTGTGTCTCTTAAATTACTGTGTTTTCATTCATTTTATTACATAATCTTGATGTCCAGTCTAAAACAGAAAAAGTGGACACCCATGCATACCCCCACAAGACATGCCACCAGAGGTCTCTTCACAGTCCCCAAGTCCAAAACAAACTATGGGACGTGCACAGTACTACATAGAGCCATGTCTACATTGAACTATATTCCACATCAAGTAACTCATGCAAGCAGTAACGTTTGATAAAAAAAACTGGTAAAAATACACCTGATGGAAAAGCGGGGACTGTGAAGCAACACAAACATAGACACAGACACAGACACATGCATACACACACAATAACATACGTACTATACATACACATAGATTTAGAACTGTGGTAGTGGTGGAGTAGGGGACTGAGGGCACACAATGTGTTGTGAAATCTGTGAATGTATTGTATATTTTTAAATTGTATAAACTGTCTTAATTTTGCTGGACCCCAGGAAGAGTTGGGGATCCATAAGAATGGGGGATCCATAAGGTCAGCCAACAATGATGAAAAAAATATTTTCAATATTTTACAATAACCTTGACAAGTATGAAATGTATCAGTTTATTTGTTTAGTAGTCAAACGCCAAGGCACTACATTTTATTTTAAAGCTAGTCTGAGATTTGGGAAGCTGTTACATGTGAAGTGGTTACATGGTACATGTTATTTCAGTTCCTGCCTCATGCGCTCAGTTGTCCATCTTCATCATAACCCGAAATATACGTTTTTAATATCCTTTACAAATAACAAGAATGCAAACACCACAAAAATGATTGGATACAGTCTATCACAGTGCCATCCGTTTTGTCACCAAAGCCCAATATACTACCCACCACTGCGATCTGTATGCTCTCGTTGGCTGGTCCTCGCTACATATTCATCGCCAAACCCACTGACTCCAGGTCATCTACAGTGAGGGAAAAAGTATTTGATCCCCTGCTGATTTTGTACATTTGCCCACTGACAAAGAAATGATCAGTCTATAATTTTAATGGTAGGTTTACTTGAACAGTGAGAGACAGAATAACAACAAAAAAATCCAGAAAAACGCATGTGAACAAATGTTATAAATTGATTTGCATTTTAATGAGGGAAATAAGTATTTGACCCCTCTGCAAAACATGACTTACTACTTGGTGGCAAAACCCTTGTTGGCAATCACAGAGGTCAGACGTTTCTTGTAGTTGGCCACCAGGTTTGCACACATCTCAGGAGGGATTTTGTCCCACTCCTCTTTGCAGATCTTCTCCAAGTCATTAAGGTGTCGAGGCTGACGTTTGGCAACTCGAACCTTCAGCTCCCTCCACAGATTTTCTATGGGATAAAGGTCTGGAGACTGGCTAGGCCACTCCAGGACCTTAATGTGCTTCTTCTTGAGCCACTCCATTGTTGCCTTGGCCGTGTGTTTCGGGTCATTGTCATGCTGGAATACCCATCCACGATCCATTTTCAATGCCCTGGCTGAGGGAAGGAGTTTCTCACCCAAGATTTGACGGTACATGGCCCTGTCCATTGTCCCTTTGATGCGGTGAAGTTGTCCTGTCCCCTTAGCAGAAAACACCCCCAAATCATAATGTTTTCACCTCCATGTTTGACGGTGGGGATGGTGTTCTTGGGGTCATAGGCAGCATTCCTCCTCCTCCAAACACGGCGAGTTGAGTTGATGCCAAAGAGCTCCATTTTGGTCTCATCTGACCACAACACTTTCACCCAGTTGTCCTCTGAATCATTCAGATGTTCATTGGCAAACTTCAGACGGGCATGTATATGTGCTTTCTTGAGCAGGGGGACCTTGCTGGCGCTGCAGGATTTCAGTCCTTCACGGCGTAGTGTATTACCAATTGTTTTCTTGGTGGCTATGGTCCCAGCTGCCTTGAGATCATTGACAATATCCTCCTGTGTAGTTCTGGGCTGATTCCTCACCGTTCTCATGATCATTGCAACTCCACAGGTTCTGAAACGTCTGACAACATCTCAAGACATCTTTCAGGAAGTTAAAGCTTGGTCACAAATGGGTCTTCCAAATGGACAATGACCCCAAGCATACTTCCAAAGTTGTGGCAAAATGGTTTAAGGACAACAAAGTCAAGGTGTTGGAGTGGCCATCACAAAGCCCTGACCTCAATCCTATAGAAAATTTGTGGGCAGAACTGAAAAAGTGTGTGCGAGCAAGGAGGCCTACAAATCTGATCAGTTACACCAGCTCTGTCAGGAGGAATGGGCCAAAATTCACCGAACTTATTGTGGGAAGCTTGTGGAAGGCTACCCAAAACTTTTGACCCAAGTTAAACAATTTAAAGGCAATGCTACCAAATACTAATTGAGTGTATGTAAACTTCTGACCCACTGGGAATGTGATGAACGTAATAGAAGCTGTTTTTCTCACATTGGCTGCGGTGAAGGTGAGCCCGCAGGTTTTGGTAGCGGGCCGTGTCGGTGGCACTGTATTGTCCTCAAAGCGAGCAAAGAAGTTGTTTAGTTTGTCTGGGAGCAGGACGTCATGGTCCGCGACGGGGCTGGTTTTCTTTTTGTAGTCCGTGATTGACTGTAGACCCTGCCACATTCCTCTTGTGTCTGAGCCATTGAATTGTGACTCTACTTTGTCTCTATATTGACGCTTAGCTTGTTTGATTGCCTTGCGGAGGGAGTAGCTGCACTGTTTGTATTCAGTCATGTTTCCGGTAGCCTTTACCTGGTTAAAAGCAGTGGTTTGCGCTTTCAGTTTTGCGCGAATGCTGCCATCAATCCATGGTTTCTGGTTGGGAAGGTTTTGATATTTGCTATGGGTACAACATCACCAATGCATTTGCTAATAAACTCGCCACCGAATCAGCGTATACATCAATGTTGTTGTCAGATGCTATCCGGAACATATCCCAGTCCACGTGCTCAAGCAATCTTGAAGCATGGAATCAGATTGGTCGGTCCAGCGTTGAACAGACCTGAGAACGGGTGTTTCCTGTTTTAGTTTCTGTTTGTAGGCTGGGAGCAACAAAATGGAGTCATGGTCAGACTTGCCGAAAGGAGGGCGGAGAATAGCCTTGTATGCATCACGGAAGTTGGAATAACAGTGGTCCAGGATTTTACCAGCCTGGGTGGCACATTCGATATGCTGGTAAAATTTCGGGAGCCTTGTTCTTAAATTAGCCTTATTAAAATCCCCAGCCACAATAAATGCAGCCTCAGGATATGTGGTTTCCAGTTTACATAGAGTCCGATGAATTTCTTTCAGTGCCGCCGATGTATCAGCTTGAGGGGGGATGTACACGGCTGTGATTATAATCGAGGAGAATTCTCTTGGTAGATAATGCGGTCTGCATTTGATTGTAATGAATTCTATGTCAGGTGAACAAAAGGACTTGAGTTCCTGCACGTTGTTATGATCACACCACGCCTCGTTAATCATAAGACACACACCCCCACCCTTCTTCTTACCAGAGAGATGTTTGTTTCTGTCGGCGCTGATGCGTGGAGAAACCAGGTGGCTGTACCGACTCAGATAACGTGTCCTGAGTGAGCCATGTTTCCGTGAAGCAAAGAACGTTGCAGTCTCGGATGTCTCTCTGAAAGGCAACCCTCGATCGGATTTCGTCTACTTTGTTGTCAAGAGACTGTACATTGGCGATTAAAATACTCGGGAGAGGTGCACGATGCGCCCGTCGACGTAGCTTGACCAAAAGACCGGCGCTGCTTCCCTCTTCTCCGGCGCCGCCGTTGTTTTGAGTAGCCACGTGCTATCCAGTCTATTGTTGTGTTTGGGTTAACGAAAGGAGAATCCTCTTTGGGAAAGTCGTATTCCTGGTTTCTATTTGTCAACAACCTAAGCCAACCTAAGCCAACCCCATCTATTTTGTCCCATAGTTCCAGGTGTCAGTTTTGTTTCTTAACAACCAACCCCTCTATACCTTCAAAATATGGTTATAACTATTTATTCAATATCAAAGATTGTCAGTCCTTGCGTCTAGAGCACTGTCTTTGAATTTAAGAGGGGTTACATTTCCCTAGTGTGGAGAACAATGACTTGCATACATCATAGAGAATCATTTTAAGATACAATCTAAACAGATGTGAAATATCTTTAAAATAACCAAATAGCGTGTGTTCAGCTGTTTAAAAAACGTATTTGGGATCGGTGTCCAGTCCATGGAACGATTGAGCTAACGTAGGCTAATGCGATTAGCATGTAACAAGAACATTTCCCGGGACATAGACATATCTGATATGGGTAGAAAGCTTAAATTCTTGTTAATCTAACTGCACTGTCCAATTTACAGTAGCTATTACAGTGAAATAATACAATTTTATTGTTTGAGGAGACTGCACAATGTTGAACATGGAAAGTTATTAATAAACAAATTAGGCACATTTGGGCAGTCTTGATACAACATTTTTAACAGAAATGCAATGGTTCATTGGATCCGTCTAAAACTTTGCACGTACACTAATGCCATCTAGTGGCCAAAATCTAAATTGCGCCTGGGCTGGAATTGCACATTATGGCCTTTCTCTTGCATTTCAAAGATGGTACAAAAAAATTACAAAAGAACAGATTTTTTTTTCTTTGTATTATTTTTTACTAGATCTATTGTTATATTCTCCTACATTCCTTTCACATTTCCACAAACTTCAAAGTGTTTCCTTTCAAATGGTACCAAGAATGTGCATTTCTTGCTTCAGGGCCTGAGCTACAGGCAGTTAGATTTGGGTATGTCATTTTAGGCTAAAAAATAATAAAAAAGGGGCGGATCTTTAAGAGGTTGCTGGTGTACAAAACCAAAAGTAAAAAGACACAAAAACAAATCTTAAACACCCACCCCAGTAGAAATCCACTTTTTCAGAGCTGAAAGACGATGGCCAGAGCTTACCCATGATGTTCAACCGAAAGGTTGCTGGATCGAATCCCCGAGCTGACAAGGTAAACATCTGTCGTTCTGCCCCTGAACAAGGCAGTTAACCCACTGTTCCCCGGTAGGTCGTCATTGTAAATAAGATTTTGTTCTAAACTGACTTGCCTAGTTAAATAAAGGTAGCACAACGATGTAAGTCAAAGTATGATCATATTTAGGACTGCAAATTCGTGCCAGTGACTTGTAAATTATTTTTGGCCTACGTTTTGTTTCAGGACTGGGTTTTATTTGATTAATAAACAATGCTATGCTGGTGTGTGGCGAATCACGCCTGAACTGGGCAATATAATAGATTATTTTTGGCCACAGCAAAGACGGTCGATAAATGAAGATAGTTCACTCAGGCGTTTTATCATAGAGAAAACATTTCTACATTTGTGTCTCCCATAGACACAAATGCAATAACAACTGGGTTTAGTCTACTTACTTTATTGAACTGAAAAAAAAAACAGCGAATGGGGTGTCTCGCTTCCTCTTCCGTCTCTGGCTGCTTGAGCCATGGAGCAAATTAAAATAGTTTTTTTGTTGCATGGCTCGGTGCAGGGTTGCTCATTTTTCACCATTCCATTGATAAAAAAATATAATCTACACACAACAGGGGCACCGGGCCATGCAAATCGAACTCATCCATTGCTTCAATAGTTAGGCTAACCGTATAACCCGAGTTTATGTTGTTTCTGTTTCTATGGCAGATTCATATTGTCCGTGTGCGTGTCCAAATATTAATGACGTCTGGAATCCGACACATTAACTGGAATTATCAAAAGGCAAGGAGAGTCAGACAAACCTCAACTCAACTCCTCGTATTCACGGTGTAGCTGGGACGGACTCATCTCATGAGAGGTAGGCTGGTAGTCTTTTTCTGAAATAATTATTTTCTCCGGATTTACAGTATGCCTGTCTTAACTGAAATGGTGCTCACATAACTTTCATTAGCTGTGTAAGGTTAGCATGCTATCTTTTTACATTGACAGCTGTCAATCAGTGCCTTATTTGTTATAAACTGGTTGTTTCGAGCCCTGAATGCCGATTGTCTAAAAGGTATTGTCTAAAACTTGTTTATTCTTGTCTATGAAATAGTAAAGAAAACTGTTCTTTAAAACACAAGTTCTTTATTGAAGTAAACCGCTCTTCCACTCCTCTGCGCGGGCGGCGCGTCCCCAGAGTGGTCAAGTGTCCTCCGATACAATATGCCACTTCCGTCTTATCAAGATATCCCGTTTCCCTTATGATAAAACAATAACAATTCTTTATAAATCCTGGCTACACTTCTTTGCATAGTGAACACTGCATTTCAATAACACATGTATACTTCCTCAATCCGCCTCTGAGGTGCTTTTACTTCTCTACCTGACCGTCTCATTTCAACAGGCTGCCCTGCTGGATCTGACACAGGTGTGTCTGGGCTTGACGTTGTCTGACCTGTAATGTCACTCTCAAGTGTCTCCTGTTTCTCCTGTATGTAACTCCCTCAGGTGTCATTACATCATGTGACCTGGTTGCCACTGTTTTCACCACACAGTCCTCAACGCTCCATGTTTTACCATCATGCATTTTCACCCTATCATTTGAACTGAGTGCACTTTGGACCCTTTGTCATAGTACCTTATGCGTTCACTCTGATCTCTCCGTTTTGTTAAGAAAGACCTTGTCAACCTTCTCTGTTTCTAGGATTACTGGCAACCTAGTTTTGAGTTTCCTGTTGAACAACAGCTCTGCAGGAGACATAGCATGTTTTAGTGGAGTAGCCCTGTAGTTTAACAAAGCAAGATATGGATCTGTCTTGAGAGTTTTCTTAAGCAGTAGCTTCACTGTTTAGACAACAGTTCTTGACTAACCCATGATTAGACTGTTGGCACAGTGGGCTGGATGTGACACGCTTGAACCCGTACAGTTTAGTAAAATCACTGAAAGCTGAACTGTGAGGCGTTGTCCTTACGGACTACCTCTGCGACCCCATGACGAGCAAAGAATGAGCTAATGTGAGTTATCACCAGACTAGCAGTAGTGTCCTTCAGCAAAGCTCTCTGGGTAATGAGAGCAATAGTCCATCAGTAGAACATAGTTCTTGCCCTCAAGAGAACAGAGATCTATTCCTACTTTGCCACATTGTTTCAATACCTCTTTTTCCTCAACCTATATTGGCTCTTTGGTCTACTTTGACCTGTATTTATCAGACTCATAATTCTACTATTTGTATGCAATTGCATCACTGTCAATTACATACTTTTATTTTGAAGGCAAACTGCAAATCCCACTATTGTGTCTAATCCTTATTGTGGCTAGCTTCACAACACATAACCCGGTCCGGTCGAGCCTCACTAGCCAGATGAAGGTAGCTGGCTGCTTATAACGTTAGCTTTGGGCAACAGGGTTAAGTAGCTGGCTAGCTATTTATTTTCATGAACTGAAGTTCAACAAGTGGCAACCTAGCTAATATTTACTCACAAGGATTCCTAAATCATTGTTAAGAATAATGAAAATGACTGCAGTTTCTACTGGTCATTGTTTTCAGGCTGGTTGCATGGGTGCTAGCTAGGTACCAAGCTAAAGCTAACTACCCTAGAAGTTGTGGTCGAACAAATGATGCTTTATTACCAACGCGGTATTGTAAACACATGGTTCGTAGCCGGTGTTTGCTTGTTTGCAGACTTTTTTGTACAGCTTTGACAGTGCTACTGTATCATTTTTTACACGCAAAGACCCAAACTGCGTTCCAGCAGTGACGCTATTACTGTGTAACTCCGGTAGGGCAACATCTGAAAAATACCACACTTAGTAGTGTGTACCGGTGCTCGTCCAGTCGCGAAAGCCAACATCACCCACGTCAGGGAACGATTGATTGTCAAGGGCAATGAATGCCATTATCTTGGCTTTAATGGATTTCGCCTTTGAGTTGTCTCGCTGAAATGTTCTTACTCTTTCAAATGACTGCTCAACTTGTTGTCTGCTCGATCCACACAGCAGACATTGTGTGGGCTAGGTTAGGAATGCTGTGTTGCACGTGTAGCGCAAAATGTTACGTGGCGTCATTACGTCAGGTACCTACGTTATATAGGTATGTACGTCAGCTTTGACATCGGTTTTGCACAAAGGGCGTTAAACTAGACATCGGGCCGATACCGATGTTGGTATTTTTAGCTAATATCGTGCGATTCTGATAGGTTCACTGATATATCGTGCATCCCTACTAAGAACAGCACTGTCCATTGACCGTATGATACTGAGTCACCTATCTAGCTTAATTGACACATTTGTATTGTTCTTTCTAGTGTCAATTCATTCTCACCAACTAACTTTTCTCAGTCCTGTGTCTCTCACCACATGACGATTCTATCTTGTATCAGCGAGTGTGCAATATGACTGAAATTACACAACTGACATTTCAGTTTCAAGTCCATAATAAATTCCTCAACAGTCCGTTTCATTCTGACATCTACTGTTTAAAACATACCTCTCAATGTCTCGTTTCTTCTGGGAGTACAAAAATACTGATATTTGGCTAATACTAGTTCATAACCTGCTTGCTCTTCATCCGTTAGCTGAATGCTGTTGTAGACATCAATGGCGTCCGAGGCAGCTACTGTGAGAAACAGTGCGACCTTCTGTGCATCGTCTTCTTCAGCCGCTCCTATCTCCGTCAGATAGAGGGTGACACACTGCTTCCATTGCTCTTCAACGTTGCCGTTAAGTTTCAGTTCTGTTGGAGGCTTTTTGCTGCTCCATGTCGTTAGCCAGCTAGCACTGCAAAACGACTATCTACATCCACTGCACGCTCCGTTAGCTCCGGAGTGGTTATTTTTACCCCAGTCTCGTTAGCCCAGTGGCTAGTTAGCTAAAGTTAGCTAGTTGACGTGTTGCCTCTTGGAGCCGTTCAACATTTTCGACCAAAACTCTATGATGGGTGAGTCAAAGGCGAGTTCTGTTACTCCTGGTACCATGTTGTATCTTCTTGTCTAAGAAATACTAAAGAAAACAACTGTTCTTTAAAACACAAGTTCCTCTTTATTCAAGTTAACCGTATTGTACAAGCATTGTGCAATTATTTGTGTAAAACTAACAGTAAAATACGACTCAGACTCATCCTCTGGCTTAAAAACATCAGCACGGTAGCTCAATGTAGGGTAGTTGCATGGTAAGAAATTGAAGAGGAAAAAAAACTGCTCAATCAAAACCGTAAAAGCAGAAGGCTTTTGACACACCCACTCTTTTCTACACGCCCACTACTTTCCCATTGACACACCCACTCCTTTCCACACTCCCACTACTTTCCCATTGACACACCCACTCTTTTCCACACGCCCACTACTTTCCCATTGACACACCCACTCTTTTCCACACACCCACTACTTTCCCATTGACACACCCACTCCTTTCCACACGCCCACTACTTTCCCATTGACACACCCACTCCTTTCCACACTCCCACTACTTTCCCATTGACACACCCACTCCTTTCCACACGCCCACTACTTTCCCATTGACACACCCACTCCTTTCCACACTCCCACTACTTTCCCATTGACACACCCACTCTTTTCCACACGCCCACTACTTTCCCATTGACACACCCACTCTTTTCCACACACCCACTACTTTCCCATTGACACACCCACTCCTTTCCACACGCCCACTACTTTCCTTTTGACACACCCACTCCTTTCCACACTCCCACTACTTTCCTTTTGACACACCCACTCTTTTCCACACACCCACTACTTTCTGCACGCACTGCACGCTCCGTTAGCTCCGGAGTGGTTATTTTTACCCCAGTCTCGTTAGCCCAGTGGCTAGTTAGCTAAAGTTAGCTAGTTGACGTGTTGCCTCTTGGAGCCGTTCAACATTTTCGACCAAAACTCTATGATGGGTGAGTCAAAGGCGAGTTCTGTTACTCCTGGTACCATGTTGTATCTTCTTGTCTAAGAAATACTAAAGAAAACAACTGTTCTTTAAAACACAAGTTCCTCTTTATTCAAGTTAACCGTATTGTACAAGCATTGTGCAATTATTTGTGTAAAACTAACAGTAAAATACGACTCAGACTCATCCTCTGGCTTAAAAACATCAGCACGGTAGCTCAATGTAGGGTAGTTGCATGGTAAGAAATTGAAGAGGAAAAAAAACTGCTCAATCAAAACCGTAAAAGCAGAAGGCTTTGACACACCCACTCTTTCTACACGCCCACTACTTTCCCATTGACACACCCACTCCTTTCCACACTCCCACTACTTTCCCATTGACACACCCACTCTTTTCCACACGCCCACTACTTTCCCATTGACACACCCACTCTTTTCCACACACCCACTACTTTCCCATTGACACACCCACTCCTTTCCACACGCCCACTACTTTCCCATTGACACACCCACTCCTTTCCACACTCCCACTACTTTCCCATTGACACACCCACTCTTTCCACACGCCCTACTTTCCCATTGACACACCCACTCTTTCCACACACCCACTACTTTCCCATTGACACACCCACTCCTTTCCACACGCCCACTACTTTCCCATTGACACACCCACTCCTTTCCACACGCCCACTACTTTCCCATTGACACACCCACTCCTTTCCACACGCCCACTACTTTCCCATTGACACACCCACTCCTTTCCACACTCCCACTACTTTCCTTTTGACACACCCACTCTTTTCCACACGCCCACTACTTTCCCATTGACACACCCACTCCTTTCCACACGCCCACTACTTTCCTTTTGACACACCCACTCCTTTCCACACTCCCACTACTTTCCTTTTGACACACCCACTCTTTTCCACACACCCACTACTTTCCCATTGACACACCCACTCCTTTCCACACGCCCACTACTTTCCTTTTGACACACCCACTCCTTTCCACACTCCCACTACTTTCCTTTTGACACACCCACTCTTTTCCACACACCCACTACTTTCCCATTGACACACCCACTCCTTTCCACACGCCCACTACTTTCCTTTTGACACACCCACTCCTTTCCACACTCCCACTACTTTCCATTTGACACACCCACTCCTTTCCACACGCCCACTACTTTCCATTTGACACACCCACTCCTTTCCACACGCCCACTAATTTCCATTTGACACACCCACTCTTTTCTACACGCCCACTTTTGACACACCCACTCGCCCATACTCAGGTCGCCATATTGCAGCTACCCCAATCTCCGAAATAGGTGCGGCAACTTCCTCTGAGGTGGGCGTTTAAGGATGGAATGCATAGAAATTGTGCACATAGAATGGATCTACTACATATCAGACTTGCTTTCAATGAGAATGACAGATAACCTGCTTGCTCTTCATCCGTTAGCTGAATGCTGTTGTAGACATCAATGGCGTCCGAGGCAGCTACTGTGAGAAACAGTGCGACCTTCTGTGCATCGTCTTCTTCAGCCGCTCCTATCTCCGTCAGATAGAGGGTGACACACTGCTTCCATTGCTCTTCAACGTTGCCGTTAAGTTTCAGTTCTGTTGGAGGCTTTTTGCTGCTCCATGTCGTTAGCCAGCT
This sequence comes from Brachymystax lenok tsinlingensis, assembly GCA_030435695.1. Lineage (NCBI taxonomy): Eukaryota > Metazoa > Chordata > Actinopteri > Salmoniformes > Salmonidae > Brachymystax > Brachymystax lenok. The sequence goes on from CM059815.1 coordinate 38,424,470, forward strand.
AGCACTGCAAAGCGACTATCTACATCCACTGCACGCTCCGTTAGCTCCGGAGTGGTTATTTTTACCCCAGTCTCGTTAGCCCAGTGGCTAGTTAGCTAAAGTTAGCTAGTTGACGTGTTGCCTCTTGGAGCCGTTCAACATTTTCGACCAAAACTCTATGATGGGTGAGTCAAAGGCGAGTTCTGTTACTCCTGGTACCATGTTGTATCTTCTTGTCTAAGAAATACTAAAGAAAACAACTGTTCTTTAAAACACAAGTTCCTCTTTATTCAAGTTAACCGTATTGTACAAGCATTGTGCAATTATTTGTGTAAAACTAACAGTAAAATACGACTCAGACTCATCCTCTGGCTTAAAAACATCAGCACGGTAGCTCAATGTAGGGTAGTTGCATGGTAAGAAATTGAAGAGGAAAAAACTGCTCAATCAAAACCGTAAAGCAGAAGGCTTTGACACACCCACTCTTTCTACACGCCCACTACTTTCCCATTGACACACCCACTCCTTTCCACACTCCCACTACTTTCCCATTGACACACCCACTCTTTCCACACGCCCACTACTTTCCCATTGACACACCCACTCTTTCCACACACCCACTACTTTCCCATTGACACACCCACTCCTTTCCACACGCCCACTACTTTCCCATTGACACACCCACTCCTTTCCACACTCCCACTACTTTCCCATTGACACACCCACTCTTTCCACACGCCCACTACTTTCCCATTGACACACCCACTCTTTTCCACACACCCACTACTTTCCCATTGACACACCCACTCCTTTCCACACGCCCACTACTTTCCCATTGACACACCCACTCCTTTCCACACGCCCACTACTTTCCCATTGACACACCCACTCCTTTCCACACTCCCACTACTTTCCTTTGACACACCCACTCTTTTCCACACGCCCACTACTTTCCCATTGACACACCCACTCCTTTCCACACGCCCACTACTTTCCTTTTGACACACCCACTCCTTTCCACACTCCCACTACTTTCCTTTTGACACACCCACTCTTTTCCACACACCCACTACTTTCCCATTGACACACCCACTCCTTTCCACACGCCCACTACTTTCCTTTTGACACACCCACTCCTTTCCACACTCCCACTACTTTCCTTTGACACACCCACTCTTTCCACACACCCACTACTTTCCCATTGACACACCCACTCCTTTCCACACGCCCACTACTTTCCTTTTGACACACCCACTCCTTTCCACACTCCCACTACTTTCCATTTGACACACCCACTCCTTTCCACACGCCCACTACTTTCCATTTGACACACCCACTCCTTTCCACACGCCCACTAATTTCCATTTGACACACCCACTCTTTTCTACACGCCCACTTTTGACACACCCACTCGCCCATACTCAGGTCGCCATATTGCAGCTACCCCAATCTCCGAAATAGGTGCGGCAACTTCCTCTGAGGTGGGCGTTTAAGGATGGAATGCATAGAAATTGTGCACATAGAATGGATCTACTACATATCAGACTTGCTTTCAATGAGAATGACAGATCTATAACATTTGGCCGGTCTCCCTCAAAGTTACATACTGGACCTGTGAGAAACTGGTCAAATGAAGATCCTACATCTGTAGCTATCTTAATAGGTCGCTCTGGATAAGAGCGTCTGTTATGACTAAAATCTAAAACGTAAGAGACTGTAATATACTGTATGCACAATGTGTGTGTGTTGGCAGTTCCCAAATTAATCTGTCTAATGATGAAATTTGATATTGAGACTAGTTGAAAGATTCTAGTATGTTCTACTAACAATACGGATGTGTTCATGTTCTTTGCTCAAATTCTATCAGTTTCTAGTTTACATGTCATAGACAACTCACCTGTTTGGTTGTTTTAGGGAACCATAATGCTGCCTGCTAAGGAGCTGCTGCTGCTGGCCACTCTGGAGGAGTTGACTGAGGGAGGAGGAAAGCTGGAGCAATTTCAGTGGTTCTTGACCAGCCTTCTGCCCATATTTCCTCCCATCCCAGAGAGCCAGCTGGATGACCCTGACAGGCAGGACACAGTGGATGAGATGGTGCAGAGCTTCGGCCCTGAGGACGCTGTGAAAATCACACTGAGGATCCTGAGGAATTTAAAACAGTTTGACCTTGCAGAAAAGTTAGAGATAAACCACAGACAAGTTACGCCATTCTCTAAAGGCTTACTGACTTCGCCTGGAGCAAGTGGAGACCAGGAGACCTATAATGACATTGAAGAAGGTGCAGGTGAAGAATATGACGTCATGTGCTATGATGACCTAGTTTGGGGGTCACCACAACCTCACATATGCATTCCTGAAGGAGCAGATGAAGAATATGAGACCTGTGATGTCATAGACATTATCGCCACTTCAGCTCCACCGCACATAACCATTCCTGAGAGAGGAGCAGGTGAAGTGCATGAGATCTATGCTAACATACAATTATGTCTGTCATTCAGTTTTATTTTCAACTGCTGAAAAAGTATGACAAATAATTTAACTTTATTTCCAAAACGCTATCCGCAATCTACATGTGTTTATAAAACATTACATTACTGAATTATTTAATTATTATTATTTGTGTGTCACAATGTATCATTTGTACTTTTCTTTATAAAATGTTTAGTTATTTGTTGCATTTGACTGTGTAAAACCTAGCAGAACTACTTATTTCTCTGAGTGAAGCAGATAGACAAAAAATAATCATATCTGAAATTAAACCATCAAGTGATAGATTTTAAACAAATACATGTCTGTCATTGAACAAACCCATGCAATGATTACATAGTGAAAAAAAACACATTTCTTTCATAATTTCTTTTAACAATAAAAGCTAATTTAACAACATTTCTGAAAATGGATATCTAGCGTTTTGGAATTTGGAACTCTTCAATAGTTCAACACTGATTATTCAGTAAGAAGACAGCTACTGCAAAACGATAACCTGTTCTCACTCTCTTTCTTGCTCACAGAAGGCCTTTACCCCAATATCAAACCTCAACTAAAAGGGATGCTGAAACGCAGTCTCTCATTAAACGATCTTCAAGTCAGAGTTTCCGGTGACAAAGGAGAATACATCAGCTTGATTAGCAGTTCTCTGAGTGCCTTGGACAAAAAGTGGTTGAGCAGCAAAACCACTGAAATGTGCCCCACAATGCCAACTGTTCCAGATCTGCTCCTCGCTACTCTAGTGATGCTAAACGCAGAAGAGTTTAAGAGATTTTTGAGTCACCTGGCTCACTGCCTGATGTCCATATTTCCTCCCATCCCATGGAACCAACTGGAGAACGCTGACACAAAGGTCACAGTGGATAAGATGGTGCAGAGCTACAGCCCCGAATATGCTGTGAAGATCACAGTGGTGATCCTGAAGATGATGAAGTGGTTTGATCTCGCTGAGAAGTTAAGGAATAATTACAGACTAGGTAATACAGCAAGACAAAACAATCTGTGCATTATGAGGACATTGTTACCAGAAAGCAACATTTGGCATAGGATGTCATGAAAGATTACGAACAGTAAGGAGGGAACAATCAAAAAATATGGAAGTTTATAATTGTGGTCAATAAAAGATTCACTCCTTTCCTTATAAGCAGGAGCGAGAAACACAAAACATCAATAAAAAAAAGGGGGGGGGGAATACCTAGTCAGTTGCACAACCTAAATGTGTCTTCTGCATTTATCCGAACCCCTCTGAATCAGAGCGGTGCGGGGGGCTGCCTTAATCAACATCCACAGCGCCCAGGGAGTAGTTGTTGTTGGGGGTGACGTGATGTGACTAGCATTAATGTCATGACTGCTATTCATCGAATAATTACCTACTACGTTTAATTATTACTCAATTAAATTAATCATGTAACAATTAACTCAGTAGGAATTTGGGGCACCGCGGGAAAAGTTTATTTAATGAGTTACCGTTTCATGAATTAACTCAAGAATATAGATATCATAACAGTCCTCAATCAATCCTTTCCTCATATCAGTCTCATTCTGAACGTCGTTGACTTCGTAAATCTGCACGAACCCTAACCTAAGTGAAGAATCAGCGATACACAAACTGGCTTAATTATTTATTTAATAACTAACTAAATAATCACACAGAAATACATAAACACAGACACGGTATAGGTTATTGATTACTAACATAATGCAATTAAAAGTCCCTAGCGGACTAACCCGATATGACGGCTTGTTACACAATGGAAAGGGGATGGGGAAAGATAAAGAGCGGGAGAGACAAAGAGATCGTACATACACTACCGTTCAAAAGTTTGGGGTCACTTAGAAATGTCCTTGTTTTTTAAAGAAAAGCACATTTTTTGTTCATTAAAATAATATAAAATTGATGAGAAATACAGTATAGACATTGTTAATGTTGTAAATGACTAGTAGCTGGAAACAGCAGATTGTTTTTAATGGAATATCTACATAGGCGTACAGAGGTCCATTATCACTCCTGTGTTGCAATGGCACGTTGTGTTAGCTAATCCAAGTTTATAATTTTAAAAGGGTAATTGTTCAAAATTGTGCACTCTCCTCAAACAATAGCATGGTATTATTTCACTATAATAGCTACTGTAAATTGGACAGTGCAGTTAGATTAACAAGAATTTAAGCTTTCTGCCAATATCAGATATGTCTATGTCCTGGGAATTTTTCTTGTTACTTACAACATCATGCTAATTGCATTAGCCTACGTTAGCTCAACCGTCCCGTGTTATGTTCAAGGTAAAATAATATGAAAAACATGGAAGTCGCTAAGTGTGTATGACATTTTACAATGGTGCTGCTTTTGTGTCTGGTTGACTACCACATGTTGCCTTTCCCACTCCCACTTACCTGTTATTAAAATGTTGTTATTATTGATACTTCTTTTCTCTGTCTCTCTTCTGATACTACAGGGACTAAAACAGCATGGAATGTGTCACCGAGCAGTCACACATCATCTTTGTCCAAGGGTAAAGAGAACAAGGAGCTTTTTGTTAAAAAAGAAAAAAAGAAAAATGTATATTGCAATTCAAAGCAACAAAGATGCCCTAGTCATGGTGAGGAGGAAAAGGGATGTTTGGGTTCACAGACACAATCATACCTAGTTCTGTCATTGGAACACATGTATGCAGTTAACTTGTTATTGTGTGTAAAATATGAATGATAATACATTTGGTCTTGGCATTTGGGCTTTTCTCTTTGGGGTGCTCTCCACACGAGAAAGATTTAAAATTGTTCTGATTTCTTTTTTTATAAAGGGACCCACAAAGCTGACTGTTACAGATCTGCTGCAGGTCACTCTGATGAAGCTGAGCAAAGAAATGTGGAGTATATTTACGTTTTTCCTAACTGGTAGCCTGCTGCCCGGCTTTCCTCCAATCTCAGACAGCCAGCTAAGATACGCTAACATAGAGGTCACAGTTGATAAGATGGTGCAGATCTTCGGCCCTGAAGGAGTTGTGAAGATCACACTGAGGATCCTGAGGAAGATGAATCTGCATAATATTGCCAATGAATTAAGAGAACACAGCAGAGGTAAGTGCAGGTTCTTAATCAGTGTGTTCAAACAAAGAGTGCCTCAGCTTCTTGACTTGTCTCATTATAGAATGTTCGTGAATATATAATGTTTATGCTCCAAGTTCCTCTTTGATAATGTATATCAGAAGCACAGGTAACACTTCTATAGAGGGTAACTACAGTGTTTGTCAATTCTCCCACCCCTCCCCTCTCAGTAATAGATTTAGAGGAAATACGAAGTTCCTCATGTCATCGTCCTGCTACCTCAGTTGTAGACTAATAACTAACTAAATACAATTTGCACTCTTCGCTATCTGTTTGTAGATTCTCCTCTCTTCCTGTAACCCAAATCTCCCTCTGTAGACCATGCCCTGCCATGCCTTCCCAGTCATCCTTTATCTAGCCGAACGATCAAAGGAAGAGGAGATCGAGGAACGTATCGAAGTTAATCTGCCTCAAAGCTTAACTGATACCAAGGAGGAGTTATTAAGGAATGTATTAGGAAAAGTCGACCAAGCCATGCGTATGACTGACCCTCTCCAGGTAATATAAGATCCTCACTGGCAAGAAAGAAAGAGAGAAGTTATAATACATATATTTTATCTATGGGTTCAATATCTACTGCTGTTGTTTTTACATTTTAGACATCTCCTGATAACCTGGAAACAGAGGTATATGACGAGAGCAGGGGAACATACCGGTAACTTGTTCATCTTTTCCATTTATATGAGAGGATAACGTGTCGAAATTGATACTTTTTAAGAATGTAAAATGAACATATCACGATGCCACGTCATTGTCATATGCTCTAAACAGGTTCAAGTGCTCCAGCGCAGGTCTGTTCCCAAGTGGTGTAACCGGCCTTGGGTTTGGGATGGAGGGGGAAGGAGAGGTGCTCTATAGGACAGTCCCCTGGGACAGGAGGCTTCTAGCACAGAGAGGCAAGAGGCCTGCAGGACCCCTGTTCAAATTCACATGCCTTAAAGGGTCTATCTGTCAACTACACCTCCCACACTGTGAGCTTCATTCTAGTAAGTGACGATTTCATGAAAGTCATAGTGCTTCAAGACCACTGTCATTCCGAAGGAGCCTATTGCCATAATTTATTGATATCTCATCATTTAGCTATTGTCATTCCTCATCATTGATAATCAAGTCGTCGAAATAAGCTCCACGCGTTCTCTTTCTTTCCCAGAGGGTGGATGTGACTTCCTGTCTGTAGCCCATGTGATGGATGACAGTTTGGAGTTTATCCGTGACGTTCAGATAACAGACAAACATGTCATATTAAACATCAATGGATTCTCTGCTTATGGCGTCGTCAAGGAAGATGACTCACCCACTGTCCCTATACGTTCACTTGTCTTGTTATTCTACAAACTCCCAGTTGTTCCTAAAAAGAGGTCCATCCTGAATGTGTTGTTGCTTCCCAGAAATGTTATGATCAGGGAGGGTAGGTGAAGAGATCAAAGATGTCAAACAATACTTTGGCTGGAATATTAATATTTTTGGTAACATTAATAGTCGGATAATGTTTTATAGTTTAAACTTTGGATAACAAAATGTGCTTTTATGAAAACATTCAAAGGTACAGGAGGAGTGGAAGAGAAGGAATGGAGACCAAGAAACCTACATTGAAACTAACGCTCACTGCCAACTAATCCCAAAGCAACAATACACCCTCTCCACTGATCTTACAGATGAACATCAAATAAGACCAAAGGTGATATCTGATGAGCGAGAGAGAGAATGAAAATATATTTGCACATTAAAATTATATAACTGACTAACTGTATTTTTCACCAGGATACAGCATTTCTGGATTTCGAATGCTATGAAAACTACATCCCAACATTTCAGTTGTTCTTACAAACTGTTGTTGAACAAGTTGATCTTCTCCTGAAAGAACATGATGGTGCAGAGTCTGTGTGGGATAGACTTGTCTGGCTTCCAGGTAACACAAGGTTGCTGTACTAGTATTGCAGTTGTTGTTATTGAATTAGTACATCTTTATATCATAAGTATTGGTTATAATGGACGCAGTCTTATATCATCGTTCTTTTCTCATTCGCAGTTTCACCAGAAACTGTGAATGAGTTTCACCAGATGATTTCAACAGAAATCATCTCTACAGGTAACTTGATATTCCACTGAGATTTACCATTATAAACCTCACAATTTAATGATTGCAATGATAAACAAAGACAGTATGGAATTAAATAAATCTGATTCGTAGTGCTCCTGTTGTGTAAAAATAATATTGACTTGAGGTCATAATTTATCTTCGATGTTTAGCATACATCTTGATTTTCTTCCGGGCCTCTCCCTGTAGCCCCTTCTGCCAATCCTCCTACTCTCTCAGGAGAGGACTTCATAACAAAACACAGAGTGAAATTGGAGGAACGCATGGGTGAATTGCAGCCCATACTCCTCAAGCTCCAGGACTGTAAAGTACTGAACGATGTGGAGCGAGAGAAGATTGACAACATAAGTTCACGGATCCAGAGAAACAAGGCCCTTCTGGACATGATTATGAGGAAGGGACCTCGTGCCCAGGAACAGTTCTACCAGGCCCTAAAAAAAGAGGACCCTTACCTGGTGGAATACCTGGAAGAGGAGACATCCTGACCATAGATTTGTGCGTAAGGTAATCCAACGGTTGTGCCAAAAATGACTACAACATGTAAATGGACCAGGGGCCTAGAGATCAGGACAGGGTTGCTACCCTGGTGCACTGGCTGCAAACATCAAGCTTCGGGACTTTGCTAATTAATAGCATTATGTATGTTTTAATCTCTGTCTGTTTGTCTAGCAATGATCAACAACCAATTTGACAGAGCTTGAATAATTTTGAAAACAATAATGGGCAAATGTTGCACAATCCATGTGTGGAAAGCACGTTAGACACTTACCCAGAAAGACTCACAGCTTTAATCGTTGCCAAAGGTGCTTCTAACATCTATTGACTCAGGGTTGAATGCTTATGTAAATTAGATATAGTTTTATTTTTCTTAATTGTTTTACAAATATTATAATTTTTCTTACATTATGACACAGTATTTTGTTTAGATCGTTGGCCAAAAAATGACAATTAAATCCATTTGTATGTACAGTGCATTTGGAAAGTATTCAGACCCCTTGACTTTTTCCACATTACAGCATTATTCTAAAATTGATAAATCTTTCCCCTCATCAACCTACACACAACACCCCATAATGACAAAGCAAAAACATTTAAAAAAGTTGAAATATCACATTTACATACAGTACCAGTCAAAAGTTTGGACACACCTACTCATTCCAGGATGTATGTTTTTTATTTGTACTATTTTTTACATTGTAGAATAATAAGTGAAGACATTTAAACGATGGAATAACACATGGAATCATATAGTAACCAAAAAAGTGTTAAATCAAAATATATTTTATTTGAGATTCTTCAAAGTAGCCACTCTTTTCCTTGATTACAGCTTTGCACTCTTTGCAATTTCTTTCCTTCTTAATGCGTTTGAGCCAATCAGTTGTGCGGTGACAAGGTAGGGGTGGTATACTGAAGATAGCCCTATTTGCTAAATGACCAAGTCCATATTATGGCAAGAACAGCTCAAATAAGCAAAGAGAAACGACAGTCCATCATGATTTTAAGACATGAAGGTCAGTCAATCCGGAAAATTTCAAGAACATTGAAAGTTTCTTCAAGTGCAGTTGCAAAACCATCAAGCGCTTTGATAAAACTGGCTCTCATGAGGACCGCTACAGAAAAGGAAGAACCAGAGTTACCTCTGCTGGAGAGGACAAGTTCATTAGAGTTACCAGCCTCAGAAATTGGAGCTGAAATAAATTATTCAGTTCAAGTAACAGACACACCTCAACATCAACTGTTCAGAGGAGACTGCGTGAATCAGGCCTTCATGGTCGAATTGCTGCCAAGAAACCACTACAAAAGGACATCAATAAAAAGAGACTTGCTTGGGTCAAGAAACATGAGCAATGGACATTAGACCGGTGGAAATCTGTCCTTTGGTGTGATGAGTCCAAATTAGAGATTTTTGGTTCCAACCTCTGAGTCTTTGTGATACGCAGTGCTGGTGAACGGATGATCTCTGCATGTGTGGTTCCCACCGTGAAGCATGGAGGAGGAGGTGTGATAGTTTGGGGGTGCTTTGCTGGTGACACTGTCTGTGATTTATTTAGAATTCAAGGCACACTTAACCAGTATGGCTACCACAGCAATCTGCAGCAATACGCCATCCCATCTGTTTTGAGCTTAGTGGGACTATCATTTGTTTTTCAACAGGACAGTGAACCAACACCTCCAGGCAGGGCAAGGGCTATTTGACCGAGAAGGAGAGTGATGGAGTGCTACATCAGATGACCTTGCCTCCAAAATCACCTGACCTCAACCCAATTGAGATGTTTTGGGATGAGGTGGACCGCAGAGTGAAGGAAAAGCAGCCAACAAGTGCTCAGCATATGTGGGAACTCCTTCAAAACTATTGGAAAAGCATTTCCGGTGAAGCTGGTTGAGAGAATGCCAAGAGTGTGCAAAGCTGTCAAAGGCCAAAATATATTTTGATTTAACACTTTTTTAACATAATGTGGAAAAAGTTTGAATGTGGAAAATGTGGAAAAAGTTTGAATACTTTCTGAATGCCTATAACTAGGGGTAAAGTGACTAGGCAACAGGAGAGATAAACAGTTGCAGCAGCGTATATGATGAGTCAATATTTTTGTTGTTGCAAAAATGGTTAATGCAGAGGTACTTATTGTTGGTGCCAAAGCACAGAGAAAATCTGACGGCACATTTGAATTCATGGGCAATAAAGATAAAACACCAGGTAAAAAAAACAAGGTATTATTTAAGAATCTGAACTCAATTTTGAATCACACATTAGGAATGTGACCAATATAGCTTTTTACCACCTGAGAAACATTGCCAAGGTGCGGCCGTTTCTCTCTCAGGCTGATACAGAGAGACTCATCCATGCTTTTATTACAAGCAGGCTTGACTACATTAATGCTCTCCCGTCTGGTCTACCCAAGAAAGCCATTAGTCAAGTGCAAAGCAGAATGCTGCAGCACGGGTACTGACCAAGACCAGACAGAGAGCACACATTACTCTGGTTTTAAGGTCTACACTGGCTGTCTGAGTTTTACAATACATTGTAAGATTATTCTATTGGTTTTTAAATCAATCCACGATTGTGCACACCCATATACATGTCAGACATGCTTTTAAGTTATGTACCCTCAGGTCCTCTGGCACTGGCCTTTTAACTATCAAAAAGCCTAAGACCAAGAGGCATGGAGAGGCAGCCTTTAGTTACTATGCCTCCAGCTTCTAGAATAGCCTGCCAGAGAACCTCAGGGGGGCCAAAACTGTGGACATATTTAAAAGAGATCTTAAAACACCTTTTTAGCTTTTCCTTAGAGTTATTTTTAGTCGTTCAGTTTTTGTTATTCTTAAGTTTATCCTCTTATGGTTGTTGTGTAGTAAATATTTGTTTTTATTTTCATTGTTTTTATTCAGGGATTTTTCCCTGTGAAGCACATTACGTTGCATTCCATGTCTGAAATGTGCTGCATAAATAAAGCTTGATTTGATAGTCAAGGTTAACTATTTAGCAGTCTTATGGCTTTGGGGTAGAAGCTGTTCAGGATCCTGTTGTTTCCAGACTTGGTGCATCGGTACCTCTTGCTGTGAGGTAGCAGAGAATACAGTCTATGACTTGGGTGGCTGGAGTCTGACAATTCTTAGGGCCTTCCTCTGACACCGCCTGATATAGAAGTCCTGGATGGCTGGGAGCTCCGCCCCAGTTATGTACTGAGCCGTACGCACCACAGGAGGTTGGTGGCACCTTAATTGGGGAGGACGGACTCATGGTAATGGCTGGAGTGGAATCAGTGGAATGGTATCAAATACGTCCAACACATGGTTTCCATGTATTTGATGCCATTCCAGCCATTATTGTGAGCCATCCTCCCTTCAGCAGCCTCCACTGGTACGCACTACCCTCTGTAGTGCCTTGCGGTCAGATGCCAAGCAATTGCCATACCAAGCGGTGATGCAGCCAGTCAAGATGCTCTCAGTGGTGCAGCTTTAGAACCTTTTGAGGATCTGAGGGCCCCCGTTTCAGCGGGGTAAGAGGCGTTGTCGTCAAGACTGTTGTCGTGTGTGGACCATAATAGATCCTTAGTGATGTGGACAGGAACTCTCGCTCCACTACAGCCCTTTCGCTGTGAATGGGGGCGTGTTCGGCCCTCCGTTTCCTGTAGTCCATGATCAGCTCCTTTGTCTTGCTGATGTTGAGGTTGTTGTCCTGGCACCACATTGCCAGGTCACTGACCTCCTCCCTACAGGCTGTCTCATTGGATCAGGTCTACCACCGTTGTGTTGTCAGCTACTTGATGATGGTGTTGGAGTCGTGCGTGGCCACGCAGTCGTGGGTGAACAGGGAGTACAGGAGGGGAGTAAGCACACACCCCTGAGGGGCCCCCGTGTTGAGGCTACCCTCACCACCTGGCGGCAGCCCGTCAAAGTCCAGGATCCAGGCTTATGGTAGAGAAATTTACATTCAATTCTCTGCCAACAGCTCTGGTGGACATTCCTGCAGTCAGCATGAAAATTGCACTCTCCCTCAAAACTTGAGACATCTGTGGCATTGTGTTGTGTGACAAAACTGCACATTTTAGAGTGGGCTTGTATTGTCCCCATCACAAGGTGCACCTGTGTAATCAACTTATTGATATGCCACACCTGTCAGGTGGATGGATTATCTTGGCAAAGGAGAAACGCTCACTAACAGGGATGTAAACACAGTTGTGCACAACATTTTAGAGAAATAAGCTTTTTTGTGCATATGGAACATTTCTGGGATCTTTGTTTTCAGCTCATGAAACATGGGACCAACATTTTACATGTTGTGTTTATATTTTTGTTCAGTTTCGACGGATTACCTGGGCGTTCTTGGGCACAGGGACTATGGTGGTCTGCTTGAAACATGTAGGTATTACAGACTGGGTCAGGGAGAGGTTTCAAATGTCAGTGAAGACACTTTCCAGCTGGTCAGCGCATGCTCTGAGTAAGCTTCCTGGTAATCTGGTTTTCCTTGGTGCCTTGTGAATGTTAACCTGTTTAAAAGGTCTTACTCACATCGGCTACGGTGAGCGTGATCACAGTCCGGAACAGCTGGTGCACTCATGCATGGTTCAGTGTTGCTTGCCTCAAAGCAGGCATAGAAGGCATTTAGCTAGTCTGGTAGGCTCGCAACTGGGTTTCCCTTTGTAATCAGTGATAGTTTGCAAGCCCTTCCACATCCGAAGAGCATCAAAGCTAGCATTTCTAGGATTCAATCTTAGTGCTGTGTTTACGCTTTGCCTATTTGATGGCTCGTCAGAGGTCGAAGCAGGATTCCTTAACTTCTTAGGGAGCGGCTATAATAGATGGATATAATAAATAACTTTTTCTAACAAAAGAACCATGGATTGTCTTCGTTGGACACTTGGGAAGCCCTCAGCAGAAGTTCTTCAAAAGATAAGGGATTTGTTTTCGCTGTGAAATGTGTTTTGTGTGAACCGCGATGGTTTATGAATTTATGTAAATGAAAAATATTGGAGGTGCTACCCTCAAACAATCAAATGTTGTGCTTTCGCCATAAAGCCTTTTTGAAATCTGACAACGCTGTGATATTGCCAAGAAGCAGAGCTTTTGATGACTATGCAACACTTGTATATTGATGAATGTTTAATAATTCAACTTTTGGATTTTGAATTTGGCGCCTTACATTTCACCGGGTAGTGCCCCACTGCTCCCTAAGTAGATAAGCACTTAAGGAACATTCTTTTTAGTCTAGGACTAGTGGTAATGGTGTGTGAATTTATCTACTACTTGGTGAAGGATAACTCTCATTGGCACATGTCAAATGTGTCCTATACAAGTACTTGGTATAAAACACTGGTGATTAAATATGTTTGACAGTCCTCACCATAATATCAAAGTAACTTAAAAACTAAGTCAATGAGCAACACAGTGATTTCGGAATGTATTCAGAACCCCTTGACTTTTCCTACATTTTGTTACATTACAGCCTTATTCTAAAATGAATTAAATTGTCATTATGGGGTATTGTGTGTAGATTGATGGGGGAAAAACAAAGAAAAAACAGGTTGCCACAACTGTATTTGGGGAGTTTCTCCCATTCTTCTCTGCAGATCCTCTCAAGCTCTGTCAGGTTGGATGGGGAGCGTTGCTGCACAGCTATTGTCAGGTCTTTCCAGAGATGTTTGATCGGGTTCAAGTCCGGGCCCTGGCTGGGCCACTCAAGGACATTAAGAGACTTGTCCCGAAGCCGCTCCTGCTTGGCGGTGTATTTAGAGTCGTTGTCCTGTTGGAAGGTCAACCTTCGCCCCAGTCTGAGGTCCTGAGCAGGTTTTCATCAAGGATCTCTATACTTTGCGCCATTCATCTTTCCCTTTGATTTGAATCCTGAGTAGTCTCCCAGTCCCTGCCTCTGAAAAACATCCCCACAGCATAATGCTGCCACCACCATGCTTCACCGTAGACCGTGATGCTTGACATTCAGGCCAAAGAGTTAAATCTTGGTTTTATCAGACCAGAGAATCCTGTTTCTCATGGTCAGAGTCCATTAAGTGCCTTTTGGCAAAATTCCAAGCAGGCGGTCATGTGCCTTTTAGTGAGTAGTGGCTTCCTTCTGGTCACTCTTCTATAAAGGCCTGATTGGTGGGGTGCTGCAGAGATGTTTGTCTTTCTGGAAGTTTCTCCCATCTCCACAAAGGAATTCTGGAGCTCTGTCAGAGTAACCAACGGGTTCTTGGTCACCTCCCTGACCTAGACCCTTCTCCTCAGATTGCTCAGTTTGGCCGGGCGGCCAGCTCTAGGAAGAGTCTTGGTGGTTCCAAACTTCTTCCATTTAAGAATGAGAGAGGTCACTGTGTTCTTGGGGACCTTCAATGCTGCAGAAATGTTTTTACCCTTCCCCAGATCTGTGCCTCAACACAATCCTGTCTCGGAGCTCTACGAACAATTCCTTCGTCCTAATGTCTTGGTTTTTGCTCTGACGTACACCGTCAATTGTGGGACATTATATAGACAGGTGTGTGCCTTTCCAAATCATGTCCAATCAATTTAATTCACCACAGGTTAAGTCCAAAGGGTCTGAATACTAAAATGTATGTTTTATTTTTAATACATATGCAACATTTTCTAAAAACCTGTTTTTGCTTTGTCATTATGGGGTAGTGTGTGTGAGGGAAACAAAATATTTAATCCATTTTAGATTAAGTCCATAACATAACAAAATGTGGAAAAAGTGAAGAGGTTTGTACTTTCTGTAATCCATTTAACACTTTGGGAGGATAACACAGTGGAGGCGGCAGAGGGGAGAATGGCTCAAATGGAATGGCATCAAACATCTGGAAACCACGCCGTTCTCGCCGGTTAAGGTGCCACCAACCTGCTGTGCATGAAATTGAAACCTGCTAATATATCAGGTACTTTGACCTCCATTGTTACTCAGTTAGAACAAGCTAAAGGTTAACTGTTGATGACAGTAGCTAGGTAAACAACCCCAAACAGTGGATTGTATTTTCTCATGGTAAGTTAACAAAAAAGTAATTTGTTATTTGGGTGAATGATCTATTCAACAGGAGGCATGCCTCCTGTAGCTAGTGATAGCGTAACCATAGTTTTTACGCTGTCCTGGTCCATTGTCTCTTAAATCGGTTGAGGGAGAGATGGATTCTGGGTCATAGTTTACTCCATTGTGAAAACTGGGGACCACTATTACCTGAGATAATCCAGAATTCCAGTATTGTGATCTGCACCAACACGAAGACCATTCCAGATTACAAGTGAGTACAGTGATTGAGTTTAATGACTTTATAAACTATATAAAACAATGATCTTAAAAATCCATGCATTTTCAGTGTAAATTCATTTTGAAATATAGAGAAAATCTATTTACAACTGAACTGTAACAGCAGCTTCACTCAGGCTGTTCACCAGAAATACACTTGGCTGCATAGAAGATTTGACATTATTGCCTATGTTAAAAAAAAGAAAAAATGATTTCTGTAAAAAGACTAGTTTATTTGAGATCTTACAGGCGCTTGTATTTGATAGACCCCTCCTGTTTTTTCCACGACATGTTGTAGTAAAACTTGAGAGCTTTCAACTCGTCGATTCCGACATGTATTCACAACAGAATTCACAAAAGGAAACAAATAAACGACGAAGTTGCTCTAGAGCCCTCAAACTCAACTCTGGACCTCCAAGCTAGTTCACTGCTCTTTCCATTCTTCTTCTCTAATCAGGGACTGATTTAGACCTGGGACACCAGGTGGGTGCAATTAATGATCAGGTAGAGGAGAAAACCAGCAGGCTCTGGACCTCGTGGGGTAAGAGTTGAGTACCCCTGCTCTAGGGGAATAATTAACTAATAGAAGATTTCCCCCTGTTGACCAAAGTTATTCTGAATAGCATTTATCATTAAAGTTAAGTGTTGTACGAAAACTGACAAAAAAGCCTGAGTTGATGGGGAAAGGTAAGAGTTGTAATAACAAACCCAAAAGAGCCTGAGAAGAAAAAAGCCCATTGATTTACTATTTTACAATAATTTACAGTAGTATAATTCGTGAAAATTGACATTTTAAGTTGCTCACAAAAAAAAAATCCTGGTTATTTTACAGCGGAGACAGAAATTAAATAATTAAAGCATGATGCAAAAAAGAAAAACAGATCGTCAAGGTGGTCACTAGAAACACTGTAAACGAGGTACTTTGGAAGGTGAGCCCAAGTCATTCAGACTGCTTTTTGACGAGACCCTTACATCCACTCTTAGCATGATTATGAGAGAAATACATAAACGTTACTTTTCTTCTTGATTTAAACACTTCTTTAAATAAACGTGAGAACCACATTAAAACGTGAGAGAGACAAACAGTCAATAGCAGGATCCAGTGTCGTGGGTTGGTGAGACAGCACTCAAGGGTATTTGTGTCCGTTGGAGTAGAAAAAGGCGTCCATTTTATAAAAATAATAAAAGAAACTATGCTGCGACACCGATGGCACAGCTTTTAACTCTTAAATACAAAAATATGCAATTTGTCTGCCAACCCGCTCCCACCGCCATCGTTCCTGGGACGTGGTCCACCATTGGAGATAGGACACCACAGATACAGTGCGTAGTACAGCTTTGTTTACTTCCACAGTCCCCATAAGGCATTTCCTGTGTTCAACGCGCGTCTATGGCTGATACTCTCCCCGCTAGGCTAGCTCCTCCAGCCCAGGCCGACGCTGGCGGTTATGTCTTGCGGCTGCTCCAGATCTGCTCTGGCGTGCTCTTGTGGTCTGACGAGTACTCGAAGGGCGACCGGTGGCCTAACGGCGAGCGTCCGTCGTAGGGGGAGCGCTGGTCGCGTGGCGAGCGCTGGTCACGCGGCGAACGGGGACCGCTGGCCGATGCCCGTTGGTCCATCTGCCAGTCTGCATGGTAGCGGTAGGAGTCACTTCGCGATGACGACTTGTGGTGACCCGACGAGTAGTCGGAGCCCGAGTGGTGTTCGGAATGGGAGCGGTGGTCCGAGTGGGAGTGCTCCTTGCTGTCCATCCGTCCGTCTCGGCCTGACCGGTGCTCGTCCACCTTCCTGTGCTTGCTGTCGCTGTAGTATCTGATGAAGAGGACACCGTGAGCAAGACTGACCAGCACAGAAAACCAATATACAGAAATTATTAGTTACAGAATTATTTGATCCACAATGGGACCAATTTGTTAAGCATTGAGTTGCACTCGATTCATTACCTATAACACCCCAAAAAACAAATCGGTGGAACAATAATGAAAATGCCCCTTAATTGGCACCAACTTGAAATGAACCATTTACAAAAAAAGGGGAATCCTTTAAAAGAGTATAGGTGGTGTTACCTGCTGTCCTGCCGGTCTGACCTGTAGTGGTCTCTGTGGTCTTTGCCGTTGCTGAAGGACAAGTAGGGTCTCTTCCTGGAGTCCCCCCCGCTCCCAGTCATCCTGCTGTAGGGGTCAGAGGTGTGCCTGTCCCGGCTGTCGCGGTCCTCATGGTAGCGCGACGACGAGTGGTGCCTTTCAGAGCTGTAGCTGTCCCTGCTGCTGTCGTCGTGGTGAGAGTTGTCCTTTAGCCTCTCGATGTCTGGGCCAAGAGGAGAGGAAGAAGAACCGGGGTTAATAAGGCCACGCTTGCTTTTCTCATTGTTCATTAATATTTGTTTTATGTATCCTTCATTTAACGTGGTCATTAAGACGTCACCCCCCAAAAGAAACTAGTGCAAGATGGTGAACAAACAAAATAAAGACAGACTACATTTTTGGGGGTGAAAGTTCATACCTGCATGTTTAAAGCCATGGGTATTTACAGTGCTAGTGATCCCGTCTGCTGCCTGTAAAACAAATCATCATAAAACGCTGGCATTAAAATTCTTTTTGGAAAGATAAGAAATGCAATCTATATTTGTATCACTTTATTACCCAGTTAAACCTTTATGGAGTGAGTCAATTGTATGTTCATATCCCCGACACCCTGGGACAGCAACTCTTATACATACCTGAGCATTCTCTTGTCTTTTCTTGATTGCGTGCTTATACAGTTTATGCAATTTTCTTGCATCAAATTCTGTAA
Source organism: Brachymystax lenok tsinlingensis (assembly GCA_030435695.1). Taxonomy (NCBI): domain Eukaryota; kingdom Metazoa; phylum Chordata; class Actinopteri; order Salmoniformes; family Salmonidae; genus Brachymystax; species Brachymystax lenok. Next base: position 38,442,662 of record CM059815.1, read on the forward strand.
ATTTTGAAACAAATATCCACAGGTTTCTGGAGACAAGGAAAACATTTTGATTTAAGTCAACACTGGTCATTGATACAATGAGCCCCATAACAAAGTATTGGTAAAGGTACATAGCCAGCTCAGTTCGATTGCTAAAGAACATAAATCGAGATGCCCTGAGCTCCGTTTCATAACCCCAGTGTTATGAAACATTACAAAACTTCTATCGGGAAATTAACTTTCCGTCAGTTTGCCAAGGCCATGCCTGTCCTATTTCCCCAAGGATGGGATGATCTTCAATGTTGTTTGTATTTATGAACAGCATTCCAGCCTGTGTGTATCTGTAAGGGACAATCAACGAGGGGCTATGCACTAGAACGCATAGAGCACCGAGTTTATTATCCCTTTTTGGGCTATAATTTAACACGATTACCGCTAGAAATGTGTTCATTTGCCGGTAGAAATGTGTTCAACATCCACTGCAGTAGCTAGCAAGTTCACTAGTTCACTAGCAAGTTCACTTGCCTTGGTAACCAAACAGACCAAATCAGTCCTAGCTTGCTATTATGAAAATCTAATTCCACAATGTCAATAATGTTTTCAATTCGACTTTTGCGTTCAAAAGCAGCTCCAACATGTAAGAATGAACTACAGCCATTGAATTGTACCGTGCAAATATACTGTGTGTCATAGGGAAATAATGCACCCTCTAGAATGCCCTTCAAGCCAATCAGAACGAGTATTCAACAATCATGGTATATCAGACATTATAAACTGGGCGGTTCGTGCCCTGAATGCTGATTGGCTGACAGACATGGTATATCAGATTGTATACCACGGGTAAATAACAGTCTCATGTCGAGTATTTCAGCCTGATCTTAAATCAGCTAACTGATTGTAACAAAACCCTGAATGTGAACAAATATCAAGCGCCTTTACTTTCTCCACTGTTTAATCTGCTCGGGGTTGGAGTACTCCTTCAGACACTCTGTGATGTGGTCTCCGATCTTGATGAGACACTGGCGCGTGTGCTCCAGCTGCTCGCGTTCCGACAGGCCCTTCTCCGGACGGTCCAGCTGCTTCAGGGCCGCCTTGACCGGTCGCATCCTCTCCTTACACTGAGGGACACACACAGTTAATGGAGGGCCAACATTGGTAAGACAGTATTTTTGTTACCGTGCCGACCCGGTCCCTAGACATCCCGACTCACTGAGCTGACTTATTTGCATCACTGACACTTGGTCCAACTCCGTGACTTACCACGCTGAAGGTCTTCTGGTCGAGTTCCTCCGACTCCTCCGAGATGTTCTCTCCCCCTGCTGTGATGTGGACCGGTGTGTCCGAAGTTTTCTTCACCTTCTCCCGTACCTCAGCCTTCACCTCGCTCGGCTGCAGGCAAAACAGTCACAATTAATTAAGTGACAATTGTTAAGATGCTACGCAGAGACATTATAAACCTTGTAAGTAAGACACCAAAGATCCTACATGCTTAACACAATAAATGACTAATAGTGCACAAAAATGAGTTAAAACCACACACGGAAAAAGACAGGTGACCAACCTTGACATTAGTGCTAATACATTTTTCATATTTGCATTGCAACGAACTGCACCGCAAGTTTTTCAGTCCCTTCCAACTTTTCACAATGTGGTGAGGTCTTACCTGGTCATGGCTAGAAGGGGTACAGCTTTTGTCACAGTGTTTCCTCTATATTCATTTAGCAGCAGCGGACTGTTAAACTGTTGCCGCCACTCCAATATTTCTTAAATATTTTTTCAACTTAAATGACCCAAACCAGATATAAAGTAAGTAGAAAGGATAATGGAGCTATATATTTTTAAAATAAGATCATATTTGAGAACTAACAAATCACCAAAATAAAAACTAGACAGTCAGGGAGAATCAAAAATGTAAATAAATTAAATGTGACGGGCGCCTGATTTTGTTATAATATGTTTGAGTCACTCAGACAGCAAACATGGCAAAGGCCATGACAAAATGTGTAGAATTTTAAGGGGAATTTGCTTTAAAACAGCAACATTGTCTATGCGGTCAAGAGTAGGGTCCCAACATTTTTGCCATCGGCCACGCCCACTACCCACCGCTACTGAAAGAAAACCTAGGGGGAAACCTGTCAAATTAACGTCAAACACATTTTAGCTAAGCCTAACCCCTTTCCAAACTTTAAACCAATTATCCTAACCTGCTACGTTAATTATTCTAAACTGCTACAAACAATCTATCCCATCTAGTCAAAAACATCTTACCTTCTCCCCTGTGACCTCTTCCTGTTCATGTACTGGATCCACAGGCTTGGTTTCTTTCTTCTCTTTCAGGTCCTTCTCTTTCACCTCGCGGCTCTCTTCTTTCTTCTCCTTTTTAACCTCTTTCTTCATCTCCCTTTCTTTGGGCTCCTTCTCCTCAGGCGGCGAGGGCTCCTCCTCCGGCTCAGGCTCCTCCTTCACCACCACGCGCTCCGCTCTGGCCCTTCTGGGTGGCAGCTTTACCGGGACCACCTCCTGGGAGGTGGAGAGCTGGTTAGAATATTGTGACAGCCTCGATGCAAGATTACCTTAACTGAATCCTATAAGTATGCTTGTGGGCACATGGGTTTAATCACACTGCTATACAGAGCAGGCAATAAGCTTAACGTACCACAGTACTGTAGGCCCACTTCTCGCTCCCTTGACAACTGATCTATCAAAAGGTTATTTTCAGACTGGGCCCATTCATTGAGTTTAGTTGACTGATTACTGGGGTTAATTTGATATGTTAGTCATTGCTATTTCATTAAGGGATCCCTGGTCTACTATCCACAGCCATAAGGAGTCTCCGATCATAGTTGGAATAGGGTAAAGTTGCCCCTAGACGCTGATCTCTGTTCAGTTTGGCGTTTTCCCCACTAATGGTCAAGGTTAGGATTGGGGGAAGAAGAAGCTGATCGTTCCACATACCTTTTCCTCCTCAATCTCGTCCTCTGAGGACTTGTCTGAGTGGGGCGTAGAGGACGGACTCTTCACCACTTCGTCCACCTTGGCTGGCTTCACAGCTTTGGTCTTCTTACTCCTCGGTTTCCTCTTCCGCCAATTGGCCTACAACAACAACAAAAAAGGGACTTAATCATTCATTGCAACTAATTGAAAAAAACACGTGGGCCCTTGAAATAGAATGTGTGCTGGGTTTTGGACTTTCAATGTCACAATTGGATGTTTAAGAGTGATTAATCATCCTCCTGGTGATTATATTTGCCACACTTGGATTTGGATTCTCTGATGGCCAAAGTCAGCTCAATTATTGGTCCATCCATACATATATAAAAATATGTAATTCTATTTATATAATATAAAAAAATAAAAAATCCACCATAGCCTTTTCAGAGACACTTGACACGTTGTTGACATTGCAGGATGCCAGTAAGAGACGATAAAACTTCAGCCAGTTTGTCATTACTAACTTCTTGTTTTTGACACCAACTAAAACCGCTCAACTCATCACGTTATTAGGAGGAACTGACACTCTGTCATACAGACCAGACATGACAAAGTGACCAAAAGAGGTCTCTGCTCTGATCAAATGGCAGCGTCCAGAAGATCAACAACATTCCTTAAAGCTATTCTGGGATTGGTACATCAATTTATGGATTTGATAGTCAGCAATGCACAAAGTAAAAAACAGAATATTGGCCGACTTCCGCAACAACTAAGAGTGTGAAGCACAACTTCTCCGCTGTTTGTCTTGCAGCTATCACGTTGCTGCAGAGTGAAGCGCACCAGTGCATAAGCGCAGGTTCTCCGCTGGAGAGCATCATCTTGTACTGTGCAGCTCGTTGAAACAATGTATAGCTTTAAACCATAGTTAAAACTATATGATGGACTGTCAGTTATTGTATCTTGAGCATAGTCTATGAATTTAAAAAGCTTAAATTCCCTCGCTTCATCCCTCATCTGTTTACCAAAACAAGTGGCAAGGCGGCCGCTTTGTTTTTATAATCCCAGACTTTAATTGTGGAATTCTTAAAGGTGTAAATTTGAGACTAAATTAAACACTCCACGACTCCTCACACCTGCATATAGCTAGGAATGCAGACAGAGGAATTTATAATCTCATTACAGTGGAATTGCCAATGGAAAAGGAGCTGCACTAAAGCACACAGACTATGTATTCACCTTATGACGCCTGGCAACAAGGGCGCATCCAATTTGTTGCATTTGTTTTCCTCCTTTCCGGTCCAATCACAAACAAGCAAAATATTGTTAAAAAGGAATAAAATTTGTCAAAACTTAAATAACTGTGCACATAACCTGAAAGGTATGTTTGTTCTATTTGTTGAGGAAAATATTTAACAAGTTTGTTTTTATGTAGTATAAGTTAGCATTAACATTCTCTTCGGGCTTTGACTGGCGTCGTTAGTTAGTTTTTGTGGCACAATAGCTAGCAATTATCCTAATGTTATCTCCATAAAACGTTTCGGTATGGTTTCGGTCATTGATGTTGTGTCTAACATTTACCATTTTAAGCATTGAACTTTGATTTAAAAAGGGATACAGCCTGTATGGATTACGACCACTTGATACAGTTTAATATGCTAACTAGCTAATGACGCCAGTCAAAGGCTATGAGAATGCTAACGAACGTGGGCTTCCGAGTGCTTATACTATGTAAAAACAAGCATACATTTTTCCCTATTTTCCTCTACAAAGAACTAACACATCTTTCAATTTTTTTGGGCACATAGCTTTGACAAAAGTAATTCATATTTTCTTGTTTGTGAATGGGCTGGAAGGAGGAAAACAATTACATTCGATCAGGAACTGGGTCAAGTGGGCGTGGCACCATAAGTGTGAAGAGTGTGATGCAGCAAGTCATGGACACTTACCGTCCCTGCTTGCCTCTGTGCTTCCTTTTTGGCCAGGTCCTTGCTCAGTAATTTGATGAGATAGTCCGCTCTCGTCTGCAGTTGCTTGGCCTGTGGCTTCTTGTCAGGGTCGTCTGGTAGGAGCTGGTTCACACAAAGAAACAGATACGTAAATAAATATACAACTATAACACAAAAGCTCTTACTGTAACCTTGGTTACGACAGTTTCAGTTCCCCGTTCTAAAGTGAGACCCTGTCTTCTTAGAGCTGGGATGATAAACAAAAGGTTAGACCACTCATGGATGACATTTAACTGTTATTGTTAATTACGATAATAGCAAATCGGACAATTGATAAACGGCAACATTCAAAGTAATAGTAGTAGTAGTTTTGAGTGTAATATAAAAACTGTGGTGCACATCAATTTAATTTCTTCAGACTCACCTTGTGTGTCAGGTTGAGGTCAGGGTCCATTTTAATCATTTCCCAGCTGCCGTAACCATACTCGTAGATTCCTATGAGCAGGCTAGAGTCGTCCTCCTTGCCCCAATCAATGTCAAAGTGTGCTGCCTTGGAGTGGCATGGAATTGTGTACCTAAGAAAAGAGAAGGGTTTGGATTCAGTAAGAGTAGAAAGTCTCATTTCATATTAAATTGGTCCTAAAACTAGGTATGTAACAATCATATATTTACATTGTAAGTACAGATTGGTTTCATAGTGCTTACAACATTGTGAAAGTCATGCCTGTCCTTTAATCAATGAATAAATGTTGTGGATTTAGATAGGCCTATGCCAGGGGTATTCAACCGGGGATTCGGACACCTAGGTACTTGCAGCGGGTCCACAAAAATATAAAATAAGATTATTTATTTGTATTTAAATGCCCATGAATATAGTTAGCAACAGAATAAACCACATTTATTTTATTACATACCTACATTAGAAAAGAGGCGACTTATGTCTAACGACGTCAACTCCTAATATTGAAGCCAATTAGACTCACTGGAGAATCTGAAATATAGTAGGCTTTGAAAAAACACCAGTCAATAGGCTACCCAGTCAATAGGCTACCCAGTCAATAGGCTACCCAGTCAATAGGCTACCCAGTCAATAGGCTACCCAGTCAATAGGCATTTTTTTTTTGCTAATGTATGATAGGGGTTCCTGTGTCACCAGTTTGCCAGGAAGGGGGTCCCTGGGCAAGAAAATGTTGAAGACCCCTGGCCTATGCTATTTAATACATGGTGTGGATTCATATGGGCCTATGCTACAGTGAGGGAAAAAAGTATTTGATCCCCTGCTGATTTTGTACGTTTGCCCACTGACAAAGAAATGATCAGTCTATAATTTGGTAAATGGTAGGTTTACTTGAACAGTGAGAGACAGAATAACAACAAAAATCCAGAAAAACATGTGAAAAATGTTATAAATTGATTTGCATTTTAATGAGGGAAATAAGTATTTGACCCCTCTGCAAAACATGACTTAGTACTTGGTGGCAAAACCCTTGTTGGCAATCACAGAGGTCAGATGTTTCTTGTAGTTGGCCACCAGGTTTGCACACATCTCAGGAGGGATTTTGTCCCACTCCTCTTTGCAGATCTTCTCCAAGTCATTAAGGTTTCGAGGCTGACGTTTGGCAACTCGAACCTTCAGCTCCCTCCACAGATTTTCTATGGGATTAAGGTCTGGAGACTGGCTAAGGCACTCCAGGACCTTAATGTGCTTCTTCTTGAGCCACTCCTTTGTTGCCTTGACCGTGTGTTTTGGCTCATTGTCATGCTGGAATACCCATTCACGACCCATTTTCAATGCCCTGGCTGAGGGAAGGAGGTTCTCACCCAAGATTTGACGGTACATGGCCCTGTCCAATCGTCCCTTTGATGCGGTGAAGTTGTCCTGTCCCCTTAGCAGAAAAACACCCCCAAAAGCATAATGTTTCCACCTCCATGTTTGACGGTGGGGGTGGTGTTCTTGGGGTCATAGGCATTCCTCCTCCTCCAAACACAGCGAGTTGAGTTGATGCCAAAGAGCTCCATTTTGGTATCATCTGACCACAACACTTTCACCTAAGTTGTCCTCTGAATCATTCAGATGTTCATTGGCAAACTTCAGACAGGCATGTATATGTGCTTTCTTGAGCAGGGGGACCTTGCGGGCGCTGCAGGATTTCAGTGCTTCACGGCGTAGTGTGTTACCAATTGTTTTCTTGGTGACTATGGTCCCAGCTGCCTTGAGATCATTGACAAGATCCTCCCGTGTAGCTCTGGGCTGAATCCTCACCGTTCTCATGATCATTGCAACTCCACGAGGTGAGATCTTGCATGGAGCCCCAGGCCGAGGAGAATTACAGTTCTTTTGTGTTTCTTCCACTTGCGAATAATTGCACCAACTGTTGTCACCTTCTCACCAAGCTGCTTGGCGATGGTCTTGTAGCCCATTCCAGCCTTGTGTAGGTCTACAATCTTGTCCCTGACATCCTTGGAGAGCTCTTTGGTCTTGGCATTGGTGGAGAGTTTGGAATCTGATTGATTGATTGCTTCTGTGGACAGGTGTCTTTTATACAGGTAACAAGCTGAGATTAGGAGCACTCCCTTTAAGAGTGTGCTCCTAATCTCAGCTCGTTACCTGTATAAAAGACACCTGGGAGCCAGAAATCTTTCTGATTGAGAGGGGTCAAATACTTATTTCCCTCATTAAAATGCAAATCAATTTATAACATTTGTTCACATGCGTTTTGTTATTCTGTCTCTCACTGTTCAAATAAACCTACCATTAAAATTATAGACTGATCATTTCTTTGTCAGTGGGCAAATGTACAAAATCAGCAGGGGACCAAATACTTTTTCCCCCCTCACTGTATTTGTTATGCCAAGGGATTTCCGTTTGTATTGGCTGCTATGTGAGTGTAAAACTTTAAACGTTTAACTGTTGTGTGATGGAGGAGTTGAGTAAAAGCAGCATGGATTTGTTCCAAATGGACCCTGGTCAAAAGTAGTGCACTAAATAGGGAAGAGAGTGTCATTTGGGACGTAACCCAAGTTTGAGGTAAGACACCGAATGTAGAGACAGACCTCTTCCTCTCATCAGGGTCGGCAGGAATGGCTTTGTGGAGCGGCGCCAGCTCCTCCTCGTGGGAGATCACCAGCTTGGCGTTCACCTGGACGCCCGAGATCCTGAACGTAGGGCCTTTCACTTTCCCTCTTCTGCCTCCTGGTGGTGAGGCAGAGAGAGGTTTAAAACCAGTGACATAGCAATACAGCAACTTAACAGTGGATTTTGACATTGTTTGAATTAGCAGGAGAGAGATGGATGGATAGAGATGGACTGGAGAGAGAGAGATATTAATATATTGGGATGGAAGGATGGATAGAGACATACAAACGACAGACAGTGTAAAGTACCCAGTGTTCGACTTGGGCAGGTGCTAACCGGAGCTGAGTACCAGCACCTCAAATTCTAAACTGCTTGAGCTCCTGTTCCTTTTATAGAATATTAGCTCAAATGTATTGTGGAGCTCCTGCACCTAAATATAAAACCGTAATGGCACCCAAAATTAGTAGACACCTATTTCAGTACAAGTCAAACACTGAAAGTACCTGACGTCTTCTCTGGTCCACAGGGGTTCTCCCTGAGAGTCTTCAGACAGCCGTTGTGAACCGTCTCCGCCAGACGCTTTAGGTCATGTTCAGACTTGTCCACTAGTTCGGCATCACGGGCGATAGCATCCAGTCTGAGAGAGGTCGATTTTTGGTTGGTCAAATAGCATATTGAGAAAAGTTGTCAAATTGAAACCACATTTGGTAGTTTTTGCCTGCAGTTACCTTTCAAGTGGTCCACCAAACTTCTTGTAGCTCTTGATAAATCTATGTAGAAAAAGACAAAGTTGTGAGGTGCAGTCGAGGTAATGGAAGTGAGTGCATTTTCTACATCCCCATTTGGTATTCGGGGGCTTATTCCCACAGGATAGAAGACATTTAACTTCTTAGGGAGCAGCGCATGAGGTGACCGTTTTGGAGAGCCTGGCGTGCCCAAAGTAAAATGCCTCCCATTCAGGCCCTTGTTAGATACTACTGCATGGTCGGAACTAGAAGCACAAGCATTTCGCTACACTCGCATTAACATCTGCTAACCATGTGTATGTGACAAATAAAATTTGATTTGATTTGAAAATAGGATATGCACATATTTGGTACCATTGGATAGGAAATTTCTAAAAGTGTTAACCATTTGTCTGTGAGTAAAACAGAACGGATATGGCAGGCGAAACCCTGAGGAATTTCTGTCCTGGAAAAAGTGGTTTTGACAGAGTGCCTCATTTGGAACCCCTCTCTTATGAAAATGCCCATATAAGGGCATATGAATGCAGTACCCATCGCTTCCTCGGGATGTCAACAGTCTCGAGACAGTGTTCAGTTTTGTTTTGGATGCTTTAGAGCAGAGGAGGAAAACAGGAAGTGTCCCCTTCAAAGTCAACAGAAGGGAACGCGCGCTCCCGAGGAGGCACGCTCTGTGTTTTTTTCCGTTCTTATTGCTCAGTTTATATTCCGGTTGAATTATTATAGTAAATATATGTAAAAGTGTTCCTAAGGATACATTTAAAATGATGTTTGATTGTTCTTGGACAAGTTTATAGGTATAAATTGAACGAGTTCTATTCACGTTTCAATGGAGGAGTGGAGGCTGTAGTTTCTGATAACGCACGGACCAAACAGAGATTTATGGAAATAATACATTACTTTTTCTAACAAAAGAACCATGGATTGTCTTCGTTGGACACTTCGGAAGACCTCAGCAGAAGTTCTTCAACAGGTAATTGATTTGTTTTCGCTGTGAAATGTGTTGTGTGTGAACCGTGATGGCTAATGAATTCATGGTAATGGCAAAAATATGTGAGGTGCTACCCTCAAACAATCAAATGTGGTGCTTTTGCCGTAAAGCCTTTTTGATATCTGACAACGCTGTGATATTGCCAAGAAACAGAGCTTTTGATGAGTATGAAACACTTGTATATGGGTGCATGTTTAATAATTCAACTTTTGGATTTTGAATTTGGCGCCTTGCATTTCACCTGGTAGTGTCGGGATTGGGGCGCTAGCGCACCACTGATCCCTAAGAAGTTAACAACATCACTCGTGTATCCCAAATGTTCCCCAAATCCCTATAGTGCTATAAAGGGAATCGGGTGGCATTTAGGATGCATCCCATGTGTAGTGATTACCTTCGTATCTCAGCATCGCTGAAGCCCTTGATGTTTTCTCGTGGAATGGTCCGAGGCCGTCCTCGTTTCTTGGGCCTCTTGCGATCCGAGACGGAGTCGCTGTCGGAGCCGGAATACCGTCTGTTTCTACTACGCCGGCTCTCGCTGCCGTTAAAGTTGACCTGGAACCATATATCAAACAAAAATGGATCGTTAGAATAAGAACCATGTTCTCTGAGGGTTTCAATGGAACCACCTGCACAACATAGTAATTCAGAAGATAAAAAAAAGCTACCAGTCTATTACAATGTTAAGATAGAAACATTTAGAAAAATCTGGCATTCCTGTTTTGATAAACCCAATCTCTGCATTGGAGAGTACTGCTGTGCGTGTGTGAGAGAGAGGAGGGAGTGCCCCCTAGCTAACCTGTTTGGCACAGTTCCTCATGCGGGGCAGCAGGTAGATCTCCTCCAGCTCCTTCTGCCTCTCCTCCTCCTCCATCCGCCGCCGCTGCTCCTCTGGGATGATGTCATCCCAGCCCCGATGGTGGCGCTCAGAATCCATGACGATCTCCTCCTCCTCCATCATGGAGAAGTTGGCCACCTGGCAGGGAGGGGTCAGAGTTAGGTCAAGAGGTCACAGAGGCTCAGCGGATTGACTTACAATTGTATTCGTATTACAAATATTAGGGCTTGTTTCCCAGACACCGATTTAGCCTAGTCCTGGACTGGAAATAGCATGGTAAATGGAGAATTTCCATATAAATATATTTTTTGTCCAGGACTAAACTTAATCCAGGAATTTTGCCCTTTACCTTTAAAAAAAATAAAACACTATTGTACTTATTTTCATTCTTACTAGTGCCGTTCTTTCCATTAGTAGTTTGAAAAAGCCTTTACTTGCAATGAACGTGATATATACCTTGAACTGTGAGAGCAGCTCTTCTCCAACAGTGGAGGGGCCGGGGTCATTCTCTCTGGTCTCGGCTCTCTTCAGGATATCGTCGATGTCCATATCCTGCCAGAGGGAAACGGAAAACAGTCAGTTGATGAAAAAATGAATTAACTTCATCGATCCACATAGGGGGACCTGAATTTGTCAACCAACATCAGACACACGGACAATATAGGTCAGAATAAACGCAACATGAGACATTAATAGGAACAGCAAAGTTCCACAGTTAGGACCTACAATGATAAGGATAAGGGTTGTCAGGATATCAGTATCGCGATACTCATTAGTATCATGGCAAGTAAACAAAACATGAAGCAGAATTAATATCTTGTTGAAAACAGCCTTATGTTTTCATCCACAGTCACATTTGTCCCCCTATTTTAAATAAAACAGGTTTTTAACATTTAGTCTGCTTTGTGACCTTTTCTGTCACAAAAAAAAAAGTGTAACATAGTATCGTTATAGTGACGAGGTGAGTGACAAACCTGAGGCTCCTGCTCCTCCCCCTCCTGCTCCTTGAACAGCTCCTCGGCACCAAACTTCAGAATGGCAGACAGCTCCTCCTTGTTGAACGGAGTGGCACTGCGAGTGATGGAAGGTCCAAATGAGAACACAGAAAACCTTGCAGGGGTGTGTACATGACTGTGAACACCTCAGAAGGATGGTATGTGTATTTGTGAGTAAGCATCTAGAGGGTAGCTATAGCGGCAGGGTAGCCTAGTGGTTAGAGCGTTGCAAGTTTGGTTGCAAAAGTTGCAAGTTCAAATCCCCGAGCTGACATGGTACAAATCTGTCGTTCTGCCCCCGAACAGGCAGTTAACCCACTAGGCCATCATTGAAAATAAGAATTTGTTCTTAACTGACTTGCCTAGTTAAATAAAGGTAAAATAAATCAAATAAAAAATAGGGTGTGTGTTTGTGTTTGCAAGAGACTTAGCAAACACAAACATGTGTTTTGTTGATGTAGTTGAGAGTGTAAGGCGCGTGCGTGTGTGTGTGTGTGTAAAGCAGCAGGTAGCCTAGTGGTTAAGAGCGTTGGGCCAGTCCCCGGTTCGAATCCCAAGCCGACTATGTGAAATTTCTGTCGACGTTCCCTTGAGCAAGGCACTTGTAAGTCCTCCTGTAAGTCGCTCTGGATAATAGAGTCCGCTATATAACTAAAATGTAAAAATGTGGGAAGTGTCTGTGTGTAAGCACCTAGAGATGTGTGAGATAGTGTGTATTTGTGTACCTGGAGGGGGCGGTGCCGGTGTGGAGGACCGTCTTGCCTGTGGTGTCCATCCTCTGGATGACTAGATGGTCCAGCACCATCTTCTTCTTGGCCCGCTCAATGATCTCCTCCTCCACCGAGCTCTTCGTCACCAGACGGTAGATGTTCACCTAGAAGACACACAGGTTTCATGTTGGATGTCCACAACTCTGTAATGCTTTATTTTAGACAGTCTGTTCCCACTGGGAAAGCATGGTTGTTTAGGATATAGGGTGAGGAGATTAACAGCAATAGTTTTACAAAAATATTCAATACAACATGGACTCGTATGGCCATGAATCTTGGTCTAGTGCCTGCGTTCATTGGGTATCAATAGAACTTGACATCGCGTGTTGTGCAAACAAATTGGGCTGTTTTCTATTATAATTCCTTTATTTTGACAGTGAGTCCAAGGTCTCTAACAGATGAGCCCTGTATACACATCAATATACATTACACATTACTATACACACAGATGGTAAGACAGACCAATGACCAAAAGCACATAGCTCTAAAACCTGTATTAATCAACGGCATTTTGGTTTCTTAACTGCTTTGTCTTTGGATAACAAAACTTGACGTTGAACATGACCGCAAGTCAACTTCACAAAGTGATTGGTTGCATACCTGTCTCTTCTGGCCAATCCTGTGGGCTCGGGCCTGGGCCTGCAGGTCATTCTGTGGGTTCCAGTCCGAGTCGAAGATGACCACCGTGTCGGCCGACGCCAGGTTGATGCCCAGACCGCCCGCCCGTGTTGACAACAAGAAGCAGAAATCCTGGACGGGAGGAAGTGAGATGTAATAACGTGGGGTGTAAGACGGTTCATTACAGTAGATTTCCAATGATATATTCACCTCATCAGTGAACTTGATTGGACTATTGAGTAAAATTAGCAGAGTTGGGGTTTTCAACTCCGTTGATTCAGGAAGTAATCTGATTTGTCCCCAACCCTGGCTGTTAGAGCAGTAGTAGATATTAGGATGCATTCATTCCACTTACCTCAGAGCCCTCAGCGTTGAAATGGTCCAGCGCCTGTTTCCTCATCTCTCCCTTGATGGAGCCGTCCAATCTCTACAAAGACACGACACATTTAGTCCTCGTCCCAGCAAACTCAATGTTCTTCAATTTAAATGTTTTTGTATTTTGCTTATCTTTAGGGGTTTAAGTATAGTAACTTTAGGAGGAGCTTCTAGGTACTTTGCGTAGATAACCACTGAGCTGAATCCTGACTAGGAAAGCACCTTATTTACCATTTTTAGTAAGACATCGTGCCTTAAGCCAATACAAGATTTGCTAAAAGAAATTGACGTTGTGAACAGAGACTTCTTCAGGGAGGATTCAACCCACACATTGCTTAAAGCAGGGCTTCCCAACTCTCTTCCTGGAGATCTACGATACACCAGTATATGGAAAGGGGATAGGAAGAGGAATGTGGTGAAGTCGCCCTTAAACACTGATCTTGGGTCAGTTTTCAATTTCTCTCACTAACGGGTTAAGTTTAGGATTAGGAGAGGAGAAGCTGATCCTAGAACTGTACATAAGGAGCCAGTGAGCTGCTAACCTGGAAGAGGAACTGACGGCTCTTCAGGTACTCGGCCAGGATGTCCAGCATCCGGACCATCTGGGAGAAGATGAGCACACGGTGGCCACGCTCCCGCAGACGCAGCAGCAGCTTGTCCAGCAGCACCAGCTTCCCACTGCTCCGGATCAGGTGCTGCAGGGGGAGAGAGCGAGGGGCATGGGGAGAGATTAGTGTGCGTCTATGCGAACTCTGGAAAGAATTCAATGTAAATAATAAATATCCTGAAATATGGATATTGGGATAAAACTCAGCATCACCTTCTTATTAAAGAGGCCAACAGTAACTAAACATAGGCCTCTAACTTCACCACATTCTGTGAGCAAACTTATAAAAGAGCGATGTACCACAAGAGTAGCACCAATGTAACAGCTTTTGCCAAAACATGTCAACTAACGCTGATGAGTGGCTTGTGGCTGAAACACACATTCAGCAAAAAAATAATAATTATTTTTCGAGTTGAGGTTTACACAGCTCTTACTCTTTAAGGCAATGTAAGAATTATGTCCACAAATGTACCAACATTTCTATTATATGAAAATAGTTTATGATTAGCAAATGTAGATATTTTGTTCGATTTTTGTCCCCATTAACTGAAATCATATTTTTTCAAAGCCATTTTAGCTGTTGTGGTAGCTGTTCGGCCTGAACAGATTCAAAAGATGTCAACTCCCTCAGAGGCACGTGTTGCTAGGCAACCCCACCTTGCTCCCTACGTGGCTAGTGTTGTTAGGAAAACGTGATGTAGTTTTATTGGAATGTCCAGCAGTTGTTGGTAAGTAATGAATCTGCTAGCATAATATAATTTTTCAAAAACCCAAGTCTGTGAGATGCAGCTACTTTCCCACATTCATAACTCTATGTAGGCTTCAAGTCAGTCAACGTGCTCTCGGCCCTCCAGAATGCCTTCATGCTAATGTTTGACAATTGAGTGAGTGTCACACAAATTAAAAAGTTAAAGTTGACATGCACATTTCTTTCCACCTTCCCCCCCAGTCACCTGTAAGGCCTCCTGTTTGTTGTAGAAGTCGCTGTCCTCCGGGGGCTTGATGAGGTAGCAGTGGTTGCAGCACTTCTTCAGCTCCATCATGATGTTCAGGAAGCCAGACGTGCTGCCCTTGGTACCTTTACTCAGGGCCTTGTAGTTCCTCGTCAAGATCCACCTGTTTGACCCAACACACACACAGGCTTAGTAGTTCAAAACAATATACCCAAATACACACTAACGGTTCTGGGGTGGCAGTGCCCCTGTGACAACAATTTTGGACCCCCTTGTGGCCCCCCCTAAATGTGGAGTATGAAATTATTTTTGCATAACTAATCTTTGCTATCGTTCTTTTTTTACATCCGTTATTAGACAGTGGCAACGCGGAACACTAATTAAACCCACACATTTACTAGAGGGACATGGTCTTTTGTCTGCTAATGCCTGCAATGCAGTGAACAATAACGTCTAATGTAACTGGCCCCTCTAACAGTACAACTGGCCCCAGCTTGGCCCCCCCAGTTGAAATGGTCTAGAACCGCCACTGCAAATATAGCAGGATTACTACAATTTGCAATGTATTTAATACAATTTGTATTCATTTCTTAATTCTGGATTAACTCATTTGGAAAAGGAGCACTCCAAATGAACTTCCAACTCAGTCAGGATGAACAGGAAACCTGAAGTTACACCTACCTCCTAGGTTTAGTTCATACCCTCACTTAAATACCTAGACTAGGCCTAATTTCCATCCAGATTAAGGTCTATTTTATACCATGTTTTATACCAAGATTAGGCTTAATTTCTGTCTGGGAAACAGCCCCTCAGTGTTATGGAGCGAGGTGGCAGACTGGTTTATTTGTATAAAGGTGAAGTACATCTTTGATATCTTTTGGAACATTGCACACTCCTGAAGAAGCCCCCAAAGTCCCAGTGGAACTAAACAAGGTGTGCGTTGTCCACCTCCCAGCCAAGCTGCACTGGGTGATTCCCAACAGTATAACTGATAGTTGCCAGTGCAGGAGGAGGGCTGGGGAGGCAGGTAGACTGCTCTACAATGCCAATGACTAAAGCACCTCCGACTGTACAGCCAGAAAGCTGCTGAGAGCCTCTGGGCTTCAGCACTCGAAGACTCCAGGAGGTGGATCTAAGAAGTGTTGAAATGTTCCTAAAATGTTATAGCAGAGAGATTCCTTTGATGTAATTGATCAATATATTGTGTTAAATGAGGCCAGTTGGGTCTAAGCTGTGGAACCGAATATAGTCCTTGATGTGCATAAACATTGATCTAGTCTGCTCCCATGTTAGTTTCCATTGGTTTCATGCTTCTAGTAATTCGCTTTGCAGGACTTGGCAGAAGGCAACGATGCAGAGAGTTGAGTTATTACGATGTTACTTGTAGTTGTGTTCAGAATGAGTATTATCTAGTAGAGTTTGAACGATAAACCGAAAATTACAGATGCCGACGTTGCCTTCCTCTTACCCAAGCCTTTTGCTTACATCGATGATTTTCCGTGGTTTTTCTACACAACGTTCCTGTAGATGGTTCTAGAAGCATTATTTGGTCAACATTAATGGCCTATACATCATGTTGATTCCTGCTATGAAAGTGTCTGCCTGTCCCCCGTTTCGCTATTGGCTGCCGACTTCCACTGTGCGCACGGAGGGAGAAAAAAATACAGTTTCCAAAGAAACTACTGTTCTAGTTACAGAGAGGAGAGTCACAGCTTGTTTCTCACCTTTAAATATTGAGTTCATGACACAACTTTACAACCGGAGTAGGTGTGCCCAGGGAGCGGAGCGCTCCATTTGCAGTGAACAGGCCCTACATCAAGTAACCTAGTCCTAGTGTTGGAAAGCTTTTGTAGGACATTAGCCTACATTTACTAATCGATTAATCAATTAGCCTACATGGCTATCTAGCAACAATATCATATTTAGAGTTAGCAATCTAGCTAAGTGTTTTGATTTCCCACTTCCTCAGGTGGTGAATAGTTTAGCCTGTAGGACAATGTGCACAAAGATGTCAGAATTCTCTGAAAAGACAAATAAATCTGATCATTCTAGACCCCATTTTGACAAGTTGCACAAAACAAACATCAAATCATGCTTCCTGGATATGTTAGATGAAATATATATATTTTTTAAAATCAGTCTCCCATCTAAATTATGTTATTTTGCACAGAAAAAAAAAATGGTCTAGTGTAAAGTAAAATGTATGTTGTTATTGAGCAAAATAATTCCAATAATCCCTATATGTCTTTTGGTCCACATCGCCCAGCTCTAGCATCTCTCCCAAAAATTAATTATCGCTATGGATTTTTATTTTATTTACATTTGCTCAATTTGGAATTTTGTTCAAATCGCCAACTCTAATATCCATCTGTTCTTACTTGTAGTACTGTATCTGAATAAGTAGTAATTTCATTTAGACAGCTTTTTTATTGTTAAAATTAGGCCTACATTTTTATTCTCCATTTTACTCACTCAAGTTAACAAATACTAACATCCGTTCGGATATCCGCTTAACCGTGCCCAACCCTAGTAGTATCTATCTGTTCTGACTTATAGTACGGTTTCTGAATGAGTACTAATTCTCTGTTCTTGCTCATAGTACTGTTTCTGAAAAGAATGCATATATTTTCTTACTAGTAGTACTGTTTCTGAATGAGTAGTATTTATCTGTTCTTACTAGTAGTACCATTTCTGAATGAGTAGTATTTATATGTTCTTACTAGTAGTACTGTTTCTGAATGAGTAGTATTTATCTGTTCTTACTAGTAGTACCATTTCTGAATGAGTAGTATTTATATGTTCTTACTAGTAGTACTGTTTTTGAATGAGTAGTATTTATCTGTTCTTACTTGTAGTACTGTTTCTGAATGAGTAGTATTTATCTGTTCTTACTAGTAGTACTGTTTTTGAATGAGTAGTATTTATCTGTTCTTACTTGTAGTACTGTTTCTGAATGGCGCTCATCTCCACTCTGAGGATCTGCTCCACTTTAGCAGGAAGAGACTTCTCCACATCCTTCTTGACTCTACGCAGCAGGAAGGGCTCCAGCTCCTTGTGTAGACTGGTGTAGCCAGAGTCCCTACCCTTCCCATGTTCCTCCTCAAATATCTCCCACGAGTGGAACCTGAAAACACAGACATATGCACAAATACACACAAACACAGGCAGAAGGCCAGACATCAGCAATGCTCTGAGGACCAAAAGCTCCAGAACAAGGACAATGAAACAGAACATATTTCAACCAGCTTGGTACCTTGATTCCCAGTCACCCCATGATATTATAGAGGACAGTTCCCTGACACACACACACACACACACACACACACACACACACACACACACACACACACACACACAATTAACTCATATAGGACAGTTAGTCTTCACACAGAGCGTTGGGCCAGTAACCGAAAGGTCACTGGTTCGAATCAGAGCCGAAAAAGTCAATGTGACCTTGAGCAAGGCACTTAACCCCAATTGATCCAGGGGCGCTGGACAATGTTTGGACGGAGCCTACCGCGTGGTTCGGACGGAGCCTACCGCGTGGTTCGGACGGAGCCTACCGCGTGGTTCGGACGGAGTCTACCGCGTGGTTCGGACGGAGCCTACCGCGTGGTTCGGAAGGAGCCTACAGCGTGGTTTGGAATGATTACCAGTGAACTAATTTTAGCAGATGGTGTTAAAACTGTAGCATAGCATACCAGTGTATTTTGCTTAGTGGAGTTCGCTGTTGAGTCTAACTTTACTAAACGAGCACCAGTGGTTACGCAGCCACTCCGTTAACTCATATAGGACAACTAGTCTTCACACACACACACAATTAAATCAAAATAGGACAGTCAACCCTCCCCCTTCCCCCACCACACACACCGGCTAGGTGACCTACTTTTCGGGCATGATGAAGTGCAGCAGGGACCAGAGCTCTTTGAGTGAGTTCTGCAGCGGCGTGCCGGTGATGAGCAGCCGGTGGTTGGACTTGAAGTCCATCATGGTCTTATAAAGGAGCGAGTCGTCGTTCTTCAGCCGGTGGGCCTCATCCACGCCGATGAAGGCCCATGGCACGTTCCCCAGGAATCCCTGCATAGTGGACACAAAGTGGTAGTTATACAATGTGGTGCCAATGGCTCACTGGGTTAGCGCATGGTGATGGCCACACCAGGGTTGGGTCTTCGATGTTAATGTTGACAGTAAGTCACTTGGGCAAAAGAAGCACTTGATCTACTTCCTCAGAGTCAGATTAACTCAGACACAATTTTTTTCTCTGTGTGCAGTTTTGTTCAGGTTTTATTGTGTAAATCCTGAATTGATTACTGACGTTTATCGCTCTTCAAGAGGAAATTCTTTCAACTCACAAAGATCGAAGAAACCTGATCTTACCTTATCTTTCAGGAGAATTTCATATGTTGTTAGCAGGATGTTAAACTTGAGTCTCTTGTTCTGAACGTGCATCCATTCATGTGTTCTGATCTAAAAAGTAACAAAGAGGAATTCATAATTAAATGCAGCCTCAACTCAAGAAAAGGTGTCTCAATCTTTAAATAGTAACTTCATAGTAAACACTTCAAATATCAAGTACCAGAAACCCCTATTATTTAACCTTTAACCTAGGCAAGTCAGTTAAGAACAACATCTTATTCACAATGACGGCCTACCCCGGCCAAACCCTAAACCGGACGACACTGGGCCAATTGTGCGCCGCCCTATAGGATCCCCAATCACGGCAGGTTGTGATACAGTTAAATAAAGGTTAAATAAATAAATAGTGCCTTAGACCGCTGCACCACTCGGGAGCCCTTATGCAATATCAGCAGTTTGAAAAACCCTCTCATCTCTTCTGAATCATAAATAATCTAAATGGGTAATATTATTGTATACCCCCATCATATCCATCAATGCGGCTGTAGCCTACCATGTCATCTATTATATCCATTACTGCGGCTGTAGCCTACCATGTCATCTATTATATCCATTACTGCGGCTGTAGCCTACCATGTCATCTATCATATTGTTAGTAATTTATGTTATTCTCAATAACACAAACTCCAAAGCAAATCAGGACGAGAAAAATGTGTTTATTTGAGAAGGACATATCAAGATGTAATGCTGGGAGGTAGATGTTCAGTCTCCCCTGTCCTCAGCTTTTCTCTCCCCCCCCGAACAAAGGAACAGGATGCCATTTATAACCCCCCACCCTAGCCTGGGTTTGACCAATCAGAAGTCCTTGCAGTACAACTTGGCCAATGGCCAAATAACAAGTATCCTGCCCCCCGACTCAATGTACAAACCAATGAAAATGTGGCACACGTAGCTCTCAGTTCAGGAGTGACATTCCACAGATTCTGAACAGACGTTGAACTGAAACCCAACTCCTTTTACAATTCCCTATTGACCATTAGTACTCATTCTCTCAATTCTCTCGCTCATTCTCTCAATTTGCTATTGACCATTAGTACTCTAGTCCTCTCATCCTCTCCGTTGTGTATTTATCTTCAAAATATTCTTATAATATCCATCACTACTGCTGTAGCCTACCATGCAATCTATCATGTCCATCACTGCGGCTGCAGCCTACCATGTCATCTATCATATCCATCACTACGGCTGTAGCCTACCATGTCATCTATCATATCCATCACTACGGCTGTAGCCTACCATGTCATCTATCATATCCATCACTACGGCTGTAGCCTACCATGTCACCTATCATATCCATAATTACGGCTGTAGCCTACCATGTCATCTATCATATCCATCACTGCGGCTGTAGCCTACCATGTCATCTATCATAACCATCACTGCGGCTGTAGCCTACCATGTCATCCATCATATCCATCACTGCGGCTGTAGCCTACCATGTCATCCATCATATCAATCACTGCGGCTGTAGCCTACCATGTCATCTATCATATCCATCACTACGGCTGTAGCCTACCATGCCCCGGCTGCTAATGTCACCCAGGTAGACCACCACGTTCATGAGGGGGGCCCACAGTTGGATCTCTCTCTGCCAGGAGACGAGCGTGGACAGGGGCACCACCAGCAGGAATGGTCCGTACAGCTGGTTTTCGTGGAACTGGTAGTTGAGGAAAGAGATAGTCTGGATGGTTTTTCCCAGGCCCATCTCGTCTGCCAGGATACAACTGTTCCCCCTGGGGAAAGAGGAGAGGATAGTGAGAAAAGTGTTTGGGGCACCGACAGGATGACGCAAACTATTTTACACAAAAAAAAAAAAGAATTATAAAAAAAAAATGTATTGGCCCTTATTCAAAACGATATTGTATTTTTTGTCTTCAGTAAAGTTATACTAAGTGACTTTATTGTCTGGTTTCAGATGGTGAAAAGTGAAACCGCAATAAAATGTAGGATGTCTGGGCTCCGAACAGTGATATTTAATATGAATTATGAAACACCCAAATGCTGAGTTAAGCAAAAAATTATACAAACATTATTCTGCAAAATTGAATACAACAACCATGGTGACAACAATGGAATCTCAAGAAGACTATGACGTACTTGCACCAGGAGTGAGCCATCCAGTTCAAGCTGTCCAACTGGTAGTCTCGGAGCTCCAGTCCTTCTCCACCGATATAGGACGGCTGTTTCTTCATGGGAATAAACCTCGGCCTCTGTTTCAACACCTGACAAGGAGACAGGAGAGAGAGAACGTGAGTGAGTTTGGAGTTCAAAATTAAAAGTCATTGCAATGAGTCAGACAGTTCTCTGTCATTCCAAAAAGGGACAACCGCTCTAAGTCAACATCTCAAACTACTGCCGGTTCCTAAAACGATCCCAAATCTCTACACCTGGGTCCTTGCCAGGTCCTCGGTTTTTAAAGGGAATGGATAGGTAACAGAAATATGACAACATTGCTAACTTCCCTTGTCCAATCAGATGTGCTACGAAAGGACAGACCACGAGGGGCTATAAGTGGAGGAAATTGGTTAAGTTAAATAAAAAAAGACCAGGAATTAGGCTAAACAGTGTTGATTTAGGAAATCTGTACTCAAGAACAGCCCCCCAAAAAAATATATGCTATTGTGTCTCATATTTAACTATGCAAGTCCGTTAAGAACAAATTCTTATTTAAAATGACGGCCTACACCGGTCTCCTGTCTAAGTGTATGAAAATGTTATTTTCTAAGTACAATTTATTTTGGGGCTTAGTTGTGGTCAATTTGTAGTGTAGAAATTACTATAGTTATGTTCCAGCCCCCAAACATCAGCTCCGACAAAAATCTGCCCGCGGCTGAATCTAGTCGCCTATACCTGGTCTAGGGGCAATATCACCCTACTCCTTACTTTGCAGTCTCTGGAGGGAATGGTCTTGGACTGGTTTCTGCGCATATAGTCATCTATGCTCTTCTGGTATTTTCTGGAGATGAGGGCTCCGTCCTCCCAGCTGCACTCGGAGTACGACAGGCCCTGCCACTTGCACAGGTAGTCCGGAAAACCCGCGGCCGACTTCTGATTTGAATGCCCTGGGTGACATTAAAACAGAATACATGTTAAAAAGGTGCAATTCCCGATGAAAACAAAATGTTTAGGCAATACTTTAAGAATGTTATTTATAGAACTACCACAAGACTGACTCTGCATAAAGTAGTGTATACTGCTCTATACATCTCAATCCTATGTCTCAGCCCCAAACTGTAAACAATGGAAGGAACGCCTCGGCAGTAGGACATCTCACCAATTATCCTCTCCACCAGCTGATATTGTGAGTGTAAGTCGTCCATGAGTTCCTGTTGACAGTTGAAGTATTCCACATCCTCTGGTGAAGAACATTTTATCCTGCAGAAGGAAAACAACATTATAGCAAAAAAAACATACCCAATCAAACTCTTATCTGGAACTCAAAAACACCTCTTCCAACCAATAGCCAAGGCCACATTACAACTGAAATGTACACGTCTGTTTTGTAATATTTTTATTACTGATAGTAAAAAAAAAATACTGATAAACAAACCAATTTCCCCTCCCGGATTAACTATCTTACCATTTCTTCTTGTCCGATTCCTTCTTCTTGAAGTTGTCTAGTTTCTTCATGCCCTTGACGTTCTGCAGCTTCAACGTCTCCTCCGTCTCCCAGGTGTTGTGGATATGGGACCAGCCTTTCCACTTGAACAGGTACTGCTGCTCGCCCGCCTCCTTGTTGGGGTTGAAGTTGGCGTTGGGGTCTCCGTCTGCTTCCACTGCGTACACTGTGGTGGTGCCTCCCGTCGCTGTGGGGGAAAATTTTTTACCTGTGTTTAGTATGGAAATAATAATTTATACAAAATCAAACCTAAAAACTAACAAACAAGCAAGCAATATATCATGACAGGTCAGTCCAACTAAAAGAGGCCATGTCTTTGAAAGCTGCATCCTTTGCAGGTGGAGAGGGTCAGTTCATGGTGTCAGCGTAGGGAGCTGGTCACAGGATGTGAAATTACTCTGATGATCTGGTACAGGGCAAGTCTGGGAACCAGCCTGAGTCTTATAGTCACTGGACTTCTCTTCCACTCTGAAGCACCCACTCGAGGGATGCCTCAGCAGCACTGAGCACCAGAAAGGTCACCGCCCAAAGCTCAGAGTAGTAGCCAGTCGTCCTCACTACAAGCACTCTGCCTCACCACTTTCTCCCATTCCTCTCACGCTACAGGCAGCCAGGTGAAATCAAAAAGCTGGTACTGTGTCCAGGTGCATTTTTTAAACAAAAATATTTTCTAGCTAGCCAGACAAGACAAAAAGAGTTGACCGGTCAGTCAATCTGCAAATCCGTGGCTCAAAAACACCAGATATTTGCAACAAAAAGTCAATAAATAAACTAGTTTAAACAATGAAAAGAACACTTTAAATAACTAAATATGTAAAAACGGACAGGAACTCTGTCTAGGTTGCTACCAGGGCGTCACGGCAACTATCAACTTAGTTTAATGGGTACATTGACTCTTATGTTTGTTCCCCTTTTACCTCCTCTCCTCCCTATCCGCGTTTCCATCACGCGCTCCAGGGTCTCAAACTCATCCTCGTCCGGCGGAGGCACATCCTCCCCGCACACCTCCACCAGGTCGTCAGAGTCAGTCTTCTGCTCCTCGTCCTCCTTGTAGCTGACGTTCTGTGTGGCCTGGCGCCTGGGCCCCTGGTTCGACGACGACTTCTTGCCGTAGTCGTCGTCCGAGGATGAGCCCGCAGAGGGCTTTTTCCTCTGCACATTGCTCTTCTTCCCGTTTCTGGCGTTGGCCCTGAAGCGAGACAGAGCAGACAGACGCGTTACGGCGAGTTCTGGACAACCGTCAATTAATGAATTGTAGTGGCTGAGCATCCATTCTAAAAGGATTGGGTTGGATCCAGAAACTGTTACCATATTTGATACTAGGGCTAAAATCAAACTGATCTATGGGATCAATGGACCTAATAAATATAAACTTCCACAGTGAAAGGGCAAAAACTAGGAGTCTCCATGTGATAAATAGTCATCTGTTTCCATACAACAGCTTTAAAAAATAAAATAAAATAAAAACTCTTACTTGGTTGGAGGCTTCCTGCTTTTGACTTTGTGACTGGGCTCGTAATCATCCGACTCTTCACTGTGCTCCTGTTCCTGTGCTGACGAGTCAGAACCGGAACCACTCCCAGAACCCGACCCAGACCCGGAGGACGATCCAGAACCCGATCTAGAGGGAGCATTATACCAGCATTATACCAACAGTATGACCCACAGCGTACCCCACATTGTGTTTGATATCACCACTGAACGGTGTCAGGGACTACAACTCACTTTCTTCTCTTTCCACTTGAGTCGTCATCTGAATCGTCACTGCTCGACGAATCCTGAAAAACATCAATGGAGAAAAGATTAGAAAAGAAGTCCCAAATAACAAACATGTTCCTGCCTACCTGGGTGTAATGTTGTGCTTTATAACCTATATATGACCAAATCAATGAATGACAGAACTAACTACCACCAAACACCAGGCTATAAAACTGAGTGAACTGTTACTCAAATTTTAAGATTAAAAACCTCCCATCTTCACTGAATTTGAGCCTTAGAACACTATGAATAGCGATGGAATTAACTGATTAATAACGCCACCCACCGATCCACTGTTTGAAGAGCTCTGTTGTTGTTGCTGCTGCTGGAGTTGCTGTTTCCTGAGCATAGCTGACCTTTGAACTGCTAGGATACTGGGGTTGGACTTCCAGAACTGAGATAAAGATATGAGAGTTAGTTACAGGTTAAGGACAGTTCCCCTGTGGACAAGACCGTTCTTGTTCAACAGAAATGCAAAACGGGGTTGTTGACCAGGGTCGTATATATCAATGGTCTGATTTAGGTTCAATTTAGCCTTTTAGATTGCAATGAATAAGATGATATGGTAAGGAGAGACTTGATACTGAATCAGCACTTTTACTGAGATGCTTGACACATACCTCTACTCTTTCACTTCAACCTGGCAAGATCATGTCGTGCTAACCGCAGTGAATCAATCTCAAAATTACATTTCACGTAGTTTCAGTTGAATGTCGGTGTGTCCTACCTCGGCCCCGTCGATCTTGGCTTTGTTTTCTGGTTCGGTCTTCTCCTTGGATTTCCCAGAGTCGGAATCAGACTGGCTGCCGGAGTCTGAGCCGCTTCCTGAGCCGCTTCCAGAGCTGCTACTGGAGCTGGAACTGGAACTGGAACCCGATCCAGAGCCCGACCCGGACTCATCATCCGAGTTGCTGCAAGCAAACAAACGATTTCTTAGACTAAGATCAACACAATAACCTACGCTTGAAATTGACTGAAATAGGTGTCTGGACTGTGTAGTCATTTTGGGTGCCAGTACCGTTTACATTTAGGTGCCAGAACTCTGGAGAGGATAGGTGTGTTCCTGCCCAAGTCTAGCACTGATAACTAAACACACAGAATTCTTAGGAAATCCTAGAGCCATGTTTAAAGAGGTTTCATTTTAGATGACTCAGTTGTGAGCACACTGCCTTCCCTCCTGCGTGCGAATGTGCAGATCTCACTCTGCCTCAAAACAACAGAAAGCATATGTGGTGCTCCAGCCCTTCAAACAACACGGCTAAACTTGAGTACGGAGGCCGTTGGTAAGGACTAGGTACAAGCTAACTAACATGTTAATGGTGATGCAAAACACATCTGTACTCTACATGAACATGTAAATAAATCACTATGCCATGTTTTGGTTAACAAAAACAATAATGTGCTGAACAAAAATATAAATGCAACCATTTCAAAGATTTACAGTTCAAATAAGAAAAATCTGTCAATTTAAATAAATAAATTTGGCATTAATCTATGGATTTCACATGACTGGGAATACAGTTTTCCCTTTAAAAAAAAAGGGAAAAAAAGAAGGTAGGGGAATGGATCAGAAAATCTGATATGACCACCATTTGCCTCGTGCAGCACGACATCTCCTTTGCATAGAGTTGATCAGGCTGTTGATTGTGACCTGTGGAATGTTGCCCCACTCCTCTTCAATGACTGTGTGAAGTCAAATCCAATTTTATTGGTCACATACACGTGTTTAGCAGATGTTATTGCGGGTGTAGCAAAATGCTTGTGTTTCTAACTCCGACAGTGCAGTACTATCCAACCTTTTGGCCCAGTGTTGTGCGGGTTTGGCCAGGGTAGGCCGCCATCGTAAATAAGAATTTGTTCTTAACTGACTTGCCTAGTTAAATTAAGGTTCCATTTAAAAAATAGACTAACAATTTCACAACATATACTCAAAACACACAAATCTAAGTAAAGGAATGTAATTAAGAATATATAACAATATGGATGAGCAATGTCAAAGCGCACAGACTAAGATACAGTAGAATAGTATAGAATACAGTATATACATAAGATATGTAAACATTATTAAAGTGACTAGTGTTCCATTATTAAATAAATAATGAAACATGTTCAATTTGGTTTAAATAATGCAAAAACAGTGTTGGAGAAGAAAGAAACTGCAATAAGTGCCATGTAAAAAAGCTAACGTTTAAGTTCCTTGCTCAGAACATATGAAAGCTGGTGGTTCCTTTAAACACGAGTCTTCAATATTCCCAGTTAACTTGTTGGGATCGGCTCATGAGGTGACCGTTTTGGAAAGCCTGGCGTGCCCAAAGTAAAATGCCTCCCATTCAGGCCCAGAAAATAGGATATGCACATATTTAGTACCATTGGATAGGAAACACTGAATTTTCCAAAAGTGTTAACCATTTGTCTGTGAGTGAAACAGAACGCATATGGCAGGCGAAACCCCGAGGAATTTCTGTCCTGGAAAAAGTGATTTTGACACATTGCTCATTTGGGCACCCCTCCCTCATGAAAATGACCATATAAGGGCATATGAATGCAGTACCCATCGCTTCGTTTAGATGTCAACAGTCTGGAGACAGTGTAAAATTTCATTTTGGATGAATAAGACCAGAGAATAAGAGCAAACCAGGAAGTGTATCTTTTATGTCAACAGTACCCGGCGCTCGCTCCCAAGAAGTCGCGCAGTGTCTTTTTTACCGTCGTTATCGATCAGTTTATATTCCGGTTGATTTATAATAGTAAATATACGTAAAAGTGTTCCTAAGGATACATTTAAAATGATGTTTGATTGTTCTTGGACAAGTTTATAGGTATAAGATGAACGAGTTTGCGTCACGTTTCAATGGACTAGTGGAGGCTGTCGTTTCTGATTATAACGCGCGAACCAAATGGAGGATTTATGGATAAAATACATTACTTTTTCTAACAAAAGAACCATGGATTGTCTTCGTTGGACACTTAGGATGACCTCAGCAGAAGTTCTTCAACAGGTAATTGATTTGTTTTCGCTGTGAAATGTGTTGTGTGTGTGCCATGATGGCTAATCGATTCATGGCTATGGGAAAAATATGAGAGGTGCTACCCTCAAACAATCAAATGTGCTGCTTTCGCCGTAAAGCCTTTTTGAAATCTGACAACGCTGTGATATTGCCAAGAAACAGAGCTTTTGATGAGTATGGAACACTTGTATATTGGTGGATGTTTAATAATTCAACTTTTGGATTTTGAATTTGGCGCCTTACATTTCACCTGGTAGTGTCGGGAGCAGCCCGCTAGCGCCCCAGTGATCCCTGAGAAGTTAATAGGTTTTAGGTTGTAGTTATTATAGGACTCTCTCTATATACCATTTGTATTTCATATACCTTTGACTATTGGATGTTCTTATAGGCACTATATAGTATGCCAGCCTAATCTCGGGAGTTGATAGGCTTGAAGTCATAAACAGCGCTGTGCTTCAAGCATTGTGAAGAGCTGCTGGCAAACGCAGGAAAGTGGTGTTTGAATGAATGCTTACGTGCCTGCTGCTGCCTGCCACTGCTCAGTCAGACTGCTCTATCAAATCATAGAATTAATTATAATATAATACACACACAGAAATACAAGCCTTAGGTCATTTATATGGTCAAATCGGGAAACTATAATTTCGAAAACAAAACATTTTTTCTTTCAGTGAAATACGGAACCGTTCCGTATTTTATCAAATGGGTGACAACCTTAGGTCTAAATATTGCTGTTACATTGCACAACATTCAATGTTATGTCATAATTATGGAAATTAATTACGGTCTTTGTTAGGAAGAAATGGTCTTCACACAGTTCGCAACGAGCCGGGCGGCCCAAACTGCTGCATATACTCTGACTCTGCCTGCACTGAACGCAAGAGAAGTGACAATTTCCCTAGTTAATATTGCCTGCTAACATGAATTTATTTTAACTAAATATGCAGGTTTAAAAATATATACTTGTGTATTGATTTTAAGAAAGGCATTGATGTTTATGGTTAGGTACATTGGTGCAACAACAGGGCTTTTTTCCGAGAATGCGCTTTTGTTAAATCATCACCCGTTTGGCGAAGTATGCTGTGATTCGATGATAAATTAACAGGCACCGCATTTTTTTTTACAAGATAAGTTTAATGCTAGCTAGCAACTTACCTTGGCTCCTTGCTGCACTCACGTAACAGGTGGGCAGCCTGCCACGCAGTCTCCTTGTGGATTGCAATGTAATCGGTTTCCAAACATGCAGATTA
This sequence comes from Brachymystax lenok tsinlingensis, assembly GCA_030435695.1. Taxonomy (NCBI): domain Eukaryota; kingdom Metazoa; phylum Chordata; class Actinopteri; order Salmoniformes; family Salmonidae; genus Brachymystax; species Brachymystax lenok. The sequence continues at coordinate 38,471,532 of CM059815.1, forward strand.
CTGATTGTTATGAAAACTTGAAATCGGTCCTAATATATATATATATATATTTATTTATTTTTTTTTTTTTAAATCGCCCATTCCGATTAAAATCGGTCGACCTCTATAACAGTCTGATGGCCTTGAGATAGATGTTTTCCATTCCCAGCTTTGATGCACCTGTACAGACCACGTCAACTGGATGATAGCAGGGTGAACCGGCAGTGGCTCAGGTGGTTGATGTCCTTGATCTTTTTGGCCTTCCTGTGACATCAGGTCCTGTAGGTGTCCTGGAGGGCAGGTAGTATGTCCCTGGTGATGCATTGGGCAGACCACACCACCCTCTGGAGAGCACTGCGGTTGCAGGCGGTGCAGTTGTCATACCAGACGGTGATCAGCCCGACAGGATGCTCTCAATTGTGCACCTGTAAAAGTTGAGGGTTTTAAGTGCCAAGACAAATTTCCTCAGCCTCCTGCGGTTGAACAGGTGCTGTTGTGCCTTCTTCACGACACTGTCTGTGTGGGTGGACCATTTCAGTTTGTCAGTGATGTGTATGTTACATCACGGTCCCATCGATGTGGATAGTGGGGTGCTCCCTCTGCTGTTTCCTGAAGTCTACAATCATCTCCTTTGTTTTGGCGATGTTGAGTGAGAGGTTATTTTCCTAGCACCACTCCCAGAGCCCTTACCTCCTCCCTGTAGGCTGTCTCGTAATCGTTGGTAATCAAGCCTACTACTGCCTACTACTCGTCTGCAAACTTGATTGAGTTAAAGGCTGCTTGGTCCCGCAGTCACGGGTGAACAGGGAGTAGAGGGGGCTGAGCACGCACCCTTGTGGGGCCCACGTGTTGAGGATCAGCGAAGTGGAGGTGTTGTTTCCTACCTTCACCACCTGGGGGCAGCCCGTCAGGAAGTCCAGGACAAAGTGGCACAGGGCGGGGTTCAGACCAGGGCCTCAAGCTTAATGTTGAGCTTGGAGTTGAATGCTGAGCTATAGCCAATGAACAGCATTCTTACATAGGTATTCCTCTTGTCCAGATGGGATAGGGCAGTGTGATGGCGATTGCATTGTCTGTGGATATATTGGCGCAGTAAGCAAATTGAAGTGGGTCTAGGGTGACTTAAGGTAGAGGTGATATTTGATCCTTGACTAGTCTCAAAGCACTTCATGATGACAGTAGCGAGTGCTACAGGGCGATAGTCATTTAGCTCAGTTTCCTTTGCTTTCTTGAGTAAAGGAACAATGGTGACCATCTTGAAGCATGTGGGAACAGTTGACTGGGATAGGGAGAGATTGAATATGTTCATAAACACACCAGCCAGCTGGTCTGTGCATGCTCTGAGGACGCGGCTAGGGATGCCGTCTGGGCCGGCAGCCTTGCGAGGGTTAACGCGACATGGCTGGTTTTCCTTTTGTAGTCCGTGATTGTCTGTTGACCCTGCCACATACATCTTGTGTCTGAGCCTTTGAATTGCGACTACACAATGCCTGTTTGATTGCCTTGCGGAGGGAATAACTACACTGTTTGTATTCTGCCATATTCCCAGTCACCTTGCCATGATTAAATGCGGTGGATATTGGCGGAAACTGGAAACCTTTGCCATACACGTCGACCCAGAGCATCCCAAACATGCTCAATTAGTGACATGTCTGGTGAGCATGAAGGCCATGGAAGAACTGGGACATTTTCAGCTTCCAGGAATTGTGTACAGATCCTTGCGACATTGGGCTGTGCATTATCATGCTGAAACATGAGGCAATTGCATCAGATGAATGGCACGACAATGGGCCTCAGGATCTCGTCACGGTATATCGGTGCATTCAAATTGCCATCAATAAAATGCAATAGTGTTCGTAGCTTATGCAATACCAGAACCCCATCATAGGGCACTGTTCACAACGTTGACATCAGCAAACCGCTCGCCCATACAACGCCATACACATGGTGTGCGGTTGTGAGGCCGGTTGGAAGTATTGCCAAGTTCTAAAATATTGGAGGCGGCTTATGGTAGAGAAATTAATATTAAAATGATCTAGCAACAGCTCTGGTGGACATTCCTGCAGTCACCATGCCAATTGCATGCTCCCTCAAAACTTGAGACATCTGCTGCATTGTGTTGTGGCAAAACTGCTCATTTTAGAATGGCCTTTTATTGTCCCCAGCACAAGGTGCACCTGTGTAATGATCAAGCTGTTTAATCAGCTTCTTGATATACCACGCCTGTCAGGTGGATGGATAATCTTGGCAAAGGAGAAATGCTCACTAACAGGGATGTAAACACAGTTGTGCACAACATTTGAGATAAATTATATTTGTGGCGCGTATGGAACATTTCGAGGATCTTTTATTTCAGCTCATGAAAAATGGGACCAACACTTTACATGTGGTGTTTATTTTTGTTCAGTATATATTGGGATCCTATAAAAATACTATATTTGACATGCCGGGAATCTAATATACTACATTTAACATGCCTGAATCGAATATACTATATTTGACATGTATGAATTTTTGACCAGATTCTGTGCATCAACAAGACAAGGGGAAGACTAAATAACATCCAGAACAGTACCAAGCCACGCTGATACTGAAACTACAAAAACTATTGTCTTCATTACTTTGGCTTTAGTGACTGCGTTGTGCAGTACAACTCAACAAACATCAGGGTGAGATATAAAAGCATGTTGTTTTACGTCTCACACACACACTGTTCGGTGTTGTATTTGTGCTTTTGCCAACATCTTCTGTCTGTGTTATCCAATTTGTCTTGCATTGTTTTTATCCCAGCCCCCGTCCCCACAGGAAGCATTTCCCCGCATTATAAATAAGAAATTGTTCTTAATTGACTTGCCTGGTCAAACAAATGTTAAATAAAAAATGTAATATAGTGCCAGCACTAAACATGACAAATAACACAACTATGGTTTGCCAACTTCCAGGTAACATCTAGAAGCACACAGTGGTCTCATTTTATGTTCATATTAACAAGGTTGCGAAACAACTTGCATATTCACTTGGAGCATCCAGTAGAATGATTGATTTGTCTCTAACTTGTCATCAACATATCGGCTAGTCCACACACACACACACCTTTGTATCCATCCATCCATCCATCCATATACACACACATATATACACATATACACACAGAACAAAAATATAAAACGCAACATGTAGTGTTGCTCCCATGTTTCATGAGCTGAAATAAAAGATTCTATGCCCTCCCAGGCCCACCCATGGCTGCGCCCCTGCCCAGTCATGTGAAATCCATAGAATGAAACCTAATTTCTAGATTTCCTTATATGAACTATAACTCAGTAAAATCTTTGAAATTGTTGCGCTTTATTTAATATATATATGCGCACACAAATATATAATCATCAGTTAGCAAGCGCCAATGTAACAGTTCGTCCTCAATGAAGATCAAACATGGGATGTTCTGTCTTCTCTAGGAACCAAACAGAAGCTAGCGGGCTGAAACGAGACTGGGATCTACCTGAACGTGTCCAATAAGAAACTTTTGTTTTCATTGCAAATTGTTTAGCTATGGTTTGCACTAATGAATACACCCTGGACCAGTTGGTGGTCACAGCACTGTCATATTCCCAAACAGATGGAGACACATTACCTTGACTCTCCACTGCTGTTGCTCACACCCTCGTCTTCACTTCGTCCAGCCATCTCTTAAGAGTCCCAGAAATATGAGCTTCTGAGAAAATGTTATAATCCGAACTGCCCTGGTTTACGTGTTGGATGCAGTTCACCTGTAAAATAAAAAGCACAAAAGTCGCAATTTTTTTAAAATACAATACCATTTTGAAGTATGTACATTCAGTGTATTTAAACGAGATAGGCATTTTGTCAATAGTCCTCATAACTTTTAATAGCTGCATGTGTTTTAGGTTCACAACGCGACCGTTCTAGACTCACAACCTCGTACAAACTGAGAAACAACTAAACTTGCTAAACAAATCCATTCATTGTTTTATCCTTAAATTGATATAAAACGTTTCCTGATTATGGTTTGAATGCTTTCTAGTGACTGTTTGCCCTGCACCGCTTCCCATGTAAAATAGCTACGAGAAAAACAGTATTGTATAAACACGGTGCGTTGTTGATAGCCATCTAGCTCTTCTAAACTTGTTTAGCCTTATATGACGTCAGCTAGTTAGTAGCTAGCTGCATTGAACTATAGAGCAAAATAGCTAAGACATAAAGCCTGCCGTTTTGTTTTCATCCCTGTCACATTAGCTAGCTTCCTACGTCTGAATGCAAAACGGTAGCGCTAAGTTCCCAAGCCAGCGCTTTTCCGACCGCACAGGCCTGTTTGTGAGGCCTGCACAGCATGTGAGTTTCGCGCACTGTCCTGGACAATGCGCCGCACTCCACAGCTCTTTCGCAGGAGGCCCGATGCAGGATAGTACCACGCCTACAGTATTCTTCTCTCGCATAACATCGACAAAAACAGAGTTGCGCAGCAAGCCAGTAAACTAGCGATGGCAAACCAAGCTCTGGCTGTGTGCACAAGACAGATTTATTTCTGAGATGTTTAGCATTTAGCGCATAATTTCAGCTGCTAACTATTGGCGGAAGCACACTGATGCTAACTGCCCAGCCATAAATTAATATATAGCAATCCGTCTGTGAGCGAACTACATTTAAATCCATATTTTTACTCTCTAGCCCTGAAAAGTTGTTTGCTAACCTAGCTAGTTGCTAGCTGATGTTCTAGCTAAACAGTAAACTGAACTCCAGACCACTAACTGGCACACTGGCCTTGAAAGAGGAAAAAGCAACTAACGTTAAACCACGTGAAACAATGTTTCGCTAACAGTAGCAAGTTATGGACGTTTAGCAAAATATTTTCCATTTGCGGCAAATATTTACCCAGTTATCCTTTATTTTTTCATATGTGGACATCTCAATGACCTAGTTAGCTTACTAGCTAGCTTAACAGTCACATTTTAGCAAACAAACTAGCTACTGTAGCTTAGCTGACAAGCTAGCTAATCTAACAAACCAGGTCATGGGGAAAGTGTAGGTTAGGTTTTTACATAAAAAAATTGTAGCCAATTGTGATTGTACCATTGTTTCTAACAGTGCTCTAATCAATATATGCAAAATTCCCATGACCTCAAACACATTCACATACTCATCACGTTTTATAATCACCCTTTCCCGCACTCCCAAGCTAGCTCCCTCGTTGCTAATAGCTAACAAGAGTGTTTATCAGTCGCTTACTTCCCAAAATCTAGCTAGGTGACAGGCTCCTTGCTTTCTATGGAGTTATTTAACTAAACTAAGCGATAATACCCATAGAAATGCATGTCTTTCAGTGAAAAATAAATTCAATCGGGGTTTTGTTTAGTCTTTTAGGCTACCTTGAAGCTACGGCGAACTGCCAGTCTGATTCTGCCGTCCGACTTCAGTGGTCCTTTTTTCTTATTTTCTTTGGCTAGCGAACTAGCAGCTAAAGATAGCTTGCTAGCTAGCTCCCGGGCCGGGGAGAGCAGCCCCAACTGATCTGACTAGAATTCGAGCCAAGTTTCTTGATTTCTTCCTCCAGAAGCGTAAAATATGTTTCCCTTTTAATTTTCCGCTTTGGAATTCGAAACAATATAGGATTTAATTGACAGCGATTGTAGCTAACATTTCAGCTGAGGGTCCTACTACAGCCGGTCTCCGCCATGACGCCGTCGAGTTCACACTGTAACATTAGGGATGTTGAGTGTGGAAACCCCGGGTAGTGACGTAACGACGATGTTTTTGCGGTCTCCTACAACTGCAAACTACAACAGACGAAAGGTGACAGTAGTCGTCGGCCTATTGTGTGAAATATAACTATAAAACAGAGGTAGCTAGTAGTCCACGTGAGAATGAAATAGCATTGGGTTGAGTGCTTGGTTAGTGTCTGATTGTGACACCCTTCACTGCAATGCTTGCTTCATCCAAGCATTAACCCGCTTCAAATAATTGAATCCTAATACTTAAAATGACCCTCTACATATCTTATAATGGTCCTCATCACCACATTTTTATCTAGATGATGTAACTGTTTATAGAACTCCCTCTGCCAGAGGAGAAATATATTATTGGGTAAATCAAGCCTCCTGAATCTCAATAAAAAGGACAAATGCAAACTAACAATTGAACACTATAAAGTATAATTTTCTACATATTGAATGGTTATGGAATAGAAATGAGTGCAGATTTCAACAGGTTATGGTCAGGGATATCTAGCAGAATCACATGAGATAGGTGGTCAAAATTTAACTGTGGTGGTTATTAGGGCTGGGAATTGCCAGGGACCTCACGATACGATATTATCACGATACTTCGGTGCAGATATAATATGTTTTGCGATTCTCACGATTCTATATGTATTGTGATTCAATACGGTGATTTTATTGCAATTCCATGGTCCAAACATATTGCTCACCATGTCTGCTGCAGAGGGACAAGAGAGTGCCATGATAAAACAAGTTTTGATCAATCATGGAAATAAAAGTGCTGAAAACAAATTGACTCCCTATTTAAAAAGAAGATGGAGAACACGCTATGAAGGAAAAATACTGGAGTTTTGGTCTAGGTACCAACCAGTGCAAAATGAGTCTTGAGATATTGTCAAAGCGATATGATATATTGTCAAAAATAATATCACGATATGTAACTGTATCAACCCCCAAAGGTCCAAAAAGGCTCGGCCCAATGGCTGTCAAACCTAATTTAGGTCTGGCGGTAACTAAAACGATAGAGGAAAATGAACGAACAAAGATGATCAGCACAACTGTGGGGCATATTATCTTGGGGCCTCCATCCACTATTGTTATTTAGACAACAGGTCACGTGACATGACCTAGATTTCGTAGTGCTCCCTCAGCTCCCCTTTAGTTGTATGTTTGTATTGTGTATTGCCCTCTGGGGGAATCTTTAGAAAGTCCATTTAGTTTGAAAATCACTTTCATGTTCTAGTTATCAATATGGAGTAACAAGTAGGTCTGGTACTTTTGGGGAATTGGTAATACATTCATAGAACTTTGGCATTGACTAAAGTTTCCATATTTGAAGTGTACACAGACGTAGGTTGATTGAACCAGGGAGTTAAGCCCCCCATACAAAGCAGCTCAGTGCTACAATGTCCTCCAAGACATTAAGTTGAGTTTTAATGCTACATTTTTGAATGCAAATACATCAACATGAAGCTAATGCTTTTATGAATTAAGCAGTTCTCTTTTCAAAGGGAATTATGCAGAGACGTTGTTGAATTTCCAAAACTGTCTGCTTAGGTTTCTGAACACAGTACCTTTAACACATTTGGGTGTTAAAAATACCATAAACATATATTTACTTGACCAGTGGTAGTCATATGTTCTTATTTTAAGCTAGAAGAAGCTACCAATTCTTATTACTGTGTAATCATTATGTAATCAAAACAAAAAGTATACAGTAACCATTAATGACTGAACAGACGCATTATTGCAATGAAAAACAGGGTATTATTTTAGATTTGGAGGATACATATGTAAAACAGAGAACATAAAAGTAAAACAAAAAAACGACATTAAAATTACTCATATTATACTTTCTGCATGTAAGTAAAAGTCCAAAACATTTTTATTTTCGTATCTGAAGAGACCTGTAAGAAACAAAAATAAACAATTCCGTAAAGATGGAAATATAAACCAGCATCTGGAAGCACTGTAAGAAGTCAGTTTGTTATGTTCACATACCGGTGTCTATTAGGCTCTCCATTTCAAACACTGCTGTCAAAGGCCTTAAATTTTAGTTTGAGCTGTGCCCCCTCCTTTGGAATCCCGCCTTTGCGTTGTCGTGTCCCAAGCCGATGCCTCTCAATCTGCACTTCCAGACCGTGTGTGATTACAAGGGCCAGCCAGAAGGGGTCTCCCATGACCCTGCATATCACGCCGTACCACTCCAGTACACTCAGCTCCAAGCCCAGTGCCTGCATCTGCCTATGGAGCAGGCAAGTGACCACCAACAGAATCACGTCGTACAGCGTCAGCCAGACCGCAAAGCCCAGGATGCCCACATGCTGCTGGGCCCAAACTGCACCGAGCATGCACAGGGTCAGCAGTAGGGTGATGCCACCCAGGATAAGCAGGGAGTAGTAGTAACTGAAGCACACCTGGGGCAGAAGCTGGGAGTCCGTGATGTTGTTGGTGCTCTCCTTGGCTGTGCGCAGATGGCCAAACTCAAAGACCATTTGCATGACGCCCACCATCAAAAAATAGAGTCCTCCTACTATGGAGCCCTGGTAAGGGGTCATGCCACACAGGCCTGAAGACAGAAGTAGCTTCATGGTGATAATCACAGTCCAATGGGCCAGAGGAGAGTGAGATGGAGAGAATAGATTAAAACAAGGAGACAGATGGTGAAAGGGTAAAGGCGTTTTAGTGGTTGAGAGGCAGAATTGGAAAATAAATATTTAACAACACAGAGGCGAGGAGTCAGTCAGATGTGTTATCATTCCATCACAATGTCTCATTGAAAGAGGTCAGAACTCTTCTCGATTAATATTCACAGTGGACGGCTGAGACTATGCAGAACAATCTGTTCACTCCTGGAAGAGAGGGGAGTCCACAACAGCACCTGAAGGGAGGAATCAGAAGACAGCATTATGTTTGAAAACAAAATATTGGAGACTGGCTTGATAATAGATTATTATTGCAATAAAACTGATCTCACACTGATACAAAACATAGGACAGGTAACAGTAGCTACTGTAGCTACAGGATAGAACTGTCACTGAAAACTGCTGGGAGAGAAATCAGCTGTCATGAGGATGACTGTGTGTAAAATAGGCCTGTCTGTTATTAAATTGAAAACTGTCTGTAATGTTAGCTTGCCATCTGATAACGCATAGAGACCAATATTTTATTCAACTGTATGAAAATATGTGATGAATGTGTACAACGTCAACAGAAATAAATAATCACAAACAGCCCAGGCCCAGCTAACGTTAACTACAGTAACGTTAGCTAATGTAACGTTAATAATAGTTGCTAATGTTACATCCGCCGATATATACACCGATTTCCAACAAAGGTGACGCGAATATATATATATATATATATATATATATATATTTTACAACCATAAATATTAGCTGTGTGTCTTGACTCACTTGCTGGCGGGACGTTTGCTGGAACTGGGACCTTTGTACTGACACCTTCTTGTTATTTTGCTAGTTAGTTTAGCAATGAACAGGTTCATCCGTTGGCGATGCCGTCCAGATGACGAGCGAGGCCAGCAACCGTTGAAACTAAACATTAGACAGAAGAGGCCTCATGAGCTGAGCAAAATAAATAAATAAATACAACATATTACAATTCTTTCTCCGCTTGAGGCTCTCCCATGCTCCGCTTGAGGCACAATAAATACAATATATATATAAATAAATAAATAAAAATCCCCATCAAAATCTGTCTGTAAGAGATATCTATTTTTCTGCATACGTCTCAATCCACCATATCCTTCAATGTTGGCCTTCTGCATCTGCGATGGAACGTGGCAGAGCTACGGAGGTGTTTGGCAGACCAGGATACATCTCGAAAATCGGGTCTTCTCACGAAAACGTCTGTAGCGTCCGACAGTGGTGGGAAAAGTACCCAAATTGTCCTACTTGAGTAAAAGTAAAGATACCTTAATAGAAAATGACTCAAGTAAAAGTGAAAGTCACCCAGTAAAATCCTACTTGAGTAAAAGTCTAAAAGTATTTGTTTTTAAATATACTTTAGTATAAAAATTAAATTAAATTGGTAAAATATACTTAAGTATCAAAAGTAAAAGTATAAATCATTTCAAATTCCTTATATTAAGCAAACCAGACAGCACGATTTTCTTATAATATTTTTTCATTTACAGATAGCCAGGGGCATGCTCCAACACATAATTTACAAACGAAGCATGTGTTTTGTGATACCGCCAGATCAGAGGCAGTATGAATGACCTCTTGATAAGTGTGTGAATGAGACAATTTTCCTGTCCTGCTAAGCATTCAAAATGTAACGAGTACCTTTGGTTGTCAGGGAAAATGTATGGAGTTAAAAGCACATAATTTTCTTTAGGAATGTAGTGAAGTAAAAGTAAAAGTTGTCAAAAATATAAATAGTAAAGTAAAGTACAGATACTCAAAAAAAATACTTGCCTTCAAACTAATATGACCCCTCTATGGAAAGATGAGACTCTCACGAACACAGTGTTCTCCGTTTTGCTCTACAACCCCCACCAGTGTCACAGGACTGGTCTGAAGGTAACGTGAGATTTCTTATATCTATCAGATATAGGACAGACACTTCAAAACACTTCCTTTTGATTAAATGTTTGACAGTTTTTCCATGTATGAATCTGTTATTCAATGTGTTCCTATGGGCAAATAGAAGTAAGTCCAAATTCAATGTTTTATCAAATAATGTTTTTATATACAGTACCAGTCAAATGTTTGGACACACTTACTCATTCAAGGGTTGTTCTTTATTTTTTTACTGTTTTCTACATTGTAGAATAATAGTAAAAACAAAACTATAAAATAGCACATGTGGAATCATGTAGTAACCAAAAAAGTGTTAAACAAATCAAAATACATTTTACATTATAAATTCTTCAAAGTAGCCACCCTTTGCCTTGATGACAGCTTTGCACACTCTTGGCATTATCTCAACCAGCTTCACCTTGAATGCTTTTCCATCAGTCTTGAAGGAGTTCCCACATATGCTGAGCACTTTTTGGCTGCTTTTCCTTTACTCTGCGGTCCAACTCATCCCAAACAATCTCAATTGGGTTGAGGTCAGTTGAGTGTAGAGGCCAGGTCATCTGATGCAGCACTCCATCACTCTCCTTCTTGGTCAAATAGCCCTTACACAGCCTAGAGGTGTGTTTTGGGACATTGTCCTGTTGAAAAACAAATGATAGTCCCATTAAGCGCAAACCAGATGGGATGGCGTATCACTGCAGAATGCTGTGGTAGCCATGCTGGTTAAGTGTGCCTTGAATTCTAAATAAATAACAGACAGTGTCACCAGCAAAGCACCCCCACACCATAACACTTCCTTCTCCATGCTTTACGGTGGGAAATACACATGCAGAGATCATCCGTTCACCTACTCTGCGTCTCACAAAGACACGGCAGTTAGAAGCAAAAATCTCACATTTGGACTCATCAGACCAAAGGACAGATAGATTTCCACCGGTCTAATGTCCATTGCTCGTGTTTCTTGGCCCAAGCAAGTCTCTTCTTCTTATTGATGTCCTTTAGTAGTGGTTTCTTTGCAGCAATTCGACAATGAAGGTCTGATTCACACAGTCTCTTCTGAACAGTTGATGTTTAGATGTGTCTGTTACATGAACTCTGTGAAGCATTTATTTGGGCTGCAATTTCTGAGGCTGGTAACTCTAATGAACTTATGAGCAAAGTTAACTCTGGGTCTTCCTTTCCTGTGGCGGTCCAAATGAGAGCCAGTTGTTTCATAGCGCTTGATGGTTTTTGCGACTATACTTTCTCTATACTTATTTGAGCTGTTCTTGCCATAATATTGACTTGGTATTTTGCCAAAAAGGGCTATCTTCTGTATACTAACCCTACCTTGTCACAACACAATTGATTGGCTCAAATGAAATTCCACAAATGTACATTTAACAAGGCACAGCTGCTAATTGAAATGCATTCCAGGTGACTACCTCATGACGCTAGATGAGAGAATGCCAAGAGTGTGGAAAGATATCATCAAGGCAAAGGGTGGCTACTTTGAAGAATCTCAAATATAAAATATGTTTTGAGTTATTTAACACTTTTTTGGTCACTACATGATTCCATATGTGTTATTTCATAGTTTTGATGTCTTCACTATTATTCTACAATGTAGAAAATAGTACAAATAAAGGAATTTACTTAAATGGGTAGGTGTGTCCAAACATTTGACTGGTACTGTATATAGTGCCATCGGAAAGTATTCTGACCCCTATTATACATTTATGAAATTATTATTTTTCCTCATCAGTCTACACACAATACCCCATAATGACAAATCATTTTTGCAAATTTATTACAATAAAAAAACAGAAATATCACATTTACTCAGACCCTTTTCTCAGACCCTTTTCTTCGTTGAAGCACTTTTGGCAGCAATTACAGCATTGAGTCTTCTTGGGTATGATGCTACAAGCTTGGCACACCTGTATTTGGGGAGTTTCTCCCATTCTTCTCTGCAGATCCTCTTCCTGCACAGCTATTTTCAGGTCTCTCCAGAGATGTTCGATTGGGTTTAAGTCCGAGCTCTTGCTGGGCCACTCAAGGACATTCAGAGACTTGTCCCGAAGCCACTCCTGTGTTGTCTTGGCTGTGTGCATAGGGTCGTTATCCTGTTGGAAGGTGAACCTTTGCCCCCGGTCTGAGGTCCTGAGCGCTCTGGAGCAGGTTTTCATCAAGGATCTCTCTGTACTTTGCTCTGTTCATCTTTGCCTAGATCCCGACTAGTCTCCCAGTCCCTGCCGCTGAAAAACATCCCCACAGCATGATGATGCCACCACCATGATTCACCGTAAGGATGGTGCCAGGTTTCCTCCAGACGTGCCTTTTACTGAGGAGTGGCTTCCATCTGTCCAGTCTACCATAAAGGCCTAATTGGTGGAGTTCTGTAGAGATGGTTGTCCTTCTGGAAGTTTCTCCCATTTCCACAGAGGAACTCTAGAGCTCTGTCAGAGTGACCATTGGGTTCTTGGTCACCTCCCTGACCAAGGCCCTTCTCCCCTGTATGCTCAGTTTGGCTGGGCAGCCAGCTCTAGGAAGAGCCTTGGTGGTTCCAAACTTCTTACATTTAAAAATCATGGAGGCCACTGTGTTCTTGGGGACCTTCAATGCTGCAGAAATGTTTTGGTACCCTTACCCAGATCTAAAAAGAATAGTCACGCACTGTTGCACCTACGACACTAATCTAGTGAGCAGTAATGGAGCTCCGCTCAAGCGAGGCATTTGATTGGTTTGACGTGTAGCAAGTCGTCACTGATTTACAAGTGGTCTCCACCCCTATTAAGGCAACCTGCCTAAATGACTACAGACCCGTAGCACTCACGTCCGTAGCCATGAAGTGCTTTGAAAGGCTGGTAATGTCTCACATCAACACCATTATCCCAGAAACCCTAGACCCACTCCAATTTGCATACCGCCAAAACAGATCCACAGATGATGCAATCTCTATTGCACTCCACACTGCCCTTTCCCACCTGGACAAAAGGAACACCTATGTGAGAATGCTATTGATTCCTGACGGTCCGCCCCCAGGTGGTAAGGGTAGGTAACAACACATCCGTCACGCTGATCCTCAACACAGGGGCCCCTCAGGGGTGCGTGCTCAGTCCCCTCCTGTACTCCCTGTTCACCCACGACTGCGTGGCCAGGCACGACTCCAACACCATCATTAAGTTTGCAGACGACACAAAAGTGGTAGGCCTGATCAATGACAACGACGAGACAGCCTATAGGGAGGAGGTCAGAGACCTAGCCGGGTGGTGCCAGAAGCAACATTACATTACTATTTTTATAATTATAATCTACTTTCTTTCCCAGGTAAGACGTTGCAGGTTATAAGGCTATTGCCTTATAACAAATTGGTTACAATCTGGGTGTAATTTTGACTAATGTAAATGTAATTGAGAAAGGGAGAGCTACAATGGGGGCTCAAACTGTGGCTCCTACCGTGCAGAGACGAGCGTCAAACAGACTGCCACAAAAGCCCGGGCCTTAGGGCAGACAGTGCAACGCTGACAAATGCAGTGTTACAGTATTCCCCTTCTCTCAAGCAGCATCCTCACCAAGCCACAAAAGCGTAGAGAGAGAGAGAGCACTCTTTCCCAACTCCACGTGGGACCACTGGAGTGAGCCCACCACTGCCATCAGTGTAGCAGGAGAAAGTGAGCTGCAACAGGGACTCGAACAGTGCCGGTGTCTGGGCAGAGGCAGGGCAATGCCCACATACACTGGGTTACACTGGTAATGTTACAGACTGTAGCTATCATATTTGTGTATAAGGCATTTGCTATTATGGCCTTGTGATTTGGACAATCATGTCACGTGACCTGGATTTTAACCTTTATTTAAAACCTTTTTCACAAACTGTCCTCTTTTCTTTTTATGTCAGGTGGTCCATCACCATCCTCTGTCAATTGCTTTCATTCTTGGTGTAATTCTAATATCTTGAAAAGGATAAAAATAAAGTTTAAAATCTAGGTCATGTGACATGATAGGCCAAAACACAAGGCCCTAGATGGATGTTTAAACAACCATGAATAATTACCTTATCAAATGATTACTTAAATTTACAAGTTTATTAACTTTTCTAAAACGCATTTTCACAAACATAGAAAACTGACATAAAAAAGAAGCTGTAAAACAAATGGTATCAAATTTTACCAAAAAGGATGAAAATCTACCACGACATTCAGCACCTGATCGGATTGACTCAAACTACAGGCATTACATATTAAACATCAAACAAGAATTGTATAAATTACAGATTTATCAACAGTCAAAAACAGACACATGGTGTAACAAAGCAAACGAAGCGTAAGAATTTCAGTCATTTCAAAGGCTTCAGGCAGTATTGAAGAAAGTTATTAAACCTTATGTCTTGTTATAATGGTTAGCCTACCATAAATGAATTAACATTCATTGTTTTCCTTATTCAATGTTACCATGTATGTACATTTTCACATTCTATCTAGGTCATTGTCTTTGACAATGGTTCATTTACAAATTACCTGCCACATACCCAATTACATCAGTATTATTCATATTATTCATTACAAAGCAAAGTTTTTAGGACATTTTACATAATTTATGCCACCATATACCAGAAGTTGGTGTCTTGCAGTGGAGGCTGGTGGAAGGAGAAGTTAGGAGGATGGGCTCCAGTCTCCACTGGTGTCCAGGGCCCTTATTCATAAAGCAGCTCAGAGTAGGAGTGCTGATCTAGGATCAGTTCTTCCTTTTTGATCAGAATAATATTACATGGACAGGGAGGACATGGTCCCAGACTAGCACTACTTCTCTGGGAAGATTTATGAATACAGTCCCAGACTTTCATATATAGGCCCCTAGATACATACAATCTTTTAGCTGTAAGCAACTGGACTTTCTTAATACTGAGAGTAAAAAAAAATAATATATATATAAAAAAAATAATAACTTGGCAGGTAAAGAAAATGTAATTAAGAATTCCTTGAGCATACAATGGCTCTTCGAGGCAGATCTTTTCAAACATTGGTTAGCATTTGCATGACATCATCCATATTGTGAGATAAATGCATTACATTCAAGCCTATTAAAGAACCTGGGAAAGGGCAGTTGTCTTGACATTATGTAAATACAGGCAGTTGAAGTTACTACAGGATAGCATGAGCATGCAGCAGTTCAAATATACTAAAATATCTAAGAGGTACTTCTGTGTGAGATATGAAAGAGATTCAACAGTGAAACAGGCTGATGTTGAATCCTGTTACTAAGAACAATCCTGTTACTAAGAACAATCACAGAAAGATCTGATTGCTAATGAATAATTCATAGGGTTACGTAAAATTCCATACCTTCATTTTCCTATCAGCTTTTTTCATACATTTTTAGACTTGCAGTGGCTACATAGGCCAATTGATTCCAATGGTATTAGGCTGTGTTTACATTCAGCTCTGTTTACAGGGGAATGGTAACGTTTAATTAACTGGATCAGATTCATCGGTTTTGAGGGCATTATCACTTTTATACAACGGGTTACCATATTCAAATAATGATTGACATACTTTCATTAAAAACATTATTTTGATTAATTTATTCATACTATTTCATCCTTTCACAAGATATAGTCTCAACACAAATATAGGGTTGCTACCCGAGCCGGCTGGTCGTTCGTTCTATCGGTTCGGTTGCTAGGGACGCGACCCAGTCGTTCAGTCTTTATGTTCTGTATCTATGGACGCGACCCGGCCGTTCATTCTAAATGTTCCAATTCCATACTGGCTGGCAACGTTCTTATCCCTTGCTTACTAGCTAGCCAACTACGGCTAACTTACAGTCACGTCAAAAAGTGCAGCCAGAATAACAACAAAGTAGATTCATTTGCATTTGTTTACGCTGTTTTCTAGTGAAATTTATTTGGATACATCCATAACAATGAGCTAATGAGGCGCGATTTCACCTGGCATAGAAAATGTGCTCTCTCTCAGGACACTGCTGTTCAGAGGAGCTAGCCAACAACACAGTTAACACAATCGCTTCAAACTGAAGATGGAAAGACTACAAACTAGCTGCACTTCCTTTCATTTGACCTTTTTTCAATTTACATTTCTTTGTATATATTCATGAAAATTATGCCAGCTGATTCATGATTTCGACTGGCTGAGAAACGCTGTCTGCCTGTCTGTCTCGTACCGACTCCTGGCACATTTATTACTATGGGACAGCTGGAGATCGAATTTGAATATTGAAACAATGTTGCAAATGTCAGAGAGACAGACAGCAAGGTTTATACAAATCACCGCTGTTGAAAACTAAATGTTAGTCTAAAAGAAATGTGAGACAATGTTTAGATGCTTTTTATAGTGGAGATCAAGTTTATAAATTGCCTGGCTGGGCTGATGAGACAGTGGATTCCGCAGTCAGATGGAACAGAGTAAATAGGCATTTTAAGTCATAGTTTTAGCCGGTGGTAATTTGAGGAATAGACACCGGCTGGAATGCAGTTTGAACCAATCAGCATTCAGGATTAGACCCACCCGTTGTATAAAGTCCAATAATGCATACTAATGAATAACAGTTGTCTAAAAAGGCCTAACTTAAGGTACGTTTTCATTCCCCTTTAACATGCAAGTTTACAAAAGGTGTGTTCAGATAACATGAGATTAATCACTTAGAAACAGCATAGATATTGAAAATGTATAAATTAATCTGACATCTAGACAAATATTAAAAATAATTTTGCCCTGAGGCTTCTAATTCCTAGAAAGTTCAACTGTGAAGAACAACACCTTGTTTTGAAGTGAGGGCAAATAAATTGGCATGGGATCTTTGGAATCAACTTTTCTGGGCACATTCTTTTTTTAAATATCCCAAAATGTAATTTACTGAGCATAACCTGTGTTCTCTGCTTTTTCTTACCGACAAAACACGCCATGACGACAAAAACGATTGAAACCAGTGGGTGGCCTAGCGAACATGCCAATGTGGGCAAAAATATTGGCCTCATGTTGGATGCCCACATTGGGCCGATACACCTTTGCTGGCTCCCAAGGCATTGGCCCAGTGTGGCCCAGTGTGGGCAGCCCATATCTGGTGAAGGCAGCCCTCACTTTGCCTGAAATAAGCCTTCCCTTTGTATCAGCTGCCCATTAGGAGCTCATGGTATTGGCCCTATGCCAATTTATGAGTTTATTATATTATTTAAATGTTACTTTATTTATGTATTAGTTATTTATTACAATTCAACTCAATGCATACATTTGATCATTTTCAAGCCTTAAATAGGTATTTAGGGAACTAGTTTCTCATGTCACTCATTTAAGTTTTTATTTTAAGACTTCATCATTGGCAGTGTCCAAGATCAGGTGGGCTGGTAAGGGCTAGTCCTGCGTTGGGCTGGTGTGGGCTGGCCTGTGTTGGGCTGATGCGAGCTTGGTATGGGCTGATGTGGTCTTGGTGTGGGGTAGCCTGTGTTGGACTTGTTGGGGGCTAGCCCGTGTCGGGCTGATGTGGGCTTGCCCACCGAATACCCACATGGGGCCAATGGGGTTAATGTTTGCTGGTTGCCGTCCTATTGCCTCTGACCAGAATATCCCCTTGGACTGTCATTTTCTGTTCATTTCCTGACGATTCCGCATGTTGAATCGCCACCATCGGTCGACACCCAGCAGGTAATGGCTAACACACCGCGTCCACCGCTGCTTTTAACAGTCGGTCTTTGTGCTTTGTCTACTAGACAACTACTGTAATGACCAAAGTAGAACTCCATGGTATTGTAATCAATCTGGTCGTCTCTGATGCTCCAACCAAAGGATTGATTTCCTGATTTCTCAGCCATGATGCTTACAATTTCAAACCTGACATTTAGATAGACTAATCATTTTTCAATTACATTCTTTGTTTTGTACCTTTACATTGTTAGTTTAAAAAAAGGCACGCTCACTTTTACTTACTACTTTTGCAATTATTCATAATCAACTCAGCAGTCATACAGCCTTGTGTGCTTTCTAGTTACGCAAACAAAGTGTCAGTGTGTGCCACAAACTGGCACTCTGTCGAGGAAGAGCACTTTAAGATTCGCACTTCGAAGTCGTCAACTTCAGAGCTCCTTTGCTGTGCAGCATTTTCAGCGTTTTGAACTCAAGTGGCATCCTGTGAGGGCCTGCATTGGAGAAGTATCGATACTTGAGCATGTCGTAGTAATGGTACTTCACCATATTTCCATTTGCGTCCCGCGGAAAGGGCCAGAATCCATACAAATGAATCTCGTCGCAGAAGCGCGTGGCCAAAGTGTACATCAACAATCCGGTGCTGGGCCGTTTGATATTGATCTTGTTTGTCAGCCAGTACCTGGAAAACAAGAACAAATTGTTTTACTAAGCCTCGCTCAGACTTACAGTAACCAGATTCCATCACTGATACAGATGGCTACAAACATCTCACTGCTATTATCTCTAGTAATCCACAATACAACAGCAGAGTGCCAGGTACGTATTCCCTAAAACACTCAAAATGGCCCCAATTCTCTGTAGTAGCCTAAATATTGCTGGCGGCAATGTTGTTTTGTGATAGAATAACAGCTCAGACTACTAATTGAATGGAATGACAGCTCCTCCGTACTCAAGTTATATTCACGCCGAAGGCTTATGGGCTGCATCCTCGGAGGCTTCAACACATCAATGGATTCGAAACAGAAAAGGGAAATTTTTGGAGAGAGACTCCCAACGACTGATGAATTAAAGAACAACCGACAGTTTTCAATTCCCAAGACAGATGTGTGTCGAGGAGAATGATAATTTGGATTGGATGAAAAAAAAGAGCTCATTCTCATGCTGGGGAAACAAATCCAAGTCCTTATTACTATAGACCAAATAAACACAGACATACCTAGATCATTATTTGCCTCTGTATTTGATATTTTTACAATAACACAATGCAGTGTACAGGATAAAAATATTATTTGCAGCTGACATATGAAATTGCGTTGGGAATGTGGAGAGCGTTTGCACATTGGAAAGACATCACAGAGACATTAGAATAGAAAGTTGATGCCTGTAGATTTTAGAACGTAGACATTTGAAATACATCGCCAATACTCTTGCCAATGTTTAAAAAACGTCAAAACAACATATTCCTGATGTATCCTGTACACGTCGTACCTACGTTGAGGTTTGTGTGCTATCTGAGTGGCTAACACTTGATCCCACCCAAATTATCACAGATAATGTCAGAAATTGGTAATTATAAAGGCCAGTGTCGTCCTAAACGTATATATTTGTTTTACTTTAAGCCACAATCTTTATTTTTCAGTCAACGGCAGTCTGCTATAGACTTGGTTTGCTATAAAGCCGGGGGATGGGGCTTGAGAAATGTAACCACTCTCCATTTCATGAATACAAGGACTGACAGACCATGAGGTCAACATGATAGTTTAAACCACATTTTGAAGCTATACACATTATTTGTTTACATAGACAATTGAGAAAAATAACCTTACTGTTTTGTGTCATGATAGACACAACTGAACTATAAAAAGCCATAAGTAATATTCTTCAAAAATCCCTCAGTGTATATATACATAGTATATACATAATTAATTTAAACAATCAAAAATGGCTGTACCTATCACAGGTTGGGCCTTCAAATGAAGACTATTTAGATAGGTCTGTCCCATGGACCTGTTAGCCATGTCCCTCCTTCAACCAAACTATATTTAGCAGCGAGGCAGGGCAGCAGAAAGACAGAACAGAAAGAACACAGTGCTTGGCTGCTATGGCAACTCACAAGGACATTGAATGTGCCCATAAAATCAGACAGTCAACCCGTGCCCCTGGGGGAACTCTGCACGGCTAACGATCAACCCACTAAACAATTAACTAATCAACCAGTCAATTGGACAATTAATACATTGCTGTGATTTTGTGCCGGGGGGAAATGACAACCGTCACAATGACCCTCTCTTTAACTCCTACGGAGAAGCTCGAGCTCGTAAACCGTATGTTTGTGATAATAATTATGTTTCAAAATAAGGTCTCACACACAATCTCCTTTCGAGAGAGGTTTTTCCATAATATGGTCTCACACACATTCTCCTTTCAAAGACGCCTTTCCATAATAAGGTCTCACACACATTCTTCGTTCAAAGACGTTTTTCCATATGAAGGTCTCACACACTTTCTCCTTTCAAATACATTTTTCTCATCACTCCTTTCACTGCCTCTATCCTTTCCTCCACGGCTCACAGAATTCTAAATTGGAATTGAATTGAAGCCAATCATATTTGACATTGTCTTATACCTAGCAATCTATCTGCGTATGAAGACATGAGCACAGATGGAAATGTAGCCTGCTGAGAATGCATGTGGAATGGCATGCTGATTGTGGCGTGGGGAGATGTGATCGGTGGGTTGCCCGGTTACTTTACCATGCTGCGTGAAGCGGTGCACACTAACACGACGCACCGCAGGTAGCTAGCTCCTAGCTCCATGCCCCTTTTAGAGGTCACCGCAGGTAGATCCTCTTAGCTCTACGCCTCCTTTGATGCTGGATGTCAGCATTGGTGGGCAGTTGCTATGTAGTCACCCCAATGGCCCCTGGTCAAAAGTAGTGTACTATATAGGGAATAAGGTGCCATTTGGGATGCAGCCCCCCTTTCTAGGCAGCACGGCCAGATTCATGGGGTTTAGACACCAGATTCATGGGGGTTGGACACCAGATTCATGGGGGTTGGACACCAGATTGAAATTCATTGATATTTCCCTTTGTAAAAATTTAGGTTCCAATGAGATGAAAACAAACAGAGAATGACATCACTGGTCTATCTCTAGGTGTAAAAATAATGTTAAAGGTTTAGAGAGGCAGTACTTCAGTCTAGCCTGGTCTACAATCTGTTTGTGCTGTCTTGCCAACTGTCACGACAACATGTGACAGTGACCATAAGAGTTTGTAATACAGCACAAACAGACCTGGGACCAGGCAACAATTTAAAATGGTTCTCTCCCAACATAATTTGCAATTAATGGCACATTGATAGAATGCATTAGACCTCAGATCTCAGAACTCTAGGGTGCTTCCCATATGGTCCCCTATTCCCTACATAGTGCACTACTTTTGACCAGGGCCCCTCCATTATATAGGAATAGGGTGTGCATGGCTTACTTTATACTGAGCTATAAGATGCAACCAATTGTATAATAGGCAAGCATTTAATGACCCACAATTCTTTATGAACAGCTACCTGACTGTGTGTTTGTGTATGGGTGTGTGTGTGAATATACTGTAGTGTATACCGTATGTGAGAATGTGTGTCAATGTGTGCATGCATATACAATTTTGATTACTATATGATTCCATATGTGTTATTTCATAGTTATGATGTCTTCACTATTATTCTACAATGTAGAAAATAGTAAAAATAAAGAAAAGCCCTTGAATGAATAGGTGTTCTAAAACTTTTGACCGGTAGTGTAGTACACGTGCTGCAAAACTCAACTCACCCTCTCACCACGTGGATGAGCCTCAGTGACGGGTAGGCCGTCCTCACCCTCAGCTTTCTCTTGACAATGAGCTCGTTGACGCTCTCCACGTGCCTCTCTCCTCCCTTCACCATGAAGGCCGGGATCCACAGAACGCTGTCGTTGAGCCCCCGTAGGCGCTGGACGAACCTCTCCGCGTCCGTGGCGTTCTTCAGGCCGCCATACACCCGCTGGATGACAGAGGGGTTCATGGTGGTGAAGTCGGACCGCAACCCCACGTCCTCGGCGAACTCGGACAGCGGCGGCAGGTTACAGCTAAGTCAACAACAAGCCATTAGAGAAAGGGTACAACCTCGAGCAGCGTTGCTCTTTTGCAATACCAATCTTAAAGAGGGGGGAGAATAAATGTTGTTCTTTGTAAGGGCGGTCAAACTTCAAAGTCTTCACTCCTGGGTCCTGGAGAAGCTAAGTGTTAATGCTAGTTTTTTGTTCCAGCCCTGCACACACACACTAACCTTAGATTAGTTATATCAGGTGTGTTTAGTGCTGGGCTGAAACAAAACCTATTGTACACCCTTTTATTTACCTTGAATTCACAGTAACTTTATGCAGTTACTGCTAACATGACCCCCATTTTCTCCAAAACACAACACAATAGAGGCAGGATACTTGTCCACATGATTAAGCATGTATTTAATGTAGCAAAAATTACATGAACTAATTTTAGACTAATTGAGCAGTTACTGCCTTGTTGCTTGGTAGGGCACTGTCGTTTATAGGGCTCCATTTGGGATGTAACCATTATGTTTGAACTGGGCTGAACTGGTCTGATGGCACAATGTAAATATTGGTGGAATGCATTTCTTTCCTCTTTACTGTGCTTTTCTCCCACAACAGGTTGTGGTATTGCATCATGAGTCAGCCTATTCAAAAGTAGCATCTTTGATCCACACTAACTGTACGTGCTTCTGGCTTTGTCTGTTTAATATTCACAACAGCCATTTATGAATCATAACAATCTTCTTATCGATGTCATGTCATGCAATATGACATATGAACCTAACTGTTATAAATGCTCAGATCTAGTCATTTTTTTATGTAAGTATCACTAAGCTGGAGGCAAACTCAAACACTAGACAAGAGAAGAGTGATGCTATTTTTCTGATTTAATTTAATGTGGTCCGCATTGGCACATAAACCCAAGAACCACTCATTAAATGCAGAGGGGTGAATAAATTGACCAAGCTTCTGGCTAAGAGTCAGGCTCCTTAAGTGTTGATCCAATACGTGACTTCTATCCATTAGATAATGACAGCTAATATTTTCATTACCTTGAGTGTTTTCTATGAACATATATACGTTCTGGAGGTGTTAACCCACGGGCTAATGACAGCAGAGGGAAAATGTATTATGGCTTTTTTGCCCGGGCAAAAAGATCCAACCTTTTCTCATAGAGTGTCAGAGAATGTCTACGCCTTAACTGCGTTAAGAAGTCCTGACCTTGGCTAATAAAACATAGACCAAACATGGTAGCCTTAAAGGGATCATATCATATGATTCAAAATGCATCATCAGTTTGTGGAGCTTGAAAACTTGAACGCTGACATGCAGAATATGAACAAAAAAACTAGAAAGTGTTTGAGTGAACTATCCTTTTAAAAAGGCAGCAGCAGTACCGTATGACAAAGTCATGGCTGTCGATTTCCTTGCCACATCCGCTGTTGAGAAGCACACCGGAATTGCCCACCACCGCGCATGTTCTGAAGCGCTTGTTTTTGAGCGGTGAGACGTCCGGTAGCAGGCTGTGAAGCGTGTGGGAGACGTTGAGCGTCCGGCGTCTGTCGAGGACGTAGTGGATAGTGTCGCCTGGTTTGAAACTGCTCTTCACAACAGAAATGTCCCTCTCAGCATCCAGGAAACGCAGGACATCCTTCCTGTATGTTAGTCAGAAGAGAAGTGTACTGTAGTGACGTAAGTCAACTCTTAATTCATGCCTTATTTCCCAGAGACAGATTAAGAGTAGTAGCGGACTGAAAAGCATTCACAATGGAAAACCTCCATTAAAAGTGTTTTTTAGTCCAGAACTAGGTTTATTCTGTGTCTCGGCAACTGGCCTCAACGGGTTTCTCCATTGAAAGGGCTTTTTTGTAACAATATTTTTATTGGAATTTCACAATATACACCCATATTAAGAGATACAATAACAAGGACAAAGCAAAAACAGCACTCCCTTACACATACCTGTATGCATATATATGCATACACGCATACATACATATATATGTACATATACATATACACACACATACACCATTTTCCTCTCCCCGCTCCTCTCACCCCATCCCCATCACTGCGTCCCTCAATACATGCATTTTAAGCAAACATACAAACAGAAAAAACTAATAATAATAATAATAATATTTAAACTTAAGAAAAAAGCTCAGTTTAAACCAAGAAGTTAGGTTCCACACCTGGAACATACAGAGTAACTCTGAAATAAATAGGTCACCACCATTTTAAGAGAATCCTTGCAGCATAATAGCTGATATCTCAGGTTCTAGATAGTTTAGATACGGTTCCCACACTTTGTAGAACTGATCTGTTTTAGAGTTGAAAGGGCTTTTTGGTCCAGGTTTGGGCTTAAGATACCCTTGTCCCATAGGCCTACTGTATGATAGACTTGTCCCATAGGCCCACTGTATGATAGACTTGTCCCATAGGCCTATTGTATGATAGACTTGTCCCACAGGCCTATTGTATGATAGACTTGTCCCATAGGCCCACTGTATGATAGACGTGTCCCATAGGCCCACTGTATGATAGACTTGTCCCATAGGCCCACTGTATGATAGACTTGTCCCATAGGCCCACTGTATGATAGACTTGTCCCATAGGCCCACTGTATGATAGACTTGTCCCATAGGCCCACTGTATGATAGACTTGTCCCATAGGCCCACTGTATGTGCTGCTGCCATCTCTTCTACATGGCATGGCAATGATAGAAGAGTTGGCTTCAGCACATGGTTAGGGTGTAGACAGTTGTTGCAACCTCTCCAAAGTTCCATTGACTGTTGACAGTGATTGATTCAGTTCTTTTGATGTTGGGGGATGACAGCTACACACCTCTGTTCTATATTTGATGAAAATATGTCACCGTTCTCTGGTTGTTAATGATGAAATCTTAATGGGGGATGCTCTGTTTTGATTCATTACAGGTCTCCTGTTGTGACAGATATAAGCACGTATCCAACATGACAGCGTTGGATACGTGCCGTCAAAACCGTCTACAGCTAAGCAACATGATGAAGAAAGAAATAAAGAAGGAAACTACAATATATCAAGCACCCTAAAATGCCGGTGTAATGTGTTCCAGTCAACCTGCTGCAAAGTTTGAAACATTAGGTGGGTCAGAAAAAAACCCCAAGAAGATAAATGAGCAAAAAATGGCCCACATTTTTCACAGCGAGTCAAATAGCAATATCTTGATTGGCTTTGTAATTACAATATGCTGCATGGGGGGGGGAAGAAGCACGGAAATAAGTCCCAGAACAAAGGCTCGGCTAAATGGGCAAAAAGCCTCTTATGTCATACAGTAATGAGAGTTTTGCAGTTTTTTGTCTCTTTTTCGCTGTCTCAGAGGGCTATGTGGTCTATTGCAGTCCTACGTCGACGATTCCCTAGACACGGAGACAGAGTGGCAGGCTGCTATTCTTAGGCATGGAAGGCACATTTGCCCAATAAAAAGAAAAGTTGTCTCACCGCAAATTAAGCGCATACGCAGTGGGGTAGTCAAAACTTAGCTGGTGGGTGGGCCTGCAGCTAACTTCCTTAAATTGTAGACATTTTGCAATGGGGCAAAGTTTCAGTTTCATAGCTAATCTCATGCTATTCTACACATTTTGCCATGAGGCTGAGAGAAAATTAAAGCTAAAATAAAGGTGTGTTGGCTGTGATAAAAATGATGGATTATGAACTGTCTTGTTCGCTAAATTAACAAATTAAGTAAGCTGTGGCATGGTGCATATAGCCATAGAAACACAGTGACAGATGCCTCAATGCAGTTATATTCATATCTTATTGGGGGTGTGGCTTTCAGTTAGTTCTTTTTGGCAACACATCACGTGAGAGTGAATGTCATCCCAGTTCACCTGTTATGTTATATTTCATCAAATCTGACTAACCCAGTGCACTGTTTGCTATAAATTCTATCTGACGGTGTTTGCATGTTTAGGTAAAAAGACAAAAAACGTCCTGTTTAGAACACTGACAAGTAAAACAAATCTGATTGGGTGGACTTGGCTCCCCACTGGGTGAGCCTAGTCAGACACGACTGACCCCAGTCGGTGGCTAAAAAGGAAGACAACCTCCTCAAAGTTACTATATAATACAACACTGTTGTAAGAGTATAATAACTATCGCAACTCCTTTATGTTATCATGCATAGAAACAGTACACAGACTTCTTCAGAAGTAGTACATAAGTAATATATATAGACAATATTATTGACCAGATTGTTTGTAATGAAAAGGAACGACCTTCGGTATAGATTCTCGGTATAGATTCTTATGCCATTAAATGCAGTCAAATTAGATCTACGAACGTGTTGACACTGTGGATGAACTGTGTCACCAAAGCAAGGAGTTAATGTTGACCGTGACAATGATTCATCCTCCTCACAGTCTCCAGTGGTTTCCTTCTGTATCGCTGCATCCCAAATGGCACCCTATTCTCTATACAGTGCACTACTTTTGACCAGGGGCTTATAGGTGCTCTAGTCAAAAAGTAGTGCACTATGTAGGGAATAGGGTGCAGTTTTGGACGCATCCCATATCGCTGGGTGCTGTTGTACAATGTTGGTGGATGAGGTTAGTAATCCTCACACAATGTGTGCTCTGGGGGCTGGTGGTGTAGAGAAGAGCTCCATTGTGTCGATTCAAGCCTCTTCTAATCCAATATCAATAACTGGACAAGTTGTGACTCACCTTATCATGAGAACTAGTGACGAATTGACCCGCCATCCTTTGACCGAGTGCTGGAAAAAGGAAGGCACACCACTCCTGCTGCTTTTCTCCGAACTATTGACCATAAGTCTTGAAGTGCCGAGTTCACTGTCGCTGGAATGGAAAAAAAGAATAGAAAAAAAATGTTATTGTCCAATGTCCCCACACATGAACGAGTGCTTGATCCTTGACACACACACACACACACACACACACACCAGGTCCAAGTTCTTTGTTTTAATGTGATAAGATGATGAATGTGATTTCTCATTGAGGTGATTGCACCGGGAATTACATTGGAATGAATGGCAGAAAAAGGTACTAGAGAGGTAGTGGACTAGAAAAGAGGGCTTGATTTGTACAGCAGTACACCCTGAGTTCCATATGCACCCAGCCTTTTGTCCTTAATATGAAAGCTCTGTTGTTTTCTGAAAGAGACATCTTGAAACCACTGTCAATTTGCCATTGTTTTTCATCCATCACACTGTACAGTCTCTCATAAAGGTCTATTGTCCTTGCTTGGGTTACACCTACTATTGGCAAGGACAGTAAGGTTATTTATGTAACTTCAGACGTGCTCTACAGAGGAAGTCATTACAGCTTTCAGTCTTCCAAAAAACAAGTGTACTAATATCTTTGACACGTACGTACTTTTGATCAGGGTGAAGCACCATTCACAAGAATACTTTTACTTTCTGAAAGAGCTACTCCCAGTCCATTCCCCTACCCTAACATGTCTATGCATGGTTACCCCAGTGAACAAAGCCCCGAGCCCCAGACATTCTCAAATTTGATATGACTCACAGCATCTGAGGCACGGTTGTGTGTGAACTGACGATCTTCAACAGATATAAGTGGACACAATGGGAAATACCCTACTGTTGGGACTTAGCTGTTCACACGCATAACGACCACTGAAGTTACTTCCTATTTGTTGTTGCAACCTGATTAACTATTGTTTGTCTTAAAACAAAAACAGCTTGGATATTCAAATGTGTAACCTTTTAGGCTAGCTGCAGTGGTGGTTCAAGAGACAATAATCCATAGTTTTTCTAAATCCTTGTAATACTAATTACATTTTGAACAGTCTTAACACTCATGAACGGATATGACAACATCAATTGATAGAAGGGTTGTTGTTTTAGTTTGACACTTCCTGCTTAGATTGGAGAACAAGGTAACCGCAGGTCTCTTGCGTAGGCTCCTTGTGCCACTGAGCAGTAAACACACACACACATACACACACAGAGACACTCTTCCTGTCTTAAGTCCAGTAGTATAAAAACTGAAACAAAGCACGTCCTTTATTTCATAGTATCATCCTACTGACTGGTGATTGTAACCTAATTATTACAATAATTTAAACCTCCCTTCTCTTTATAAAGCTCAAATGAACCATTCAGCGTTAACTTTAACTGAGTGGGAATAAATGGGAAGCTATCCAATTGAGGCTTGTTCATACAAGAAATCACATATTTTCAGTTCCCGGTAAAGATGTACAGTTGAAGTCAGAAGTTCACTTACACTTAGGTTGGAGTCATTAAAACTTGTTTTTCAACCACTCCACAAATTTCTTGTTAACAAACTATAGTTTTGGCAAGTCGGTTAGGAAATCTACTTTGTGCCTGACACGTCACACTGCTCAGGAAGGAGACGAGTTCTGTCTCCTAGAGATGAACGGACTTTGGTGCGAAAAGTGCAAATCAATCCCAGAACAACAGCAAAGGACCTTGTGAAGATGCTGGAGGAAACAGGTACAAAAGTATATATACCCACTGTAAAACGAGTCCTATATCGACATAACCTGAAAGGCCGCTCAGCAAGGAAGAAGCCACTGCTCCAAAACCGCCATAAAAAAGTCAGACTACGGTTTGCAACTGCACATGGGGACAAAGATCATACTTTTTGGAGAAATGTCCTCTGGTCTGATGAAACAAAAATAGAACTGTTTGGCCATAATGACCATCATTATGTTTGGAGGAAAAAAGGGGAGGCTTGAAAGCCGAAGAACACCATTCCAACCGTGAAGCACGGGGGTGGCAGCATCATGCTGTGGGGGTGCTTTGCTGCAGGAGGGACTGGTGCACTTAAAAAAATACATGGCATCACGAGTAAGGAAAATTACGTGGATATGTTGAAGCAACATCTCAAGACATCAGTCAGGAAGTTAAAGCTTGGTCGCAAATGGGTCTTCCAAATGGACAATGACCCCAAGCATACTTCCAAAGTTGTGCCAAAATGGCTTAAGGACAACAAAGTCAAGGTATTGGAGTGGCCATCACAAAGCCCTGACCTCAATCCTATAGAAAATGTGTGGGCAGAACTGAAAAAGCGTGTGCGAACAAGGAGGCCTACAAACCTGACTCAGTTACACCAGCTCTGTGTTGGTGTAACGTCTCCAACTCATTCATCAAGTTTGCTGAAGACCCAACAGTGGTAGGCCTGATTACCAACAATAACAAGACAGACTACAGGGAAGTGAAAGCCCTGGCGGAGTGGTGCCAGGAAAATAACCTCTCCATCAACGTCAACAAAACGAAGGAGCTGATCGTGGACTACAGGAGACCGCAGAGAGAGCACGCCCCCATTCACATCGACGGGGCTGCAGTGGAGACTGCTGCCCTATGTACATAGTCACTGAACATTGGTCACTTTAATAATGTTTACATACTGTTTTCTCCACTTTATATGTACAGTATATACTGTTTTCTAGTCAAGGTTCATCCTATATAACTACTGCTGTACACACCTTTTCTATTCATATATTCTCCATACACACCATTATATATATATATATATATATACACACACACACACTACCGTTCAAAAGTTAGTATATATACTACCATTCAAAAGTTTGGGGTCACTTAGAAATGTCCTTGTTTTTGAAAGAAATGAAAATGTTGTGTCCATTAAAATAACATCAAATTGATCCGAAATACAGCGTAGACATTGTTAATGTTGTAAATGACTATTGTAGCTGGAAACGGTTGGAATATCTACATAGGCGTACAGAGGCCCATTATCAGCAACCATCACTCCTGTGTTCCAATGGCACATAATTACAGACCACAATTCGGGTGTTTCTTGATGTGGGTGTTCCCTGATATCAGGAAACGCCCATTGATACCTGCCATTGGTCAGTTCTGGTGTTATGAGATTTCTCGACACAGATTATTTGTTGAAATAGCAGGTTAGGATAACTAACGTGGCAGGTTAGAATAATTAACCTGGCAGGTTTGGAGACTGAGGTTAAGGTTAGGAAAAGAGTTAGGCTTAACTACAATGCTACAGTTGTCAAGAACTTGTCCCGACGCAAAAGAAACCGCCAAGGACCAATGGCAAGCGTCAACGGCGCGTAACTTGAAATCAAGTAACGCCTACAGTATATCAGAAAACACCCCTAATTGCATTCCGCAATTACACCCTTCTCATCCCAGGCACAACCACCGACTGTTTCCTTGTTGAGATTCAATTGGGACATGCGGATTCACGACGCGTCGCCCTCTTAGAGGAACAGCAATGACGAAACAGTCAGTGGTTGTATTTGATTAATGTTTTATTAAAAAGTATGGATTTCAGCAAACAAAGAAAGGCACGCAACAACAAAGGAGAAACCTAGGTACACAGTAAGAGTTTAAGAATGTACATTTTTGAAGTATCAACGAAATAGTGACTCAGAAAGAGTCAGAGGTTCATTTAAAAATAGAAAATGAACTCTAGTCAGTGCTCAACTCCGTGGAGGAGTTGAGGTACATGGCAACCTTCACCTGTACTCAAGAGTCCCAAATATGGTATCCTTAAACTAGTGATTGAGTTTTGAGGGTTCACACACACACACACAATATTGTAACGCATTAG
This sequence comes from Brachymystax lenok tsinlingensis, assembly GCA_030435695.1. Classification (NCBI taxonomy): domain Eukaryota; kingdom Metazoa; phylum Chordata; class Actinopteri; order Salmoniformes; family Salmonidae; genus Brachymystax; species Brachymystax lenok. Next base: position 38,502,093 of record CM059815.1, read on the forward strand.
ATTTGATTGATTTTGTTTGCATGTCAGTATTTTGAACAAAGTGAAATCCTATCAATTACAAAACTATATTTCTCTGTATAATGAGATTTTGCCCCAATGTGTGTGGCTGAGGCTCTGAAGGAGACAGTCCGTCAGCATGCCTCATCGACTCTGTAGCATTCAGAGATAAATGTGTAAAATCTCTGAAGAATCCACTCACATACCACAGTGAATATGATTACCAGCCAATTAAATAACTAGAAAATACTGAATATCAGCACTAATGTGTCGTTTTGACATTGTGTTCACCGGTTCAGTCCAAACAAAGGAGAATTAAGCGTCCATCCTAATACAATTGCTATGGGTTGGACAATGGCAGAGGTGTCCAATTGCAGGACACTGGCACAGATCTACCAATATACATCTAAACAAAGTCCTAAAAACGAAAATGTATCACGAGGATGCATTCATTGACCAAGTCTCAAAGTAGAAAACCTCTGCAGCGCGCCTTATGGTAATACCTGTGTTCCCAAGCGTGTTCCAGCTATTCTATTGGCCATATCGATGGCAAAAGAACGTATCATACCCAGTGACTTGAGCTTCCTGATGTTCTTCACTTCTAGTTATTTCTTTCGTCTTGTAGAAGATCACCAGGATGCTTATTGTGCAAATAGTCCAGCGTTTCCGTGAGAGACGCATCTCGCAAAGAGTGAGTGACAGAATCCTTAGCGATAGATTCCCCTTTAAAATCCTTTATTGGTCAGATTTGTCCCCCTTCCGAAGCGCTTGTCTCCTTCTGCTGCCCGCATTACCATGACTTACAGCAACTACACCATATCCATCGTATGAAGCCCATCTTTGTGATGGAAAGGCAACGTGGCCAATCATCTCACTCGTTTTTGCCGATGCAAATATTCGTGGTTCTCTAAACCAATGGTTATAGGGAAGGGCGTCAACTTTCACTTTTAAGTTACGTTAGAGATCTATAGCACACTGAGCGTGGCCAGACGTAACATTTAACAGATAGAAAGACCGGTAGACACTGTGTAGGCTGAGGAGCTCTGGCCGCCTTGCTGCCTATCGCAAAGACCAGGTCTGCAGCGCATGTGCCCCCATTTTCTGTTCAAACATGGTAACAGTTTACCTTTATCCTGCGGGTATGAAACATTAGGATGCAGTTATAACTCCTTATATTTACATTTTAGCTGACGTTCTTATCCAGAGCAATTTACAGGAGGGGTAAGTGCATTGCTCAAGTGCACATCGACAGATGTTTCACCTAGTCGACATGGGGATTCAAACCCACAACCTTTCGGTTAATCAGATGTTGAACTATCAGAATATAACTCTGGATCTCTTGAAGGACACACTACGTAGTCATAAATTACTCTAAACATCAACTAGTAGGTTCAGAGAAAGGCCTGGATGGAAGACAACCCTGCTGATGAGAAGGGAGACAAGGATGATGCAAGTGAGAAGATGAGAATAAAAAAGGGTGATTAACCAAGAGAGTGAGCTTATTCTATTCATAAGAGACAAATAGAGAGTGAGCTTATTCTATTCATTAGAGACAAATAGAGAGTGATAAGCTTATTCTATTCATAAGAGACAAATAGAGAGTGAGCTTATTCTATTCATAAGAGACAAATAGAGAGTGATAAGCTTATTCTATTCATAAGAGACAAATAGAGAGTGATACGCTTATTCTATTCATTAGAGACAAATAGAGAGTGATAAGCTTATTCTATTCACTAGAGACAAATAGAGAGTGAGCTTATTCTATTCATAAGAGACAAATAGAGAGTGAGCTTATTCTATTCATAAGAGACAAATAGAGAGTGATACGCTTATTCTATTCATAAGAGACAAATAGAGAGTGATAAGCTTATTCTATTCATAAGAGACAAATAGAGAGTGATACGCTTATTCTATTCATTAGAGACAAATAGAGAGTGATAAGCTTATTCTATTCATAAGAGACACATAGAGAGTGATACGCTTATTCTATTCATTAGAGACAAATAGAGAGTGATAAGCTTATTCTATTCATTAGAGACAAATAGAGAGTGAGCTTATTCTATTCATAAGAGACAAATAGAGAGTGATAAGCTTATTCTATTCATTAGAGACAAATAGAGAGTGATACGCTTATTCTATTCATTAGAGACAAATAGAGAGTGAGCTTATTCTATTCATAAGAGACAAATAGAGAGTGATAAGCTTATTCTATTCATAAGAGACAAATAGAGAGTGATAAACTTATTCTATTCATAAGAGACAAATAGAGAGTGATAAGCTTATTCTATTCATTAGAGACAAATAGAGAGTGAGCTTATTCTATTCATAAGAGACAAATAGAGAGTGATAAGCTTATTCTATTCATAAGAGACAAATAGAGAGTGATAAACTTATTCTATTCATAAGAGACAAATAGAGAGTGATAAGCTTATTCTATTCATTAGAGACAAATAGAGAGTGATAAGCTTATTCTATTCATAAGAGACAAATAGAGAGTGATAAGCTTATTCTATACATTAGAGACAAATAGAGAGTGATAAGCTTATTCTATTCATTAGAAACAAATGGAGAGTGATAAGCTTATTCTATTCACTAGAGACAAATAGAGAGCGATAAGCTTATTCTATTCATTAGAGACAAATAGAGACTGATACGCTTATTCTATTCATTAGAGACAAATAGAGAGTGATAAGCTTATTCTATTCATAAGATACAAATAGAGAGTGATAAGCTTATTCTATACATTAGAGACAAATAGAGAGTGATAAGCTTATTCTATTCATTAGAAACAAATGGAGAGTGATAAGCTTATTCTATTCACTAGAGACAAATAGAGAGTGATAAGCTTATTCTATTCATTAGAGAGAAATAGAGAGTGATACGCTTATTCTATTAATTAGAGACAAATAGAGAGTGATACGCTTATTCTATTCATTAGAAACAAATGGAGAGTGATAAGCTTATTCTATTCACTAGAGACAAATAGAGAGTGATAAGCTTATTCTATTCATTAGAGACAAATAGAGAGTGATACGCTTATTCTATTCATTAGAGACAAATAGAGAGTGAGCTTATTCTATTCATAAGAGACAAATAGAGAGTGATACGCTTATTCTATTCATAAGAGACAAATAGAGAGTGATAAGCTTATTCTATTCATAAGAGACAAATAGAGAGTGATAAGCTTATTCTATTCATAAGAGACAAATAGAGAGTGATACGCTTATTCTATTCATTAGAGACAAATAGAGAGTGATAAGCTTATTCTATTCATTAGAGACAAATAGAGAGTGATAAGCTTATTCTATTCATTAGAGACAAATAGAGAGTGATAAGCTTATTCTATTCACTAGAGACAAATAGAGAGTGATAAGCTTATTCTATTCATAAGAGACAAATAGAGAGTGATACGCTTATTCTATTCATTAGAGACAAATAGAGAGTGATACGCTTATTCTATTCATTAGAGACAAATAGAGAGTGATACATTTATTCTATTCATTAGAGACAAATAGAGAGTGATACACTTATTCTTTTCATTAGAGACAAATAGAGAGTGATAAGCTTATTCTATTCACTAGAGACAAATAGAGAGTGATAAGCTTATTCTATTCATTAGAGACAAATAGAGAGTGAGCTTATTCTATTCATTAGAGACAAATAGAGAGTGATAAGCTTATTCTATTCATTAGAGACAAATAGAGAGTGATACGCTTATTCTATTCATTAGAGACAAATAGAGAGTGATAAGCTTACTCTATTCATTAGAGACAAATAGAGAGTGATAAGCTTATTCTATTCATTAGAGACAAATAGAGAGTGATAAGCTTATTCTATTCATTAGAGACAAATAGAGAGTGATAAGCTTATTCTATTCATTAGAGACAAATAGAGAGTGATAAGCTTATTCTATTCATTAGAGACAAATAGAGAGTGAGCTTATTCTATTCATTAGAGACAAAAAGAGAGTGATAAGCGTATTAAATATATATATTAATGATTGACATGTGATGAAATTTGAAGAGAGCCAAGAGTGAGTTGAACTGACATTCCCTTTATTTGAAATCTGTTGGTGAAAGTGAAAACATAGAAACCCCAGCTCCGATCTGCTCCCTTATTCTCAGAGTGTCTCAGAGTAGCAGTTCTGATCTCCGATCAGTATTGCCTTTAGATCATAATAAATAAGATGACATGGGAAAGGGGAAAGGGGTGATACCTAGTCAGTTGTCCAACTGAATGTATTCACCTGAAATGTGTCTTCAGCATTTAACCCAACCCCTCTGAATCAGAGAGGTTCGGGTTGCTGCCTTAATCCACGTCTTCGACGCCTCTGGGAACAGTGGGTTAACTGCCTTGCTCAGTGGCAGAACGACAGATTTTTACATGGACATCAGAGATCTGATCCCGGATCAATACTTCGCGAGACACTTTTTGAACACTGGCCCAGGTGTAGCCTTGTGGCATGGAATGGAAAGAATATATACTTAATTCATTTTGAGATTTCACATCCTTTTCCACTATTATTTGCCACGGGAAAGAAAATAAACACAAGATGCTCCCGGGAACAAAGAAGGAAATGTCACACTTTTCACGAGAGACTGTTTAGTCCTTACTCATACCGGTGACAGAAAGAGTTGAAGCTCCCTAAGTCTTTTAATTGTTTCCATGGACCTAATGTGATTGCTGATTTTCCCTCTAACTGAGCACTTTACTAATTAGAGGTGCAGATTAAAATTCTCATCAAACTGATTAAAAATTGATTGGGTAAAATAGAACATCGTCCATTGTCTCTCTACGGTGAGTTAGGCAACATCAGCTTTTCAATTAATCAAAATTAATCTAAATTAGTCACACTAATTATTTTTCAGGTCAACACAAAAAAGTGGCAGATGATAAATACGTGGCCAAGAAGACATTCCTTGTTTATATCATTAGCATTCACATTCCTACAACATTTTTATTTCAAAGACTTCAGACAATATCTGAGATTCAAAGTGAATATTAACCAAACAGAGAAATCAAATGTGTCTGCTTGGTATGCACAGCAGCTGTAAAAAAAAAAAAAAAGAGCAACACTGCTTCCTGACAGTAGACAAAGTGTGAAGAAGAAAAAGCGTCCGGACTCCAGACCTAGGTTCAAATACTATTTGAAATAATTTCAAATACTTTAGCTGAGCTTGATTGAGCATGTCTGTTGCGATGGAACCAATAGAAAAATCCCAAAGTGCAAATCATGCCCACCAAGCACTCTAGGCAGGCTAAAGAAAAAGCAAAAAAATATTTTAAAGATTTCAAATAGTATTTGAACCCAGGACTGCCGGACTCGAGCCAAAATGGCGTAGGCGAGGCAAATCAACAAATTGCGTAGGCAGGAAATATTAGGGAGCAGAGGAGCCAGATGTGATCCAAGACATAGATCATAGATAAAAGGTTGCAGCGGAAGGCGACAGAGGAAACGGAATAACATTTGAGATTGAGGAGAGCCAGGGCGATCAGATTATAAAAGAAAACGGCTATAAGGTTATAGATGTCAAGCAGCTCCAAGCAACAGCTTTTTTAGGCCCTGGGCGAAAAACAGAATATGGCAGAAGAGATGTACACATCGGGAGGTTAAGGAAAGCTCCTGAAGATTGATTTTGAAAGCTGAAACAATGAATGGAGAGAAAGAGGAGAGGGAGGTAAAGCTGGAGAGAGAGAATCAAATTGCTTACAGACCCGGGTGGGCTGTTAAATTAAATTAAGGAGATGATGGACAGAACAAGTTTAGGGAGAGGGGACTGATGGATAGAGAGAGAGAGAGAGAGGGGGATAGACAGAGACAGAGAGAGAGAGAGAGAGATGGGGATAGACAGAGACAGAGAGAGAGAGAGAGAGAGAGAGAGAGAGAGAGAGACAGAGAGAACAGAGAGAGAACAGAGAGAGAGAGAGAGAGAGAGAGAGAGAGAGAGAGAGAGACAGAGAGAACAGAGAGAGAGAGAGAGAGAGAGAGACAGAGAACAGAGAAAGGTAGAAAAATAAATACCTAATTATAGTCGACTGGTTCCACTCTCACATTCAGGAAGAGGACTGCAAGAGGTGTGTAATTGAACAAACACGGATAGTTGAGAATTAAGTGCTGGCACGTTACGCACCGAAGTAATTCACACTTGGTGAAAGGCTGTTCGCTCCCAGGAGTACATGAGATACGTTTTTAGAATAGAATGTCATCGTTGAGAACTCTTTCTCTTACCCTCAGCCAGTTCCACATGTTTTATGTGTTTCAGAGCTGACACCTGAACCAGCTGATCAAGAGCTTGATGATTAGTTGACCAATTGAATCAGTGAATCAGTGAACCAGTGAATCAGTGAACCAGTGAATCAGGTATGCTTGTACTGGAATACATCAAGTAAGTGGAACTGTAACTGGCTGGGGATACTGGAGGAGAGATTAAAGAAACACTAGGTTAATACAACCTACATTGAGAGTGTTTTTCAGTGCACTTGTCAAGCTTTCAGCAGGAGCAAATTGAGTCATGAGAGACACAAGGCAAATGTAGAGCAGACTGTAGTCCTTTTAGAAAAAGCAATAGCAGACCTGTGTGTGGTGCATGTGGAAAGCACTTTAGAGAAGGTGTTCAGATTACAGTAAATCCAGCACCATTCAGGGAGCCTTTTAAAGGAATCGCTGTCTCGCCCGAGCCTTCTAATGTGAAACCTGAGACTGCATAAGGCTGTTTGGAACGTCATGCACCACAGCACGTGGTCAAGGAAAGCAGCTGTTGTGTTGTGCTATCGGAAGGGAAGCAGTTGTTGTGGTGTGCTATCGGAAGGGAAGCAGGTGGAAGTGAAGCAGTTGTTGTGGTGTGCTATCGGAAGGGAAGCAGGTGGAAGTGAAGCAGCTGTTGTGGTGTGCTATCGGAAGGGAAGCAGTTGTTGTGTTGTGCTATCGGAAGGGAAGCAGTTGTTGTGGTGTGCTATCGGAAGGGAAGCAGGTGGAAGTGAAGCAGCTGTTGTGGTGTGCTATCGGAAGGGAAGCAGCTGTTGCGGTAATGCTATCGGAAGGGAAGCAGCTGTTGCGGTAATGCTATCGGAAGGGAAGCAGCTGTTGCGGTAATGCTATCGGAAGGGAAGCAGCTGTTGCGGTGTGCTATCGGAAGGGAAGCAGGTGCGAGGATCGATGCTGGAGACATGAAGCAGGTACAGGGAGAACATTTAATAAATAACGGACATGAAACAGGACAGGAACAGCATCTGGACAGAGGACAAAGTAACGACAACAATGCAGACACAGGGAATAAACAGAGGAAACAGACAGATAAAGGGGAGGCAATCAAATAATTATGGAGTTACGGTGGGTCCAATGAGGCGACAGGTGTGCGTAAGGATAGGGGTTCACTGAACTGTTAATAGCGATAGGTTGTGAAATTTGGAAAAGGAAACGGAATTTGCATTGAGGTTGATCCCTAATTTTGTTTCCATGCTGTTATATTACTGAGTTGCTATATTCAGCAGAACAAATGTGCAAGAAATGTGTTGGGTCTTGTGGTTGTCCAGAGGCTTTCTTAGTGACAACCTGTAGGGCAGCGGGCCCAGATGAAATCCCAGGCAGACTAATAAAAGAGTTTGCATATGAACTGAGCAGACCACTGGCTTACATTCTTAACCTATCTCTACAAGAGGGCATCGTTCCTGACGAATGGTCCCTTTAAAAGAAATTAAGCCACCCTCCATCAGTGAAATATGTCCCATCTCACTATCTTTATTTTTTTTTTATTTTTTTTTATTTCACCTTTATTTAACCAGGTAGGCAAGTTGAGAACAAGTTCTCATTTACAACTGCGACCTGGCCAAGATAAAGCAAAGCAGTTCGACACATACATAGCGAGGGCCAGCCGACTAGAGCATACAGGTCGCAGTGGTGGGTAGTATATTGGGCTTTGGTGACAAAGCGGATGGCACTGTGATAGACTGCATCCAGTTTGCTGAGTAGAGTGTTGGAGGCTATTTTGTAGATGACATCGCCGAAGTCGAGGATCGGCAGGATAGTCAGTTTTACTAGTGCAAGTTTGGCAGCATGAGTGAAGGAGGCTTTGTTGCGAAATAGAAAGCCGATTCTAGATCTAATTTTGGATTGGAGATGTTTAATGTGAGTCTGGAAGGAGAGTTTACAGTCTAGCCAGACACCTAGGTATTTGTAGTTGTCCACGTATTCTAGTTCAGAGCCGTCCAGGGTAGTGATGCTAGTCGGGCGGGCGGATGCAGGCAGCGAACGGTTGAAAAGCATGCATTTGGTTTTTACTAGCGTTTAAGAGCAGTTGGAGGCCACGGAAGGAGTGCTGAATGGCATTGAAGCTTGTTTGGAGGTTAGTTAACACAGTGTCCAAAGAAGTAGGCCAGAAGTATACAGAATGGTGTCGTCTGCATAGAGGTGGATCAGAGAATCACCAGCAGCAAGAGCGACATCATTGATGTATACAGAGAAGAGAGTCGGGCCAAGAATTGAACCCTGTGGCACCCCCATAGAGACTGCCAGAGGCCCAGACAAAGTAGCTTGATGGACTCTGACTGATATCCTACCCCAGATGAACACCCAGCAGTAGGGATGTCTACTAGGCCGATCAACAACACATTGTCTGGCAGATCTACGTAACTAACGAGCTCTTCAAGTCCCGGGATAAGAACGGTTCCATCTGCTCAATGGTGACTACTGACTTGAGTAAAGGCTTTGACCATGTCTGTCACAACCTCACCACAACCTCACCACAACCTCATCAAAGTCAAAGTCATAGTCAAAGTCACCATTATTAGTCAGTTGTACAACCGAATGCCTTCAACCGAAATGTATCTTCCGCATTTAACCCAACCCCTCTGAATCAGAGAGGTGCGGGGGGCTGCCTTTAATCGACATCCACGTCTTCGGCACCCGGGGAACAGTGGGTTAACTGCCTTGTTCAGGGGCAGAACGACAGATTTTTACCTTGTCAGCTCGGGGATTCAAACTTGCAACCCTCCGGTTTACAAGTCCAACGCTCTAACCACTAGGCTACCTGCCGCCCCCCAGGGATGTGAGACCTTGGGCCTCGACCATCGCTCGCCAGATGGATAGGCAACTTCCTCTCCAATAGACCCCAGGTGGTGAGGAATCATGCTGTGTCAGTTTACATTGTGGCCTAACTCAAGGAACTCTGCTTGGTCCACTAATCTTTATCGCATACATCAACAGTCCAGCCGGGCAAACAGCAGTGAAGGAATGGACGTTTGTGGATTACCTTAATTTATTAGAAACCAGAACACTAACATCACCTTCCACCATTCAAGAAGACCTGTCTGACCTCTAGACATGGTCATTGGGGAGACACATGGTTCTGCACCCTTTGAAGTGCAGTGCTCCATGTGCACTCCATCAAGTCACCACCCAAACTACCACCCCTTTCAATTAACAACACAGAACTCCAGAAGGTAGATCCTAGGAATCTTCATCCAAGGCAATCTAAGATGGACAACACAGGTGGAGCACATCTGTGAAAAGGCCAGCCTATGTCTGTTCATCCAGCGATGCCTTAAACACTTCCACATCCCCAAGGAGGACCTGGTAACGGTATTCACCACCTACATCCGACCAGCAGTGGAATATGCTGCCCAAGTGTGGCATGCTGGCTTAGCCAAGATAGTCCAGAAAAGAGCAGTATGTATCCTCATTGGCACAGACTACACCTCCTTCTCAGATGCACCACACTGGACCTACCATCACTACACACAGGTAATGTCTCTCAAGATCCTTCGCAAGATCTCTTATAGAATCTGATCCCTTCCGCCATATGCTCCCACTGTTAGTTTACACCAGACCCACTCCTCAACGATCGTCTGTTAGTTTACACCAGATCCACCCCTCAACGATCGTATGTTAGTTTACATCAGACCGACTCCAACGATTGTCTGTTAGTTTACACCAGACCCACTCCAACGATCGTCTGTTAGTCTACACCAGACCCACTCCAACGATCGTCTGTTAGTCTACACCAGACCCACTCCAACGATCGTCTGTTAGTTTACATCAGACCCACTCCAACGATCGTCTGTTAGTCTACACCAGACCCACTCCAATGATCGTATATTAGTTTACACCAGACCCACTCCAATGATCGTATATTAGTTTACATCGGACCCACTCCAACGATCGTCTGTTAGTTTACATCAGACCCACTCCAACGATCGTCTATTAGTTTACACCAGACCCACTCCAATGATCGTATATTAGTTTACATCGGACCCACTCCAACGATCGTCTGTTAGTTTACACCAGACCCACTCCAACGATCGTCTGTTAGTCTACACCAGACCCACTCCAACGATCGTCTGTTAGTCTACATCAGACCCACTCCAACGATCGTCTGTTAGTCTACACCAGACCCACTCCAATGATCGTATATTAGTTTACATCGGACCCACTCCAACGATCGTCTGTTAGTTTACACCAGACCCACTCTAACGATCGTATATTAGTTTACACCAGACCCACTCCAACGATCGTCTGTTAGTCTACACCAGACCCACTCCAACGATCGTCTGTTAGTCTACACCAGACCCACTCCAACGATCGTCTGTTAGTTTACATCAGACCCACTCCAACGATCGTCTGTTAGTCTACACCAGACCCACTCCAATGATCGTATATTAGTTTACACCAGACCCACTCCAATGATCGTATATTAGTTTACATCGGACCCACTCCAACGATCGTCTGTTAGTTTACATCAGACCCACTCCAACGATCGTCTATTAGTTTACACCAGACCCACTCCAATGATCGTATATTAGTTTACATCGGACCGACTCCAACGATCATCTGTTAGTTTACACCAGACCCACTCCAACGATCGTCTGTTAGTCTACACCAGACCCACTCCAACGATCGTCTGTTAGTCTACACCAGACCCACTCCAATGATCGTATATTAGTTTACATCGGACCCACTCCAACGATCGTCTGTTAGTTTACACCAGACCCACTCTAACGATCGTATATTAGTTTACACCAGACCCACTCCAACAATCGTCTGTTAGTCTACACCAGACCCACTCAAACGATCGTCTGTTAGTCTACACCAGACCCACTCCAATGATCGTATATTAGTTTACATCGGACCCACTCCAACGATCGTCTGTTAGTTTACATCAGACCCACTCCAACGATCGTATGTTAGTTTACACCAGACTGCTCCTCAATGATCAACTGATACACTCTTACAAAAAAAACTAAAAGGGTTTTTCGCTGTCCCAATTAGGATAACTCTTTGGAGAACCCTTTTTTGGTTCCAGGTAGAACCTATTTGGGTTCCATGTAGAACTCTTTTCACAGACAATTCTACATGGAAAAAGGGTTCTACCTGGAACCAAAAAGGTTTAAATCTGGAAACAAAAAGTGTTCTCCTATGGGGACAGCTGAAGAACCCTTTTGGAACCCTTTTTTCTAAGAGTTGTCAGGGCATTTTCTGTTAAACCTTACTATTACTTGTGTACTATAATATCCTTCTTTAAGCCTAGGCATTGGGCTTGAGATTGTTAAAGAAACAAACTCATATAAGATATAAAAGTGTGTGTGTGTATTAATAAGAGGCCTGTTCTAACTGTTCTGTGTGTGTAGCATGACCCCATGATGTTTGGGCGCTCAGCCAAGAGTTAACAGAAACTAACTGGTTCCTCTTAGCTTAACTGGTGTTATATTCTGCACACCAGTGATAGAGCTGTTGTTCTGTTTGGAGCCTGTTTCTGGTCGAAAGGTTGTATAGAGGTAGAACATACAGTGGCAAGAAAAAGTATGTGAACCCTTTGGAATTACTTGGATTTCTGCATAAATTGGTCATAAAATTTAGACAAACATCAATAAACAAACACAGTTTGCTCAAACTAATAACACACACATTTTCATGTCTTTATTGAAAAGACCGTGTAAACATTCACAGTGTAGGGTGGGAAAAGTATGTGAACCCTTTGATTTAATAACCTGTCGTGTCTTTGGCTATGTTGGATTAATTGATATAACATGCTATTCTATAAAATAATTTCTCTGTAATTAATATTACCTGATTAACTAATCAGGTAATATTAATTAACTAGAAAGTTGGGGCACCACGAAAGAATGTTTATAGAGCTGTTATCTTCCGAATAAACTCTTAAAGATCTGGTAATCTTTTACATCAATGCAGTCAATCAATAATCATCACCTTATTTCAGTCTCATCTGAACATCATAGAATTCTTGGTTATCTTCACGAACCCTGGCTACCAAGTTGAATCAGCAATACAAAATTTGGTTTAATTATGTATTTACTAAATACCTAAATAATCACACAGAATTACATATACACAGGATGGATCATTCATTGATTACTAATTATGTCATACATGAAGAACGTCCCTAGTGGACGGAACCGATATGACGGCTGGTTACACAAAGAGAGTGGGTTGGCTTGAATGAAAGCGCGGGAAGACTGGAGAACAAAGGGATTTGGTCTCTTTCGGACCTTATGAAGCTATGCTATCGTAAATACAAAATCTTATGCATTCTAAATAACCGCCCATTTGGAAAAGGAAAATGAAAGACCTATTTACTCTGAGCTACGCCTCAATAGGTTGGTTGTAGATGGAAAGGCTGTGTTGCCCAACAGATATCTTCCTGTCCTCTGTCGGATGTCTCTGGTGTTAGAACGGCTACGTTGTAGTACCATTGTCGTGTGGTAGAACGGATACGTTGTAGTACCCTGTCTTTCTGAAGAGATTGTCTGTTCTTTCCTAGCCCACGTTTGTCTGTTCTTTCCTAGCCCACATTTGTCTGTTCTTTCCTAGCCCACGTTTGCATGTCTCTCCATGTTAACAAAGAGATTTTCAATATTACCTCTGTAGAGTAGAGAGAGAGAAAAAGGGGGGTATTTATGGGGGTCATAAACCTCACCAACAGGCCAACGTCATGACAAACCCTTTGACAGCAATAAACTCAACCAATTGTTTTCTGTAGTTGTGGATCAGTCCTGCACAACGGTCAGGAGGAATTTCGGACCATTCATCTTTATAAAACTGTTTCAGTTCAGCAATATTCTTAGAATGTCTGGTGTGAACCGCTCTCGAGGTCATGCCAGAGCATTTTAAATCGGGTTAAGGTCAGGTCTCTGACTGGGCCGCTCCAGAAGGCGTATTTTCTTCTGTTGAAGCCCTTCTGTTGTTGATTTACTTCTGTGTTTTGTGTTGTTGTCCTGTTGCATCAACCAACATTTGTTGAGCTTCAATTGGCAGACAAATAGCCTTACATTCTCCTGCAAAATGTCTTGATAAACTTGGGAATTCATTTTTTCGTCAATGATAGCAAGCTGTCCAGGCCCTGAGGCAGCAAAGCAGCCCCAAACCATGATGCTCCCTCCACAATACTTTACAGTTGGGATGAGGTTTTGATGTTGGTGTGCTGTGCCTTTTTTTCTCCACACATAGTGTTGTGTGTTCCTTCCAAACAACTCAACTTTAGTTTAATCTGTCCACAGATTATTTTGCCAGAAGAAGCGCTGGAACATCCAGGTGCTCTTTTGCGAACTTCAGATGTGCAGCAATGTTTGTTTTGTACAGCAGTGGCTTCTTCCAGGGTGTCCTCCCATGAACACCATTCTTGTTTAGTGTTTTACGTATCGTACTCGTCAACAGAGATGTTAGCATGTTCCAGAGATTTCTGTAAGTCTTTAGCTAACACTCTAGGATTCTTCTTAACCTCATTGAGCATTCTGTGCTGTGCTCTTGCAGTCATCTTTGCAGGATGGCCACTCCTAGGGAGAGTAGCAACAGTGCTGAACTTTCTCCATTTATAGTCAATTTATCTTACCGTGGACTGATGAACATCAAGGCTTTTAGAGATACTTTTGTAACCCTTTCCAGCTTAATGTAAGTCAACATTTCTTAATCTTAGGTCTTCTGAGATCTCTTTTGTTCGAGGCATGGTTCACATCAGGCAATGCTTCTTGCGAATAGCAAACTAAAATGTCATATCATTGATTGGACTCCAAGTCAGCTGACTCCAATTAGCTTTTGGAAAAGTCATTAGCCTCGGGGTTCACATACTTTTTCAAACCTGCAAAGTGAATGTTTAAATGATGTATTCAATATAGACAAGAAAAATACAATAATTTTTGTGTTATTAGTTTAAGCAGACTGTGTTTATCTATTGTTGTGACTAAGATGAAGATCAGATCAAATTTTATGAATAATATATGCAGAAATCCAGGTAATTCCAAAGGGGTTCACATACTTTTTCTTGCCACTGTACATAATTTGGGCCGACAGTCAAAGGCGCTTGCTTGCCCAACTTGGGGGAACCGTTGAGCTACTGTTAGAGGAAGTATGTCTGGAGTGACTTCCTGTCACTTTGGCCCTAATTGTCCTCACTCAGTTGCGACAGACTGAGACAACCTTTTCATTATAGTCTGTACCCCGTAACCCAGTTTCGTCTCTCCTTCGGTACACACATACACATACATAAGATCACGTGTTTTGCAGATGTTTGTATAAGATAGCTTATGCTTCCGTACTCTTTGTGAGGGGTGCTCTCACTCCATTCACTTGTGGATGGTGCGACCAGCCTCCTTATTATAATACGTTTTTTAATAAAAATAATACCTTGATTGATTGTTGACTTTGCCTCTCCTCATTATTAGTTAGGTAGAATTTCCACCACATAGTCTACACCAGAGTTTCCCAAACTTGGTCCTGGGGTTCCCCCTGGGTGCAGGTTTTGAGTTTTGCCCTAGCGCTACACAGCTGATTCAAATACTCAAAGTGTGATGATAAGTTGGTTATTTGAATCAGCTGTGTAGTGCTCGGGCAAAAGAAAAGTGAACCCGAGTGGGGGCACAGGACCGAGTTTGGGGAAACCCTGGTCTACACTATACCCAGACTGGAACTGAATGTTTCCTTTGCAGTGCCATTCCAGCCATGGTTGGCCTGCTGTTGATCTTGAATATTATTGTTCTATTTTCCTCTTTCCTTGGCTTCATCTGTTCTTTATTGTGTTTGAATTAGAATTGCCCATTTTTATATTCTAAGGTAAGTTGTTCTCACAATTCAGCATGTTGCTGCCACTTGTGTTCTGTACAAAAAACAGTAAAAAAATTAAATAATTCTCTGTCACAGGGTTGTCCTTTGTTGCATCTTGAGTTGTCCCAGTGGTTAACATACAGGTACAGGTCAGGTGTGATTCACCAGAGCAGAACTACAGTATGATCATCATATAGGGCTTTGTTCAGAAAGTTAAAAAATAGCAGCCTGGCTCCTATCTTGATTAGTTATTGATGTACTCACACTACACTTTGATCCTCATTTACTAAAGGCTGCACCTGTTCTTTTCATGGAGGAATGAAAGCTAAAAATAAATTGGCTTTATAAACCCGTAATGTAAAGTTCTAATCAATGGCTTTATTAACCCGTAATGTTAAGTTCTAATCAATGGCTTTATAAACCCGTAATGTAATGTTCTAATCAATGGCTTTATAAACCCGTAATGTAATGTTCTAATCAATGGCTTTATAAACCGTAATGTAAAGTTCTAATCAATGGCTTAATAAACCCGTAATGTAAAGTTCTAATCAATGGCTTTATAAACCGTAATGTAAAGTTCTAATCAATGGCTTTATAAACCCGTAATGTAAAGTTCTAATCAATGGCTTTATTAACCCGTAATGTTAAGTTCTAATCAATGGCTTTATAAACCCGTAATGTAATGTTCTAATCAATGGCTTTATAAACCCGTAATGTAATGTTCTAATCAATGGCTTTATAAACCCGTAATGTAAAGTTCTAATCAATGGCTTTATAAACCGTAATGTAAAGTTCTAATCAATGGCTTTATAAACCCGTAATGTAAAGTTCTAATCAATGGCTTTATTAACCCGTAATGTTAAGTTCTAATCAATGGCTTTATAAACCCGTAATGTAATGTTCTAATCAATGGCTTTATAAACCCGTAATGTAATGTTCTAATCAATGGCTTTATAAACCCGTAATGTAAAGTTCTAATCAATGGCTTTATAAACCGTAATGTAAAGTTCTAATCAATGGCTTAATAAACCCTGAATGTAAAGTTCTTATTCTTCTTTAGATTTTTTTTCCTACCTTATTTCACTACATTTCCTTACTCAAAATCACTAGTGCAAACTTTAACTTTGTACAAATGCAAATGTACAGTATAGTTAATTAGGCCCTCATCAACCCCATTCCAGTTAAGTAACCAGACGAGAGGGTGAAATAGAAGAACAGGTCAGGACAAAGAGAGACTCACTCAAAGGTCCAGTCCAATACAGTTTTAAATTCACCATATACAACCACACACTATATTTACCCTGACTAGAGAGATAAACAACAACAACAACAACATCATAAGGCAGTCAAAGGGCACACATTTCCTGAATTCTTAACCAGCTGAGCACAATTGTGTGTCTTGCAAATCTCGCCCCCAGAGTTTATGTAACCCAAGTAATTACAATGCAGCGCATTTTATCTCCTCCGGTTTCAATGCACACCCTAAAATGCTTTATTATGTGGACTCTGACAGTGGGTTGCTCTAGGCAATGTTTTTTCTGACACACTGTTTATCTAATGTGATTTATTCTCCTCATTTGGTTCCATTTCGGCAGCCTTTTCTGCCTTTGTTTGGAAATGTATTTTTCGACAGGTCTAGAGGTATTAGTACGAATACGTACAGTGGATCTCATGTTGCATACAGTGGGATGTTACTGTTTGGGGTTTTAGGCTGGGTTTCTATATAAGCACTTTGTGACATCTGCTGATGTAAAAAATTTTTTTTTTTTAAATGGCCTTTATGAATCAATTTGATTGATTGATGACTAGTAGACAAGTTGTGGTATTATATTTATTCTCTACATTAATTGTAGGTAAGAGGTTCAGTAGGCATGGCAAAATGGCAGCTACAAAAAAAGGAAATCGTTTATTGTTGTTCAGATGACTCTCGTTCACACCTCTCTACTGTAGCAATTTGCTCTCACAAGTTTTTATATACACTTTGCTCTATTAACATTGTATTACCATGTTGTGGTGTGTTTAGTGTTTTCTATGGAGTTGACAGGGTGTGGTTGTTAAAACTAACGGAGCAAGGACTGTTCCACCATCCACTTGTGTAAAACCGCTGAACTGTATTACAAAGCGATTACTAAATGAACATGTGATACAATGTTGTTATTACAGTGTTATAGTCATGCATCACGTATCGCCCTAGTCCCTGTTGAGTGCACTACTTTTGATCCAAAACAGTGCGGTATACGGGGAACAGGGTGTCATTTGTAATGCACGCTCTATCCCGTGGCATGCTTAATCAACATCCATTTACAAAAGTTCCATGTAAACACTGTTTCATTTCAGAACTGGAGAACTACCGTGTGTATGCCTGACAGACAACCTTAAGGCTCAGCTTATGGTTTTTCCTCTACCTCGCTCTCAGCTCTTCGCCCAGAATTCGCCCTCTCTGACTGTAATCAATCAAGGCTTTGAGTCACTCCTGGGCACTCAATCCCCACTCATCACTCCTCTGACACTCTTTCCGTCACAAGGCCAACACTAGAGGAGAATGGGGAGGACAACTTCAGTCTGTGTGTCCAAAATAGCACCTTGTTCCCTAGTGCTTTACGTTTGTCCAGAGCCTATTGGGACACAGCATGGACTGCATGTACAATTGTTTTTTTAGTTTATTTTCTTTCAAAATGGTAATTTAAATGTAATGTCTATGCTTCCTTAAGATGAATAGTTGTATTTTTCCAGACAGAATGGAGAAGTTGAGGGTATCTTGGTCAATGTGATTGTAAACAGTTATTACAACCACCATCCATCATCTGGGTCGTGCCTCTACTTTCTTTTTTGGGGGGGATTGGATAGACCAGCTTTATCTTAGTCAACAGATCGGAAGTTCAACATTGCTGCTGTGTTGGGAAAACGCATGTTTTTTTTTACCATTTTCAAAATGGTGAAATAAAGCTAAATTACATTTAATTTGTACTAATGCACCTGTTCCCTAGCCTTGAAAATATGTGAAGAACAAATATTGAATATCATCATGGGGTTACCGAATAAAACACAAATAAATGTGTCCCTCTTCCAGAAGAGTCCTGCTGTCTCTCACTAGAACCAACTCAGATGTTCTGTTTTTGCACCTGTTACCAGTGAGTACAAGGCTCAGTTCAGCGTCTCTGTTTCTCTGGACCTCTAGGGTTTGGCGAAGACTCCCACTTCTCGGCTGATGCAACACCACTTTGCACGTCATGCTTGTTGACATCAGTTGGTATGGTAACAACAGCTGAACATACACAGTACAGTATCGGATGCAAAACACTGTGAAGCAGTTCCAAATGACACCCTATTCCCTATATAGTGCACTACTTTTGACCAATAGTGGTCTATGTAGGGAATAGGATGCCATTTGTGACGCAGCTGTCCGTCTTAGCACCCCCTCCAACCACACAGGTTAGGCTGCTCTTCATCCCCCTGATTGGAGCCCTTATCCCACCATTGAACATCAGGGGGAAGTTGTTCTGTTCTTCTTCAGGCTCCCATCTTGTTTTTGGGGGGGACAGTGAAGTGAGCTGTCATTCTCTGTTAGAAGTGTTTCTCTTACCCATGACTCACTTGACAGTAGCACAGTCTTTTTGACTTGTGTAATCCCCTCTAGAAAATGTCCAACTACCATAAGTACCTTATCCGCTCCCTGTTTTATAGAATAGCCAACTGTATAGTGTATTGATTCTGTATTGTAAAGATTTTTTTGTCACAATGTATGCATTGCACTAGGCTGCCCAAGGTACGTTAGAGTAGTATCAGAAAAGACACACAATGGTGGTCTCCTTTTGAAATACGAAAATCAACAACACCTTCTTGACCTGCTCAGTAAAGAGTCTAGTATATTCTCACCATGCTTTGTAAATATAATAATATATTATTATATATGACTTACAATCATGTGTGCATAGATTTTACGTATGGGTGGCCCTGCTCAGCAAAGAGTCTAGTATATTCTCACCATGCTTTGTAAATATAATAATATATTATTATATATGACTTACAATCATGTGTGCATAGATTTTACGTATGGGTGGCCCTGCTCAGCAAAGAGTCTAGTATATTCTCACCATGCTTTGTAAATATAATAATATATTATTATATATGACTTACAATCATGTGTGCATAGATTTTACGTATGGGTGGCCCCGGGAATCTAACCCACAACCCTGGCCATGCAAATGCCATGCTCTACCAACTGAGCCATGCAGTCATGGAAGTAACAGGTAAAGTCAATTTGGCACTTAAATTCTCTCCGTTCTCTGTCCCGTTTTTATCGATTCCATATTACTAAAGCATGGCTACGTCTCAAATGGTTCCCTATTCCCTAGTGCACTACTTTTGGCCAGAGCCTTGTAAGTAGTGCACTATATAGGTAATATGGTGCAGTTTGGGATGTAGACCATGATTTAATATACACCACATGGCTGTGGGCTGGGTTCTGGTTCACTAATATACCAACGCAGCGCTTTGTCTCCCTAGGGGAGGAGAAGCAGTGATCCATTAATCTTAAATATATTCTCGGCTAGCTTTGCCCAAGACTTCCACCTTTGAATGTTTCATTAGTCCTCATCCATAACACTGGATGCATTCGGTAAGAAAAATCGTGGCCTTGGAAATCTAAGATATTAACCCCCAGCTGCTGACTTCTGTGTCTTTCAGAAAGCGGCAGATCAGGACTTCAGAGGTGTCTCTCTCTGTCACTGACAGCTTGATTTGAAGAACTAAACTGTAACAACAAGCAATATTTGGTACTGATGACAGCTATCATCTTTGTTGTCAAGTCAACACAGCGCTTGAGGGGTTCGATTTAAAGCCCTTAATCTCTGTAAATCGCTCCATGACAGATTTCCCTACTGAATTCTCACTGTCAGAGTGTCATCATTCTATTCAGTGGTTGGTTGGCACAGATAACTATCCAAGAAAATATCCAAGACAATTACATGGATAAGTTATGCTTACTTATACACATACAGGACAGTACAGTACTATATCAGTGCTGGTTATTGGTGACATTATGACATATTTCACTTCTGTTTTGATTTTACACAGAGAAAATATTACTACTGCTATAATTTTAATACAAGTAAAGCAAAATTATTTGATTATTTTCATCCACCTGAAATCTTCTCCGTTTGTACAATATTCAACTTTTGATAAAGTGCCAAAATGATTTGGCAGAAAAAAAACATCCACCAGTCACGTACATCAGTATTTGTTAATTTCTTTGGTCACATATTACTGGTGCGTCTAGCTAAAATAACACTTTATTTTAGAGTGGTGATACGTAGCTTTCATAAAGCATTCGTAAAGCCTTTATATCAATAACTGAAAGTCAATAATTGAAGCCCAGACAGAAAAACTTGGCTTCCTGATCAACAAGCAATGCACATATAAATTCAACATTCATTCAGCCTCATTTCACTTTTCAATTGTTTGTCATCGGGCCCATCCATCCATGACAGCTGTTAATAAACATGGAAACTAGAATCTCTTCCCACTGCTGCATTTCAATAATGCTGGATTGATTGATGACAACAGCCTGATATCTCCCAGCCTGCAATCAAACTAGTCTCCTATCTAGACCCTGATGTGTCCCTCCTCCCCAATGGTGAGATTGCCAATTATTTCCCTAGTTACCCTAGGCTGACCAGGCTGCACCTATATTTTCATCTGATTGAAATACTCATGTCAAATGTCTCTCACGCTCCTTTGCCGTTCTGGAATCTGATTGGCTGCTGGCCCTGCTGTGGTGCCGCAGACCATTCTGAGGATGAATTTAAAGAGGATCCAGCTCCAGAGTTTCTAAATGTTTACACCTGTGAAACTCCTGTCTCTTTGCTAGAAGACCAGTTGTGGAGCGATTTCCCACAAATGCTTCTGACTTAAAGTCCATAACTTAAAAAAAATATATAAGCCTCTGTGTTTATGCAATTTTCAAAATGATTCCACCAATCTTATAACTCCTCAGGGTGGTTGTCAGTGACAGAAACTCTACCACAAAAGTGTATTTTGAACAGTCAAATATCTGGGCACAGCAAAGATTTAGAGTAGGTGATTAGAGCGACTACCATACTCATGGGAAACAAGATCCCAGATGAGCCCCTATTTTGTTACATTCCCCAGCAAGAAAACCAAAAATTATTGCTCAAACAGAAATGGGAACTAACAAAGAGTCACTGACAATAGGCAAAGTGGAACAGGAGGGGTTCTGAAAGACACTCATGGGGGTGTCCACTGAAAGTTGACTAGCAACAACAACTGGGACCTAAAAGAATCCCACCATTTCGCACACTAAATTTTCCCAAGAACAGTCAAACAAAATTAAAACCCACACCAAACTTAAAGACAGGAAGCAAACCAAAATGGTAGAGCAAAATGAAAACAGCAAAGATCAGATAAAGTATTGTTTGTCTAGAAATCAAATAGGGAGAGTCAACTAGGGAGAGTCTCTTCACACCACTGGAGCACTGGGCAAGCCACTTTTAAATAGCACCTGGGCCAGCACAGGTGAAACACCTTCCCACTGACGAGACAACCAACCAGCACTGGGGTAACACATACTGACTAACGAGGTGACACCAATCGGTGCACCCCACATGCTAACGTGCTAACATCCAACCTCGAAATATAAATGGAAAAACCAAAGGCTATAACACAGTGCAAACGTCTACTGCATTTGTATTTACTGTAGACATTGAATTTATGTATTTTATGATTTGAAACTGTCACGACTTCAGCCGAAGTTGGTGCCTCTCCTTGTTCGGGCGGCTTTCGGCGGTCGACGTCACCGGTCTTCTAGCCGCCACCGATCCATTATTCATTTTCTGTTGGTTTTGTCTTCCTTTTTTCACACCTGGTTTTCATTACCATGATTACATGTTCCTTATTTAACCCTCTGTTCCACTTTTTTTGTGCGTGATTGTTTGTGTTTATTTGTTTCCGTGTTTTCGAGTGGTTGTTTTTCCCACTCATGTATTGACATTTTGAGTAAAGCTTATTGAACACTCATCTTCGTTGTCCTGCGCCTGACTCTGCCTTACCGGCATCACGGAGACCCTTGACAGAAACTTAATTGAATGAATATTGCCGTCAGTTTTAAAATTCAATTTTTTTAATATTTAAATTCAATATTTATATATTCCGTTTCAATATGGTAAATATTGCATTTATTCTCTGTGTATCATTTATAAACTATAATTTCAAGTTGATCAAAGTTTCATATATTCAACTTCTCAGATGTATTCATATTCAGTTTTCAAATTCAGTTCTCTGATTCAAAATCCTGGAACTTTGCCAGCAAGGAATGATAGAAGAGAACACAGAACAAACTCTGTGTTAAAGAGGTTTCTGGAAGTTTCTAGAATAACGTCTAGAATTTATTTTCTCTAGCATTTGAACCGTTTGGGCTATAAGCTATTACATAAGCACCCACCAAATTATTATTATTATTATTATTATTATTGTTATTATTATTGTTATTATTATTGTTATAACTATTATTATTATGACCCCATTCCTGAAGGTGAAGGAACTCTGGAACATGGTCGTGACTTCTGTTCCCATCTGTGATGCTCACAGGAAGCGCGCAGAAGGGAGTGTGATAAAAACAGTAATTTGGCCCACTTTACAATATATAGAATAGCCCTGTCATAGCCCTTCTAAGAATAGCTTTTCAACTCCCAATTTAGCTGAAAGGATCGACGCAGGAGATGAGAAGCAGATACAGGCAGTGAATGTTTAATAACTGACGGACATGAAACAGAACAGGAACAGCGTCTGGACAGGAACACATAACAACAATTAATGCGGACACAGGGAACACCATTGAGGAACAGACAGATAAACAGGGGCAATCAACCACGTGAAGGAGTCCAGGTGAGTCCAATGCGTGCTGTTGTGCGTAATGATGGTGACAGGTGCGTGTAAAGACGGGTAGCCTGGCGCCCCCGGAGTACCAGGGAGGGGGAACGGGAGCAGGCGTGACATTAGCCTTACTCTTGTGGCTGGGTTTTGAACCGGGTCTCCTGCATGTCACAAGACTGTCAGCCCATTTAACTAAAGCCCACAGGGATGAGATCAGGAAGTTAATGTAAAGAATGACACGCTGCTTGCTTAGCGAGTATCACTTTCCCCTGACTCAGCTCATATCGATGCTCGAACTCAGGATCTCTGCCTCGCAAACCCACGTGACCTCCCTCCTGGAGTGTTCCAACCCACCGCACTATTGAAAAAGGCCTTCTTCAATTGAAAGGGGCTGATGAGTGAGTTTCACAGCACCCATCTGCTTCATTCATCCCCCCATTCACTCCCCATTCACACCCCATTCATCCCCCACTCACCCCACAGGGACCCCCCATTCACTCCCCATTCATCCGCCATCTACCCCCCAGTGACCCCCTATTCACTCCCCATTCATCCGCCATCTACCCCCATCTACCCGCCATCTATTTTACCAAGAAGTACAGTGATGGAGTGACCCCCCATTCACACCCCATTCACCCCCCATTCACTCCCCATTCACGCCCCAGGGACCCCAGCAGTTGCACTCTCATTAAATGGACTGCACAGATCCTTCTGCTTCTGTTTGCCACAGAAAGGGTTGTTGTTGTGCAGTAGGCAGTAGAGTTTGAACCCAGTCAGTTATTTTGGTGCAGTGATCGCTGAGTATGAGGTCAAAGGAGGGTGAAATGTAACCGAGGTCCACGCTCTTCTGATGAGTAACCTTGCTGGAGACTTGTTAGCTTCCTGTACTCATCAAGGCTAATTAATTACCACAACGGGAAGGCTAATTCACTACCACAACGGGAAGGCTAATTTACTAACACAACGGGAAGGCTAATTCACTAACACAACAGGAAGGCTAATTCACTACCACATCGGGAAGGCTAATTTACTAACACAACGGGAAGGCTAATTCACTAACACAACAGGAAGGCTAATTCACTACCACATCGGGAAGGCTAATTTACTAACACAACGGGAAGGCTAATTCACTAACACAACGGGAAGGCTAATTCACTACCACATCGGGAAGGCTAGTTCACTAACACAACGGGAAGGCTAATTCAATAACACAACAGGAATGTTAATTCACTAACACAACGGGAAGGCTAATTCACTAACACAACAGGAAGGCTAATTCTATTTCAAGGTATCAAAGTTTGCATTATAAGGTGGACACATTCAACCATTTCCTTATTATTAATGGGTCTTTCTACGAAAAGAGTTTCCTCTGCTGCAGAGGATACATTTATTTGAGTTACCAGCCTCAGAAATTGCAGCCCAAATAAATGCTTCACGGAGTTCAAGTAATAGACACATCTCAACAACTGTTCAGAGGAAACTGTGTAAATCAGGCCTTCATGGTCAAATTGCTGCAAAGAAACCATTACTAAAGGACACCAATAATAAGAAGAGACTTGCTTGGGCCAAGAAACACGAGCAATGGATTGGTGGAAATTTGTCCTTTGGTCTGATGAGTCAGAATTTGAGATTTTTTGGTTCCAACCGCCGTGTCTTTCTGAGGTACAGAGTAGGTGATTGAATGATCTCCGCATTTGTGGTTCCCACCATAAAGCATGGAGGAGGTGTGATGGTGTGGGGGTACTTTGCTGGTGACCCTGTCAGTGATGTATTTATAATTCAAGGCACACTTAACCAGCATGGCTACCACAGCATTCTGCAGCAATACTCCATCCCATCTGGTTTGCACTTAGTGGGACTAACATTTGTTTTTCAACAGGACAATGACCCAACACACCTCCAGGCTGTGTAAGGGCTATTTTACCAAGAAGTACAGTGATGGAGTGCTGCATCAGATGACCTGGCCTCCACAATCACAACAGGTATAGACCTTACAGTGAAACGCTTACTTACAAGCCCCTAACCAACAATGCAGTTTAAAAAATATGAATAAGAATAAGAAATAAAAGGAACAAGTAATTAAAGAGTAGCAGTAAAATAGAGTTATTAAAGTGACTATGCATTATGCATGGATAATAACAGAGAGTAGCAGTGGCGTATAAGAAGGGAGGGGGGGCAATGCAAATAGTCTGGGTAGCCATTTGATTAGATGTTCAGGAGTCTTTTGGCTTGGGAAGAAGCTGATTAGAAGCCTCTTGGACTTGGCGCTCCGGTACCGCTTGTCGTGCGGTAGCAGAGAGAACAGTCTATGACTAGGGTGGCTGGAGTCTTTGACAGTTTTTAGGGCCTTCCTCTGACACCGCCTGGTATTGAGGTGCTGGATGGCAGGAAGCTTGGCCCCAGTGATGTACTGGGCCGTACGCACTACCCACTGTAGTGCCTTGCAGTCGGAGGCCGAGCAGCTGCCATACCAGACAGTTATGCATTCAGTCAGGATGCTCTCCATGGTGCAGAACCTTTTAAGGATCTAAGGACCATGTTTCAGTACAGGGTGTGCGTGCTTGTCTCTACCAAGGCTTTGTAGAGAGAGAGCAGAGAGAAAACATGTAGGCCAGCCAGTAATGAACCCTTGGAGATCCATAATCGATCACCACAGCAGCCTGTGAGGAATTGACCCTCTCTCTCCCTGGATCACATGACTGGCAGAAAGGCAATGAAAACAGAGAGCCCCCTATGCCTGGGAAAGAACCATCCATACATGCATGATGGGTAAGAAACACACAGCCTTGTGGAAGAGAAGGCACAGGGAAAAGATGGTGGACGGAGAAATGAGGAAGAGAGAAATGTCGTTCCTCCTTCAGAGCCAATTCCTTTCCATGTGTATATCTTACTGTGATGTTGTTGGGAAATGAATGGTGCTATTCCTTTTCTATGGTGGAAAGGCCTGATGGGTTTTGTTGCACAACAAAGATATTGTACTACAGTTTAATCTTTACACTGCAATAACCCTAGACAGGAAAATGTACTTTGAAGGGAAGGTCTTAGAAGGCATCATGGCCAGGGCTCACTTGAAAAGAAATGTACATTTCAATTTGACTTGGTTAAATAAAGGATGAATATTAAAAAATAGATAAGTTGATAACCAAAGCGAAGAATATTGAACAACTGGCTGTTTGATGTGACTATCAAGTCAGAACTTACCCATATAGTGTAATACCAACAAATATTATTATATAAAAACGTTTATATTTCAATGTTGATGTCTCTATTTAATTAAATCAAAGAGAATTGTCAGTGCATTTTCAAATAAGTAACGCTTCACAGTAAGTGTTTTTCATTGCATACTGATCTACACACCATTAAACTGTATACATTAATAGTCTCTTTGATAAATTATACATGAACAGTTCTGAATGGGAATGATGGGGTGAAATGAATAATAACATTCCTTTCAAATCAAGGCTTGAGTAGGCCTAAGGTTGTCATGGGGATATAGGAGAACATGCAATGAGATGCAACAGCTCAGTAACACAACCCAAGTCAGACGTCAGAAGTGAATGATCAGTGGGGTATTAATATGTTATAAAAACGGTTCCCAACATTTTATTTGAGAGAAATGTCTCTGAAATGTTAAATTTTTTGCTAAATAATCCAGAAATAATAATCCTCTTACCTTCTCACACCGCTGAGAAGTGTGGTTACTTTCAGACAACACACAGTCAGTTGTGTGTTAATACTTATGTGTTGTTTATGTTATTGAATTGTCAGTTTTTTTCTTTTCAGAGGGGAGAATAAAAGAAAAAAGTAATGATGATCCATTCCCTTCTGATCCATGACTGAATACCATCCATCAACAAATCATTAACTACGTCCCAAATGGTACCCTATTCCCTATATACTGCGCTACTTTGGACCAGGACCCATAGGGGGTCTGTCATGCCAAATAGTGTCCCCCTGCCAAAGAGTGTCCCCCCCCCCTTGCTAGGGCTGTTGCTAGGGCTGTTGCTAGAACTTGCAAAATTCTGACCAGATTACGTCATGTACCAAAGCGTCCGTTGCTATGCTGGTTGCTTGGCTCTATTTTACCTTGTAGCGGTCGCGAAGCAAGGAGGACGCGGGCAGTTCTAGTTCCAGTTCACCTCATAAGCGCTCGCTCAGTCCGCGACAAATGATTACCTCACAATTGCTCTCCAAGCACGGTGTTACCTCGACTACCTGCTGCTTCAGAGGACCAAAAAGACTGGAAAGAGAGCTCTTTCTTTACCATATATTTTTCTTTATATAAGAACATATTGTTAAATAGGAAGAAATCATTTAAGCTGCTTTTAGATTGACGTTGCTAACTACTGTAATTATTTACCTCAGCCTGCCTAGTTAGCCAGCTAGCTAACCAGACAGTTTTATTTAGCTAACGTGTGCACACTGCACAATTTATGCTAATTAATACTTAAAATGCATTGAGATACCGATCTGTCATTAACATGCCATTCGCAAAAGTGTAGGATGGGGATCAACGGTGCTGGGAATGAGATTAATATAATGTATATCAGTGTTAGTAGTACATGCCGTATATATTTCCCCCTGTCTGTAAATGTACATTCTGCCAGTGTCGGTGTGTGCTAAGTTGAGTTTCTTAAATTGGAGTGATAGACTCGTGAAACGTGAAGAACTAAGGACTGTCATTCTAAATTTTGGTTGGATAATTTATCAATGGGTAAAATTATGATTCAGAAAGGCGAGAAGGAGAGACACAGAGCTGCCCCTAAACTTTGAGGAGAGCACAAAGTGAGGGGAGGTGTGCGCTGCTCATCCTGCAGGTGGTTTCTGAAACTAATTCAAATTTGTAAGAATCCAGTGAATCCAGGGTGGGTTCCTTCCAGGGAAAGCTTATCTTTTTGTGTCTTCCGAGAGGGAGGTTATCAGAAAACCCACTAGATTGTAGCTTGGGCTAACCATATTTGGGACATTGACAGTAGGGGCTAGGTGGTCCTTGCCCCAATCTCATTCTCATCAAGGGTGGTGTGAAATTTTCTCTCTTCCTTCCTCAAGTCAATATGTTGTTAATTTGTTATGGGTTAGATTAAATGATTTACAGTATGTACAAATATATTTGTGGCCAGTACAAATAAAAATGTTGTTTTACATTTAACCTTTATTTAACTAGGCAAGTCAGTTAAGAACAAATTCTTATTTACAATGATGGCCTACCCCGGACGACGCTGGGCCAATTGTGCGCCGCCTTATGGGACTCCCAATCACAGCCAGATGTGATACAGTCTGGAATCGAACCAAGGGCTATAGTAACGCCTCTTGCACTGAGATGCAGTGCTTTAGACCCCTGCGCTACTCGGGAGCCCAAAGGTGGGCCTGTCTGAATCTAGTGGACTGAAGCAGGCTGCAAGAATATGCTCTTCCTAATCTCAAGGCTTCTCCTGACTGATAAGAAGACAGGGAGGTGTGGAGGAGTACAAGGCTTCTGAACTTGAGCAGGGACGGTAACACCATCTGTCTAGCAACAGAGATTCATTATACATCCTAGACTCGGGAGGGGGGAGAGGTTTGTTTCGGAAAACAATAATTATATTAGTTCACTGCACATAGCACTCAAATAGAGGGCGACGTGAGGGTGACATGGTTTGGGAACACCTTTCGTACACCTGCTACCTGACTGGAAGACTGGGGGAAAGCATGTGGAGGTTTTTTTAGGGCCTTCATTTTTGTGGACCCCAGCAGAACAGTATCCCGAAGGTGGGAATCGTCATGTTATCAAACTTCGGTTCTTGCTATATACGTATATGAATATGCATAGCTTAACGCATTACTAATACCTGTCAGTTGTAGAACAGGAGGGGTAATGGCAGATAGGGGGGTAGTAAGAGTGTGTGTCACGCCCTGATCTGTTTCACCTGTCCTTGTGATTGTCTCCACCCGCTCCAGGTGTCGCTTATTTTCCCCAGTGTATTTATCTGTGTTTTCTCCTTTTTCTAGTCCTCCCGGTTTTGACCCTTGCCTGTTTCTGGACTTTTCCGCCTGTCTGACCATTCTGCCTGCCTTGACCACGAGCTTGCCTGCCACTCTGTACCTCCTGGGCTCTGATCTGGTTTTGACCTTTTAGCCTGTCCACGACCATTCCCTTGCCTACCCCTTTGGATTAATAAACATTGTAAGACTCCAACCATCTGCCTCCTGTGTCTGCATTTGGTTCTCACCTTGTGCCGTTATAGTGTGTATCGTGTGATTATACATATGGGACCAGGGCCATAAGCCATGGAAGAAGATGACATATTCAGAGGCCCTATGTCTTGGAGGTGTAAACATTCAAATCAATTGAGAATATTAATCACGTTTTATTTTCTGTTCATTTATAAGTCATTTCAAAGTTGATATACAGTGGGGCAAAAAAGTATTTAGTCAGCCACCAATTGTGCAAGTTCTCCAACTTAAAAAGATGAGAGAGACCTGTAATGTTCATCATAGGTACACTTCAACTATGACAGACGAAATGAGAAAAAGAAATCCAGAAAATCACATTGTAGGATTTTTAATTTATTTATTTGCAAATTATGGTGGAAAATAAGTATTTGGTCAATAACAAAAGTTTATCTCAATACTTTGTTATATACCCTTTGTTGGCAATGACAGAGGTCAAACGTTTTCTGTAAGTCTTCACAAGGTTTTCACACACTGTTGCTGGTATTTTGGCCCATTCCTCCATGCAGATCTCCTCTAGAGCAGTGATGTTTTGGGGCTGTCGCTGGGCAACACAGACTTTCAACTCCCTCCAAAGATTTTCTATGGGGTTGAGATCTGGAGACTGGCTAGGCCACTCCAGGACCTTGAAATGCTTCTTACGAAGCCACTCCTTCGTTGCCCGGGCGGTGTGTTTGGGATCATTGTCATGCTGAAAGACCCAGCCACGTTTCATCTTCAATGCCCTTGCTGATGGAAGGAGGTTTTCACTCAAAATCTCACGATACATGGCCCCATTCATTCTTTCCTTTACACGGATCAGTCGTCCTGGTCCCTTTGCAGAAAAACAGCCCCAAAGCATGATGTTTCCACCCCCATGCTTCACAGTAGGTATGGTGTTCTTTGGATGCAACTCAGCATTCTTTGTCCTCCAAACACGACGAGTTGAGTTTTTACCAAAAAGTTATATTTTGGTTTCATCTGACCATATGACATTCTCCCAATCCTCATCTGGATCATCCAAATGCTCTCTAGCAAACTTTAGACTTGCCTGAACATGTACTGGCTTAAGCAGGGGGACACGTCTGGCACTGCAGGATTTGAGTCCCTGGCGGCGTAGTGTGTTACTGATGGTAGGCTTTGTTACTTTGGTCCCAGCTCTCTGCAGGTCATTCACTAGGTCCCCCCGTGTGGTTCTGGGATTTTTGCTCACCGTTCTTGTGATCATATTGACCCCACGGGGTGAGATCTTGTGTGGAGCCCCAGATCGAGGAAGATTATCAGTGGTCTTGTATGTCTTCCATTTCCTAATAATTGCTCCCACAGTTGATTTCTTCAAACCAAGCTGCTTACCTATTGCAGATTCAGTCTTCCCAACCTGGTGCAGGTCTACAATTTTGTTTCTGGTGTCCTTTGACAGCTCTTTGGTCTTGGCCATAGTGGAGTTTGGAGTGTGACTGTTTGAGGTTGTGGACAGGTGTCTTTTATACTGATAACAAGTTCAAACAGGTGCCATTAATACAGGTAACGAGTGGAGGACAGAGGAGCCTCTTAAAGAAGAAGTTACAGGTCTGTGAGAGCCAGAAATCTTGCTTGTTTGTATGTGACCAAATACTTATTTTCCACCATAATTTGCAAATAAATTCATTAAAAATCCTACAATGTGATTTTCGGGATTTTTTTTCCTCATTTTGTCTGTCATAGTTGAAGTGTACCTATGATGAAAATTACAGGCCTCTCTCATCTTTTTAAGTGAGAGAACTTGCACAATTGGTGGCTGACTAAATACTTTTTTGCCCCACTGTAATGTTAAACAGTATGGTGGTACTATTCAAAAAGGAGGGACTGTTAGACTCTAGCTTGAAATGTACTGATTCATGTTACCATACTAAAACACATTAATTACTTGACATGTATAAGGATGTGTTGGGGTCAATGAAGGGTAGATGGGAACTAGGAATATGGAAAGTTACTGAGAGCAGAAGCTTCATATTCTGTTCCATGTTTCTGAGAAGAAATGTGAAAGGAAATTGTTAGTCTCTGATAAGGCAGGCTGGCTGCGGAACTAGGGAGGAATGAGGAATGCGTCTTAAAGTGAAATCAACAGATGCAGTGAGAAGAAACCTCAAGGGAGGGGGGCCAGAGGGGCCCACCACAATGTCTGCCCTACTGTAGTACTCTCTCTTACATACATTCCATGCCCACAAAGGTTACAGTAACAGGTAGGGCTGTGACTGCACCAGTGAGAGGAACCGATTAAATTCCTGCCTAGCAACAGAGATGTGTTGGTTGTCTAGATGTGTAAGGAGTTGACCATGCCTATTAGAAGGTTATAAATATATGTGCTTGTGTAATCATGCTTTTTCTTTGCAGATGTATGACCCAGTGGGTGAATACACTTGGTTTGAGTTTTTACCCAGTTTGTTCAGAACCTAACAAAGCCAACAATCTTATCCAGTTGGAGCAGTTGGATGGTCGACCACTGAAAGCACTTACGCCCTACACTTCAATGAAGCCCAATAGACAAAGTACACTACCGGTCAAAGGTTTTAGAACACCGACTCATTCAAGTGTTTTTCTTAATTTTTTACTATTTTATACATTGTATAATATTAGTGAAGACATCAAAACTATGAAATAACACATATGGAATCATGTAGTAACCAAAAAAGTGTTAAACAAATCAAAATATATTTTATATTTGAGATTCTTCAAATCGCCACCCTTTGCTTTGATGACAGCTTTCCACACTCTTGGCATTCTCTCAACCAGCTTCATGAGGTAGTCACCTGGAATGCATTTCAATTAACAGGTGTGCCTTCTTAAAAGTTAATTTGTGGAATTTATTTCCTCCTTAATACGTTTGAGCCAATCAGTTGTTTTGTGACAAGGCATCGTGATCTGCGTGAAGAGGAGGCGGAGAAAGAGAGGCAGGGGAGTGGGCTGCCTTCTGAGAATTCAGAGGCGATCAAATAAACCCCCACTTCCCTCAATTCTGCTACCAAACATGCAATCTTTGGACACAAAAATTGACGAGTTACAGGGAAGATTAAACTACCAACAGGACATTAAAAACAGTAACATCTTATGCGTCACGGAGTCGTGACTGAACGACGACAATATCAACATACAGCTGGCTGGTTATACGATGTACCGGCAGGATAGAACAGCGGCGTCTGGTAAGACAAGGGGCGGCGGACTATGTCTTTTTGTAAATAACAGCTGGTGCACGATATCTAAGGAAGTCTCGAGCTATTGCTCACCTGAGGTTGAGTATACCATGGAAAGCTGTAGACCACACTACCTACAAGAGAGTTCTCATCTGTATTCTTCGCAGCTGTTTACATATCACCTCAGAGGTTGGCACTAAGACAGCATTGAATGAGCTGTATTCCGCCATAAGCAAACAAGAAAATGCTCACCCAGAGGCGGCACTCCTAGTAGACGGGGACTTTAATGCAGGGAAACGTAAATCAGTTTTACCAAATTTCTATCAGCGTGTTAAATGTGCAACCAGAGGGAAAAGAACTCTGGACCACCTATACTCCACACACAGAGATGCATACAAAGCTCTCCCTCGCGCTCCATTTGGCAAATCTGACCATAATTCCATCCTCCTGATTCCTGCTTACAAGCAAACATTAAAGCAGCAAGCACCAGTGACTAGATCAATAAAAAAAGTAGTCAGATGAAGCAGATGCTAAACTACAGGACTGTTTTGCTAGCACAGACTGGAATATGTTCCCGGGATTCCTCCAATGGCATTGAGGAGTACACCACATCTGTCATTGGCTTCATCAATAAGTGCATCGATGACATCATCCCCACAGTGACCGTACGTACATAACCCAATCAGAAGCCATGGATTACAGGCAGCATCCGGACTGAGCTAAAGGCTAGAGCTGCCGCTTTCAAGGAGTGGGACTAACCCGGAAGCTTATAAGAAATCCCGCTATGCCCTCCAACGAACCATCAAACAGACAAAGCGTCAATACAGGACAAAGTTCGAGTCATACTACACCGGCTCTAATGCTTGTCGGATGTTGCAGGGCTTGAAAACCATTACAGACTACAAAGGGAAGCACAGCCGAGAGCTGCCCTGTGACACGAGCCTACTAGACAAGCTAAACTACTTCTATGCTCTCTTCGAGGCAAATAACATTGAAACATGCATGAGAGCACCAGTTGTACCGGAAGACTGTGTAATCACGCTGTCCGCAGCCGATGTGAGTAAGACCTTTAGACAGGTCAACATTCACAAGGCCGCAGGGCCAGACGGATTACCAGGACGTGTACTGCGAGCACGCGCTGACCAACTAGCAAGTGTCTTCAATTACATTTTCAACCTCTCCCTGTCCGAGTCTATACCAACATGTTTTAAGCAGACCACCATAGTGCCTGTTCCCAAGAACACTAAGGTAACCTGTCTAAATGACTACCGACCCGTAGCACTCACGTCTGTAGCCATGAAGTGCTTTGAAAGGCTGGTCATGGCTCATCATGGCTCATCAACCCAATCATCCCAGAAACCCTAGACCCACCCAATTTGCATATCGCCCCAACAGATCCACAGATGATGCAATCTCTATTGCACTCCACACTGCCCTTTTCCTCCTGGACAAAAGGAACACCTATGTGAGAATACTATTCATTGACTACAGCCCAGCGTTCAACACCATAGTACCCTCAAAGCTCATCACTAAGCTAAGGACCCTGGGACTAAAGACCTCCCTCTGCAACTGGATCCTGGACTTCCTGACGGGCCGCCAGGTGGTAAGGGTAGGTAACAACACATCCGTCACGCTGATCCTCAACACGTGGGCCCCTCAGGGGTGCGTGCTCAGCCCCCACCTGTACTCCCTGAAAAACTCATGACTGCATGGCCGAGCACGACTCCAACACCGTCATTAAATTTGCCAATGATGAACGTTGAATGTTTCTTGAAGTTCAGTTGCAAAAACCATCAAGCCTTATGATGAAACTGGCTCTCATGAGGACCGCCACAGGAAAGGAAGACCCAGAGTTACCTCTGCTGCAGAGGATCAGTTCATTAGAGTTACCACCCTCAGAAATTGCAGCCCAAATAAATGCTTTACAGAGTTTATGTAACAGACACATCTCAACATCAACTTTTCAGAGGAGACTGCGTGAATCAGGCCTTCGTGGTCTAATTGCTGCAAAGAAACCATGACTAAAAGATGCCAATAAGAAGAATAGACTTGGTTTGGCCCAGAAACACGAGAAATGAACATTAGACCGGTGGAAATATTTCCTTTGGTCTGGAGTCCAAATTTGAGAGTTTTGGTTCCAACCGCCATGCCTTTGTGAGACACAGTGTGGGTGAACGGATGATCTCTGCATGTGTATTTCCCACCATAAAGCATGGAGGAGGAGGTGTTATGGTGTGGGGGTGCTTTGCTGTTGACACTGTCTGTGATTGATTTAGAATTCAAGGCACACTTAACCAGCATGGCATCAAGGCAAAGGGTGGCTACTTTGAAGAATCTCAAATATAAATATATTTAGATTTGTTTAACACTGTTTTGGTTACTACATTATTCCGTATGTGTTCTTTCATAGTTTTGATGTCTTGACTTTAGGACCATCGGCTGTCCGAGGTCCCCAGGAGGTATCCCATCCACCAGAACCAGTGAGTTCGGATCAGTCTGATTCTCTGTGCTCTGGGTCGGAGGGGGACCAGCTTGAGGTAGTGTTAGAGGTTCACCTAGGGGTCATGATAGGGGCTGTACCAAATGTTTGATGTATTATAATAATTGATTATGCTGATGTTGTATTAATAGAAGGGGAGGGGTTATAAGACCCCTCCCTCCTTACATTTATAGGGTCCTAGACTGCAGATTAACAATATATATACATTATGAGGTTTAATATTGTTCCACAGTACTTTTCTGGTCGCTCTGCCTCTCTCTGCCTCTTACTGTCTGAGAAATGTGTGACTGTCAAGACAGAACTCTGCAGGGGAGTGTAAGAGATAAGAGACTAGTCAGACATTCCACTATAAATCAACTTGGACATTTACTGCTAAGATTTTAGATAATACTGAAACTCTATGTTTGTGTAGTTGTGGATGCATGGGCTTGGTCTCATGAGTAGAAGGTAATGACGTAGGCAGTGACATCACTAAGGCTGGACTTCGGGTTTAATAAAAGCAACTTAGGATCTTTACTACGTATTTTGCAGAACTTAATCGGAAACATGTGTGCTATGTTCCTGATGTCAACTTCTGTCTGCAATTGCATTAATATAGGTTTATGAATGATTTACTTAAAGATATTGTCATAATGCTAATTTCACCAATGAGCCAATGATTGACAAGGAACAAGGAACGAACCCCAACAGTAGGCTATACCTTCCAAAAGTGTTGAAAAGTACTTATCCCATTTTTAACACTGCACTAATCAATCAAATCTTCTCTCAGTAAAGTGTAATGTCTCTTTCTCCTACCCTGTTCCATTTAACTCCGCTCCTGTTCTCCAGGACCTAGGGGTTCTGCCCAACACCCAGACGTGGATCCACCTGATGTCCTCCATTTCCAACTACCCTCCAACTTTTCATTACATCATCTACAGCTACTGTTATTGTCATGTTGTCATTGTCTGCTAAGAAAGTTTTCTTGCTCTACCATACTGGCCACATCATCAATGCCAACACATAATTTGGCCGCCTTTCCTTCCAGTTCTCTGCTGCCAATGACTGGAACGAATTGCAAAAATCACTGAAGTTGGAGACTTATATCTCCTTCACTAACTTCAAGCATTGGCTGTCAGAGCAGCTTACCGATTGCTGCAGCTGTACACAGCCCATCTGTAAATAGCCCATCTGTAAATAGCCCATCCAACTACCTACCTCATCCCCATATTTGTTTTTTTTCTGCTCTTTTGCACACCAGTATTTCTGCTTGCACATCCTCATCTGCACATATATCACTCCAGTGTTAATTGCTAAATTGTAGTTACTTCGCCACTATGGCCTATTTATTGCCTTACCTCCTTCCTTAATTTGCACACACTGTATACAGATTTTCTATTGTGTTATTGACTGTACGTTGTTTATCCCATGTGTAACTCTGTGTTGTTGTTTTTGTCGCACTGCTTTGCTTTATCTTGGCCAGGTCGCAGTTGTAAATGAGAACTTGTTCTCAACTGGCCTACCTGGTTAAATAAAGGTGAAATAAAATGTAAAAAAAAAACATAATATGTGAGATACACAGATTAACAAAAAACACTAGCACTGCAAAGATAGCAGCAGTGCCTGGAATTCGCAGTCTCGCTCTTCAAGTCCCCCTTCCAGAGACTTGCTTCCTGTTGAGAACAAGTGACAGGCAGAACCTCCCACCCACACACCAACCACCTCCTCTATATTCCACACACCAGAATTCACTATTTTAGTCTATGATTGCCCTGTGAGTATACAACAAAAATCTGTGAAATTAAATTAATGACACAACTGTACCAAAAACAGGTACAAAAGTATCTATATCCACAGTAAAACGAGTCCTATATCGACATAATCTGAAAGGCCGCACAGCAAGGAATGGCTCCAAAATCGCCATAAAAAAGACAGACTACGATTTGCAACTGCACATGCGGACAAAGATGATACTTTTTGGAGAAATGTCCTCTGGTCTGATGAAGCAAAAATAGAACTGTTTGGCCATAATGACCATTGTTATGTTTGGAGGAAAAAGGGGGAGGCTTGCAAGCCGAAGAACACCATCCCAACCGTGAAGCACAGGGGTGGCAGCATCATGTTGTGGGGGTGCTTTGCTGCAGGAGGGACTGGCGCACCTCACAAAATAGATGGCTTTATGAGGAAGGAAAATTATGTGGATATATTGAAGCAACATCTCAAGACATCAGTCAGGCAGTTGAAGCTTGGTCGCAAATGGGTCTTCCAAATGGACAATGACCCCAAGCATACTTCCAAAGTTGTGGCAACACGGTTTAAGGACAACAAAGTCAAGGTATTGGAGTGGCCATCACAAAGCCCTGACCTCAATCCTATAGAACATTTGTGAACAGAACTGAAAAATCATGTGCATGCAAGGAGGCCTACAAACCTGACTCAGTTACACCAGCTCTGTCAGGAGGAATGGGCCAAAATTAATCCAACTTATTGTGGTAGGCTTGTGGAAGGCTGCCCGAAACGTTTGACCCAAGTTAAACAATTTAAAGGCCATGCTACCAAATACTAATTGAGTGTATGTTAACTGACCCACTAGGAATGTGATGAACGAAACAAAAGCTGAAATAAATTATTCTCTCTACTATTATTCTGACATTTCACATTCTTAAAATAAAGTGGTGATCCTAACTGACCTAAGACAGCAAATTTTTACTTGGATGAAATGTCAGGAATTGTAAAAAACTGAGTTTAAATGTATTTGGCTAAGGTGTATGTAAACTTCTGACTTAAATAACAACTGTATATATTCAACCACAAGGGTAATGAGCTATGCGAGATATAATTTTTTTTAATCATAATAGAGGCCTACTGAAATTCTATTATTCCAGTGTAGATAAGGGAAAGGCAGGTTAGAATAAAAACATGACAGCCAGACAAGACAGTGTATGAATCAAACGGATTTGGATATGGATGGAGTGTAAATTAGCTGACTTTGGGATCTGTAAGGTAAGTAAAAGTGTCAAGTAGTTTTCATTGTCATTTCCGAAACGTAGGATTTCATGTTGTAATGTTAACAAGGTACCCAAAAGTAGTTCGAAGTAATGTTTTATTTTATTAGCTAAACAAACACTTTTTGCGCCAGTAACAGTGAAATTGTCACAGAAATCAGCCTTGTTTGCATAGCAGTGATGATGAAAAGAACGTCATTTAGGCTGTAATGATCTCCAAAATTCTAATCATTAGGTCATCACACCGTTTATATAGCAACAGACACTAATGGTTTATTGAATCCCATTGTGACGCAGAGCAGGACACTTTTTGGCATGACAGGCCCAATTCAATAGTTATTAGTTTGGACTGTGCTGACATTTATTTGACCACTGAGGTTCCACCATTCAGTGGTGTTGCTTGGGTCAATTGTATTTTGATTGACAGCCGAAGGTACAAAAGACATTTATCACCAGGCCGAACATTTGAGTCTGAACACTAACAATGCATGCTCGAGGCAGCCAGCAGCAGCAGGCTGTGCCATTGGTTGGTAATGGGGGCTAGGAAGACATACATCATTAGATTCTCTCCCAGACATAGCACTGTGGTGTGATTGCTAACCTTATCCTGATGCTGTTCTGAGACTAAAAGCTTTGATGTAGCAGATAGATTGAGATTTACCCCCCAAAAATGTATAAACTTTTTAATAAGATACCTTTGCTTTTAATAGTAAACAGAGATAGTCCATAATCCCAATTGAAAATTGGACTTGTCAGATTTGTTCAACTCTATTCTAAAGAGTATTTTATTTGTTAAAGCCTATTCGATGCAGTGTTCCATTTCATCAACCAAGGTCTTAAAGGCCCTTACTTTAAAATGTGAACTTCAAAGGATTCGTATTACCCAGTTATGAAAAGGCAAACAGAAGTAATTTGTATTGAATTGTAAGAATTGTTTTTCACTTTCATCCTAAGAATAGCTACTGGGCTAGTAAATGAGCTGACACTGCTGCTGGGAAACTGAAGTTACAGAACTTGAACTGTCCACAAGTTCTCTAATGTGATGTCAACGTGAAGGAAGTGCTAAAAGGGTGAAAAGATGAGATTAAGTGCGTCCCAAATGGCACCCTATTCCACTAAGTATAGTGCCTGAGCCCTATTCGTAGTAGAGCCATATTCGTAGTAGTGCACTATATAGGGAATAGGGTTCCATTGACTATGAAAACAATACTCAACACGAAGTGCAGGCAGTCAAAGCCTTCCCATCTTCCATGAACTGCTGCTGAACACTGATCTGAGGTCAGTTGTTGTCATTTTACATCACAATGGTTGGCTTACAGTAAAGCTGTTCCTGGATCTGCATTTTGAAACAACTTGCAGAACATAAATCTTGTCTGAGTTGCTTTAAAAGTATTGGCCCTGCACTGTCTTACCCCCCCATACTGTCTTGCCTCTGCACTGTCTTAACCCTGCACTGTCTTACCCCCTGCACTGTCTTGCCCCCTGCACTGTCTTACCCCGTGCACTGTCTTACCCCCACTGTACTGTCTTACACCCCCTCCTGTCTTACCCCATGTACTGTCTTACCCCCTGTACTGTCTTACCCCCCTGCACTGTCTTACCCCCGCACTGTCTTACCCCCTTGTACTGTCTTGCCTCTGCACTGTCTTACCCCCATGTACTGTCTTACCCCCTGTACTGTCTTGCCCCCCTGTACTATCTTACCCCTGTACTGTCTTACCCCCTGTACTGTCTTACCCCTGCACTGTCTTACCCCCATGTACTGTCTTACCCCCTGTACTGTCTTACCCCTGCACTGTCTTACCCCCTGTACTGTCTTGCCCCTGTACTGTCTTACCCCCTGTACTGTCTTACCCCCTGTACTGCCTTACCCCCTGTACTGTCTTACCCCCATGTACTGTCTTACCCCCTGTACTGTCTTACCCCCGTGCACTGTCTTAGCCCCCTGTACTGTCTTGTCCCCCCTGTACTGTCTTGTCCCTCTGCTCTGTCTTACCCCCTGTACTGTCTCCCCCTGTATTGTCTTGCCCCCTGCACTGTCTTGCCCCCTGCACCATCTTGCCCCCATATTGTCTTGCCCTACCTCCCTGTACTGTCTTGCCCCTCGGACTGTCTTGCACCCCACGCACTGTCTTACCCCCTGTACTGTCTTGCCCCCTACTGTCTTGCCCCCTGCACTGTTTTGCACCCCTGCACTGTCTTACCCCCAGACTGTCTTTCCCCCTGTACTGTCTTTCCCCCCTGTACTGTCTTTCCCCTCACTGTCTTTCCCTCTGCACTGTCTTGCCCCCTGCACTGTCTTGCCCCACCGTACTCTCTTGCCCCCGCCTGTACTGTCTTGCCCCCGTACTCTCTTGCCCCCTGTACTGTCTTGCCCCGTACTCTCTTGACCCCCCTGTACTGTCTTTCTGTAAACATAAATTAGTGTATTATACAGTTGTAAACATATTGTAGGTAGTATATTATATAGTACTCTTATATAGCTGTAAAGATATATAAGTATATTATATAGCTGTAAACATTTCTACAGTACCAGTCAAAAGTTTGGAGACACCTACGCATTCAAGGGTTTTTCTTTATTTTGAGTATTTCCTACATAATAGTGTATAATAGAATAATAGTGAAGACATCAAAACTATGAAATAACACATATGGAATCATGTAGTAACCAAAAAAGTGTATTTTATATTTAAGATTTTTCAAAGTAGCCACCCTTTGCCTTGATGACAGCTTTGCACAATCTTGGCATTCTCTCAACCATGAGGTAGTCACATGGTATGCATTTCAATTAACAGGTGGGCCTTGTTAAAAGTTAATTTGTGGAATTTCTTTCCTTCTCAATGCGTTTGAGCCAATCAGTTGTATTGTGACAAGGTAGGGGTGATATACAGAAGTTAGCCCTATTTGGTAAAATACCAAGTCCATATTATGGCAAGATCAGCTCAAATAAGCAAAGAGAAACGACATCATTAATTTAAGACATCAAGAACTGAAAGTTTCTTCAAGTGCAGTCGCAAAAACCATCAAGCGATATGATGAAACTGGCCACAGGAAGGGTCAGAATTTGAGTCAGAATTTGAGATTTTTGGTTCCAACTGCCGTGTGTGACCGCCCCGTGAGACGCAGAGTAGGTGTGGTTCCCATCATTAAGCATGGAGGAGGAGATCAAATCAAATTTATTTGTCACATACACATGGTTAGCAGATGTTAATGCGAGTGTAGCGAAATGCTTGAGATGGTGTGGGGGTGCTTTGCTGGTGACACTGTCTGTGATTGATTTAGAACTCAAGGCACACTTAACCAGCATGGCTACCACAGCATTCTGCAGTGATACGCCATCCAATCTGGTTTGCGCTTAGTGGGACTATCATTTGTTTTTCAACAGGAAACTGACCCAACACACCTCCAGGCTGTGTAAGGGCCATTTGAACAAGAAAGAGAGTGATGGAGTGCTGACCTGGCCTCCGCAATCACCCGACCTCAACCCAACTGAGATGGTTTGGGATGAGGAAGGAAAAGGAAAAGCAGCCAACTAGTGCTCAGCATATGTGGGAACTCCTTCAAGACTGTTGGAAAATAATTCCAGGTGAAGCTGGTTTTAAAATGTTTTATTTTTTAACCTTTATTTAACTAGGCAAGTCAGTTAAGAATAAATGCTTATTTACAATGACGCCCTACTTGTAAATCCCCCCCGGCCAAACCTTCCCTTAACCCGGACGACGCTGGGCCAATTGTGCGCCGCCCTATGGGACTCCCGATAACGTTCGGTTGTGATACAACCCGGGATCAAACCTGGGTCTGTAGTGATACCTCTAGCTAGACTCTAGGTAGCCCAATAGTGTGCAAAGCTATCATCATGGCAAAGGTTGGCTACTTTGAAGAATCTCAAATATAAAATATATTTTGATTTGTTTAACACTTTTTTGATTACTACATGATTCCGTATGTGTTATTTCATAGTTTTGATGTCTTCACTATTATTCTACAATGTAGAAAATTTTAAAAATAAAGAAAACCGTTGAATGAGTAGGTGTATCCAAACTTTTTACTTATATAGCTGGTCATTATCAAAATAGTCATTCTCTTTGCTATCACATTACTGTGTGTGTGTGTGTATGTGCGTGTGTCTGTGTGTGAATGTTATGATCAATCCACCACAAGATGGCACTCCTCTCTTGTTTCAGTATCAGACAAGCACATGTTACTGGGTTGTCAGGGAGATTTGATGAACTACTATAAAATAATATTGCGCTGTCATATTTTCTCATGTTTACACTTTTGCCTTCTAGTTACGCAATTCTGTACAATGGCGTAATTCACAAACAACTGTAGGCTGAAGGTTGGGATGTGAGTTTGCAGCGGTGTCTGTAACGCTATAGAAGGGCGATGTCTTTGCTCACAGCATGGCAAAGGGGTTGACTAGATTGTGTTAATAATTTACTTAGATGATGGGTAAGTGGGGAGAAATATGAAGCTAGAGTTTGTTTTTCCACTTCCTATGTCCAAAAAAGAACTTGTCTCCCCCCAGAGACAGAGATACTTATGATTCATCTCCAATATTTATTTTCTCCAAAATAATATTGTATCACTGTGTATTGGGAACTCAATAATTTCCAAGAATATAAAGTGTTTATATTTTATCTGTGTGTTGCACCTATGTGTTGCGTGTTTGTGTGTGTGTGTGTGTGTGTGTGTGTGTGTGTGTGTGTGTGTGTGTGTGTGTGTGTGTGTGTGTGTGTGTGTGTGTGTGTGTGTGTGTATGTGTGTGCATTAGCACTGTGGTATATCACAACTGGCAAAGTCTCAATTCTCTCTCACTCACATGATTTCCCTGTAGCAGGAAGCATTATTGCTGGGAGGTTTGGTAGCATCCTGCCCAATTGAGTCTCATTAAGATATGATTGCCTTGTCTTCTCTGTTTTGATAAAGTGATATCCACTGTGTGTCGTCATAGGACCAGCTGCAAAGCACAGAGAGGGTGGAGAAACCTCCAAATCACAAGGAATAGGTTGCATCCCAAATGGCACTCTGGGCTTTGGTCAAAAGTAGTGCTCTATATAGGGAATAGGGTGCCATTTGGGATGCAGAGGAGAATTTTGACAGATGTAAACTGCATCTGCATAGCCATTTGAATATGATAGCAGTTTTATGCATGCTTGTCAAGCTATAGGAACAAAGATTGGTAGAGTTAAGATGACTTGGCCCTCTAAAATCTCATAAATTATGTT
Source organism: Brachymystax lenok tsinlingensis (assembly GCA_030435695.1). Taxonomy (NCBI): domain Eukaryota; kingdom Metazoa; phylum Chordata; class Actinopteri; order Salmoniformes; family Salmonidae; genus Brachymystax; species Brachymystax lenok. The sequence goes on from CM059815.1 coordinate 38,545,100, forward strand.
GATTTCTAAATAGCTTTTTGTTGTTGTTGCTTTAAGGCGCTTTGAAATTCTTTATGTAATGAAAGGGGTGTCAGGTAGCCTAGTGGTTAGAGCATTGGACTAGTAACCGAAAGGTCGTAAGATTGAATCCCTGAGCTGACAAGGTAAAAATCTCCTGAACAAGGCAGTTAACCCACTGTTCCTGGTAGGCTGTCATTGAAAATAAGAATTTGTTCTTAACTGACTTGTCTAGTTAAATAAAGGTAAATACCCAAAATTGTGCTACAAAAGTAGCATAAATTATTAGAGAACTGCCCCAGTCAGAAAAAGTGGAGTGGCAGTTCAATAACTCTGTGGTATACAGTTGTCTACTGTAGGGGATCTTGGTCCATTTGACTAGGGATCAACATTTTCAGGGCACTGATAGTAATCATTACCCATCAGGGGTCGTATGTATCAATAGTCTCAGGAGTGCTGACCTAGGATTACACATAATGAATACTGGTGAGATTACATGGACAAGGGGAACCTGATCATAAATCAGCACTCCAACTCTGAGACGCTTTGTGAATACAGCCCCGTAACTACTCAAAATGGTGTTGAGGCCATCTCTTGTTTACCTGCACAAATGCACACATACATCAATTGCATAAAAGTTTCACACAGTACCCTATAAAGTGTCATGAAAAAGTAATTGCTGGGTGAGCATTGCACACAGTTTAGTGAACTTGTGTTCTTTGCCACTGAAGCCCAATAAGCTTTCTCTTTGTGGGAATTAGGGCTCCATATTCTGTAAAACTAGTTTGTGACGATGTCTTGTAGTCAAAATGGTATACAAATGAAATATAGGCTACAGGTAATTGCATCGATCCATGATCTGTTTATGATGTCACAGAGACAGCCATCACTTAAACTCTACAGGTACCCGTAACATCACATTACAACAAACAGGTCTTGCAGTAAACAAGACACAACTGAACACTCCAGAGTGAGGTTATTGTTTTGTCTGTACTATCTCATTGCTTCTTAAGTCATTTCCAGACTATTAAAAAAATTGTGTTGCTTCATTGTCCTGTTGGCGGTCATCAGGATCAAGCCTCCAGATCTAGAGGCTGTCCAGAACACCCTGATGCCTCCCATGGTGTCCAGAAAATGGGCCAGCAACTCATCCCTGCAGGGGGGCTTCTTTACTGACCTGGGAAATGTTGTCCTTGAGCTTTAAAAGACTACAGCCAAGACCACTACTAAACCACCGCACCACCAGAGGACAAGAGAGGGCCAGGAAACATATCACTCCAACCCAGGAACCTGTCCAAACCCCTGTGTGGCCCAGGAACTAGTCCTAAAACCCAGTATGGCCCGGAACCAGTCCCTACACCCAGTATGGCCCAGCAGGAACCAGTCCCTACACCTAGTGTGGCCCAGCAGGAACCAGTCCCTACACACAGTATGGCCCAGGAACCAGTCCCTACACCAAGTTTGGCCCAGCAGGAATCAGTCCCTACACCTAGTGTGGCCCAGGAACCAGTCCCTACACCCAGTGTGACCCAGCAGGAACCAGTCCCTACACCCAGTGTGGCCCAGGAACCAGTCCTAACACCTAGTGTGGCCTAGCAAGAGACAGGCCTTACTGGAAGTGTGGGATGAACAACACCAACCAGGTGAGAACCAGAGAGGCCATCATTCAGCCCCCAGATGGAAGACTGGCTCAGGACCCAACCAGGAACTGCTCCCACTTTTGGTTCAGGAAACTGACCATTCAGGTGGACATCATCCCTATGCGGGGTTATTTTGTCAAAAGACTGACCATCGCAATAAGGCACCACCACCACGAGAGAACCAGGAGGCCCTGGAAGCAAATAGAACAAATAAACTTCATGAAACACCTCTGGCCCAGGAACCAATGGCCCAGGAACCTCTGGCCCAGGAACCTCTGTTCTGGGTGGAAGACAGTGGGTGGAAGGCTTCTTGGAATTGCCTGCTGGGGGCCTGCCTGCTGGGGACCTTACGTCTTCTGACGATCACCCTCAAGAGACCTCTACAGGTATGTTGTTGAAAGAGCACTGTCAGTCGAGGACATTTTCTGAACTACAAATAATAACTGCATTAGCATCACTATAATGGTATACATGGGTATTAACAGAAGCATTATCTTTGGATTGAAGCTTAACTTTTGATAATAATTTCTGGTTTCCTCTCCTTAGACTATCAAGAATGCCCGGTGTCCGTCAAAGAGGAGCAAAGGCCATTGATGTCCTCCTTGTACTGTTGTCGTGAATCATGATCAGAATTTTTGACAAAAAAAATCGTAATGAATGCAGCTGGCTGTCGCAACTTTAATCAATTCATTAATAAATGCATTGCATTGGAGCGATAAAGTACATTACTTTTTTTCTTTCTGGTTATAATAAATAATAATAAAAAAATGACATACTGATAAAGTCTAAATTTTCCCCTTACAGTATTTGTTGGTTTTTAACCCAAGTATTTTTTTTTTTTTTTATCCCAAGTAGAGCATCAATAGTATAAAAGTATTCAATGTCCAATAAAGTTTCATACAAACCCCCCTAAGTTTCATACAATATCCCATGAGATGGAAATGGAAAGCACACAGGTGAATAAGGTCCAACTGAAGGCCTGTCATCCTGCAGACTTTTGTCAGTCTCTTGAGTCTCTTGAGTCCTCTGTTTATCCCCTCTACTGTCACTCAGTGCATGCTGTTTCTATTGCTAAGACACGGTCTCCCTGAGCACAACTCTCCCAGGCAATCCTGACAACAGTATTTTCATAGAAAATCCACTGGGATATGCTTCAAAACACACAAGGCATTTGAAGAGCGGGTGAAAGTGTAGTTTATGTCAAATATGAGAGACCTGTTACTGAAAGAAGCATAACTTGAAATCCACTATACTGATAGTGATCCATTTTTAAATCATTTTGAAAATTCTGCTGTCGGAATTGTGAATAGACTCAAATCATGTTTAAAAATGTATATACTGTTTGATCACAGACAGAAGCAGCAACAGTTAGTTACCAGTGTCTTTGGTTTGATTATAGGCTAGGCCTAATAATCAATTTTGGGAGAGCAAAAAAAACAACAACAGACATCTTGTCAACACTGACAAGTTGATTATGGAAATAAATTGCAGTAAAACGTTACAAGGGTCATATTGCGAGACACAGCAGTCATTTTATCATCTTGTAGATGTGCGCCCTATCGCACTCGTCTACATTTCAATTCCCAACTCAATGTACCATCACTTCACACCGATCTATTGACAGCGATTGCTTTGGTCTACTCCATACGGCTGCTGTGGTCGTGGAAATACGTGACAGACTGAACGTTGTTTAGCCGGGGACTAGAATGGTCAAATTACAGGTAAAATGTCATTTCAAATATTATTTACAATGTCATGACAGATTCATATTTAACTATGGAATGTGTGTCAGATGTGAGGGGGGGGAAAGCACGTTTTTGATAGATACAAAAGTAGATACAAAAGTTGAGTTTCGACATGTTCTCACTCACGTCGTCAATGACTGTCAGAGTGAAGTTTACACGCTATGATTAGCGAGATGAAGTTACTAGTCTTGAAGGTAACAGCTAGCTGTAGTCAACCATCGTTAAGCTTTCAAATGTAAAGTAAATATTCTAGGCATCTGTCTAGCTATCTAACTACACTCCTTGTGTTTTTGCATGTTGTTGTTAAGTAATTTGGTTAGCACAAACTCTCTAGTAAAGTAGCTAGCAGCCTGTTATTAGCTAACGTTAGCTAAGTTCAATAAGTAGCTAAGTTCAATAAGTAATGGCTTCTCCTATCTATCTATCTATCTATCTATCTATCTTGCTTGTATATTGGCCTTGCCTTGGGCTAGTGTTTCAGACTAGCAGGGTGTCATCTGTTGCTGGTGGTCGGGCATTGATAAGGTCCGTCAGTGAGTTAGCATTAGCTAGCACGTTAACTTCTTGCATTTTGAATAATAAAATAATAGCCTTTGAGTCTCCAGAAGGTCTGCATTCAAGACACTCACACAGGAAAACGAGAGTATATTATTGTACTATAAAGTGCTTAGTTAACAACATGTACGTACCTATGTTTTATTTGTCTGACTCTGAACACATGTTTTACGCTGCTGCTACTCTCTGTTATTATCTATGCATAGTCACTTTAATAACTACCTACATGTACACTACCGTTCAAAAGTTTGGGGTCACTTTAGAAATGTCCTTGTTTTTTAAAGAAAAGCAAAAAAAATGTTGTCCATTAAAATAACACCAAATTTATCAGAAATACAGTGTACACATTGTTAATGTTGTAAATGACTATTAAGCTGGACATTGCTTATTTTTAATGGAATATCTACATAGGCGTACAGAGGCCCATTATCAGCAACCATCACTCCTGTGTTCCAATGGCACGTTGTGTTAGCTAATCCAAGTTTATCATTTTAAAAGGCTAATTGATCATTAGAAAACCCTTATGCAATTATGTTAGCACAGCTGAAACTGTTGTTCTGATTAAAGAAGCAATACAACTGGCCTTATTTAGACTAGTTGAGTATCTGGAGCATCAGCATTTTGGGGTTTGATTACAGGCTCAAAATGGCCAGAAACATCTTTCTTCTGAAACTCGTCAGTCTATTCTTGTTCTGAGAAATGAAGACTATTCCATGCAAGAAATTGCCAAGAAACTGAAGATCTCGTACAACGCTGTGTACTACTCCCTTCACAGAACAGCAGAAACTGTCTCTAACCAGAATAGAAAGAGGAGTGGGAGGCCCCGGTGCACAACTGAGCAAGAGGACAAGTACATTAGTGTCTAGTTTGAGAAACAGATGCCTCACAAGTCCTCAACTGGCAGCTTCATTAAATAGTACCCGCAAAACACCAGTCTCAACGTGAAGCGGCAACTCCGGGATGATGGCCTTCTTTTTTTAAATTTAACTAGGAAAGTCAGTTAAGAACAAATTCTTATTTACAATGACGGCCTAGGAACAGTGGGTTAACTGCCTTGTTCAGGGTCAGAACGACAGATTTTTATCTTGTCAGCTCTGGGATTCGATCTAGCAACCTTTTGGTTACTAGTCCCAACACTCTAACCACTAGGCTACCTGCAGCCCTCTAGGCAGAGTTGGCCAATAAAATATTAATATGGGCAAAATTAATATGGGCAAAATAACACAGACACTGGACAGAGGATGATTGGAAAAAAGTGTTATGGACAGACAAATCTAAGTTTGAGGTGTTCGGATCACAAAGAAGAACATTTGTGAGACGCAGATTTTTTTTTTTTAAGATGCTGGAGGAGTGCTTGACGCCATCTGTCAAGCATGGTGGAGTTAATGTGATGGTCTGGGGATGCTTTGGTGGTGGTAAAGTGGGATATTTGTACAGGGTTAAAGGGATCTTGAAGAAGGAAGGCTATCACTACATTTTTCAACGCCATGCCATACCCTGTGGACGGCGCTTAATTGGAGCCAATTTCCTCCTACAACAGGACAATGACCCAAAGCACAGCTCCAAACTATGCAAGAGCTATTTAGGGAAGAAGCAGTCAGCTGGTATTCTGTCTATAATGGAGTGGCCAGCACAGTCATCGGATCTCAACCCTATTGAGCTGTTGTGGGACCAGCTTGACCGTATGGTACGTAAGAAGTGCCTATCAAGCCAATCCAACTTGTGGGAGGTGCTTCAGGAAGCATGGTGTGAAATCTCTTCAGATTACCTCAACAAATTGAAATAGAATGCCAAAGGTCTACAAGGCTATAATTGCCGTAAATTGAGGATTCTTTGGCAAAAGCAAAGTTTGAAGGACACAACTATTGTTTCAATTAAAAATAATTATTTATAACCTTGTCAATGTCTTGACTATATTTCCTATTCATTTTTTCAACTAATTTCATGTATGTTTTCATGGAAAACAAGGACATTTCTAAGTGACCCCAAACTTTTGAACGGTAGTGTACATATTACCTCAATTATCTCGACTAACGGTTGTTTCAGCTTTTATAGCCTTGGTTACCTCTTCTGTCTTTGACTGAGCTTTTGGAACTTAAAGGGGCATTTTGTAGTTGCTACATCCATTATTGGATTGATAAATTAATGGAATGCACCCATTGATTCTTGAAGAATATAATTTATAAATGCCTCCCATGAGTTTAGTTCAACTGTCATACCCCATCAGAACCCAAATTATAAGCTTGTTTTACTCCAATGTTTGTAAATAACCATGTTTTGTTAACATTTTCTTTAAAACTATACTGTTGATATCATGTATGGCCAAGCCTTGCATCCATAGCTCTGTCTATACATTTGAGAGTAATTCCATTTCTCCAACCCCATCCCTAAGTTTTTTTACCCAAAAAGGGTTGGGGAGGCCGCTTTATTGTTTCTACTGCTGATTGTCGCTTTAAGACAAAAAGAGCAGGGGCATGAACATTAGTCTATGGACTGAACATTGGTCTATGGACTGAACGTTAGTCTATGGACTGAACGTTGGTCTATGGACTGAACGTTGGTCTATGGACTGAACGTTGGTCTATGGACTGAACGTTGGTCTATGGACTGAACATTAATATAGTGTTTTAGTAATTGCTTTGTTGTCTAATTGCATAAAAATTGAGTTGTGGTTTTCATTACTACACGAGGATAAAGAACTGTCTTTATTAAACTTGTATAAAAACTGCTCAATGCCATTACTCTGCAATTCAAACGCAATTAGGCTACTACTACTAAAGTGTGTCAAAAAACTACTTGCTACTAAAATACAAAGTTACTACACAGCTATAAGAACTTATGTATAAAGTGTTACCCAATTTTCTGTAGAGGTTGATATGTCCTGTTTTTAATGTGTGTGGCTTGGCTAATTGTTTATATTATTGACAAAAAACAAAGTTTCTCCCTATAATAATATTTTTCTTGCTAATCAAATGAAGGATGGAATTGGTGTCTCTGAATGGTTGCTATACAGCTCAGCCGATTTGAAATCGAAATATCTATTTCTGTGGTAGAATAATATACGGTGTCTATTGCCCATCTGCCTGATTGATTATTTTGGACATTCAAGTAAAATAGGCTACTTGTTATGGTGTCTTTAATGGAAACCACGGCTTCTACTGACTTACCTAGTTAAATAAAGGTTAAATAAACAATTAAATAACATTTATGTTGGCCTTTTCACCAACATTGAACACATATGCAGTTGAACACAAATGTTTATTAACCGGTATATACAGTTTAGTGTATATATAGTATTCTCTGCAAAAGCTTCACAATTCCTCAGACCACACCAGTGTCACTGTTAGGAAATGCATTGAATAGCCAATCCAACAGAGATTTGCCACAATGGACGCCTCCATTTCAAATTAGACTGAGCTTTCGTGAGGATTCATTATAATGTTAATCGCCCTGCTGCTCTCTCTCTCTCTCTCTCTCTCTCTCTCTCTCTGTCGTGAATCTGCTATCATATTAGGATTTGACCATTTAATTGAAAGAAAAAGTTGACACTGAAGTTATAAAGAACCCATTTGAGCGTGATGTGGAAAACAATTCTAGGCTATAAACCGTTAATAATTTCAACCTCTTCCAAAACCATCTAGCCTGTATTATTGCCTAATGCCTACGGTACAGATCTTGTTATAGGCTATATCTAGTCAAGGCATGGCTCTGGTGGCTCAAGCTCCATGGTTGCTCTGACAGTTGAAAGGGCTTGACTGTGTGAGCGCATGGAAACGGTTACCATAGTTTCCTCTGTAGCCAGTCTTTGAGCGATGATGTCAGTGGGCATGCTGAGGTAATTCTGAGCATCCCCCTCCCAGTCTCTCTCCTCCTTTGACTCTCACCCCCTCCGTCTCAATCTCTCTTGCTCTGCCTCGCTCTCCCACTGGTGAATCACACTAGGCAATTGAAAATCAGAACTCTCTGTGTTTCTTTCTCTCTCTCTCTCTCTCTCGCTCTCTCTCTCTCTCTCTCAGGCCTTTGTAACCATCCTACAGGGGCTCCGCAAGCCAAAGTGACAACCAGGTAAGCAGCTTAGCACTATAACTGGAGCAAGGATACATCCCTGAGGGTTAGCGGTGCGCTGGGAGAACTCCAAATGCTTCTCGACACAGTAAGACTTTGATAGCTTTTTGTCATAGAGCCATACTCTTTGTTGTTGTTTCGAGCTACTGGAATGTGACATTGAACCAGGGGGAAAGGCCTGCTTCTAGTCCAACCAGGGAGGCAACTTAGTAGAAAAAAATGCATGTTGTGTTTCATATTGTTAGGTTAGCCTAAATGTGACTGAAATAGGCTAGGGACCGGGGAGTTTCAGTTACTCGGGCAGCAGGTGCATTGATTGTGCACGTTTGTTATTTACGCTGGTTTGTGGAGCAGAACTAGTAAGTCCATTCAACGTAGTGGCCCGGGCAGACTCAATGGAGTGGCTGATTGATGTTTGCAGTTTCCAGGGGTCTATGAGTGAGAGAGAGAGAAAGGGGTGGAGAGAGAGCGAGAGAGAGCGGATCAATAGGAAATGATGTTACGATTCCCTCCCTGAATGGCTCTGTGGGTTTTTCCATTGTCCTGATGTGACGGTGAATTGATGGGGAAAAGGTTTTGCAATTAGAAGCATGCTTTTGGAAATAGCCTATTCGTTTGAAAGTGGGAGGAAAATGATGATCAGCTATAAATGTTTTCATTCCTTTTTCATAACAGTTTTGCCGATGGAAAACCCCTTTTGATACTAGGTTACTGGCGACAGAGCTTACAAATAATAGGCGACTGTAGACCTAATTAATTTATTTTAGACTATGCTACTTTATAACATAGAGCCTAGGTCCACCATAGAATAGGATTTGTTTAGGCTAGTTAATGTGAAGGAAAAAACCCCAGAGTTAATCTATACTTTTCCTGTTTCGCCATCGGTAAATGACTGTTTATAGCAAGTCATGCCTGGCTATGACTCATAGATGCGCTGCACTCCATTTCATATTGAGGAGATATTATGAGAGATTGCTTGGTTGTTGCCTTGTTTACTTAGGCCTACTGCAATAACAAAGACAGCCTGCTGTTGGCAAAATGTTGCCTAATCAAAATGATCCTGCTATTGTTTACTTGGTATCCAGGTTATTCCCAAGATGCGATATGGCCAAAGACCAAACAGGTTTTGTTGAAAAACCTACTTATGGCTGAATGCACAAATTATTATTAATGAAATGATGCCAATGAATGCGATTTCATCTAACAGTTTTTGTATTTAAGCTACTTAATAACATATTACACGTCAGCCAATTCTGTTTCACATCTAATTTAGACCTGTTAGACTTATTTTTTAGGATAGACCTAAATATTCCACAATTCTATACTCAAATATCCTTCAGCATTCCCGTTTTTGTTCTGGTCTTTCTACTCCGCCATGTCCTCAGTCAGACTTTCACACCTTTCTCCAAAGCCATCTGTGGCCGCTGTGTATTTCAGTCTGCCGGCCCAGACTGCAAAGGAGGAAGAGCAGAGCCGTTGTTCATTCCAACACCTTGACAAATGTGTAGTGATTAGTGCTTTTTGAGGTTGGTTTGGTTTTCGGCTTGGTTTTTTAGAAAAATAGTCACGGTTTTATTATATATATTTTTTTACAATAAATACGTTATGGAATTGACTGCGGTAACATCACTAGGACTGTGACAATTGTCATGCAAAAAGCCACGTTTATTGTCATAACTTTAGGAAATGAAGCTTCCGTGCCGTTCTGCTTTTAAAACTGAAAAAAAATGCTGTTCTTGAATATAAAGTTGAATCTCTCTTTCTCCTAAAATAAATCTATTAAAACAATTGACACATTTTATTTTTTTAGTTCACGGTTATTGTGCATTATTGTTGGTTACTCTGTTATTATACGATACTTGTGCCAGCCTTAAACACACAATAAAACAATTAGTTAGAACCCCATGATGCTAGCTGTGTGCCTGTTAGGCCTATTGCTGATCACTTATTAACCATCATTTATTCACATTACTTTACAAAAATATTTCAGTTGTTGTGTATATTACTTTTTATACATTTGATGACTTTCTTTTTATTTCATTCCAAGTCATCATCTCATCTCTATAGAGCTGCCGACTATGTTGTCTGACAAAATCACTATTTTAGTTCTTCAAAGTAAATAAGGCATACTTTTATGACTGCTGAATACTGACTATCAATCTCTTAGATCATGTATTGACGGGTAGAGATGCCTGGCGAAGCAACAACGTCTCTCAATCCCGCTCGATTGCGCGTTCTGTCCCTCTCCAGCGGGCTTGACGCATTGTATCAGAGCTACTCTGGTGTTACTGTGGAATATGGCCGGTGCCATGTTCATTTGACCCAGTTTTTCACCCTAGGCTGGTGCACAGGCTTAGACCGTAGTCAGGTTGTTGTCAGGCTACGGCCATAGTCAGGTCATTATCAGGCTAGGACCGTAGTCCGGTCGTTATCAGGCTAGGACCGTAGTCTGTCAGGTCGTTACCAGGCTAGGACCGTAGTCTGTCAGGTCGTTAACAGGCTAGGACCGTAGTCTGTCAGGTCGTTAACAGGCTAGGACCGTAGTCTGTCAGGTCGTTACCAGGCTAGGACCGTAGTCTGTCAGGTCGTTAACAGGCTAGGACCGTAGTCTGTCAGGTCGTTAACAGGCTAGGACCGTAGTCTGTCAGGTCGTTATCAGGCTAGGACCGTGGTCTTTCAGGTTGTTATCAGGCTAGGACCGTGGTCTTTCAAGTTGTTATCAGGCTAGGACCGTAGTCTGTCAGGTCATTAACAGGCTAGGACCGTAGTCTGTCAGGTCGTTATCAGGCTAGGACCGTAGTCTTCCAGGTTGTTATCAGGCTAGGACCGTAGTCTTTCAGGTTGTTATCAGGCTTGGACCGTAGTCTTTCAGGTTGTTATCAGGCTAGGACTGTAGTCTTTCAGGTTGTTATCAGGCTAGGACAGTAGTCTTTCAGGTTGTTATCAGGCTACGACCGTAGTCTTTCAGGTTGTTATCAGGCTAGGACCGTAGTCTTTCAGGTTGTTATCAGGCTTAGACCGTAGGTTGTTATCAGGCTAGGACCGTAGTCTGGTCGTAATCTGGCTGGGACCGTAGTCAGGTCGTTATCAGACTAGGACCATACTCTTTCAGGTTGGTATCAGGCTAGGACCATAGTCTTTCAGGTAGTTATCAGACTAGGACTGTAGTCAGGTCGTTATCAGTCTTAGAACGTATGTCGTCAGGTCGTTATCAGGCTTAGACCGAAGGTGGGTTATCAGGCCAGGACCGTAGTCTTTCAAGTTGTTATCAGGCTAGGACTGTAGTCATGTCGTTATCAGGCTAGGACAGTAGTCTTCCAGGTCGTTATCAGGCTAGGACCGTAGTCCGGTCGTTATCAGGCTAGGACCGTAGTCCGGTCGTTATCAGGCTAGGACCGTAGTCCGGTCGTTATCAGGCTAGGACCGTAGTCCGCTCGTTATCAGGCTAGGACTGTAGTCATGTCGTTATCAGGCTAGGACTGTAGTCTTCCAGGTCGTTATCAGGCTAGGACCGTAGTCCGGTCGTTATCAGGCTAGGACCGTACAGTCCGGTCGTTATCAGGCTAGGACCGTAGTCCGGTCGTTATCAGGCTAGGATCGTAGTCAGGTCGTTACCAGGCTAGGACCGTAGTCTGTCAGGTTGTTATCAGGCTAGGACCGTATTCAGGTCATTATCATTCTTAGACTGTAGGTCATCAGGACGTTATCAGGCTTATACCGTAGTCTTTCAGGTTGTTATCAGGCTTGGACCGTAGTCTTTTAAGTTGTTATCAGGCTAGGACTGTAGTCATGTCGTTATCAGGCTAGTACAGTAGTCTTTCAGGTTGTTATCAGGCTAGGACTGTAGTCTTTCAGGTTGTTAACAGGCTAGGACTGTAGTCTTTCAGGTTAACAGGCTTGGACCGTAGTCTTCCAGGTTGTTATCAGGCTTAGACCATAGTCAGGTTGTTATCAGGCTTAGTCCATAGTCCGGTCGTTATCAGGCTAGGATCGTAGTTTTTCAGGTTGTTATCAGGCTAGGGCCGTAGTCTTTCAGGTCGTTATCAGGTTAGGACCGTAGTCTTTCAGGTTGTTATCTGGCTAGGACCGTAGTCTTTCAGGTTGTTATCTGGCTAGGGCCGTAGTCTTTTTCAGGTTGTTATCTGGCTAGGGCTGTAGTCTTTCAGGTTGTTATCAGGCTAGGGCCGTAGTCTTTCAGGTTGTTATCTGGCTAGGCCGGTGGTCTTTCAGGTTGTTATCTGGCTAGGACCGTAGTCTTTCAGGTTGTTATCAGGCTAGGACCGTATTCTTTTTCAGGTTGTTATCAGGCTAGGACCGTAGTCTTCCAGGTTGTTATCTGGCTAGGACCGTAGTCTTCCAGGTTGTTATCTGGCTAGGACCGTAGTCTTCCAGGTTGTTATCAGGCTAGGACCGTAGTCTTCCAGGTTGTTATCTGGCTAGGACCGTAGTCTTCCAGGTTGTTATCTGGCTAGGATCGTAGTCTTCCAGGTTGTTATCTGGCTAGGACCGTAGTCTTCTAGGTTGTTATCAGGCTAGGACCGTAGTCTTTCAGGTCGTTATCAGGCTAGGACCGTAGTCTTTCAGGTTGTTATCAGGCTAGGACTGTAGTCTTTCAGGTTGTTATCAGGCCAGGACCCTATTCTTTTTCAGGTTGTTATCTGGCTAGGACTGTAGTCTTTTTCAGGTTGTTATCAGGCTAGGGCTGTAGTCTTTCAGGTTGTTATCAGGCTAGGACCGTAGTCTTTCAGGTTGTTATCAGGCTAGGACCGTAGTCATTGATGTTGTTATCAGGCTAGGACCGTAGTCTTTTTCAGGTTGTTATCAGGCTAGGACTGTAGTCTTCCAGGTTGTTATCTGGCTAGGACCGTAGTCTTCCAGGTTGTTATCTGGCTAGGACCGTAGTCTTCCAGGTTGTTATCTGGCTAGGACCGTAGTCTTCCAGGTTGTTATCTGGCTAGGACCGTAGTCTTTCAGGTTGTTATCAGGCTAGGACCGTAGTCTTTCAGGTTGTTATCAGGCTAGGACCGTATTCTTTTTCAGGTTGTTATCTGGCTAGGACTGTAGTCTTTCAGGTTGTTATCAGGCTAGGACCGTAGTCTTCCAGGTTGTTATCAGGCTAGGACCGTAGTCTTTCAGGTCGTTATCAGGCTAGGACCGTAGTCTTTCAGGTCGTTATCAGGCTTATTCTGTGGTCAGGTCGTTATCAGGCTAGGACTGTAGTCTTTCAGGTTGTTATCAGGCTAGGACTGTAGTCTTTTTCAGGTTGTTATCTGGCTAGGACCGTAGTCTTTCAGGTCGTTATCAGGCTAGGACCGTAGTCTTTCAGGTCGTTATCAGGCTTATTCTGTGGTCAGGTCGTTATCTGGCTAGGACCGTAGTCTTTCAGGTTGTTATCAGGCTAGGACCGTAGTCTTTCAGGTTGTTATCAGGCTAGGACCGTATTCTTTTTCAGGTTGTTATCTGGCTAGGACTGTAGTCTTTCAGGTTGTTATCAGGCTAGGACCGTAGTCTTCCAGGTTGTTATCAGGCTAGGACCGTAGTCTTTCAGGTCGTTATCAGGCTAGGACCGTAGTCTTTCAGGTCGTTATCAGGCTTATTCTGTGGTCAGGTCGTTATCAGGCTAGGACCGTAGTCTTTCAGGTTGTTATCAGGCTAGGACCGTATTCTTTTTCAGGTCGTTATCAGGCTTAGACCGTGGTCGGGTCGTTATCAGGCTTAGACTAGTCAGGCCGTTATCAGGCTAGGACCGTATTCTTTTTCAGGTTGTTATCAGGCTAGGGCTGTAGTCTTTCAGGTTGTTATCGGGCTAGGACCGTAGTCATTCAGGTTGTTATCAGGCTTAGACCATAGTCAGGTCGTTATCAGGCTTAGACCGTAGTCAGGTCGTTATCAGGCTTAGACCGTAGGTTGTTGTCAGGCTAGTCTTTCCAAGTGCTACCTGTCCCAGACCTGCTGTTTTCAACTCTCTAGAGACAGCAGGAGCGGTATAGATACTCTGAATGATCGGGCATGAAAAGCCAACTGACATTTACTCCTGAGGTGTTGACCTGTTGCACCCTCGACAACCACTGTGATTATTATTATTTGACCCTGCTGGTCATCTATGAACATTTGAACATCTTGGCCATGTTCTGTTATAATCTCTACCCGGTCCTCTTCTGGCCACCCCTCATAGCCTAGTTCCTCTCTAGGTTTCTTCCTAGGTTCTGGCCTTTATAGGGAGTTTTTCCTAGCCACCGTGCTTCTACACCTGCATTGCTTGCTGTTTGGGGTTTTAGGCTGGGTTTCTGTACAGCACTATGTGACATCAGCTGATGTAAGATGGGCTTTATAAATACATTTGATTGATTGATTGATTGACTTATTCCACATTTTGTTGTGTTACAGCCTGAATAAAAATTGATTAAATATATTTTTTTCTCACCCATCTATACACAATACCCCATAAGTGAAAACATGTTAAAAAATATATATCTATTGACCATTGAAATTAAGCAATATCTGATTTATATAAGTATTCACACCCCTGAGTCAATACATGTTAGAATCACATTTGGCAGCGATTACAGCTGTGAGTCTTTCTGGATAAGTCTCTAAGAGCTTTGCACACCTGGATTTGCACATTATTCTTTTTTAAATTCTTCAAGCTCTGTCAAGCTGGTTGTTGATCATTGCTAGACAGCCGTTTGCAAGTCTTGCCATAGATTTCCAAGACGATTTCAGTCAAAACTGTAGCTAGACCACTCAGGAAAATTCCATGTCTTGGTAAGAAACTCCAGTGTCTGTTGGAAAGCAGACTGAGCCAGGTTTAACTCTAGGATTTTGCCTGTGATTAGATCTATTCTGTTTATTTGTATCCCCAAAACTCCCCAGCCCTTGCCGATGACAAGCATATCCTTCACATGATGGAGCCACCACCATACTTGAAAATGTGAAGAGTGGTACTCAGTGATGTTTTGCATTCAGGACATAAAGTTAATTTCTTTGACACTTTATTTTGTTGCAGTTTTACTTTATTGCAAACAGGGTACATGTTTTGGAATATTTTTATTCTGTATTCTAGGTAGAGTTGCAAAGAAAAAGCCATATCTCAGACGGGCCAATAAAAAGAAAAGATTAAGATGGGCAAAAGAACATAGACACTGGACAGAGGAACTCTGCCTAGAAGGCCAGCATCCTGGAGTCGCCGCTTCACTGTTCACGTTGAGACTTGTGTTTTTCGGGTACTATTTAATGAAGCTGCCAGTTGAGGACTTGTGAGGCGTCTGTTTCTCAAACTAGACACTAATGTACTTGTCCTCTTGCTCAGTTGTGCACCGGGGCCTCCCACACCTCTTTCTATTCTGGTTAGAGCCAGTTTCTGCTGTTCTGTGAAGGGAGTAGTACACAGCGTTGTACGAGATCTTCAGTTTCTTGGCAATTTCTCGCATGGAATAGCCTTAATTTCTCAGAACAAGAATAGACTGACGAGTTTCAGAAGAAAGATGTTTCTGGCCATTTTGAGCCTGTAATCAAACCCACAAATGATGATGCTCCAGATACTCAACTAGTCTAAAGAAGGCCAGTTGTATTGCTTCTTTAATCAGAACAACAGTTTTCAGCTGTGCTAACATAATTGCAAAGGGGTTTTCTAATGATCAATTAGCCTTTTAAAATGCTAAACTTGGATTAGCTAACACAATGTGCCATTGGAACACAGGAGTGATGGTTGCTGATAATGGGCCTATGTAGATATTCCATTAAAAATCATCCGTTTCCAGCTACAATAGTCATTTACAACATTAACAATGTCTACACTGTATTTCTGATCAATTTGATGTTTTAATGAACAAAAAATGTGCTTTTCTTTATAAAACAAGGACATTTCTAAGTGACCCCAAACTTTTGAACGGTAGTGTATATAGTTTAGTAAGATATGGTATAATAAGATATAGTAAGGTGTGTAAAGACATGTAAAGTGTTCGTCCCATGTTTCATGAGCTGAAATAACAGCTCATTACATCCCTGTTAGTGAGCATGTATCCTTAGCCAATATAATCCATCCACCTGACAGGTGTGGCCTATCAAGAAGCTGATTCAACAGCATGATTACACAGATGCACATTGTGCTGGGGACAGTAAAAGGCCACTCTAAAATGTGTGGTTTTGTCAAAATGCCACAGATGCTACACAATGCCAAGTTTTGGGGGAGTGTGCAATTGGCATGCTGACTGCAGGAATGTTCACTGGAGTTGTTGCCAGAGAATTTAATGTTAATTTCTCAACCATAAGCCGCTTCCAACAGCGTTTCAGAGAATTTGGTAGTACGTCCAACCAGACTCAAACGCAGACCACGTGTAACCACACCAGCCCAGGTTCTTGATCTGACTGCAATTCGGCGTCATAATGGACTTCGATGGCCACTGGCACACAGAGAAGTGTGCTCTTCACAGATGAATCCCGCTTTCATCTGTACCGGGCAGATGGCAGACAGCTTGTATGGTCGTGTGGGCGAGCAGTTTGCTGATGTCAACGTTGTGAACAGAGTGCCCCATGGTGGCGGTGGGGTTATGGTATGGGCAGGCATAAGCTACGGACAATGAACACAATTGCATTTTATCGATGGCAATTTGAATGCACAGAGATACCAGGACGAGATCTTGAGGCCCATTGTCGTGCCATTCATCTGCCGACATCACCTAATTTTTCAGCATGATGCACGGCCCCAAGGATCTGTACACAGTTCCTGGAAGCTGAAAATGTCCCAGTTCTTCCATGGACTGCATACTCACCAAACATTATAGCATAGTAAGATATAGTTTAGTAAGACGTAGTATAGTAAGAAGTAGTTTAATATGGTATAGTAAGATGTAGTATAGTAAGCTATAGTTTAAACTGTACTGGGCTGCTGGCAGACAGCTTGAATGGCGTTGTATGGGCGAGCAGTTTGCTGATGTCACCTCATGTTGCAGCATGATAATGCACGGCCCCATGTCGCAAGGATCTGTACACAATTCCTTAAAGCTGAAATTGTTCCAGTTCTTCCATGGACTGCATACTTACCAGACATGTGACCCATTGAGCATGTTTGCAATGCTCTGGATCGACGCGTATGACACCTTGTTCCAGTTCCCACCAATATCAAGCAACATCGCACAGCCGTTGAAGGGGAGTGGGAAAACATTCCACCGGCCACAATACCGACTGGTTTTCTGATCCCACACCCCTACATTGTTTTAAAGTATCTGTGACCAACACATGCATATCTGTATTCCCAGTCATGTAAAATCTTTAGATTAGGGCCTAATACATCTATATAGTATATTAAGATATAGTATAATATAGTAAGGTATAGTATAGATGGGTTTTAGTATAGACGGGTATTGTATAGCAAGGTAAAGCAAGGTAAGGCATAATATAGTAAGGTATAGTATATTAAGATGTAGTATATGAAGATATAGTATAATATGGAAAGGTTTAGTATAATATAGTAAGGTGTAGTAAGGTGTAGTAAGGTATAGTAAGGTATAGTAAGGTTTAGTATAATATAGAAAGGTTTAGTATATTATAGTAGGGTATAGTGTAGACAGGTATAGTATATTAAGATGTAGTATATTAAGGTATAGTTATGTTTAGTATAATAAGGTATAGTATAATGAGGTATATTAAGGTATATTATAGACAGGTATAGTATATTAAGATATAGTATAATATAGTAAGGTTTAGTATAATATAGTAAGGTATAGTATAATAAGGTATAGTAGGGTAATGTATAGACAGGTATAGTATAGACACGTATGGTAAGGTGTAGTACAGTAATGTATAGTAAGGTATAATATAGTAAGATGTAGTATATTAAGGTTTAGTATAGTATAATAAGGTATATTAAGGTATAGTATAGACAGGTATAGTATATTAAGATATAGTAAGGTTTAGTATAATGTAGTAAGTTATAGTATATTAAGGTACAGTAAGGTCTCGTATAGTAAGGTGTAGTAAGGTTTAGTATGATATAATAAGGTATAGTATAATGAGGTATATTAAGGTACAGTAAAGACAGGTATAGTATATTAAGATATAGTAAGGTTTATAAGTATAAGGTATATTAAGATATAGTATAATATAGTAAGGTTTAGTATAATATAGTATAATAAGGTTTGTATAGTATAGACATGTATAGACAGGTCTAGTGTAGTAAGGTATATTACAGTAAGTTATAGGTTAGTAAGGTATAGTAAGATATAATATAGTACGGTATAGACAGGTATAGTATATTAAGACATACTATAATATAGTAAGGTTTAGTATAATATGGTAAGGTGTAGTATAGACAGGTATAGTAAGGTATAATATAGTAAGGTTTAGTATAATATAGTAAGGTATAGTATAATGAGGTATAGTATAGACAGGTGTAGTAAGGTATAGTATATACAGGTATAGTAAGGTATAATATAGTAAGGTATAGTATAATGAGGTATAGTATAGACAGGTGTAGTAAGGTATAGTATATACAGGTATAGTACAGTAATGTATATTATAGAAAGGTATCGTATAGACATGTAGAGTAAGGTATAATATAGACAGGTATAGTGCAGTACGGTATAGTAAGATATAAGGTATGGTAAGGTTTAGTATAGTAAGATGTAGCATAGTATAGACAGGTATGCTAGTAAGGTTTAGTAAGGTTTAGTATAATATAGTAAGGTATAGTATGATGACGTATAGTAAGGCATAGTGTAGTAAGGTATAGTACAGTAAGGTATAGTATAGACGGGTATAGTAAGGTATAGGACAGTAAGTATAGTATGGTGTAGACAGGTATAGTCTAGTAAGGTTTAGTATAGCAAGTATAGTAAGATGTAGCATAGTATAGACAGGTATGGTATAGTATAGCAAGGTATAGACAGGTGTATATAGACAGGTATCGTAAAGACAGGTATAGTAAGGTATGGTATAGTATTGACAGGGATAGTATAGTAAGGTATTGTATAGTCAGGTATAGTAAGATATAATAAGGTTTAGTAAGGTATAGCAATGTTGTTATAGCAAGGTATAGTATTGTAAGATGTAGTATAGTAAGATGTAGCATAATATAGACAGGTATAGTATAGCAATGTATAGTAAGGTATAATATAGCAATGTATAGCAAGGTATAGTACAGTAAGGTGTAGTACAGTAAGGTATAGTAAGATATAATAAGGTATAGTATAGCACAATTTAGTATAGCAAGGTTTAGTATAGCAAGGTGTGGTATAGTAAGATGTAGCATAGTAAGATGTAGCATAGTATAGACAGGTATTGTATAGCAAGGTATAGACAGTTACAGTGTAGAAAGGTATAGTATAGACAGGTATGGTAAGGTATAGTTTAGACAGATATAGTAATGTATGGCAAGGTATAGTATAGACCGGTATAGTGTAGATGGGGATAGTATAGACAGGTATTGCAAGGTATGGGATAGTATAGACATGGATAGTATAGTACGGTATAGTATGGACAGTTATAGTATGGACAGTTATAGTATAGCAAGGTTGAGTATAGCATGGTATAGTATAGTAAGGTATTGCATAGACAGGTATAGTATAGGAAGTTGTAGTATATCACGATATAGTATAGCCAGGTATAGTAAGGTGTAGTATAGACCAGGAAAGTATAGACCAGTATAGTGTATACGGGGATAGTATAGAAAGGTATAGTTTCGTAAGGTATAGCAAGGTATGGTATATTATAGACAGGGATAGTATAGACAGGGATAGTATAGTATGGTATAGCAAGGTGTAGTATAGCAAGGTATAGACAGGTATGGTATAGTATGGACAGTTATAGTATAGCAAGCTATAGTATGGACAGTAATAGTATAGCAAGGTCGAGTATAGCATGGTATAGTATAGTCATGTATAGTACGGTGAAGTATAATAAGATATAGTATAGCCAGGTATAGTAAGGTGTAGCATAGACAGGTGTAGCATAGACAGGTGTAGTATAGACAGGTGTAGTATAGACCGGTATAGTGTAGACGGGGATAGTATAGAAAGGTATAGTTTCGTAAGGTATAGCAAGGTATGGTATAGTATAGACGGGGATAGTATAGACAGGGATAGTATAGTATGGTATAGCAAGGTTTAGTATAGCAAGGTATAGACAGGTATGGTATAGTACGGTATAGTATGGACAGTTATAGTATAGCAAGGTATAGTATGGACAGTAATAGTATAGCAAGGTCGAGTATAGCATGGTATAGTATAGTCATGTATAGTAAGATATAGTATAGACAGGTGTATAAACAGGTATACCAAGGTGTAGTATATTACGGTATAGTAAGATATAGTATAGCCAGGTATAGTAAGGTGTAGCATAGACGTGTAGTATAGACAGGTGTAGTATAGACCGGTATAGTGTATACGTGGATAGTATAGAAAGGTATAGTTTCGTAAGGTATAGTATAGACAGGGATAGTATAGTATGGTATAGCAAGGTATAGACAGGTATGGTATAGTACGGTATAGTATGGACAGTTATAGTATAGCAAGGTTGAGTATAGCATGGTATAGTATAGTCATGTATAGTACGGTGTAGTATAGTATTGCAAGGTGTAGTATATCACGGTATAGTAAGATATAGTATAGCCAGGTATAGACAGGTGTAGTATAGACAGGTGTAGTACAGTAAGGTATAGTATAAACAGGTATAGTATAATAGACAGGTAAGGTATAGTATGGTATTGCTTAGTATGGTTTAGTATGATATAGTATGGTATTGTTTTGTATGGTATCGTATTGTATAGTATTGACAGGTATAGTATAGACAGGTAAGGTATGGTATAGTATAGTAAGGTATAGTATAGGTCTCCTCGACATTTGTTTTCTATTCTAGCTGTCTTCTCCTGCTGGTGACCAACTGGATCTCCTTAATAAGGGTGTGAATCCTCCGGGGAAATCTCTGATTGGATTACTGCGGCTTCTCCTTCTCTCCCCTCTATCCCTCCGCTTTCCTATCCCGGACAAGCCCACAGAATAGAGTAAATAGAAGCTGCTACCGTCCGCGGATTCAGCACAGTTACAGCACTGCAGAGTGTGTACACAGTCATCTATATTTAATGAAATTGAAAGGCAAGGAGACATAGCATGTGATTCCCAACCAACCATTACCCCCCCAACTCAAACCCCCTTAGCTGCTCAATCATCTGAAGGGATGGGCACTAACGCTAACAACTAGCATTTCCGTGTTGCCTCTTATGATAATGGGAGTACATTAAAGAACCCGCTGGAGCATTAGCTTGCAAGGGGGGGGGGGTTGTGCTAGCAGGCAGACAGGCACAGTCAGTGGCACGTTAGTCATCTAGTCACCCCCTCTTGTTGAGCACGTCTGCTTCTATTTTTACAGGTTGTGACTGGAGACCGACGCTGCACCCTCCTCGCCTCTTCCCTCCATCTACTCTGATCTACTCTTCCTTTCATCTCATCTCTCCGTCACCTCTGAACACTAGCCATCTCATCTCACATTTACTCGCCTCTTCTCTCGCTGGATAACTTGGGTGCTAAGAGGAGAGTGGAAAGGTGCCGAGTTACAGCCGCTTGTGCCAGACGAGAAGACCGAAGAGAAGAGGAGCAGAGAGGAAAGGGGGAGGGAGCGCTAGAGGGTAGTCCCGCCTCTGTGTGCTCAGTTCACTGGGAAAGGAAGAGAAAAAACAAAGGAACACCTAGCCCTAGTGGCCTTGAGCCTGGAGAAGAGGAGCGCTACGGACAACCTCAACCTCCTCCTACTCCTTCAGTCCCCAGCGTGTGAAGTGCCAACAGGAACAACCCTTCCATCTGGCTCTTCCATCTGTCTTAACCTTGATCCAGGACCTGCTACTGTTTGTTTGGTTACTTCCTCTCTCTCGCTCAGCGTCAGTGAGGCTCCACAGCTGATCCCAGACACAGCACTGTGACGCTCTGCTCAGTGCCCAGTCTTCTACAGTTAACCCGGCAGGCTAGAAGCAGGAATAGGGAGCGCTTGACAAGAGGCTAGAGTCAGAGATGGGAGTCCTTGTTTGTGGCGTGCTGGTGCTGACACTCATCTGTCAAAGCCATAGCCTGGACGGTGCCACAAACCCCCTGCACAGGTTTAAAAGGTAAGGGGACCGACAGTGCAGATTTCTTTGGATGGGTTTTGAAATGCAATTGGAAGGAAAAGGCAGATTTAGTGGGGTCATGTGAGTGGTGCTTGGAGATCTCAAGTACACTTGGATTGTGTTCTGCTAGAGTTGATGTATTAGAAGTTTTTAAATTAAGTTGAAATAGCTCAGTGTACTTATGAAATAAATAGATTTGATAGGTTTTAATGCAGTTTTAAATCAATGTTTAAAAAAATATGCATTTAAAACATAGCATTTAAAACATGTTTGCAGTAGGCAATTAGGCTGCTGTAGGTACAAGGTACTGGAAGCCGGATGTGTTTGTCTCATGTTTGTATGGTGATGAACAAACGAGGCAGGAGGTGGCTACAGCATCAACAAACATGGTGACCACACAAATAGCCTATTGGGTAGATTAGTATCAGTCAATTGCAGATTGGCCTATGAGTAATTCTATAAACAATTGTATCTTCATTTAACCTACTTGTCTGGAGATGTTCTCTCCGTTTCCCTCTTGAGTCTCAGGTGTTTGTGTGTGAAGTACATTCATTATCTTCCAAACTTCCAATCTCATCATTAGGAGTTCCTCAACTCATCAGGCTGTTAGGTTTACTCATTAGCAATAGTTTTCTCCGAGGTTGTTTTGTCGCTTTCCACTAACAACCTCTTCTCTCACTGTTGTCCCCATCGGACAGGTATCAGGAAAGTGCCTCTTCTGAGCCCAACGACTGCACAACCAGGACGAGGCAACCCATGGTCCTGTCCAAATCAGGCAACTTTTCCCTGGATGTCCGCATGCCGGGAGTGTCCCCCACGGCGGTGAGTCCCCATGTTTCTGACAGTCAAAACATCTCTGTGGAAAACCCAAACCAACCCAGTATCTGGCAGATCTAGTTTTCTTTCCGCTCAGTGGTTGGATGGTTCAGTTTTACATTTATTTACATGTTTTCAAAGAACACTACTTACACTCGTCTACATAGCCTGCTAGGCTATTCAACCATTTAATAAAAACCAGTGATCATTCTCCATGATGCAAAATTAGGCTGACTAGCATTTAGGTGTCTAATGTCAAAGAGATTCTATCGAGACTTTGATCTGCGAATAAAGGTTAGACAATGACTAATACATTAATATTCATAGACTTGACAGACATCTCCTTCCTATGTGCAGAAAAACTTGCTGCTTTGCCTGGTTCATATCAGGAAGGTATGTTGATGACGGCCGTACAATGTTTTTCTCTCTCAGCGTGTGGCTGTACATGATTTCCTCATGGGGTTGTGTCCTGGGCCAGTCCTCCTGCCGTGTTTGTTTGGCCCGTATTGATCCTACAGTAATGCAGTCATTAAAGTTGACTCTCTGTTGCAGACAAGAGCTAATTGGCTCCTCAGCCTCCGGTCTTTTTCCTGCTGCTGCAATGTGCAGAGAAAAACACAGAGGGGAAGATCTCTGGTTTATCACTATTTTCTCTCTCTCTTGCTCTCTCTCTTGCTCTCTCTCTCGCGCTCTCTCTCGCGCTCTCTCTCTCGCGCTCTCTCTCGCGCTCTCTCTCTCGCGCTCTCGCTCTCGCGCTCTCTCTCTCGCGCTCTCTCTCTCTTTTCTCCAAAAGCCAAGCCTGTGTTTAGGCTAGTGAGAAACCGTTAGAGTTCAGTTTTTACACGATGGCGGAACTGTTGTCATCGGGCTCCGGGCTTTGCGTCTACTTGGGACTGTTTTGGTTGTGTATGTGAGAGTTGAGGGAAGATGGGAGGGTGAGCTATTATTATTCTCAGTGCAGGTCTGTGTGAGTCATCCGCCAATGATTCATCCATGGCAAGTGTTGGCTGATAACTGTGAACGCTGAAGGGGGATTACTGGCTTGTAGAATATCTCAGAGAAGACAAACCTTAAACTCTCTTAACTTAGTGGTCAGCTCGCACTGTTGTGCTATTGATCTATCGCAAGGGTGGGCAAACTTTTTGGCTCAAGGGCCACATTGGGATTTTGAAATTCAACGGAAGGCCGCACAG
This sequence comes from Brachymystax lenok tsinlingensis, assembly GCA_030435695.1. NCBI lineage: Eukaryota > Metazoa > Chordata > Actinopteri > Salmoniformes > Salmonidae > Brachymystax > Brachymystax lenok. The sequence goes on from CM059815.1 coordinate 38,569,203, forward strand.
ATTTTTTGGGGACCTAATGGGTTTGTGAAAATTAACTTGCGGGCCAGAAAAAGGTCCATTATAATTTCTGGATATTTTTTTATCTAGTTTAATCTAGTTCATCAGATAGCATTGAGCCAGTTCGCTGGTTGTTCATCAGATAGCATTGAGCCACTTCGCTGGCTGTTCATCAGATAGCATTGAGCCACTTCACTGGCTGTTCATCAGATAGCATTGAGCCACTTCACTGGCTGTTCATCAGATAGCATTGAGCCACTTCACTGGCTATTCATCAGATAGCATTGAGCCACTTCACTGGCTGTTCATCAGATAGCATTGAGCCACTTCACTGGCTGTTCATCAGATAGCATTGAGCCACTTCACTGGCTGTTCATCAGATAGCATTGAGCCACTTCACTGGCTGTTCATCAGATAGCATTGAGCCACTTCACTGGCTGTTCATCAGATAGCATTGAGCCAGTTAACTGGTTGTTCATCAGATAGCATTGAGCCAATTAACTGGTTCTTCGGCAGGTAGCCTAGTGGTTAGAGCGTTGGGCCAGTAACCGAAAGGTTGCTGGATCGAATCCCAGCGCTGGCAAGGTAAAAATCTGTCGTTCTGCCCCTGAGCAAGGCAATTAACCCACTGTTCCCCGGGGCGCCGAAGACGTGGATGTCGATTAAGGCAGCCCCTCCGCACCTCTCTGATTCAGAGTGGTTGGGTTAAATGCTGAAGACACATTTCATTTGAATACATTCAGTTGGACAACTGACTAGGTATCACCCCTTTCCCCCTTTCATCAGATAGCATTGAGCCAGTGTTTCTTCACTTTCTCCAAAGCTTCTTTTGTCAACATTTTATCTGTACCCTTTTCACAGTGTTGTGTGGATCTGAGCTGTACTGTTGGTTCAGATGGTTTCGATCTCTTATTGCAGCAACTATGGTGGATGTGTAACCAGACCAGCCCAGTACAGCATGGTTTGGCTTGGCTCATTAGTGTGAAAAGGGGAATTTGAGATCTACCAGTAATCAAATTTAAGCTATGGCTTTTTATCATGAATCTAGTCATCGAACATCGGTTCTATTTTGTTCTAATAGGCCCACATCAAGTTGTCCTTATATATTTGATATTTTTATATATTTCAACCCCTTTTTCTCCCCAATTTCGTAATATCCTATTGGTAGTTACAGTCTTGTCTCATCGCTGCAACTCCCGTACGGCGAAGTTCGAGAGCCGTGCGTCCTCCGAAACACAACCCAACCAAGCCGCACTGCTTCTTGATACAATGCCCTCTTAACCCGGAAGCCAGTTTGAGGGAACACCGTACACCTGGCGACCGTGTACTGTACTGCGCCCGGGTCCGCCACAGGAGGCGCTAGTGCACAATGGGACAAGGACATCCCTGCCGGCCAAACCTCCCCGACACTGGGCCAATTGTGCGCCGCCCCATGGGTCTCCTGGTCACGGCCGGCTGCGACAGAGCCTGGACTCTAACCCAGAATCTCTAGTGGCACAGCTAGCACTGTGATGCAGTGCCTTAGACCACTGCGCCACTTGGGAGGCCCCAAGTTGTCATTCTGCCAGAATTTGTCTGGAGAATTCTCAACTGATGAGACACCATTTTGAAAGAAAGCCAGCTGTGCCAAGAAAGAAACACGCACGCTGACCTTTTACAATAACTCTGAGTTAGATACAGCCATCACAGCGAGAGAGAGAGAGAAGGGAATTCAGTCCCCTGGAATTTATTTAATCATTTGACCGTGTTGCTGCAGCAGGAGAATAGAAGCCCAATAGAAGCCCAATAGAATGATGAATGACTGCCGAAAGCCATCAGCTATAACTAAGCAATTGCACCATTTCCCTGGAAATGACTTCCTGTCATGTTTATTACAAATATGTCACTTAAACGACCTGTTCCCAGGGAACTACGGCTGCCATTTTCTTCCTCTCTCCTCCATTCAACGCCCACTAGTTGTTATTGAAGCAACGACAACAAACGTTACAGTCCATGTAGGCTAGGCTGCTGGAGACCCGAGGAGTAAAGGGAAAGATGATACAAATAAGAGGAGAGTTATTTTCAGTCACTGATGTTTTAACTCGGCCGCAGATGAAGAGGTCTTCAGGAGAGAGAGCGATGCTGCAGGGTTGGACACAGAGCTCTATGTCATATCTTTTGTCTTGATGAAGTGCTATTGTCTTCACTCCCTGCAGGAAATATAGTTCTCCCCGTGTTACGCAAGGTCAGCGCCAGGGTGATTTAAGAGTCGTGTTCACTCGTATATTAAACTGCCCGACTTCAAGCGAGCGAGGACTTTCCTTTTGCTTCAGTATCTGCACTCGATAGTCCTCCTAATATCTGAGGACTCTCTTTGAATTTTAGAGAATCTGTCATGGTGAAACAATGTTTAGGATCTTGATTAGAAGCAAAACAAACTGGCAGCTGTGTGTGTGTGTGTGTGTGTGAGTGTGTGTATAAATATATATATATATATATATATATATATATACACACACACACACAGCTGCCAGTTTGTTTTGCTTCTAATCAAGATCCTAAACATTGTTTCACCATGACAGATTCTATATATATATATATATATTTATTTTTTTATTTAACTAGGCATGTCAGTTATTTACAATGATGGCCTACCCCGGCCAAACGCTAACCCAGATGACTCTGGGCCAATTGTGCACCGCCCTATGGGACTCCCAATCACGGGCCGGTTGTGATACAGCCTGGAATCGAACCAGGGTCTGTAGTGACGCCTCTAGCAATGAGACGCAGTGCCTTAGACCGCTGCGCCACTCGGGAGCCCGATACAAACAATACTGGTTGTTATTGATGGATCATAAACAAGCAGAATAATAAATATACATTTATTTATTTGTAAGACTTTATATTTCAACACTTTATTTATTTTTAACAATTTATTTTAACACTATTCATTTTAAAATGCTTTAACATGTTTTTTTAACCATAACTTTATTGACCATTTTTGCTCTGTAAGTAAGCACTGTGTCCTGTGTCGTTTCAGTCTGACACCTACTTGTGCGTGGCCGTTCCAGTACCGACAACCAGGGATGCCTATATCGGTGAGTATTCTTTACCCAAATCTTAAAGGAATCTGGTTACACAGTCTTGGTCCAATGTAAGTGATTTGTTAAATGTCATAAGCTAATGAAATGTAGTAAAAAAATAAATATATATATTGTATTGTCACACACCGGATAGGTGCAGTGAAATGTGTTGTTTGCAAATTCCAGTGTTCCTCAGTCTAGGTCTTTGGAATCAAACCAGCGATATGATTTAAGGAGCTCCCCCAAAATCCATCCTCAAACTCTAGCATATATTTACTAGGATATTTACTTTTCGTTCCCCAGTTTTCGACCCTCCTCCCTGTTGTTATGGGCAACCGTCCTCTCGTAAGCAGCAATTTATTTTGTATTTGACCAAGTGGCAGGGTGAATGAAATCCCAAAACGCCACAATGACCCTTAATGCCGCTGGCCTATCCCAGTGTGTTGTCTATGAGCCTGGGTTTATGGGAAGGCAGGAGTTAGCACCGCAGACACTGTTTGTCCAGCTTAGGTTTCCCAACAAGATTACTTCCCATCCCAGATTCTCAGCCAACCACATTCCACTCCCATCACTGGCATGGAACAATAAAGAGAACTCTCTGTCTTCAATCCTGTTAAATCATATTTGACCGGAGCATTGCACGGAGACACACACACACCCTCCCAAAAAGCATGCAAAAAGTATAAAGAAAAATGAATGTTTTAAGCCTTGCCAATGCATTGATATTCAAATGATTATTACATTGAGAGAATAATTAGGACGTTTCCTGACTAAATAGATTGGATGCATAGCGATTTTTCTATAGCAGGCACACATAATATAGCCATGAATAGCGGTATCATTAATCTCACTATAGCTGTTTTTATAATGAGAAAGTGATAAAAAAAAATACAGGTTCCTTTTTTTTTTTTTTTTTTTTTTTACAGAGGTATTTGTATGGAAAGCCAAGTTGAAGCCAACATTAGTGTTTTTCGCTGTCATAATAACCACACATGATTTTTAGCGCAACAGAGTAGCGCAACACCCTTCAATTGAAGCGGCGGGAAACAAACGAAAGTGGTCCCATCTCTCACAAAAAAATGGAGAAGAAATGAAATCACAGATCATTATAAGGGAGCAGGAGAACTTATAAATTGGCTACAATAATTACAAGAACTTTTCAAGCACCAAATTGAGGAAATGTCTGATTTTCAAGATAGGCCTATTCCGGTACTTTAATTTTGGAGCTCCAAATTCAAGTTCAAATAGGCTACTTCAAAAACTGCAGGTCTAACATGAAAAAACAAAATGTATTTGTCATGTTGTTTCATTACCAGATCATGTGTGTTAATTATATCTAGAATAATTAATAGGAAGAGCGTTGGGTGTTGTTCTGTAGTCTATCCTACACAATTGCACACAGTAGACTGTGTCCAATCCCAGGCACAAAAACATATGAACATTAATTGATTACCTTGATGCTTTCTCATAAATCTAACGAGACCCTGCTGTAAATCAAGCAGACAACAACAGATGATGTTCTGTGATGCATACAAAGCCCACCCCCGCCCTCCCTTCGGCAAAATCCGACCACGACGCCATCTTTTTCCTACTGTCTTATAGGCAGAAACTCAAACAGGATTTACCAGTGACTAGAACCATTCAACGCTGGTCTGACTAATCGGAATCCACGCTTCAAGATTGTTTTGATCACGCGGACTGGGATATGTTCCGGTCAATAACATCGACCTATACGCTGACTCTGTGAGTGAATTTATAAGGAAGTGCATTGGAGGAGATGTACCCACTGTGACTATTAAAACCTATCCTAACCAGAAACCGTGGATGGATGGCGACATTCGCGCAAAACTGAAAGCGCAAACCACCGCATTTAACCATGGAAAGGTGACTGGGAATATGGCTGAATATAAACAGTGTAGTTATTCCCTCCGCAAGGCAATCAAACAAGCAAAATGCCGGTACAGGGACAAAGTGGAGTCGCAATTCAATGGCTCAGACACGAGACGTATGTGGCAGGGTCTACAGGAAATCACAGACTACAAAAAGAAAACCAGCCACGTCACGGACACCGACGTCACGCTTCCAGACAAACTAAACACCTTCTTTGCCCACTTTGAGGATAATACAGTGCTGCTGGCCCAGACCGTATCCATAGCCACGTCCTCAGAGCATGCACAGACCTGCTGGTGTGTTTATGGACATATTCAATCACTCCCAGTCTGCTGTCCCCACATGCTTCAAGATGTCCACCATTGTTCCTGTACCCAAGAAGGCAAAGATAACTGAACTAAATGACTACCGCCCCGTAGCACTCACTTCTGCAATCATGAAGTGCTTTGAGAGACTAGTCAAGGATCATATCACTTCCACCTACCGGACACCCTAGACCCACTTCAGTTTGTATACAGCCCCAACAGGTCCACAGACGATGGAGTCGCAATCACACTGCCCTTTCCCATCTGGACAAGAGGAATACCTATGTAAGAATGCTGTTCATTGACTACAGCTCAGCATTCAACACCATAGTACCCTCCAAGCTCATCATCAAGCTGGAGGCCCTGGGTCTCAACCCCGCCCTGTGCAATTGGGTCCTGGACTTTTTGATGGGCCGGCCCCAGGTGGTGAAGGTAGGAAACAACATCTCCACTACCCCCCCAACCACATCAAAGGGACAGCAGTGGAGAAGGTGGAAAGTTTTAAGTTCCTCGGCGTACACATCAACGACAAACTGAAATGGTCCACCCACACAGACAGTGTGGTGAAGAAGGCCCAACAGTGCCTGTTCAACCTCAGGAGGCTGAAGAAATTTGTCTTGTCACCTAAAACACTCACAAACTTTTACAGATGCACAATTGAGAGCATCATGTCGGGCTGTATACCCGCCTGGTATGGCAACTGCACATGACTCTATAGATAACTGAGTAACCTCTGGTAGCAGAGCATTCCACCATGACATGACTCTATAGATAACTGAGTAACCTCTGGTAGCAGAGCATTCCACCATGACATGGCTCTATAGATAACTGAGTAACCTCTGGTAGCAGAGCATTCCACCATGACATGGCTCTATAGATAACTGAGTAACCTCTGGTAGCAGAGCATTCCACCATGACATGACTCTATAGATAACTGAGTAACCTCTGGTAGCAGAGCATTCCACCATGACATGGCTCTATATATAACAAAGTGACACGTTAAATCTGTTTTTGGTTTGGGTACCGTGAAGGAACCCATAAGGGTCTGTGTCTGGTGAGGTATGTATGTCTGCTTGAAGTGGATAAAATAGATTATACAAGTGGTGAGGCATTTTCAACACACAAATGTTTCTTAAAAAGACTAGAGGAGAAGTAGTCAATATCTAGCAGATCAACAGTATTATATAAAAAAGAGTCCTTGGGATTTACTTACACATTTATTTTTAGCATCAATTCTCAGTGGGGAAAGACACTACAGAGAGAGTTGATGAATATAGGAAGTCTCCGGCGTAATGATTAATTTCTCTAAATTACTTACAAAGGATTATTTTGGATAATGCGGACGGCAGCGTTCTATTTATTTTTGGCCTGAGTGAAACACATCTTCAATCCTAATCCAGTGCTGTCAGAAACACAATTATGAGAACATAGTTACAACCACAATGTGTTTTGAAGTTACTAAACACAAGCCTACGTTATGAGGACACCGTAGACATAGCCACAATGTCTGTGACATGTTTTAAAGTTTCTCAACATTGTGTTTCTTACTGTAAACAGAACATGTCTGAATCGGCATAATCTCATTCTGACAACAAACTCGACGCTACGGGTTACGACGTGGGTTACGACATGGCCTCGCAGAATTGAACACCCCAAGCCTTATTATCCCAAACCAAACTTTCTTGATTCTTATCTCCAACCGTAATGTAAATCCAACCACAACCAGAATATTTTGCTGAAGTATACAGATATGACTATCTACATCCCTCCACTAATAACTGAGAATGAGTAAATAGGGCCTGTGGGAGAGATGAACCCAGTGTTAACTTAGCCCACTGAGGCGGATAAAGCCAGTATTGCTTGCCATAGGGTTGAGCCAGGACGAGCCCCATGCCTACAGGGCTGCTGCCTGTCTGTTGCAAGATCAGGGCTGTAGAGAGGAGTGATGTCTCCATCGTCTCTCTCTCTCCGTCTCTCTCTCTCGCTCACTCGTTTCTCACGAGCCGCCAGTCCTCCCGTAAAGCACGTCTGTTTAGCCGTGATTAATGCGAAGGCATTTGTTGCCTAATTATGGGGTGTCGTCTCCGTGGACACAGGGATACTGGGGCAGGACGAGAGCGGCTGTAGAAGGCGGGCAGCCCGCTGAGCTAAGGGGCTTCTGCTCTCACCTCCAAACTCACAACAGAGAAATGCAGACCACCATTTGAGTTGTTACTGGAGTGAATAGTCCTAAACCTCTTTTAGACTAAACGAACAATACAGCTAAAAGGCGAAGAAAGGCCTCCTTTCATTTCAGGAAAAAAAAAAAAAAAAGACCTACATTTAGACATTTACTTGTTACTCATACAAATACCGTTGCTAGGCTAGAGGAAGAACAAATATCTTAAAAAAACAGGAATTCAAGAAAAACCCGTCAAACTGTTGCTGCTGCTCTCCTTGTATACATAGTACACTCAATCTGACATATGGTGCTGTTATGAAAATTCATGAAGGAGAAAAGAAGAAGCACACCCCCCCCACGCTCGGCCTGCTGTCAGAAAAGCCCCATTCATTATTCAGGTCCGAGATTATACTGGGCCGCGCCAAGTAGCCCGTCCTGGGGGTTTTCATCACTTTCATGTGGAGAGAGCATTGACTTTCTGTCAGAGCTGAAGCTCTCGCCGGTGTCTACCGTTGCCAAGCCTGCAGTGCCTGGGTTCCCTAATGAAGAAGAAAATGTGAAGGGTGTCATCTTTAATGTTTCAATATATGCTCTGAGTATAAACAGTAGCTTACGCTGCTCAATTTATTCCCCAATTTAATATGAGCTGTGAACTCTTTCAATAATTGGTTTTTCAGTTGTGCTGTTTGAGCTTGTTTTAGGTTTTCACAGAGCTATGTACTGTATATACATGGCCATACACCACCCTGTTCACGGAAATTGTTCTCTCCTACAGACAGTGAGTCACGTGGCCGTGGCTTGCTATATAAAGCAGGCAGACAGGCATCGAGGCATTCAGTTACTTTTAAAATGAACATTAAAATGGGCTAAACGAGTGACCTAAGCGACTGAGCGGGGTATGATCATCGGTGCCAGGCGTGCCGGTTCTAGTATCTCAGAAACAGCTGGCCTCTTGGGCTTTTCACGCACAACAGTGTCTAGGGTTTACCGATGATGATGCAACAAACAACATCCAGTCAGCGGCAGTCCTGTGGGCAAAAACAGTTAGTTGATGAGAGGTCGAAGGAGAACGGAAAGAATCGTAGAAGCTAACAGGCAAATAACGGCGCAAGTACAACAGTGGTGTGCAGAACGGCATCTCAGAACGCACAACTCGTCGGTCCTTGTCAAGGATGGGCTATTGCAGTGGACGACCACACCGGATTCCACTCCGATCAGCTAAAAGATTTGCCTGGTCTGACGAATCCTGGTTCCTGTTGCGTTATGCTGATTACAGAGTCAGGATTTGGCGTAAACAGCGTGAGTCCATGGCCCCATCCTGCCTGGTGTCCACAGTACAGGCTGATGGTGTAATGCTGTGAGGAATGTTTTCCTGGCACACACGTTTTCATGCCTCGAAGAATTTAGGCTGTTCTGGAGGCAAAGGGTTGTCTGACCCGGTACAAGATGGGTGTACCTAATAAACTGACCACTGAGTGTATAAACTGACAATATATACACTGGCTATTTATGTTTTTCAGAACCATATGTAAGCCATAAATATACACTAGCCATATAGTGCCTTCGGAAAGTATTCAGACCCCTTGACCTTTTCCACATTTTGTTATGTTACAGCCTTGTTCTAAAAATTATTTAATTATTGTTTTTCCTCATCAATCTACACACAATACCCCATAATGACATCACAATACCCCATAATGACATCACAATACCTCATAATGACAAAGCGAAAACAGGTTTATTAGATTTTTTTTGCAAATGTATTCAGACCCTTTGCTATGAGAATCAAAATTGAGCTCAAGTGCATCCTGTTTCCATTGATCATACTAGAGATGTTTCTACAACTTGATTGGAGTCCACCTGTGGTACATTTTATTGATTTTACATTATTTTGGAAAGGCACACACCTGTCTATATAAGGTCCCACAGTTGACAGTGAATGTCAGAGAAAAAAACCAAGCCATGAGGTCGAAACATTGTCCGTAGAGCCCAGAGACAGGATTGATGTCGAGGCACAGATCTGGGGAAGGGTACCAAAAAATGTCTGACGCATTGAAGGTCCCCAAGAACACAGTGGCCTCCATCATTCTAAAATGGAAGAAGTTTGGAACCACCAAGACAATTCCCAGAGCTGGCCGGGCCAAACTGAGCAATCGGGGGAGAAGAACCCGATGGTCACTCTGACAGAGCTCCAGAGTTCCTCTTTGGAGATGGGAGAACCTTCCAGAAGGACAACCATCTGCAGCACACCACCAATCAGGCCTTTATGGTTGATTAGCCAGACAGAAGCCACTCCTCAGTAAAAGTCAGGATGCTCTCGATGTTGTAGCTGTAGAACCTTTTGAGGATCTCAGGACCCATGCCAAATCTTTTTAGTCTACTGAGGTGGAATAGGCTTTGTCGTGCCCTCTTCACGACTGTCTTGGTGTGTTTGGACCATTCTAGCTTGTTGTTGATGTGGACACTAAGGAACTTGAAGCTCTCAACCTGCTCCACTACAGCCCCGTTGATGAGAATGGGGCCTTGCTCGGTCCTCCTTTTCCTGTAGTCCACAATCATCTCCTTAGTCTTGGTTACGTTGAGGGAGAGGTTGTTGTCCTGGCACCACACGGCCAGGTCTCTGACCTCCTCCCTATAGGCTGTCTCGTCGTTGTCAGTGATCAGGCCTACCACTGTTGTGTCGTTTGCAAACTTAATGATGGTGTTGGAGTCGTGCCTGGCCATGCAGTCGTGGGAGTACAGGAAGGGACTGGGTACGCACCCTTGGGGAGCTCCAGTGTTGAGGATCAGCGTGGCAGATGTGTTGCTACCTACCCTCACCACCCGGGGGCGGCCCATCAGGAAGTCCAGGATCCAGTTGCAGAGGGAGGTGTTTAGTCCCAGGATCCTTAGCTTAGTGATGAGCTTTGAGGGTACTATGGTGTTGAACGCTGAGCTGTAGTCAATGAATAGCATTCTCACATAAGTGTTCCTTTTGTCCAGGTGGGAAAGGGCAGTGTTGAGTGCAATAGAGATTGCATCATCTGTTGATCTGTTTGGGCGGTATGCAAATTGTAGGGGGTTTAGGGTTTCTGGGATAATGTTGTTGATGTGAGCCATGACCAGCCTTTCAAAGCACTTCATGGCTACGGATGTGAGTGCTACGGGTCTGTAGTCGTTTAGGCAGGTTGCCTTTGTGTCTAAACATCCTGGACTTCAAGGTGTCTAAACATCCTGGACTTCAAGGTGTCTAAACATCCTGGACTTCAAGGTGTCTAAACATCCTGGACTTCAAGGTGTCTAAACATCCTGGACTTCAAGGTGTCTAAACATCCTGGACGTCAAGGTGTCTAAACAACCTCATTATTTTCGAAGAATCCGAGGAGACTAGCATGAATTGTCTTTGACAAGTGGAATTCTCCTCCTAAAACAAACCCTGTGGAGACAAGTGCTTTGCCAAGGGCTTTAACCCTGTAATTTTGTTATTCTTTCCCCTCAGTGGACTTTGAGCCTCATGCCAGTATGGATACAGCCCATCACATGCTCCTGTATGGCTGCCGGACGCCAGTCTCCACCACCAACTACTGGTAAGTCAAAGCACACCACAACACAGTACATCGATTCACAATGTAGCTAGAATATTCCTATGCATTTCTACAGTACTTTACACATGAATCTACCTGGTTGACCAAACAACCTGGTTGGCCAAACAACCAAACAACCAAGAATACACAACATTTGTGTGTTAGTAAAGACTTGTTGATCTGTCCATTGTAGCACAATGAAGAACAAATGTACAAAGACACATCACTTGAGTCATTTCCTCAGCCCTATGAGCCTGAATACAAGCACTTGACTTAAAAACCAACCCCTCAACACCTAGGGTACAAAGCATTAGTGTTGGGTATTACTGCCCTACTACACTTAAAGAATCAGTGTTGGGTATTACTGCCCAACTACACTTAAAGAATCAGTGTTGGGTATTACTGCCCTACTACACTTAAAGAATCAGTGTTGGGTATTACTGCCCTACTACACTTAAAGAATCAGTGTTGGGTATTACTTCCCAACTACACTTAAAGAATCAGTGTTGGGTATTACTTCCCTACTACACTTAAAGAATCAGTGTTGGGTATTACTGCCCTACTACACTTAAAGAATCAGTGTTGGGTATTACTTCCCTACTACACTTAAAGAATCAGTGTTGGGTATTACTGCCCTACTACACTTAAAGAATCAGTGTTGGGTATTACTTCCCTACTACACTTAAAGAATCAGTGTTGGGTATTACTGCCCTACTACACTTAAAGAATCAGTGTTGGGTATTACTTCCCTACTACACTTAAAGAATCAGTGTTGGGTATTACTGCCCTACTACACTTAAATAATCAGTGTTGGGTATTACTTCCCTACTACACTTAAAGAATCAGTGTTGGGTATTACTTCCCTACTACACTTAAAGAATCAGTGTTGGGTATTACTGCCCTACTACACTTAAAGAATCAGTGTTGGGTATTACTTCCCTACTACACTTAAAGAATCAGTGTTGGGTATTACTGCCCTACTACACTTAAAGAATCAGTGTTGGGTATTACTTCCCTACTACACTTAAAGAATCAGTGTTGGGTATTACTGCCCTACTACACTTAAAGAATCAGTGTTGGGTATTACTGCCCTACTACACTTAAAGAATCAGTGTTGGGTATTACTTCCCTACTACACTTAAAGAATCAGTGTTGGGTATTACTGCCCTACTACACTTAAAGAATCAGTGTTGGGTATTACTTCCCTACTACACTTAAAGAATCAGTGTTGGGTATTACTGCCCTACTACACTTAAAGAATCAGTGTTGGGTATTACTTCCCTACTACACTTGAAGAATCAGTGTTGGGTAACTCCCTGAGAGAGTGAGAGGTAGGAGAGAGAGAGAGGCAGGAGAGAGAGAGAGAGAGAGAGTGAGAGGCAGGAGAGAGTGAGAGGCAGGAGAGAGAGAGAGGCAGGAGAGAGAGAGAGAGAGAGAGAGAGAGGCAGAGAGAAAAAAGGAAAAGAAACAGAGGGAAGAGGAAGAAGAGAACTCTTCAGACGTTCACTAATAAACTTGCCTGTTACCATAGCAACTGCTGTCACCTCGACAACAGAGATCATGGGAGCCCATACAGTGTGATGTGGGTGTGTGTTCGTGTGTGGGGGTGGGGGGTGCTGCAGGTTGCTCGTCGGGAGGGGTTGTTTATCTTTCCTCCCCTCAGAATGGACTCTTTAGTATATGTGATGAGGAACACGAAGACCACATTACGCTACCGCAAGTGAAACACGGCTCAGATAAGGATACACCTCTAGAGTCACACAGCAAAAATACACAAAGAAATTAGTACATTTTCTAATCAAACCTGTTTTTTTAAAGACCACTTTGTGTTGACTATTGACTATCAAATTCCGAACAACCGTCACAATTGCCATTCGGGCTTTAATTCCTTTCATCCATTCAGTTATCCTGTTTTTCATTTTTTTTTAAATGATCTCTTCTTCACCTATCCTGCGGGGGTGATTTTTCTTATTCCTCCACACTCTGAAAGCACATTTGGCATTCCTCGAGTGAAAAGCTGTTGAGATATATTCTGAAACTGCCTGTGAAGCTGCTTCTGAAATCACAAGGAAGCTCTGGAGGATCATCGGGGGGGGGCACGAAAATAGGCCATACCAAGAGTGCTCGTCCCAAATGGCACTACCTAGTGCACTACCTAGTGCACTATAAAGAGGCTGGGTGCCATTTGGGACGAACGCAATGTGTCTACTCAATCAGAACACTTGCTTAGCCCACTGCTAGCACATCCACACAATTCCACATTTGAGCTAAAAAAGCCACTCCAAAAAAGGAAAGCACAGTTTTTAACACACTCTTGTCACCTAGCCCTAGTTGCACCGGCTCTCCTCTGCAACACACTCGAGAGCTACAGGGGGGACAACATCAATGAGTACACACTGCTACACCGTTCAAGCTGTGAGCTCTCTTTAACAGGAAGAATAGGATGAAAAGTAGTAAGGCTAGTCATTATTGTGTCAAAAGTGAAGACAATATGCTTTTAATGGTGTTTCCCAGAACGCACAAAGGCATGAAATGGAATCTGGGAGGCATGAGGCTCTTCACGGAAACGTCTGCTACTGCTGCTGCTTGCTCCTAATCTTTGAGTGTGGTGTATTCATTTGGAACAAATGACGGGAATATCTTCTAGACACTAGCTATCAGGAGAAACAATGTAAGGCGTTACTGGCCTTTAACCATAACTGCCGGTCTCCATATCAAGTCAGGGGCACACTATTACCCTCTGTGTTCTAGGATATGATAGTTCGGTTGTGGTGTAGATGGTTGGTGTTCTAGGATATGATAGTTCGGTTGTGGTGTAGATGGATGGTGTTCTAGGATATGATAGTTCTGTTGTGGTGTAGATGGATGGTGTTCTAGGATATGATAGTTCTGTTGTGGTGTAGATGGATGGTGTTCTAGGATATGATAGTTCTGTTGTGGTGTAGATGGATGGTGTTCTAGGATATGATAGTTCTGTTGTGGTGTAGATGGATTGTGTTCTAGGATATGATAGTTCTGTTGTGGTGTAGATGGATGGAAGTGGTGTGGTGTGGATACCGCAAATGAAAGCCTGCCTCTTAAATGGATGTTTGTGCGTTTGTCCATCTTTTTACAATTTTACATTGTGTGTTTACGAAGCATTTTTCACAAAGTGCAAACAACAAAGTTTGATCATTTTTCCCCGGAATGGACTGAAAAACAACTAAGCAAAACTATTCGATACAAACCATCCCAGCTAGCATATTTGGTTCATTGGAAGTTGTGAGAACGTATGTTTTTGTTTTCTCATTGATTGTGGAAACGAAGCCATTCGATTCCTGACTGATAAAACAGAATGTTTTTTAAACATCTGAGAACAGAAATTGTACTGGGAACTTTTATTTTTAGGTTGCAGGGATGTTCCTTGAATGTTTTCCTGGGTGGTTTTATTAACACACTGAGAATGGAAATTATAGGTTATTTTAAGGTAATTAAATAACATTCTGAGAACATTCTTTTGTGAAAGTTTTTTATGGTTATTATTGAACTTTTTCTTATCACTATGCTCAAAATGTAACGGTTATTTTGAGTTTTTCCTTAAAACGTTCATGAATGTTACAACAAGACTTCTAATAACACTGCTGGCTTATTTTGAAACACATTTTTGAACTCCAAACACAGATACAGGGTGACACATGGAAATTAATTTGCTTGGGCATTAATCATGCAAAAAAAATGTGTTATTGTGACACGGCATCAGTGAGATTCGACTGTAGGATCTTCTGTTCTCTATCCCTGGAATTAGTCCTCTGCGGTATCCAGGATGGATCTACAATGCCATGTTGTTTTTATGCAAACAAAGCTGTTCATTTTAGTCTATTCAAACAGACCCCATTTCAAAGGAAACAAGCACTCATTAAGATCAGGTTTGGCCAGATAGTGGGCGAGGCCAACACACCTGATAGAGAGTTTTTAGACAAGAGAACAGAATGTATTTGTTTTTAAATAACATTCTCTGAAAGTTAATAAATCACCCCAAAAAATGTAATGTTCCCAGAATGTAGTAAAAGTATGACATTAAATAGAACCATATGGGAACTTGGGTGGAATGTTCTGTGGAAGTGCAGAAATTCCCACCGAAGAGCGTTGTTTCTTAAAGTTCTGAACAATTAAAGAACATGTCTTTTTAAATAGAACCATGAAGAAACCTGTAGGAAACGTTATGCTGAAGTAGTGAAATTCCCACAGAAGAACATTGTTTCTTAATGTTCTCTGAACTATTTGAGAACATTCCCAATGTCAAACCGTTTGGATAATCTTCTTTAAACATTACCAAAATGTTAATTAAATTGAACCATGTTTGATCTTTTAGGAAACTTTCTGTTAAAGTAATGAAATACTAAGAAAATACTTTTTTTTGTTTTTTTCATGAAGTTCCTTCAAATGTGCTGAAAATGTTTCAAAGCCAAGCAACTATCCTGCACCATTTCCAGAAAGTTGTGGGAAGGTTTTATGCTAAATAACAATAGGACAACCACGCTCTCACCAAGCTCTAAGAAACATATGGTTCTCAGAACGTTATGTGCTAGCTGGGCCAGTCTTCTTTAACATTTTAGGTTTTATTTATTCTCTACCTTTTAATGTTTTTATTCCTTTGGGGGAAAAAACTGCCAGCGCAAAGCTCTGCACTTGCCTGCACAAACCATAGCAAAGATTGTGTGTGTGTGTGTGTGTGTGTGTGTGTGTGTGTGTGGCTCATCAATATTGTACCCACTGAGAGTCCATCCAACTCTGGATCTAGTTGAGACGGAAGGGGCTGTATTGACCCAGTGCTGTTGTTTGGTTCTTTCAGGGACTGTGGGAGTGCCAAGGGGACCTGTGAGGACGAAGCCTCCATCATGTACGCCTGGGCCCGAAATGCCCCACCCACCAGGCTACCCCCAGGTTCACAGTCTCTCTCTTTCTTTTTCCCTTTAATCTCTCTCTCTCGCCATTTCATTTTTCTCTCTCTCTTCCCAATCGCTCTCTTTCCTCTTCATCTTTCTCTCTCTTTGTGCCTTCCATCGTTCTCTCCCTCCCTCCATCTTTCTCCCTTCTCCACCTTTCTCTCTCTGGAGAGAGTAGAGATCAAACTCTACCCCAGTGCTCTCTGGAGAGAGTAGAGATCAGACTCTACCCCAGTGCGCTCTGGAGAGAGGAGAGATCAGACTCTACCCCAGTGCGCTCTGGAGAGAGTAGAGATCAGACTCTACCCCAGTGCGCTCTGGAGAGAGGAGAGATCAGACTACCCCAGTGCGCTCTGGAGAGAGTAGAGATCAGACTCTACCCCAGTGCGCTCTGGAGAGAGTAGAGATCAGACTCTACCCCAGTGCGCTCTGGGTCGGGGAGAGATCAGACTCAGTTTTTTCCTTATCAATGCATCTCAGCCATGCACCCCTCACAGACCTTAATTTCTGGTGCCTGTCTTTCTTTTTTTCTCTCTCAGATGTCGGTTTTAAAGTTGGAGGGAAATCCAGAATCACTTACTTTGTGCTGCAAATCCACTATGGGGATGTCCATGCTTTTAGAGGTGAGTGGTGATTGGTGATAAGACTTCAGTAGGGTTGCAAAAATTCCCTGTAATTTTCCCAAAATTCCCAGGTTTTCTAGAAGTCCCGGTTGGAATATTCCTGGAAGCTTGAGGGGAAAAGCAGGAATGACAGTGGTCACCAACCCTGGTCCTGGAGCTACATGCCATACAGGGGTCTGATCCAGTCCAACATTAACACACCCCATTCAGACAATCAATTCATCTATTTTAGGTCCGGGTTGAACCAAAAGTCTGTGACCCCTGTAGCCCCTCAGAACCAGATTGGGTGACCCCTGTAGCCCCGCAGAACCAGATTGGGTGACCCCTGTAGCCCCGCAGAACCAGATTGGGTGACCCCTGTAGCCCCGCAGAACCAGATTGGGTGACCCCTGTAGCCTCAAGAGAACCAGATTGGGTGACCCCTGTAGCCCCGCAGAACCAGATTGGGTGACCCCTGTAGCCCCACAGAACCAGATTGGGTGACCCCTGTAGCCCCGCAGAACCGGATTGGGTGATCCCTGTAGCCCCGCAGAACCAGATTGGGTGATCCCTGTAGCCCCGCAGAACCAGATTGGGTGACCCCTGTAGCCCCACAGAACCAGATTGGGTGACCCGTGTAGCCCCGCAGAACCAGATTGGGTGACCCCTGTAGTGATGAATTCACCTGGACTGTAATATTGTGCCTGCTTTGTATTCAAATACAGTACCTGGTAATTATTGTACAGTTCATTACTCTCATAGTGAATACGTGTTTATCACCAAACATTTCCAGTTTTGTTTTATTCAGCCTTTCATGACCAGATTATTTTAATTAGGGACTCAAACAGTTATTGTTCCCCCACAGCATTAAGTGGTTATTGTTCTCTTCCCCCACAGTGAGCTCCCAAAAGACTCAACAGCAAACCTTTGTGTAGTTCCACGTTCGCTGCGATAGCTTCGCCCCCAATGGCAGCCGAGAGAGAGTTCTTTCACCAAGTGGCCATTGATTGGGCATTGAGGGAGGTTGCTTCCCAAAGGGCACCCTATTCCCTATGTAGTGCACTAATTTTGACCAGTGCCCGGTAGGGGAGTGTATTGCCAGAGAGTGTATTGGAATTAGAATACTACATTGGAGTGGATGTCTCTTCTCCCAAATATAAGTCAGGACAGGCACACAATGAAGGGGCTTTTCTTTGAAATTACTGGGCTGCCTGAAATTACTGTCTGCCTGAAACAACTGGGCTGCCTGAAATATCTGGGCTACCTGGAATTACTGGGCTGCCTGGAATTACTGGGCTGCCTGAAATATCTGGGCTACCTGGAATTACTGGGATACCTGGAATTACTGGGCTGCCTGGAATTACTGGGCTGCCTGGAATTACTGGGCTGCCTTGAGGCAGCATGCAAATGTTGCATGTCTATGACCCGAATCACAAACAATAGTTGGTTTGGTGGAAGACCCTTTACCTAGAAAACAAAGAGATGCTCAACAGACGTTTGAGGATAATGGTGTAGTTATTTACAGTAAATCAGACATTTGAGGATAATGGTGTAGTTAATTACCGTAAAACGGCAGGTAGCCTAGTGGTTAGAGCGTTGGGCCAGGTAAAAAAATAATATGTATATCACCTTTATTTAACCAGGTAAGCTAGTTGAGAACAAGTTCTCATTTACAACTGCGACCTGGCCAAGATAAAGCAAAGCAGTGCGACACAAACAACAACACAGAGTTACACATGGAATAAACAAGCGTACAGTCAATAACACAGAGTTACACATGGAATACACAAACATACAGTCAATAATACATTAGAAAAAGTCTATATACAGTGTGTGCAAATGAGGTAGGATAAGGGAGGTAAGGCAATAAATAGGCCATAGTGGTGAGATAATTACAATATAGCAATTAAACACTGGAGTGATAGATGTGCAGAAGATGAGTGTGCAAGTAGAGATACTGGGGTGCAAAGGAGCTAAAATAAATAACAGTAAGGGGATGAGGTAGGTGGATGGGCTATTTACAGATTGGCTATGTGCAGGTGCAGTGATCTGTGAGCTGCTCTGACAGCTGGTGCTTAAAGCTAGTGAGGGAGATATGAGTCTCCAGCTTCAGTGATTTTTGCAGTTCGTTCCAGTCATTGGCAGCAGAGAACTGGAAGGAAAGGCGGCCGAAGGAGGAATTGGCTTTGGGGGTGACCAGTGAAATATACCTGCTGAAGCGCGTGCTACGGGTGGGTGCTGCTATGGTGACCAGTGAGCTGAGATAAGGCGGGGCTTTACCTAGCAAAGACTTATAGATGACCTGGAGCCTGGAGTAACCAAAAGGTTGATGGATCGAATCCCTGAGCTGACAAAGTAAAAATCTGTCGTTCTGCCCCTGAACAAGGCAGTTGCTAGGCCGTCATTGTAAATAAGAAATGTGTTCTTATCTGACTTACCTAGTTAAATAAAGGTTAAATAAAATAAATAAAAAAACGGACATTTGAGGATAATGGTGTAGTTAATTACTGTAAAACTTCAACTAAACGCTGAGTCTCCAATAGCCTGTCACTTTTAGTAGCCGGGAAACTGCACACATTTCAGCAAATAAACGCCTGTTTCAAATAAATGCCGGGTCTAAATTAATGGTTTAGGAGGTTACCATGAATTGTTTGAGGTTTAATGTTTGATTCGTTACGTTAAATTATTCTGTACTTACTCAAACAAGTGATGGCAATCATCCATTTTTATCGCCAGTAAGAAACTGCTAGCCATTGGCTGCTAACAGCTGAGAGCTACTAGCTAACTGGCAAGCACAAAACCAGTCAACAACGTTGGGAGTGCAGAACAGAGAACTGTAATAACTGCTGTGTAGTCACAGTCAAAGAGGAGAATAATTATTCAGTCAAGGAATAAAAAAAAATATATATATATTTGTAAATGGAGGCATACCAAGACAAAAGAAGCGTGACACAGTGTGTAAATGTATAACACATTAGTGCAGGAAATGAAGAAGTTGATTAAAATGCTGGACATGAATGCTGGAATTAAACAATTAACTATGCAAATGAGTGCTCTCTGGGGGAGTACAGATGTGTGTTTGTGTGCGTGCCCACATCTATTAGAATGCAGACCAGATTCTCAGGATTATTGTATGTTAATAGGCAGCTCCAGAAATAAACCCTATGGTATTGCTGTGTAGCCACAGAGGCAGGAGCTCTGGTGCTACAGCTAGCCGCCGCGGCGCTAGCTTACTTCAATGGGCTTGCCCGGTGTTTGCCCAAACCCCCCTATGTAGACATGGCTAGCCTATTGGGTGGGGAGGGGACGACGACGACTCAACCTGTGTCCTAAATGGCACCCTATTCCCTAAATGGTGCACTACTTTCAACCAGAACCCTATGGGCCCTGGTCCAAAGTAGTGCACCGTGAAGAGAATAGGGGAGCCATAATAGTGCTGTAATTGAATAATGTATTACGGTGCTTTACTGTCGTAAAGGAACACCTGCAGTAGAGAGTGAATCGGACTGGGCTTCATCGAAACTGCATTCTGTTTCATTCGTTAATTTGTTGTCGGCTAATTGCACGTTTTTTGTTTCAGACCACCATAGAGATTGCTCAGGACTTACCTTACGAATGACTTCCAAACCGTAAGTATTATATTATATCAATTACCTGTAGTATATTTCCATATTTACAGGAAATACTATGTCATAATTTACTGTAATGTATAACCATCGTATATGTCTGCAGCTTCGCAGGCTAGTTGGATTGGGTTGGGACAGACACAAACAACCCAATTTGGGTGATTCATTCAGTTGAACGGAGAGAACATTGTAATTGTATTGGGTTGCGTCCCAAATGGCATCATATTCCCTTTATATTGCACTACTTTTTAACATGGCCGATAAGGCTCTTGTCAAATATGGTGTATTACATAGGGAATAGGGCCCCATTTGGGACCCCTGGTATACTTACAATACTTATCAACTGTGGGCAGCATCACAAGTGTGATGTGAGTGGAATGATGTCCAACCCAGCACTTTGTGTTGGCCCCCTTATCTGAATTAAAACAACGAATGAAACGGTGGATAAATACAAATAAAAAAGAATGCTATTTATGAAGAAAAAAGATTAGGTTTTATTATAGGCATTGGTTGAAGCTGTGTTAAATAAAGCCAATATGACACCAATCAAGTTGAAAATGAAAAAATCTACTTGATTGGAGATCATGAACCGTCCTGCCATTACCGAGAACCACATACAAGATTTTTGTAACAGGGTCGTTAACAATTTAGTTTTAAGAGTATTTCTTGCGCCTACCTAGCTCCAATTTTAGATGTCGGATTAAAACGAGACTATAGTGTTCATAAAGTGACCATTGGACTTGACTAAATTTGTAGGTGCAACAGTTTATTACATTTATAATTTATCGTTCTCATTTCTGACCATTAAGAACCAACAATGTGCTACCTTTTTGTAGCATTTCTGACAATTTTGATTAGCTAGCTAGCTAATGTTACTTAGCTAATGTTCACTTGATTGTACAAAGTCCTCCAGTTAGCCTCTGTAGCTAGCTAGCTAACACCAGTCAGCTGAAAGCTAGCTAGCTAACTAGCTAGCTAACAAACAGGCAAAGAAAGGTAGCGAGCTATTTTTGTTCATGGATTGTTTGTTACACAAATAACTTTAGCCATTAGCGAGCTAGCTAGTTAGAGCCAGTCAATAACAGCTGAAGCTAGATAATGATAGCTAGTTCACATCCAAATGCCAGTCCTTACCACAAAACATAGCTAGCAAGCTAACGTACATCAGCTCAAAACCAACACCAAACTTTGGACAAATTGTCATGCTGCTACCTTACTATGCATGAAATGGGCTTTTGCAACACTAGCTAGCTAGCTACTCCATAATCCAGGCAACAGTAAGAGCTAGCCACATTTCACTGTCAGACAGGAGACAACTAAAACTACTGAGAATTTGTTTTGCTATCTGACGTTAACAGCTGGCTTTTTTTTGCACTGACTGCAGTGTGCAAGTGCATGCTTGCAAGCATCAGAAAAACTCACCAGTTTAACATCTATAGTACATTCCAGTACGCTCCTTCTCCTGACATTTTTTTTTATCATGTGTGCTGATCAACAGTGCCAAACTAACAACTCTGCCATTTGTTGGATATTTTTCAACTCTGCCGTGCACACCTGTGTGAAGCTAGCCACAATAAGGATTAGCCACAATAGTGGAATTTGCAATTTGTCTTCTGCATTTAACCCAACCCCTCTGAATCAGAGAGTAGCGGGGGCTGCCATAATCGACATCCATGTCTTCGGCGCCTGGGGAACAGCCATATTTGGGCCATATTTGAACTAGATAAAAAAAACGTTTTAAGTGAGAATAGGAATTGGTCTGAAGCCGAAAAAGAAAGGAAATTCACCTGAGCACCACAATGTCTATTCCACCCATGCTCTACCAAGGTTTTCCAGCACACAGCTTTGACCTACTACAGTAGCTATGTTGGTGTTGTACTTCATACTGTGTGTAGGCAGGTTGCTTAGGATTCAAACCTTCTTAAACAGCCTAATTCATACTCTTCAGAGGGATAATGAACTTTACACTGTCCTGCTATCAAAATGATATATGGTGTATACTGGTGTATAGATACAGTACCAGTCAAAAGTTTAGACATACCTACTCATTCCAGAGTTTTTCTTTATTTTTACTATTTTCTACATTGTAGAATAATAGTGAAAACATCAAAACTATGAAATAACACACAAGGAATCATGTATTAACCAAAAAAATGTTAAACTAATAAAAATATATTTTAATTTTGAGATTCTTCAAAGCCACCCTTTGCCTTGATGACAGCTTTGCACACTCTTGGCATTCTCTCAACCAGCTTCATGAGGTAGTCACGTGGAATGCGTTTCAATTAACAGATGTGCCTTGTTAAATGTTAATTTGTGGAATTTCTTTCCTTAATGCGTTTGAGACAATCAGTTGTGTTGTGACAAGGTAGGTGTGCTATACAGAAGATAGCCATATTTGGTAAAATACCAAGTCCATATTATGGCAAGAACAGCTCAAATAAGCAAAGAGAAACGAAAGTCCATCATTACTTTAAGACATGAAGGTCAGTCAATGCGGAACAGTCGCAAAAACCATCAAGCGCTATGATGAAACTGGCTCTCATGAGCACCGCCGCAGGAAAGGAAGAGACAGAGTTACCTCTGCTGCAGAGTTCAAGTAACAGACACATCTCAACATCAACTGTTCAGAGTAGACTGCGTGAATCAGGCCTTCATGGTCGAAAAATGACATGTTTTGCTAAAATAAAGGTTTAGGGAAATACAGGCATGCACCACATTACTACAAGACAAAACAGCTCAATCAAGCCTAATGGTCTTGTAAGTGTGAAAGCAAAGATTGCATTCAAAGCAAACATGAAAAGGTAGCAGAATGGGAAAATGTCTTACTGTGGTGTGTGAAGAATCCAATACTTTAACTTGTGTGTGGTACAAATCACATTATTGTGGACCACATCCTCTAATAGTATTAATTAACCTGTTTGAGAAAGCTTAAATCCTAACCAACCTGCCTACACATAGTTTGAAGTACAATACCAACATAGCTACTGTAGTAGGTCAAAGCTGTGTGCTGGAAAACCTTGGTAGAGCATGGGTGGAATAGACATTGTGGTGCTCATGTGAATTTTCTTTTTTATTTCGGCTTCAGACCAACGCCTATTCTCACTTAAATCATAGTTTTTGTTTTTTAATTTATAAATAGTTTTTTTCCCCTGTGCTGTCAGAGAGAAATTACATTATTGAAACGGGTCATTGACCTAAGTTAAACGTATTGTACTTTTCCTCTGAGTGATCTACGTTAAACGTATTGTACCGTTCCACTGTTTCCTCTGAGTGATGGAATAAGAGGTGGCTGATGGATAATGGTGCCGGCTCCGGTCCGCTTCCTCCTTTGTCTCCATACTCCAGTTTCACTCCACTGCCATACTACTGGATGGGTACATTTATTGTCTGTAGCAGTCTGTCTCCATTCTGACTTAGACATTACTCCCTCTAGTTTATCTATGGTGTCTTGGGCATAACAAATTATAGCAGTCTGTTGCCATTCTGGCTCATAAGATAGGTTTCCATTCAATTGGCGACCGATTTTCATTCTAAGATCTGCATAAAAGCAATGTGCACAATTTCCCTCCAGAGATGTGTTTCCATCAAATTGACTTGTTGCCGAATAAAGGCTGTGCGTGATGACGTAGTGCACATAAAAATAACTTTTGCGTTTAAATTCCCATATACCGAATAAAAATATAGGTTAAATGGGTTTCCATCAATACAAGTTAAATGGGAATCCATCAATACAAGTTAAATGGGAATCCATCAATACAAGTTAAATGGGAATCCATCAATACAAGTTAAATGGGAATCCATCAATACAAGTTAAATGGGAATCAATCAATACAAGTTAAATGGGAATCAATCAATACAAGTTAAAAGGGAATCCATCGTATTTTCAACTCCACTATAAATGTTGCATCATATAGCGAATGTGCCCACTTTGGTCTCTTCAGCCAAAACCTTGCAGATACAGTGTTGGTATAGCACACATTATGAGATTATTATGGATAAGAGGGAGATCATTTTTAATTGTCAAACAACAGCCAAGCATCGATGATCATGTCACCAGAAAAAGACCCTTGATATTTATTGGAAAGGAGCATCAAGCTCACCACAGTGCACTTTCACCACCCTGTAAAGTTCATCATCATGTATTTAATCTGTAGCCTAATCAACTGCATTCTTTCCAGAGTCGTAGTGAGAGGACCACACAACATATCATCGCTTGACTCAAAGTTTACTTCGATATGATTGTTATTACATCAATATTTGCGTATAAAGACGTTTCCACTGCATTTACTCACATTATTAATTTTACAGACACAAAAAGATCCCACCTTCTCTAGAGTATTTTGTTTTGTCAACATTTTGAAGTTTTTCGACAAATGTGCTTTGTCTATCTGGCCTGTCATTACAGTTTTTTTATCCAACATGTTACTTTACTTGGATAAAAAGGTTGAGTATAGCAGAAATGTGCTTATTTAAACCCCTTGATTAACAATCAAAACAATTATTTGGTTGAGTCTGTGATTTAACATAATCCATTTGTCAATCAGATCCAAGTATAAAGAAAGTCTAAGTTGTTTCAAATCAAATGTTATTTGTCGCCTGCGTGTAGACCTTACAGTGAAATACTGACTTACAAACCCTTAACCAACGATGCAGTTAAAAGAAAAATAAGTGTTAAGTAAAATAATAGATAAGTAAAAATGTAATAATAAAAGAACTAAAGAGCAGCTGTAAAATAACAGTAGCGCGGCTATATACAGGGGGTACCGGTACAGAGTCAATATGCGTGGTCACCGGTTAGTTGAGGTAAATATGTACATTTAGGTAGCAGCAGCGTCAAAGAGGGGTGGGGGGGACAATGCAAATAGTCTGGCAGCCATTTGATTAACTTGGCGTTCCGGTACCGCTTGCCGTGCGGTAGCAGAGAGAACAGTCTATGACTAGGGTGGCTGGAGTCTTTTGACAATTTTTCGGGCCTTCCTCTGACACCACCTGATATGAATTCCCGTGGCAATGGCATTGGAATAATTCATTTGAACGCTAGAAGCCTGATCCAAAAGTTGGACTTTATTGACATTTTGGTCTCACAATCAAATGTTGACGTACTGATTTGTATCTGAATCGTGGCTGTGTGATTCTGTGCCTGATTCAGATGTTCAGTTGATTGGGTACAATATTTATAGAGTTGGTAGAGGTGGTGGTATCGCGATTTATGTAAAATGCTGCTTAAATGTTTCTGTGTCCATATCAATCTCTGTCCCAAAGCAATATGAATGTCTAGTTTTAAATGTGGTACTTGGTGATAACGCTCAGCTCAGGTATATCGCCCCCCCCCTCAGCTCCTCCTTGTACTCTATGCAAATTATCTGATATACTGTCTAATTATGCAAACTCTGAATTACTGATTTTGGGAGATTTTAACCTGGATTGCCTCTCACCAGTATCCAATAAATTAAAAACACCTCGGCTCGGTGTGATCAATTAACATGGCGGCAGCCAGCGGAACAGGTGTGTCAGGAGCTCTCCTGGCGCTTTTAGTTTTTGGAGTTATTTTAAACTTGACAGATTCGGGACCGTTTGTAAACATAAAGCGAGTTTCTCAAAAT
Source organism: Brachymystax lenok tsinlingensis (assembly GCA_030435695.1). Taxonomy (NCBI): domain Eukaryota; kingdom Metazoa; phylum Chordata; class Actinopteri; order Salmoniformes; family Salmonidae; genus Brachymystax; species Brachymystax lenok. The sequence continues at coordinate 38,594,940 of CM059815.1, forward strand.
ATAACAGTGTACCGAGAAACAACGTTAATCAAGCATTTCGGACACGGAAAGCATATTTTAATTGCAAGCGTTTGTAAACACTGCGGCCGGCCGGGATCAACACAAGCGAAGAAATGCAGTCCGGGGCAAATGCCAAAGTGACAGTGGGATCATTATCATACTTTACCTGTTGCTGTCCGGAGATGTGCACCTGTGCCCGGGTCCGGGTCCGATTTTCCGTGGTGCCAGCTGCAGGGACGCAAGGAGCATTATCCCTGCTTCTCAGGGGTTGGGGCTCACTCGACATCGACCAGGAGGTGGATTTTTTGGTGGCGAGGAGCGGAGAACTCGGACAAAGAGGGCAGTGACGCCGGGCTTGGTGAGCACCGAAGGCCTGGGTTGGCCATCTGTCGGCGCGTGGACCGACAATAACGGGGCTTTCACCGTTAAGGAGCAAACATCCATTTCCTTGCCCTACGTTTCTGTCCCTATTGGATCATATCGTCCGGAGGACACGGTAACTGGTCATTGCGCTCAAGATACGCGTGAAAATCTGTATGGTACAACCCACAGTGCATTCAAAAGCATCATAAACCCTGCTCTGAAAAAACACCGCAAACTGAACTTTTTTAAAACTGTCAATCACTCTCGACTGATCTGGGATCAACAACTCAAACCTAGGGGTCTCTTTGGAGGACATATGAACATCCGTAGCCTCACCCCAAAGTCTGAACAAATACATCATCTTCTTACTAACTCTAACTTAGACTTTTTAGGCCTGTCAGAATTGTGGTTACATAACAACTCTCCATCTGCTGCATTACATGTACCAGGGTATAATATCTTTAGACGGGACAGATCTGAGGGAAGAGGGGGAGGGGTCATGATTTATATAAAAGATCACATCAACTGTCATCAGATATGTTGGCCTCTTTCATCATTCTAATAAACCTGTGGAGCAACTCAGGATTCCAAAGAATGAAATGGATCATTTTCAAAGGGCAGTACAGAAGGGCAAATATACTTACTGGGATTAACATAGAAGAAGTTAGCAAGATGTTTTTTACCAAGCTACAAAGTCTAGTTAAGGAGTTCACTAGAAAGGTAAAAGGAAAGAAAAAAACAAATGCACACCCTTGGCTCAATACTGAAATATTTAATCTGATGAAAGAAAGAGACTCTGCTTTAAAAATATCATTAAAAACCAAGTTAAATAGTGATAGGCATAGGTTTACCTCATTACGTAATCAAGTAATCAAAGTGATTAGAAAGTCCAAAGCCAATTTTTTTATAACAATTATTGAGGGAAAGGGTAACACAAAGTTGATCTGGGAACAGATTAAGAATGTGATGGGAATTAGCCACAGGCTTAGAAACCAGTTAGAGTTGAACCTGAATGGTAAAGTAATACAAGATCCAGCACAAATAGCTGTAGCTTTTAATGAATACTTTATCAATTCTGTGGACGAAATCGCACAGAACTTTCCCCTAACAACTGGAGATATTGTCAAAATAGATGAAAGTAAGCCTTCTTTTAGCATTCAACCTATCTCTGAAATTAAAACTCAGGCAATTATTAATTCTCTTAAAATCTCAACAGCTAAAGATATTTATGGAATGGATTCTAAAATGCTTAAGTCCCTGAAAGAACACCTAGCCTACCCTATCACACAAATTGTTAACCAGTCAGTACTAGAGGGGATATTTCCAACTATTTGGAAGACTGCAATTGTAACTCCCATATTTAAGTCAAAAGACCCTCTGAACATATCTAACTACCGCCCAATAAGTATTCTACCTGTGGTGTCCAAGGTTGCTGAAAAATGTGTATCAGAGCAGCTTGTCTCTTTCTTCAATAATAGTCCATTCACTCCTCATCCGATGCAGTTTGGCTTCAGGGCCCATCACTCTGCAGAAACAGCTAACTGTCTCTTTTTAGAGACTGTTCGAGCAATGGTTGACAAGGGTGGTGTTGTTGGCGCTGTGTTTTTAGACCTTCGTAAAGCTTTTGACACAGTCAACCATCAGGTCCTTATTGCCAAACTTTCTACTTTTAATTTCTCCCCTTCTGCAATCAAATGGATTGAGTCATATTTAACTGGTAGAACTCAATACGTTTCTGTGAACAATCATCGTTCATTAGTTCTTAATTTACGCACAGGGGTACCACAAGGATCGATACTTGGCCCGCTTTTGTTTAGTCTATATATCAATGATCTGCCATCAGTTTTCCCTGATATCAATACACTAATGTATGCGGACGATACTGTAATTTATGTGCATGCCAAGACAAAACATTCCACAGCTATGGATCAGATCACCAATTGGCTAAATCGTTCGTGCCTTCAACTAAATGTAGATAAAACTGTGGGAATGTTTTTCACAAAGAGACAATGTAACATTGTGTCATATATAACGATTTCAGGTCAAAACATTAGTATTGTGCCACAAGTTAAGTATTTGGGTGTTATTATTGATTCTAATATTTCTTTTAAAGCACATATTAAGAAAGTGTGTAATAGGGTCAAGTTTAGCTTAGCTAATTTTAGATATATTAGAAATGCGCTTACTTTTAATGCTGCTAAATTATTTATGGATGCCATGATTATGTCACATCTAATATATTGTCTGACAAGCTGGGGACAAACTAACAGCTTATCACTAAAGCCATTAGCAACTCTTTATAAAAAAAACTCTCAAAGCTTTGGACCAGAAACCTAACAGTTTACATCATTGTATTATCCTTAATAATCATAAACTGCTAAGCTGGGAAGATGTAATCAAATATAAAAACATCTGTTTGGTCTACAAAATTCTGCATAATACCGCTCCTGCTCCTTTTAATTCATTTATAATCCAACGTAATAATAGCAGGCAGATCACCAGAAGCACCACACGAGGTGACCTTCTAATTCCATTTAGAAAAAGCACATTTGGTCAATTATCATTTTCTGTTACAGCAATACAAAACTGGAACTCACTGCCCACTACAATTAAAGACATACATACATATTCCACCTTTACTATACACCTTAAAAACTGGCTGTCCGAGAATTATAACTGCACACATTAATTTCACAGATGTGATGTGTATTTGATGTGACATGGTCATGCTGCTGCCACTTGATCCTTGCTGCCTGCCTCAATGTTATGTCCTGTATGTGCTTCAATGTGGTCTCTATGTGATTATTCTTTATGTCGATTTGTACTGTTTTATTGCATGAACTGTTTTTATGTCTTTGCAATCTGTGCTTGCTTGTTTCTTGCTTGCCTCAATTGTGTGCCACACGTTTAGTATGTATACTCCCTCTTGTTTAGTCCTGCTGTAAATATAATTGTAATGTATTTTATTTGATGTATGCCTATTGACAACTGGCCGGGGACTACAGCTGGAAATTAGCCGTAGAGGCTAAAGCTGCTCTTTTTATCAAAAGGGACTGTCCACGTCATTATAAACTAATAAACTAAACTAAACTAAAATACATTTGTACTGAACTAAATCTAACTCAGCTGATAACTAAACCAACCCGTCCCAACTTTAAGAACCCAGTGAAATCTACTCTACTAGACATTATTCTAACAAATACCCCCCATAAATACACAGCCAGTGGGGTTTTTGCAAATGATATCAGTGACCACTGCCCTATTGCTTGTATTAGAGATACCAGGCTGAAACACTGTGATCCCTGTATAATCTCTAAGAGAAATTATAAACATTTCTCACAGCAGGCTTTTATCCTTGACTTAGATCACTCTGAGCTTTTATCCACTTGCTGCATTCTGGACCCGGTTTTAGCCCTTGCTTTTTTCTCTTCTATTGTTACCTCTATGTCTGATAAACATGCCCCGCTTAAGAATCACAGAGTAAGAAACCGAACCAGTTCTTGGTTCTCTCCTGAATTGTCAGGTCTTTTCCTGCAAAAGAATCGGGCCTGGGCCTTGGCGGTACAGGTACTCCAGCTGATTGGCTGTTTTTTAGGCAGCTGAGAAATAAATGTACTGCAGCTGTCAAAAAGGCAAAATCTAATTACTTCCTTAATGCTATGACAGATTCTGCAGGAGATCCTGCAAAATTCTGGAAAACCGTTCATTCACTGAAACGGGGAAATTCTGCTGTTTCTCTTCCTAAGCAAATTATCTCAGACTCCTGTATTCCAAGTGGTAAAAATTATATTTGTGATGCTTTTAATAAGCATTTAATCTCTGCTGTTTTTTTATTTGAAAGGAAAAGTGGCCATTGTGGTACTGGCCAGTTAGTTGATTTTTCGTCTTGCTTTTCAACCGTTACTCTGAAAAATGGTAACCCTGTTTTTAGTTTCCAGAAAATAACTGAAGCAGAGGTTCTAGCTGCCCTGTGTGCCATTGATACTAAGAAATCTTTAGGCGCGGACAATTTAAGACCCGTACTTACTTAAGTGTGCTGCACCTATCATTGCTGGTTCAGTGACACACATTTTTAATCTAACATTAAGCACAGGAAATATCCCTAAGGTGTGGAAAGCAGCTTTTGTTCTGCCATTACATAAGGGAGGTGACGGTAGTGATTTGGATAACGATCGACCCATCTCTAGGCTCCCTTGTCTGGCAAAGATCCTAGAATCTTTAGTTAACAAACAGTTACAATCTTTTCTTTCTGCTAACAGTATTCTTAGCACCAGTCAATCTGGTTTTAGATCTAAACACAGTACCACATCGGCCACTACGCTTGTTGTAAATGATATTGCAAATGCCTTAGATGATAGAAAGCATTGTGCTGCGTTGTTTGTAGATTTGTCAAAAGCTTTTGACACTGTAGACCATGCTATCCTTTTGAGTAAGCTGTCATTTATAGGACTGGGCACTGATGCCTGCCGATGGTTTTATGACTATCTTAAAGATAGAACTCAGGCCGTCATGGTCGACGGGGTCAAGTCTGACCCCTTACAGTTACTTAACTGGCCCACTGTTATTCTCACTTTATATAAACAACATTGGTGATGATGTCAGATATTGTAATTTCCATTTATATGCAGATGACACGGTGATGTACTCTATTGCTCCAACAGCAGACCAAGCTTTAATGCAGTTGGAGTCTGATTTTAGGATATTACAGGAGTCTTTTACAGCTTAAACTTGTTTTAAACGCTAAGAAAACAAATATCATGTTTTTTTCTAGGTCTAAACTCTCAGTTAGAAACACTTTTGTAATCACTAGCTTGGATGGTATTCAAATCAAACAGGTCTCTGCATATAAATATTTAGGGGTATGGTTAGATGATAGGCTCTCTTTTAAAAAACATGTTACTGAATTGGGAAAAAAGCTCAAATTCAAGATAGGGTTCCTTTACAGAAACAGGGCTTGTCTGTCCTCCGTAAATATAAAACAAATTGTGCAGGTTACTTTTATGTCCGTTTTAGATTATGGAGATATTATTTATATGCATGCATCGGCAAACACATTAAAACCACTGGATGCTATTTACCATTGTGCACTCAGGTTAATCACGGGTGATAGTTACAAAACTCATGACTGTATCCTATATCACCATGTGGGTTGGGCCTCTATCTGTGAGGCGAGAGCAACATGCTCTTTTGTTTATTTATAAAGCACTTCTTTTAAAACTACCTCCATATATATCATCATTAATTTCAACTAGATATACTAATTTTATGACCAGATCACAGATGTGGATTACATTAGAGACTCCTGCGGTCTCCACAGAGTTGGGAAGGACTGCCTTCAGTTCCTTTGCGCCTTATTTATGGAACAAACTGCAGATCCAACATAAGTTAGACACTGGTGTCCCTTGCCCATTTCAAAAATGTTATGGAGGATCAATATGATGTTGTCTGTGATTGTTTCTGTTGAACTGTGTCTTTGTTTTGTATGTTTTGAAATGTTCTTGTCTGTATGCCTAGAACTGTACATGTCAACATGTTTACACAGGGCACAGCCGTAAAAGAGATCCAGGTCTCAGTCTGTTTTCCCTGTTAAAATAAAGATAAAAAAATAGAGGTCCTGGATGGCAGGAAGCTTGGCCCTAGTGATGTACTGGGCCGTACGCACTACCCTCTGTGCCTTGCGGACAGAGGCCGAGCAGTTGCCATACCAGGCAGTCATGCAACCAGTCAATATGCTCTCGATAGTGCAGCTGTAGAAATTTTAGAGGATCTGAGGACCCATGCCAAATCTTTTTAGTTTCCTGAGGGGGAATAGGCTTTGTCGTGCCCTCTTTCACGACTGTCTTGGTGTGTTTGGACCATGATAGTTTGTTGGTGATGTGGACACCAGGGAACTTGAAGCTCTCAACCTGCTCCACTACAGCCCCGTCGATGAGAATGAGGGCGTGCTCAGTCCTCCTTTTCCTGTAGTCCACAATCATCTCCTTAGTCTTGATCACATTGAGGGAGAGGTTGTTATCCTGGCACCACACGTCCAACCTAACGTGATACTATCCACCCTGTTTAATGTCAGTGTAAAACTGACTTCTGATCAGTGACCACGAACATGATACTATTCATCCAGTTAAATGTCAGTGTAAAACTGACTTCAGATCAGTGTCCACTAACATACTATCCACCCTGTATAGAGTCATTGTAAAATCATCTCACCACCCGTTGACTCCAGATCAGTGTGTGACTTAGCCTCTTTGTCTATACTCTTTCCACAGACAGCCCTTCATTGCTGGCATGTATCTGATGATGTCTGTGACCACCGTCATCCCTCCAGGAAATAAAGGTATTTTGTGTGTGTCTGGTTGTGTGTCTGTCTGTGTATCTGTCTCTGTGTATCTGTCTGTGTGTCTGTGTGTGTTCAGGGAGGCACTCTACTCACTGTGTGCAGCACAATGCTTGTCCAATCCCTCTCCCCATTACGTTGTCAGGACATACAGTGGTTCCATTCAATTTCTGCTGTTGACTTCTTCCACCGGAAAACATTTATTTTGTAATTACAAGTCAGTGGGACATGGGAATGAGGGAATTTATCACTTTGAGATAGCTACCCCCCTCCTCCCTCCCCCCATCTGGGTCATTTGCACAAATGTATTTGTGTTGTCATTAGCCCAGGAGGTAGTAACAGTAGCTCTTTTCTATGTGGTAATGGCTTGTAAAGCTTGGGAGCTATTTTGAACCAGTTTTAATTTTTTTTTATGTCAGTATCACATTTATCCGCAAGACATCAGCAACAGTTAAGGAAAAATACCAGCGTGTCGTGTAGGCTAAGTGATGCACAATGATGTGTTTTGGCTTTTCCTGGTTTCCTTTTCCTGTTTTGTAAATGGACGTTAAATGGATGTTTCGCTAATGTTTTCTCATTGCATTGGTACCGGAGCGCCAAGAATAGGACCAAAAGGCTCCTTAACAGCTTCTACCCCCAAGCCATAAGACTGCTGACCATGTAATCAAATGGCCACCGGACTATTTACATTGACCCCCATTTGTTTTTACACTGCTGCTACGCACTGTCAATTATCTTTAGTCACTGTACCCCTAGCTACATGTACAAACTACCTCAACTAACCTGTACCCCCGCACATTGACTCGGTACCGGTACCCCCCCTGTGTATAGCCTCATTATTGTTATTTTATTGTGTTACTTTTTATATATTTACTTAAATGTATTTGGTAAATATTTTCTTAACTCTTTCTTGAACTGCATTGTTGGTTAAGGGGCTTGTAAGTAAGCATTTCACAGTCACGTCTACACCTGTTGTATTCGGTGCATGTGACAAATACAATTTTATTTGATTTGATTTGCCAAGCTGCCCTTGATATACACTACATGACCAAAAGTATGTGGGCACCTCCTCGTCGGACATCTCATTCCAAAATCATGGGCATTAATATGGAGTTGGTCCCCCCTTTGCTGCTATAACAGCCTCCACTCTTCTGGGAAGGCTTTCCACTAGATGTTGGAACATTGCATCGGGGGCTTACTCAAGCATTAGTGAGTTCTGGCGCTGATGTTGGGCGATTAGGCCTGGCTCGCAGTTGGCATTCCAATTCATCCCAAACGTGTTCGATGAGGTTGGGTTAATGGCTCTGTGCAGTCCAGTCAAGTTCTTCCACACTGATCTCGACAAACCAATTTTGTATGGACCTCGCTTTGTGCACGGGGGGTATGGGTCATGCTGAAACAGGAAAAGGCCTTCCCCAAACTGTTGCCACCAAGTTGAAAGCACATAATTGTTTAGAATGGCATTGTATGCTGTAGCGTTAAGATTTCCCTTCTCATCAGACCATTATTTATCCTCCACCAAACTTTACAGTTGGCACTATGCGTTGAGGCATTTAGCTTTCTCCTGGCTTTGCCAAACCCAGATTTGTTTGTTGGACTGCCAGATGGTGAAGCGTGATTCATCACTCCAGAGAACGAGTTTCCACTGCTCCAGAGTCCAATGACGGGGAGCTTTACACCACTCCAGCCGACGCTTGGCATTGCGCATGGTGATCTTAGGCTTGTGTGCGGCTGCTCGGCCATGGAAACCCATTTCATGAAGCACTCAACAAACAGTTTTTGTGCTGACGTTGCTTACAGAGGCAGTTTGGAACTAGGTAGTGAGTGTTGCAACCGAGGACAGATGGTTTTTACACGCTACGCACTTCAAGACTGGGCGGTCTCGTTCTGTGAGCTTGTGTGGCCTACCACTTCGCGGCTGAGACGTTTTTGCTCCTAGACGTTTCCACTTCACAATACCAGCACTTACAGTTGACCGGGGTCAGCGCTAGCATGGCAGTAATTTGACGAACTGAATTGTTCAGTTCGTCAGTTCGTTGTTGGATAGTTGGCATCCTATGACGGTGCCAGGTTGAAAGTCACTGAGCTCTTCAGTACGGCCATTCTACTGTTCATGTTTGTCTATGGAGATTGCATGGCTGTGTGCTCGATTTTATACACCTGTTGGCAACAGGTGTGGTTGAAATAGCCAAATCCACTAATTCTAAGGGGTGTCCACATACTTTTGTATATATAGTGTATGTGTATTTTCTGTATGCTGATGCAGTTGTTGAATAGAGCATTTCAGATTAGTCATCTGGCCTATTAATCACTGTGTTTTTGATTCATTCCACAGTTACAAACGCAGACGTGGCTTGCACTTATAACTCCTATCCCATATACCCGTTTGCCTTCAGAACCCACACACACAAGCTTGGTAAGCAGCAGATTTCATACGTTTCTTATTTCATGAGAAATCTGACTAAATTATTAGCAAATTGTCATTCAAATGGCAGAATTTCTGCATCAAAATCAAGCATTTTTACCTGCATATATCGCGAAAACACTGATTCTATGACACATACAGTAACATACCGATTTTGTTTAGGTCATTTGTTTTCTACTGAAGTAATCTGAATTGATTCCTAATTGGTTTTGCCGTCTCCTATCCCAGGACAAGTTGTCAGTGGTTACAGGATTCGAGACGGGAAGTGGACTCTGATTGGACGACAGACTCCTCAGTTACCACAGGTAGGTGTCTGGCCATGTCACAGTTATCTCTGCTTCCTACAAAAGTGTGCGCTTGTTCATGTCTCTTCACTGATTTCAAAGGAAATTACTGGTATAAGAAATATGGTGGAAACTCCCAATAGCCCATGCCTTCACAAATCTAAAAATGGAAAAGGTTGCCGACCGCTGGTGTAGCCTATTTCCGGCAGCTTCAGGAGCATAATGTCCGAATCTGCTAAGACCAGCAGCAGGGTCTGGAACAGGTTTTTTTCTTCTGGTTAGGCTATATTGATCTCTGGCTCACTCTTTTTAGTAATTTGTGTGGCTTCGTTTTTTAATCTCAGTGCTTAAAGCATCAGACAAGCTCAGTAGCCTACATATATTTCATTTTATTCAAACAGGTTGTATCTATATATGGAAAAATATATAGATAAACCCTGTTCGACCAATTGATTGAAGGAACAGACGACTCTTGGTCGACCAAGATATTTTTTAATTCGGGGACAGCCCTAAAAGACAGCCAACTTTTCTATAGCCTACTAAAGAGAGAAAAACATAGCTAGACTGTTGTTTTACTATTAAACTCGATGCTGCTATTGTTTTTAATTTCGTAAAAGAAGCTTGTGTTTCTTAAGCAGGGAAAGGGTATCTAACTAGAAGGCTGGTGGTGACTTGTTAGCTATGGGGAAGCAAGAAAGTCGCTTGGAAAACTGTGACAAAACTGGTGTTGACTGTTGCTGTGTGTGGGTGTGTGTGGACTATGCTGACTTGAATTGAAATTCACCCTGTACTTTAAAAAGTGTAGGCCTAACTAACTCTAGTTCTTGATTAGCAGGCTGCTCAGTCGGTCTTCTCTACTCATAGCTTCAGCCTGTGCTAATTAACAGTGGGCGATTGTGTGCAGTCACTCTCACTTCCTCTCTGCCTCCTTCCCTTCCTCTCTGCCTCCTTCCCTTCCTCTCTGCCTCCTTCCCTTCCTCTCTGCCTCCTTCCCTTCCTCTCTGCCTCCTTCCTTCCTCTCTCCATCCTTCCTTCCTCTCTCCATCCTTCCTTCCTCTCTCCCTCCTTCCTTCGTCTCTCCATCCTTTCTTCCTCTCTCCATTATTCCTTCCTTTCTCCATCCTTCCTCTCTCCATCCTTCCTCTCTCCATCCTTCCTCTCTCCATCCTTCCCTTCATCTCTCCATCCTTCCTTCCTCTCTCTGCTTGCGTGTGTGTGTGTGCGTGCTCAGGCTGTTCCAGACTGCCTCGCAGGGGGCTGGGACAGCTCAGCGTTGCCTTTAGCGCGTCAGAACATTAGACAGATTAGAAACACAAAGAGGGCTTTTGTCCCGTGCTGCCCGCGCTGTCACTCCAACACCGACGCTCCAGGCCACTCCACAATGCTAAGGAATCCGCCTGGATTTGAGGGGCTTAGGCGTTACCGCAATGTATCGATATTGCCCTCCGATTAATTGAGCGCATCCCTTTGAAGGTCTTGGGATGCTGTCTGCGATGTTGGTTGTGTAGTGTGTAGCTACACTGATAATGACTTTATGGATGGTTTTGTAGCCATGCTGATAATTACTTTATGAATGGTTGTGTAGCCACACTGGTAATGACTTTATGGATGGTTGTGTAGCCACACGGATAATGACTTTATGAATGGTAGTGTAGCCACACTGATAATTATTTTATGGATGGTAGTGTAGCCACACTGGTAATGACTTTATGGATGGTTCTGTAGCCACACCGATAATTACTTTATGGATGGTAGTGTAGCCACACTGGTAATGACTTTATGGATGGTAGTGTAGCCACACTGGTAATGACTTTATGGATGGTTCTGTAGCCACACCGATAATTACTTTATGGATGGTAGTGTAGCCACACCGATAATGACTTTATGGATGGTTCTCTAACCACACTGATAATGATTTTATGGATGGTTGTATAGCCACACTGATAATGACTTTATGGATGGTAGTGTAGCCACACCGATAATGACTTTATGGGTGGTTCTCTAACCACACTGATAATGACTTTATGGATGGTTGTGTAGTGTGAAACCATACCGGTGAGGACTTTATGGATGGTTCTCTAACCACACTGATAATGACTTTATGGATGGTTGTGTAGTGTGAAACCATACCGGTAAGGACTTTATGGATGGTTGTGTAGCTGTACCGATAATGACTTTATGGATGGTTGTGTAGCCACACCAATAATGACTTTATGGATGGTTGTGTAGTGTGTAGCCACATTGATAATGACTTTATGGATGGTTGTGTAGCCAACCTGATAATGACTTTCTGGGTGGTTGTGTAGCCACACCGATAATGAATTAATGGATGGTTCTGTAGCCACACTGATAATGACTTTATGAATGGTAGTGTAGCCACACTGATAATTATTTTATGGATGGTAGTGTAGCCACACTGGTAATGACTTTATGGATGGTTGTATAGCCACACTGATAATGACTTTATGGATGGTTCTGTAGCCACACTGATAATTACTTTATGGATGGTAGTGTAGCCACACCGATAATGACTTTATGGATGGTTCTCTAACCACACTGATAATGACTTTATGGATGGTTGTGTAGTGTGAAACCATACCGGTGAGGACTTTATGGATGGTTGTGTAGCTGTACCGACAATGACTTTATGGATGGTTGTGTAGCCACACCAATAATGACTTTATGGATGGTTGTGTAGTGGTGTAGCCATACTGGTAATGACTTTATGGATGGTTGTGTAGTGGTGTAGCCATACTGGTAATGACTTTATGTATGGTTGTGTAGCCACATTGATAATGACTTTATGGATGGTTGTGTAGCCACACCAATAATAACTTCATGGATGGTTGTGTAGCCAACCTGATAATGACTTTCTGGGTGGTTGTGTAGCCACACCGATAATGAATTAATGGATGGTTGTGTTGCCACACCGATAATGCCTTTATGGATGGTTTTGTAGCCACACCAATAATGACTTTATGGATGGTAGTGTAGCCACACTGATAATGACTTTATGGATGGTTGTGTAGCCACACTGATAATGACTTTATGGATGGTAGTGTAGCCACACCAATAATGCTTTTATGGATAGTTGTGTAGCCACACCAATAATGACTTTATGGATAGTTGTGTAGCCACACCAATAATGACTTTATGGATGGTTGTGTAGCCGCACTCATAATGACTTTATGGATGGTTGACTCCATCTGGTTTGTTAGGACTCCCCTCTGGACTTGGGCTACAGGTTGTGCTGGCGCTGGGTACCAGTCTTTGGCATGACACAAAGTTGCAGGTAGTGGCATGATGGCACAAAGACTGGTACCCAGCCTAGGCTAGCTGAGGTTCTGTTAGAGATTAGAAGTGCTGAGCGATTAATACTTTTTGAGGTCAGTTTCGGTTTGATTATAAAAAAATATTCAAGGATGTGAATTTTAGTTTTGATTATTTCTTTTTAACATGAAATGCATTATGTGGGATGAATGCTGTAACAACACAGAATACAACAATGAATAAAAGTCCCATGACTTTACTTTATTAAAATATTTCAGTTGTTGTGTATATTATATTTGTTTTATTTGATGACTTTATTATTTCATTCTAAGTCATCATCTCATCTCTATAGATCTGCTGCCTGTCTGTCTGACAAAATTACTATTTTAGTAGTTCTTCAAAGTAAATAAGGCATACTTTTATGAGTGCTGAATACCAACTATCATCCACTTAGATCATGTATTTTCAGGTAGAAATACGGACAAGTAGATGCACGATGGGTTATGGTCATTGTAGTTAATTACCAGGTTTTGTGCGCTAAACTACGTAGGATTTTGGCCTGTCGGAAACTACAACTACCTACTATATTGTACAGTTCAGGCTGGATCTGATTTATCTCTAGAGAAATTGTGCTATGTATGCATTGAGCTCACAAAAAAACCCTGAACAAAATGGAATTCAAATTGGACTAGAGATCAGAGGCTCTGTTCAATCAAACCGGCTAACCAGATTTTTGGGAAAAGTCAAACACATTATCTATCTTCCGCCTTGGACTGTCCACTCATTTCACATTTATATTCATTCATATTCATGTGTTATCTTGGTTACTGGTTTTGTTTAAATAGCAGTTTTATTAAAATCGACCCATGGTTGCAGTGGGCTTTCCCAATCAGGTTTCGCTTGCTTGCAGATTGAATAAATGTAGCACCAAAGTTTAGTATAGTACAATACACAATCATCTACTGTAATGATTACCCGCGGGGATGATCATTGAAGGGAAATTGTCTCTACACACCAGAAATGACCCGTATAGTTGCTGCTTAAGTCAATAAAGATTCAAAAGGAATTATGTAAAAAAATATAGTGTAAATCTCTCAGTGACCTGTATTTTGACAGGCTTTCTGTTCTGCACTGATTTTTTGATAATTGTGTATTTTGAATCTATGCCCATACTAACTACAATCTCCATACTCTATTTTACCCTTCATTAGTTTGACCCTCACTGAGTATGACACAATTTACATTCCCCCATCTATTTATATCCATCTAATCCAATCTACCATACCCTGTTATTGAGGACCTATCATCTAGTCCAGTGGTTCCTAAACTTTTTATAGTCCCGTACCTTTTCAAACATTCAACCTCCAGCTGCGTACCCCCTCTAGCACTAGGGTCAGCGTACTCTCAAATGTTGTTTTTTGCCATCATTGTAAGCCTGCCTCACACACACACTATACGATACATTTATTAAAACATAAGAATGAGTGTGAGTTTTTGTCACAACCCAGCTCGTGGGAAGTGACAAATAGCTCTTATAGGACCAGGGCACAAATAATATTATAATAATAATCAATCATTTTGCTCTTTATTTAGACTTCTTACATATAAAACCTTATTTGTTCATCAAAAAATTGTGAATAACTCACCACCGGTTAATGAGAAGGGTGTGCTTGAAAGGATGCACATAACTCTGCAATGTTGGGTTGTATTGGGAGAGCGTCTCAGTGTTAAATCATTTCCCACACAGTCTGTGCCTGTATTTAGTTTTCATGCTAGTGAGGGCCGAGAATCCACTCTCACGTAGGTACGTGGTTGCAAAGGGCATCAGTGTCTCTTTTTTTGCCAAGGCAGGATACTCTGAGCGCAGCCCTATCCAGAAATCTGGCGGTGGCTTCTGATTAAATTAAATTTGTTGCAACTGCTTGTTGCAATTTCGATGAGGCTTTCTTTTCAGATATTGGTAAGTGGACTGGAGGCAGGACATGAAAGGGATAACGAATCCAGTTGTTGGTGTCATCTGTTTTGGGAAAGTACCTGCGTAATTGCGCACCCAACTCACTCAGGTGCTTTGCTATATCACATTTGACATTGTCCGTAAGCTTGAGTTCATTTGCACACAAAAAATCATACAATGATGGAAGGACCTGTGTGTTGTCGTTGTTAATGGAGACAGAGAAGAGTACAACTTCTTAATCATAGCCTCAATTCAGGCGAGAAAGAATATCACCCAGATAGGCCAGTCGTGTGAGAAACTCATCATCATGCAAGCGGTTAGACAAGTGAAAATTATGGTCAGTAAAGAAAACTTTAAGCAAGCCTCTCAATGATCACCAGCGCACTTCTGTATGTTGTAAAAGCGTTACATGGTCACTGCCCATATAATTGCATAGTGCAGAAAATACACGAGAGTTCAGGGGCCTTGCTTTCACAAAGTTAAACCATTTTCACTGTAGTGTCCAAAACATCTTTCAAGCTGTCAGGCATTCTTTTGGCAGCAAGAGCCTCTGGGTGGATGCTGCAGTGTACCCAAGTGGCGTTGGGAGCAACTGCTTGCACGTGCGTTACCACTCCACTATGTTTCCCTGTCATGGGTTTTGCGCCATCAGTACAGATACCAACATGAGCAGCAGCTACGTTTGGCTACATACGGACCGTTAGTGGAATTCCCGCGAGAGAGTAACGGTTAATGTGATTGGATGTTAATTATTTGACTAGGCTACCTGTATTTGACATTGTGTTGTTAATTCGCTGAACACAAAATGGTTGAATTTTATTTTTGCCAGTGAAACGAGGCTACTTTCCGTTGGAAAGTATGAATGGACTGTTTGAAAATGTGAAGGAAAACAAAGTATAAAATAAATAAAAATATGTATTATAATTTAAAAAATGTGAATCACATTTTCATATGGCGTATCCCCGACGGCATTGTGCGTACCCCTGGGGGTATGCGTAGCCCAGTTTGGGAATACCTGATCTAGTCCAATTTACCACACCCTGTTATTGAGGAGCGGCCATCTAGTCCAATCTACTGCACCCTGTTATTGAGGAGCGACCATCTAGTCCAATCTACCGCACCCTGTTATTGAGGAGTGACCATCTAGTCCAATCTACCGCACCCTGTTATTGAGGAGTGACCATCTAGTCCAATCTACCGCACCCTGTTATTGAGGAGCGGCCATCTAGTCCAGTCTACCACACCATGTTATTGAGGAGCGAACATCTAGTCCAATCTACCACACCCTGTTATTGAGGAGCGAACATTAGTCCAATCTACCACACCCTGTTATTGAGGAGCGGCCATCTAGTCCAATCTACCGCACCCTGTTTTTGAGGAGCGACTCATGGAAAAGGAGAAAATTGGAGATAAAGGGGGGTGAGATTAAAGTTGAGTCCCAAATGGCACCCTATTCCCTACATAGTGCACTAAGTAGTGCACTTTATAGAAAATAGTGTGCCATTTGGGACTTAGACTAAAAATAGCTATTTTCCACATCTATGCCCTGGAGCTGGCCTCCCCACTCTAACAGTGACAGTGTCCCTGCTCCAGTCTTATCCTCCATGTCAGGCTTATGCATCCTAATGACCATGCTCTCCGCCCCCCACATGCTCCCAGTGCCCTTTAGTCCAAGTGCTTTTATCTCACTGTCACATCTCACAGCTCCTGACACGAAGCTGTCACAGAGGGTAGAGTCTTTCAAAATGCCACTTAAGGAAGGACACAAAGAAACCGACAAAAGCATGGCCAAGTGAGTGTCCGATTGGCCACCGTTCCTCTCCTCATTCACCCAGTAGAACTGTCCAGTTTTGAGCCAACTGGAGGGTTGCTACTATCTGGTCAAAAGAAGCCCTGCCTAGTTCTACAATTTCTCTTCTTAAAATATGATTTTAAACATAACCCTGAGTTTAACCCCCCTGCTAACATTATGCTTAACCTTAAATTAAGATTTTGAAAAAGCACAATTTTGTTTTCATACCTTTTTATGAGCCTATTTTGATGTTGCAGCTTGGCCAATAGCGGTAACCCAACTGGAGACCTGTAACCTTGTTGTGTATAGATTATAAGATATTTTGGAGAGTGCTGGAGTGCAGTTTACATGTCACACACCAAGCTGTCAGGAAGTTATTAGGGAGCAATGTGGGAACTAGTATTCTAGTGTGTTCCTCCAGTGGATTGCAGGGGGGAGATAAGCAAAGGGCACATTTAGATAACCATGGCTGAACATCGTTGCCTTGTAATAGTCACTCTTAATGACTTCCATATCTCTGAAGCTGAATATATTCGTTCTGAATAATGGTGGGTTTTGTTGTTCCTGTTAAGTTGGCTTCTAACCTCCGGCTTCAATTTGATATTGTTTAAATCCTTGAATAGACTGTGTTTCAAGCAGCACTCCCACTGTTATTTTCCAAACAGGATGCATGCAGCACATTGCTTAACCCCAAAGTATTTATAGCTTTGGAGATGTATCAGTATACCTCTTATTGCTCTGGCTCCATTGGTTCATCTTGTATCCCTGTAACTAGAGAAGTACCTCATATTATACTTTTATGTAACTATTTTAGTGGGGTGGTATGTACAGTACCAGTCAAATGTTTAGACACACCTACTCATTCAAGGGTTTTTCTTTATTATTACTTTTTTCTACACTGTAGAATAATAGTGAAGACATCAACTATTAAATAACAAATATGGAATCATGTAGTAACCAAAAAAGTGTTAAACAAATCAAAATATAGTTTATATTTTAGATTCTTCAAAGTAGTCACCCTTTGTCTTGATGACAGCTTTGCACACTCTTGACATTCTCTCAACAAGCTTCATGAAGAATGCTTTCCCAACACTCTTGAAGGAGTTCCCACATATGCTAAGTACTTGTTGGCTGCTTTTCCTTCACGCTGCAGTCCAACTCATCCCAAACCATCTCAATTGGGTTGAGGTCGGGTGATTGTGGAGACCAGGTCATCTGATGCAGCACCCCATCACTCTCCTTCTTGGTGAAATAGCCCTTACACAGCCTGGAGGTGTGTTGGGTCATTGTCCTGTTGAAAAACACATTTTTGTCCCTCTAAGCGCAAACCAGATGGGATGGCGTATCTCTGCAGAATGCTGTGGTTGCCATGCTGGTTAAGTGTGCCTTGAATTCTAAATAAATCACAGACAGTGTCACCAGCAAAGCACCATCACACCACCTCCTCCATGCTTCATGGTGGGAACCACACATGCTGAGATCATCCTTTCATCTACTCTGCGTCTCACAAAGACACAGCAGTTGTAACCAAAAATCTCCAATTTGGACTCATCAGACCAAAGGACAGATTTCCACCGATCTAATGTCCATTGCTCGTGTTTCTTGGCCCAAGCAAGTCTCTTCTTATTATGTGTGTCCTTTAGTAGTGGTTTCTTTGCAGCAATTTGATCAGGAAGGCCTGATTTACACAGTCTCCTCTGAACAGTTGATGTTGAGATGTGTCTGTAACTTGAACTCTGTGAAGCATTTATTTGGGCGGCAATCTGAGGTACTGTGAACTCTAATGAACTTATCCTCTGCAACAGGGTCTTCCTTTCCTGTGGCGGTCCTTATGAGAGCCAGTTTCATCGTAGAGCTTGATGGTTTTTGAAACTGCACTATTTGCGACTTAAATTTTCTGTATTCATGTCTTAGTCATGATGGACATTCTCTTCTCTTTGTTTATTTTAGCTGTTCTTGCCATAATATGGACTTGGTCTTTTACCAAATAGGGCTATCTATCAACCCCCCTACCCTGTCACAACACAACTGATTGGCTCAAATGCATTAAGAAGGAAAGAAATTCCACAAATTAACTTTTAACAAGTCACACTTGTTAATTGAAATGCATTCCAGGTGACTACCTCATGTAGCTGGTTGAGAGAATGCCAAGAGTGTGCAAAGCTGTCATCAAGGCAAAGGGTGGCTACTTTGAAGAATATAAAATTAATTTTGATTTGTTTGACACTTATTTTGGTTACTACATGATGATTCCATATGTGTTATTTCACAGTTTTGTTTGTCTTCACTATTATTCTACAAGGTAGAAAGTAGTAAACATAATGAAAACCTATATATACAGTTGAAGTCGGAAGTTTACATACCTTAGCCAAATACATTTAAACTCAGTTTTCCACAATTCCTGACATTTAATCCTAGTAAATATTCCCTGTCTCAGGTCAGTTAGGATTACCACTTTATTTTAAGAATGTGACATTTTATTTATTTCCTCACATTCCCAGTGGGTCAGAAGTTTACATGCACTCAATTAGTATTTGGTAGCATTGCCTTTAAATTGTATAACTTGGGTCAAACGTTTCAGGTAGCCTTCCACAAGCTTCCCACAATAAGATGGGTGAATTTTGGCCCATTTCTGGAAGACCCATTTGCCTCCTTGCTCGCACACGCTTTTTGCGAGCACATGCTTTTATGCCTCCTTGCTCTCACACCCTTTTTCAGTTATGCCCACACATTTTCTATAGGATTGAGGTCAGGGTTTGTGATGGCCACTCCAATACCTCGACTTCGTTGTCCTTAAGCCAATTTGCCACAACTTTGGAAGTATGCTTGGGGTCATTGTCCATTTGGAAGACCCATTTGCGACCAAGCTTTAACTTCCCGACTGATGTCTTGAGATGTTGCTTCAATATATCCACATAATTTTCCATCCTCATGATGCCATCTATTTTGTGAAGTGCACCAGTCCCTTCTGCAGCAAAGCACCCCCACAACATGATGCTGCCACCCCCGTGCTTCACGGTTGGGATGGTGTTCTTCGGCTTGCAAGCCTCCCCCTTTTTCCTCCAATTATGGCTAAACAGTTCTATTTTTGTTTCATCAGACCAGAGGACATTTCTCCAAAAAGTATGATCTTTGTCCCCATGTGCAGTTGCAAACTGTAGTAAATTTTTTATGGCAGTTTTGGAGCAGTGGCTTCTTCCTTGCTGAGCGGCCTTTCAGGTTATGTCGATATAGGACTCGTTTTACTGTGGATATAGATACTTTTGTACCTGTTTCCTCCAGCGTCTTCACAAGGTCCTTTGCTGTTGTTCTGGGATTGATTTGCACTTTTCGCACCAAAGCACGTTCATCTCTAGGAGACAGAACGTGTCTCCTTCCTGAGCGGTATGACGGCTGTGTGGTCCCATGGTGTTTATACTTGCATACTATTGTTTGTACAGATGAACGTGGTACCTTCAGGCATTTGGAATTTGTTCCCAAGGATGAACCAGACTTGTGGAGGTCTACAGTTGTTTTTCTGAGGTCTTTGCTGATTTCTTTTGATTTCCCATGATGTCAAGCAAAGAGGCACTGAGTTTGAAGGTAGGCCTTGAAATACATCTACAGGTACAATTAGCCTTTCAGAAGCCCCTAAAGCCATGACAAATTTATGGAATTTCCTAAGCTGTTTAAAGGCACAGTCAACTTAGTGTATGTAAACTTCTGACCCACTGGAATTGTGATACAGTGAATTATCAGTGAAATAATCTGTCTGTAAACAATTGTTGGAAAAATTACTTGTGTCTTGCACAAAGTAGATGTCCTAACCGACTTGCCAAAACTATAGTTTGTTAACAAGAAATTTGTGGAGTGGTTGAAAAAGGAGTTTTAATGACTCCAACTTAAGTGTAAGTTAACTTCAGTCTTCAATTGTATAACTTAGGATATAACGTTTGGCCAATGAGACCGTGTCCAAGTTCTAAAATTCTCAGGTAGAATGGTAGTCAGGTAGTCATTAGCTCGCCATTAACTTATAAAGAATTCTCTTGATGTGAGTTTATTTTCCTATAATAATGAATGCAAATTAGCTAAAGACATTTGTCAGCTATATGATATGGTCATTATTTGAACTGGCTAGCCAGCTAACTTAACAATAACCAGCTAACAAGCTAGAAACGAACCAAAACATGGTTTAGAAAGTAGCTTTTAGTTGCCTGGTTTGTTAGATTGACATGTACTAAATACATTTTTAAACGGATGAGTTTATTGGTGTTAAAATACACCAGTTATGCTATAATGACAGCCTGTCATTTTTGTATTTAAGACTTTTTCATAACGACAATGACAGTTTTGATGTCGAATGACAATAGAATGTTCAAGATGTCACTGTGACAACTGTATACAGACTTGTCGATAGACGTAGTATAAACCTGACTTTAGTCTTCAAATCTTTGGTTGTTTACTACACTACTCACTCTGTTTAGCACATGGCCTCACATGTGAATCCTTAAAGAGATGGGTGGGGCTAAGTCTTAAGAGGGTGTGAACGATGCTGAACGGGTGCAGACAAAGATGAGCTCTCCAGTGGGTATACCGAAACCATTTTCTTAAAAGTGGGGTTACAAGTTTATTAACTTTCAAAGTATAATTACTTTCCCGTTGTTGCTCAACTGCAGTGTATGATATACAATTTTCTAGCTCTTGAGTCTCGACTTTTTTTTTTTTTTTTTTTTTTTTTTTTTAACTATTTCAAATGTTACTACATAAGAACGAGCCGATCGGTCACATATAACCAGATCTTTTCTGTAATTTCTCTTCATGTCACAGTGACTCCAGTGCTTTTAAGGATACACCTGGTAATCACAACACTGTTAAATAAATTAGGTTTACAGTGTCCTGTTGATTTGTTTTCTAACCCATATTTATACACCATAGGCATTCTATCCTGCCACCAAGGGAATCAACGTTAAGTACGGAGACACACTTGCTGCTCGATGTGTCTTCACCGGTGAAGGAAGGACCACCAAAACATATATCGGGTGAGTTCCCTTGCGCTCCTCTTGATTTAACAGCTTTGGTTTTTATCAACAACGTTTCTCTTACCTGTAGTTAAAGTACCTCCCGCTCAGATGCTGTAGCTCCTAAGTAATTTAACAACACCCATTTTTCTTATCCCCCCTGTAGAGTAAATGGTTTGTTGTTAGAGGAGTATCACGGTACTGCATAGGCTGCATGGGAGCGAGCTGCCTGAGTGGCCTTGTTTGCCTCAGAGCCGTCTCCTTGAATCTGCCACCGTTGTGTTTGCATGGTGTTGGGTTCTGAGCTATACATCACTGGACTGTGTGACAGGCAGCTGGGACTTTCTGCCTGCTTCCCACTGAGCCAGTGCTCTATCCTTTATCTATCTATCCCCTCTCCTCTGCTCCTATATCTTCTCCTCCGTCTCCTCTCCCCTGGTTGCTGGCTGCCTGATGTACCATGTACGTTTGTCAGGGGCTGGGGGAGCATGTGTGCTCTGAGGAGGGAAGAAGCGTCAAGCATAGAGAGACTGCCTGTTCCCACATGTCTCCTGGGAACCTGCATTTTTCATGATTTCCTGTTTGAGTGATCCCTCTTATGTGTGTCTGTGAGTGTGTGTGTGTGTTGACTGTCTGTGTGGTTGCGTGTCTGCTGCGTCATTACTGTTGCCATGGCGAGGGAGAGAGGGCGGGAGTGTGCGACGGCAGCAGTGGCGGAGTGTGCATTGACGCATCTCTCAGGAAGCCTCTCGCCCCCGTGCGGCCCCCTCCTCGGACAGAGACATGATTAAAATGGCTTCCAAGAGGAAAAAAAACTAAAGAAGAGAGGCGCCTTGTAAAGCTGATTGCTTTAGCTCACTAATTAAAATGAGAAATTAAAAGAAATTACTGCCAGGCTGGAGAGCGTCCATGCAGAGTGGTTGTGGCCTTATGGGGGATTGAATCAAGCAGGTGTGTTTTGTTTTCAGTGTGTGTTCCCCCCTCTCCACGTTGACTTCAGTCAACCTCAGTCATGTGAACCTCTGAGCCTTGGTGATTGTTGACATGCCGCCATTTTTGTCTTGTTGACGGCGCACAACATCACAACAAACATTCCCACTGTATGATATGTACTATTTTATGTACTGAGAAAAAAAAATAGTCTCTTGACTCCGCCGCCATTTTATCTCGTTGACACGCCCATCTTCCACAGAGGCACCTCTGATGACGAGATGTGCAACTTCTACATGATGTACTACATGGAGAGCAGACACGCAGCACCCTTCCAGGAGTGCATGGAGGACGGCTCCAAGGAGCTGTTCCAGAACATTCCACCCGAGGCCAACGTGCCCATCACGGTTCCCCCAGAGATGATGATGCACCACATGATGCACTCTGCTGGAGCCCCAGCTACCCCAGGTAGGTCAACCCTTATATTTTGGTTAAATGTTGATTTCACTGGTGGAAACGTTGGCTATTTTATCAGTAAACCCCAATAGTATTGTATATAAACTGAGATATACATCCCAATAATATTGTATATAAACTGAGATATACATCCCAACAGTATTGTATATAAACTGAGATATACACCCCAATAGTATTTTATATAAACTGAGATATAAACCCCAACAGTATTGTGTATATAAACTGAGATATCTTAGTTTGCTTGGGTCAGACTCTGTCCTTTCAATGAGTCTTTAAAGCTACAGTCTGGGATTTGTTTTTCAGCCAAAAATGCAGCCCTGCCACTTGTTTGGGTAAAATATTATGACTCGAAACGACCATTGAACAAATTTAGCAGAAACCAGGTTGTACTTCTAAAAGGTCTGTCCATTGTGGCTCCGGTTGCATTTTGAGAGGAGACTTAACTGTGCTTCTTCCCTCAAAGAGCATCAAGATGACATGGCGCTGCTGCAGCCCAAGCGCGAGGAGGAGGAAGTTCTGGATCAGGGTGAGTTAGCATGGAGAAATCATATACTGCATAATGAGACTCTACATGCATCCCAAATGGCATCCTATTCCTATTATAGTGCACTACTTTTGACCAGGGCTGTAGTGGAAAGTAGTGCACTATGAAGGGAATAGTGTTCCATTTGGGCCAGTGTTTTCTAGATGACCTCTCTTAGAGCTGACACATAACACAGCAAAGCACTCTTCTAGGACGGTTTCTACAGCAATACAATAGTTTCATACAGCAATACCATAGTTTTCTACAGCAATACCATAGTTTTCTACAGCAATACCCCCGTTTTCTACAGCTATACCCCCGTTTTCTACAGCTATACCCCCGTTTTCTACAGCTATACCCCCGTTTTCTACAGCAATACCCCCGTTTTCTACAGCTATACCCCCGTTTTCTACAGCTATACCCCCGTTTTCTACAGCTATACCATAGTTTTCTACAGCTATACCATAGTTTTCTACAGCTATACCATAGTTTTCTACAGCTATACCATAGTTTTCTACAGCTATACCATAGTTTTCTACAGCTATACCCCCGTTTTCTACAGCTATACCCCCGTTTTCTACAGTTATACCATAGTTTTCTACAGCTATACCATAGTTTTCTACAGCTATACCATAGTTTTCTACAGCTATACCCCCGTTTTCTACAGCTATACCCCCGTTTTCTACAGCTATACCCCGTTTTCTACAGCTATACCCCGTTTTCTACAGCTATACCCCGTTTTCTACAGCTATACCCCGTTTTCTACAGCTATACCATAGTTTTCTACAGCTATACCATAGTTTTCTACAGCTATACCCCCGTTTTCTACAGCTATACCCCCGTTTTCTACAGCTATACCCCCGTTTTCTACAGCTATACCATAGTTTTCTACAGCAACACCGCCGTTTTCTACAGCACAACAACCATTTATGCTGTATTTTCTCTCTGTTTGGACTGCAAAAAGTAGAACCAACACCAAAATTATATAATTTCATGTTATTTTAGTGTTTTCATATTCCATTGGTCAGTGCAACTTTCAACAACTGTTTCAACCTCTTAAGGATCCGATCCCGTGAGCGGGTTCGTTTTCGGAGCAAACAAAGCGCGGAAAATTCAAAAAACGAATTGTAATATTTAACATTCATCAATATACAAGTGTTGCATAGTCATCAAAAGCTCTGATTCTTGGCAATATCACAGCGTGTTCAAAAAGGCTTTACGGTGAAAGCACAACATTTGATTGTTTGAGGATAGCACCCCACATATTTTCCACATTAGCATACAGTGAAGGAAAAAAGTATTTGATCCCCTGCTGATTTTGTACGTTTGCCCACTGACAAAGAAATAATCAGTCTATAATTTTAATGGTAGGTTTATTTGAACAGTGAGAGACAGAATAACAACAAAATAATCCAGAAAAACGCATGTGAAAAATGTTATAAATTGATTTGCATTTTAATGAGGAAAATAATTATTTGACCCCCTCTCAATCAGAAAGATTCTCCCAGGTGTCTTTTATACAGGTAATGAGCTGAGATTAGGAGCATCCGAAGTGTTTGGACACTTCGGCATCCGAAGTGTCCAAACAAGAGAAACATTGGTAATTTTGTTAGAAAAAGTCATTTATTATTTCCATAAATCTCCGTTTGTTTGGCGCCTTATGTTCAGATAGTCCACCAAGCATTTCCAGTCTACTCGCCCGTTGTACAGTGAAGAGAACGCGTTCAAATTATACCTCTCAACTTTTCCCAAACAAATCAAACATCATTTATAATTTATCCTTAGGCATCCATTTATCTATATTGGCTATTATATTTCACTTGGATAATAACCTACACGATAGAAAAGGTAAACACCGTGCTGCGCGTTCCCGGGTATCTCATGCACTAGACAGAAAGGATATCCTGGTATGTCATACAAAATCGTCATCCTTTCGGCTCTCTTCCATTATAAACGCTCCAAAACACTGTCCAGAGACTGGTGACATCTAGTGGAAGCCATAGGTACTGCAACCTCAGTCCTATTTCCCTGAGAATTCAATAAACAGGCATTCAAAGACAGGAAATGTCAAAAGAAAAATGATTTCCGGACAGAAATTTCTCCGGTTTTCGCCTGCTATATCAGTTCTGTTATACCCACAGACATTATTTTAACGGTTTTAGAAACTTCAGAGTGTTTCCTATCCAATAGTACTAATTATGTGCATATCTGGGCCTGAGTGGCAGGCATTTTACTTTGGGCACGTCAGACAGGCGAAAATTCGGAAAATGGGACCCTAGCCCTAAAGAGTTAACCAATCACATGTTTTTATTTGCATATTCTTTGTGATTGTTCCCTGTTTCAAAGCCTCATTCTTTCTTATTTCTGTAAAAAGCCTGAAGAAGGCCAAAAGCCGAAACACCTTGGTTCTACTTTTTTGCAATAAAAAATATTTTTGTATTTAATGCCATTTGTCCTCCAAGTGTTAATGAATCTCCTCTCTACCTCGGTTTGCTCATCAATTCATGCACCTTGGTTTTAAAGTTAAGTAGTGGCAGTGATCCTTTCAATTTCTGTACTTAATTTGGTCTAATATGTCTCTGGAAGTCCTAATCCGTCTGTGGTAGAGTGATGATGATGATGAGGGAAAGGATACCAATGCAATGACATGAGGAATTGTTGCGTCGAAGAAACCCATGTGACAAAATGAGGAGGGCGGCTGTGCAAAAGAATCAGTCGGGGAAAGCAAAACATTTTTAAGATCTCAGAGACCGTGCTGTATATTAAGTCTGGTTCCAGGGCATTATCATTCCAAAAGCATTAGCTCTCTGCCATACTGTAGATCTAGGAGATGAGTCAGAGTTCTCTTGTTCTCTCCCTAACCACTGTGTCTTTGTGTGCCAGTAGGTGTGAGAATGTTGAAGATAGCTATGAGCGCACTGTACCCGACGACGACAGGATTTGCTCATCCAACCCCTGTTGCCATGGAAATGCTAAGCTCATCTCACACCTTGTTCAAGGCTATTAGAAGCGGTGGCTCGCTCACTCCCTTTGAATCCATTGTTCTATCTCCTCTCTCCCGGCTCCTAAGGCAACAACACAGGGGAATATTTAAACACAGCAGATTTGCATAAATCTAGGTTGTGTTCGAGGTGGCCATTTTGATCACAGTGTTTGGTTTGCGCGCACACGTGTCGTTGTTAACCTTTCTGAGAGAGAAAGGTGAGGAACGGCTGGAGTAAAGAAGCCAATACGTGTTGTAACCTGTCTGTAGAGTAGGTGGATGAAGGGGAGGGGAGATGATGAGGAGGAGGGGAGATAAGAAGAGGGGAGATGATGGGGGAGGGGATATTTTAACCTTTATTTAACTAGGCAAGTCAGTTAAGAACACATTTTTATGTACAATGACGGCCTACCCCGGCCAAACCCGGGCGATGCTGGGCCAATTGTTCGCCGCTCTATGGGACTCCCAATCACGGCCGGGTGTGATGCAGCCTGGGTGAGGAGGAGAGGGGAGCAGAGATGAGGAGGGGAGCAGAGATGAGGAGGGGAGCGGAGATGAGAGGGGAGGGGAGATGATGAGGAGAGGGGAGATGATGAGGAGAGGGGAGATGATGAGATGAGAAGATGGAGGGAGGCGAGAAGAGGGAAGGGGAGATGAGGAGATGAGAAAATGGAGTGAGTGAGGGAGACAGGGGAGATAAGAAGATGGGAGGGGAGATGAGAAGATGGGTGGGGAGATGAGAAGATGGCAGGGGAGATGAGAAGATGGCAGGGAAGATGAGAAGATGGCAGGGGAGATGAGAAGATGGGTGGGGAGATGAGAAGATGGCAGGGGAGATGAGAAGATGGCAGGGGAGATGAGAAGATGGGTGGGGAGATGAGAAGATGGGTGGGGAGATGAGAAGATGGGTGGGGAGATGAGAAGATGGGAGGGGAGATGAGGAGATGAGATGTGTTGTATAGCACACTGTATTACTTATACAACTAATATAAGGACAGGACATTAGACGGGAGAAGAAATTAACGTGGGCATTGTTTAATGCGTTTCACAGGAAGAACATTCCAAGCATTTCAACGTAGGTAAGCAAGGGGGGGTTACAGGTGCCCTAAAGGGACAAAACTAGAATATCAATACACAACATATTCCTCCCCCTTTACTTTTGATGACTCATAAGGAAAAAGTAAATATTCACTGTTTTGCCTATTGTTTTCTTTTTAACATATGTTCTCTTAATGTAAATAAATGATATTTTCAGAATACTAGGGAAAGAGGGTAGACTGCCTCAGTTCCCAGACTTAACCCTGGGGTGTATTCTGCCCCAATGTCGGAGGTTAGTCTGAACTATATAGTCAACCTGTCAGGGCGTCGGTAATGACGACGTACAGGTGAGTCTACAGTCACATTGTCTCTGAGTCTGAGTGGTGATGGTGTATGCCCAGACTGGAGTGCAACAGTACCCTGAGTAGGCACTCTGGCTGGTTCAGGTGAGTCTGGAGCACTTTCCACATTTGTAGGTTGCTGCAGTGGATGTTCAGGTGATGGCTCGTAGTCATGGTAGGTCTCCAGTAGCTGATCTTAGTTTGCCACTTGACAGGAGTCATCTCTGGGGTTGGTTCCTGGCAACAGTTGATCCACGTGTCTCCTCCAGATGATGTTTTCCGGTGTGTGAACTGTGTAGGACACAGGCCCTGTTTGTGCAACCACTGTAGCTGGTATCCACTTTGGACCTTTGCAGTAGTTCCGAGCAATAACTCTCTCTCCAGCTATGAAGCTTCTGTCTTTTGCTTTGCTCCGTCTCTCCATCTGTGCTTTCTGTTGTGTCTGTACAACCTGTTTAGTCTTTGGAGGTCTCAGAAGGTCGAGTCGCGTGCAAAGCTGTCTTTTCATCATGGCTGCCACTTTGGTTGTAGTGTGGGGAGTGTTTCTGTAGGTTAACAGGAAGGTGTTTAGGCGCCTATTGAGGGAGCCGTTCCCTTGTGATGATTTTAAAGCTTGCTTCATCGTTTGGACAAACCTTTCAGCGAGGCCGTTTGTTGCAGGGTGATACGGCGCTGACTTGATGTGCTGAATTCCATTTGCTTCCATGAATGACCGGAACTCTTCAGACACCAGTTGGGGGCCATAATCGCTAACGAGTTGCGTTGGCAATCCGAAGCGACTGAAGATTGACCGTAACTCTTCGATGGTTCTCTCCGCTGAGGTGCTCTTCATCACTGTGACCTCAGGCCATTTGCTGTGCGCGTCAACTACAACTAAGAACATACGATCCTCCAGTGGGCCTGCATAGTCTATGTGGACTCGCTGCCAAGGCTCCTCTGGGAAGTCCCATGGGTGTAGTGGCGCTAGCTGAGGCATGTTCCTCATCTTTTGACATGCAGAACATGCCTTGACCTTGTCTTCGATAGCTGCGTCCAAACCTGGCCACCAAAAGTAGCTGCGTGCAATCTCCTTCATTCGCACCATGCCACAGTGCCCTGTTCTTCAAGCACCTGCCTTCTCAGTGGCGGTGGTATGATGACTCGAAAACCCCATAACAAACATCCAAACTGAACTGTGAGCTGGTTTCTCCTCACTAGGTAAGGTCGTAGGCTGTCCGACACCTCTCCTTCTTTTCCACGAGTGACTATGTCCACGACCTCAGACATCACTGGATCAGCGTGGGTGAACTTTTTCACTTGGACAGATGGAACTGGGGCATTCGTCACTTCCTTGAAGTAGAAGATTTCAGCCTGGGAGTGATCATTGTGTGCGACAGGTAAGGGAAGTCTTGAGAGGCCGTCTGCATTGCAGTGCTGCTCAGACCTTCAGTACTTGATATCGTACTGGTGAGCAGATAACAATAATGCCCATCTCTGCATGCAGCTTGCTGCAAACGACGGAATGCCGGTGTGGGGACCAAAGATGGAAGTGAGCGGTCTATGGTCCGTCAGCAGTGTTAATCTACGGCCAAACAGAAACTGATGAAATTTCTTAACTCCAAACACAATGGCGAGTGCTTCACGCTCTATCTGTGCATGCAAAAGCAATTGGCCTTTCACCTGATGGCATGATGTGTGAGACAACCGCACCAACGCCATAAGGCGATGCATCACATGCCAAATGTAATGGCAAGTAGGGGTTGAAAAGGGTTAGGGCCTCTGACTGAGCTAAGGCTGTTTTCACTTTCTTGAAGGTCTCCTCACATCTGTCTGTCCACTTCCACCGTTTGGTTTTGTTCAAAAGTTCATGCAGTGGCTTTAACATGTTAGCTAGGTTTGGCACAAACTTTGCGTAGTATGTCAGTAGTCCTAAGAATGATCTCAGCTGACTCCTGTTCTGTGGGGATGGAGCGTCCTCAACGGCCTTCACCTTCGATGGCGCCTTGTGGAGCACCGAACTGTCGATGACGTGGCCCAGGTACTCAACAGAGTATTTTGTCCTTCCGGACCCTCAGACCATACTCCTCCAATCTCTGTAGTGTAGCGTTCAGGTTTCTCAGGTGCTCCTGCTCGTCTTTGCCCGTGATGAGTAGATCATCGAGGTAACATTGGACCCAGGTGAGCCCGCTCAGTATCTGGTCCATAGCTCTCTGAAACAAGGCCGGGCTGAGGTGATTCCAAAAGAAAGCCTCCGGTACCTGTACAGTCCTTTATGAGTCACTATGGTCAACAGTTATTGTGACTCTTGTTCCACATGCATCTGTAGATAGGCCTGACATAAGTCTATCTTACTGAAAGCTAAACCAGAAAAGAGGTCGTCAATGAGGGGTAGTGGATATTTTTCAGCAGTCAAGACTGGGTTAATGGTGACTTTGAAATCACCACAGAGTCTGAGTGACCCATCTTTTTTTATGACTGGAACAACGGGTGTAGCCCATTCACTAACATTCACTGGATCCAATACTCCACTCTCTGCTAGTCTGTTTAGCTCAATTTCAACTTTTGGTTTTATGGCGTATGGGACAGGTCTAGCTTTGAAGCATTTTGGCTTGCTGTCTGGTTTCACGGTCAGTTTAACTGTTATGTCCTTCATACTGCCAAGTTCTCCTTTGAACACATCTGCGTGTTTCCTCAATATCCCTTGTAGGTTTGTGTCCTCTTTTGCAACCATATGAATTTTCTGGCAGTTTTGTTTGATATTTTCCAGCCATGTGCGTCCTAGCAATGCTGGATGGTTGCCTTTCACAATGTAGAGTGGTAGCTTTACCTTCTGTTTGTTGAGCTCCACTGTAACAATCACGCTTCCTCTCACTGGAACAATCTCACCGGTGTATGTTTTCAGCGTCATCGTTGTGGGCTTTAGTGTGAGGTGATGTAGTTTCTCCTTGTATACAGCCTCAGACAGCAAAGATATGGCTGCTCCAGTGCCCACTTGCATCCGTACTGCGTTTCCATCCAGTAGCGGTGTCCATTGTCTGAAATGGACAAAACATGCAAAGATTCTTCCCCTTCATACAGGGTATCACTTTGTTCATCCTCTGTGTGCTCCATTTTATGCACTTTCTTTTTGTACTCCCTGAAGTCTCTTTTCCTTTGTTCAGTACTTTTGTTTGATTGTCTCTTTTTGTTTTACATGCACGTTCGATGTGACCCTTTTTTCCACAACTTCCCCACAACACTCCTCTGCTTGGTGACCTGGTTTTCCACAGCGATAGCATGGCTTGCCACCTCCTGCCTTGTTTTTTTAACTCCGTAGA
Source organism: Brachymystax lenok tsinlingensis (assembly GCA_030435695.1). Lineage (NCBI taxonomy): Eukaryota > Metazoa > Chordata > Actinopteri > Salmoniformes > Salmonidae > Brachymystax > Brachymystax lenok. The sequence goes on from CM059815.1 coordinate 38,625,947, forward strand.
CACCCTATGCACTTGGGTCGATGCACTTAGCTGTTGTGCGTCTTTATTTGCTGTTTCCATTGACGTACTCACCTCTATTGCTCTCTGCAATGTTAAGTTACTCTCAGTCAAAAAGCGTTTCTGAATAGCCTCGCTGCGCATGCCACACACTAACCTATCACGTATAGTGTCACTCATTGATCGCCCAAATTCACAGTGTTCAGATAACTGTTTCAATACAGCCACAAACTGTGAGATTGATTCCCCCTCCTCTTGATTTCTCTTATGAAACCTGAATCTCTCTGAGATTATCAGTGGTTTGGGAGAATAATGTCCTTTTAAGGTAGCCACAATTTCATCATATAATTTATCACCAGGTTTTTCAGGCGTTACTAGGCTGCGCAGTAGATTGAATGTTTTTCCTCCCATCACAGTCAAAAATGTGTTCACAACTACTTCTGCTTTAATTCCATTGGCCAACACAAAGTACTCAAAACGTTCTGTGTAAGAACTCCATTGGTCCACAGATTCATCAAATGTTCCTATATTTCCAACCAATGCAGACATTTTAGGTTTATTTTTCTTTCTCACACTTTTCAGACGGTCCCTTACTCCCAGACCCTTTTATTCTCTTCTTTTAACTCACGATGACTTCACTTTCTACCGCCGCAAAACTCTTCCTATCCCTCGAGGCTCTCGTGACATCAAAAGGTAGCTAGCATCACTCAACTGGCTAGCTCCACGTTTTATTCGCGTCTTTCTACTGCCGAAGATAATGAGCACAAACGTGAGAACGTTTCTTCCTCGTCGCCAGTTTTGTTGTATAGCACACTGTATTACTTATACAACTAATATAAGGACAGGACATTAGACGGGAGTAGAAATTAACGTGGGCATTGTTTAATGCGTTTCACAGGAAGAACATTCCAAGCATTTCAACGTAGGTAAGCAAGGGGGGGGGGGGTTACAGGTGCCCTAAAGGGACAAAACTAGAATATCAATACACAACAAGATGGGAGGGGAGATGGGAGGGGAGATGAGAAGATGGGAGGGGAGATGGGAGATGGGAGGGGAGATGAGAAGATGGGAGGGGAGATGGGAGATGGGAGGGGAGATGAGGAGATGAGAGGGAAGGGGAGATGAGAAGATGGGAGGGTGCCTAAGCGATTTGCTTTGATCTATCTCACACCTGGGCTGCTATTCGATGATTGCGTCCCAAATGGTACCCTATTCCCTATATAGTGCAGTAAACAGGGAATAGGGTACCATTTGGGAAGCAACCTATGCGCATGTGTTGATCGGAGGCGGAGAACGTCTCATGATGCTGGGCTCTTTTATCCTGGCATTCCCTGCTGAGATTTCATTTCACGATGGGGAGGCTAGAACAGGATACAGAACACATTGCATATTCACGAATCAGCATATCCAGACAAGCAAAGCAAGCAAGAAAGTGTAATGTTGTGGAGTCACACAGAGGTGCTTGTCCTTCATCTACCAAAGCAACGACTACTACAGGAACTCCCTCGGGGCACAGTGAGCCCAGCAGAAATTCTGTTTAACATTCAGGGGTTCTGAACAGTTTTTTTTTTCAGACCATGAATTAAAATGTGCTAATTTCAAAACAATAGAGGAGAATCTTTGAACAGTTAGACAAAATGTAGGCTTTATTCAGGGCAAAATACGCCAGTAGTAATCTAGACAAGTGTGAGGATCGGAAGTGACAGTGTTTTGTCAAGTGATATCTCCAATAATCACGGCAGGCTAAAATGACAGGGTTATAACAATTAATAAAGCTATATTTTGTTTGGCTATATTGATAATGTGTTATGATGTTGTTATTGAAATTGTCAGATCTGGCACTTTGTTCAGCTGTCATCAGAGCGACATCAGAGCCACTGGCATGGGCTCTGTATCATGCTAACGATCTATCATGGGACCAAACGAGCAGAGCAGACAATCAAACCACAGAGCAACGTGTTGTAAATTGGCATTGGTTGACTGGCAGACAGTCCCATTATCATTAAGGGGCTCATGTGTCGGCTTTACCAGTTCCTTGGTGGTGGTGGTGGTGGTGGTGGTGGTGGGGCGGGGGCGGCAACCGGCTTGCCTTGCCTTGCCTTGATACTCTTATTAAATGAGTTGTGACTGAACGAGCGCCGAGCGCTGTGTTGTGGCCAATCGCCAGCTTGTCGGGTGTTTAAGATGCCAGATTGCCTCGGCACCGTCCTGGGAGATTCCAGTCTCCATTAGCGACAACATGGCACCTTTCTTTCTTCCTCTCCAGCAGAACGCATCGTTTCCTGCCCAAGAGCGGGCCCATAATGACATCATGCTGTACACAAGGTCACGCCATGAGCCCCGGTTGAAGAGAGAGTGTGTGTGAGAGAGAGAGAGAGAGAGAGAGAGAGAGAGAGAGAGAGAGAGAGAGAGAGAGAGAGAGAGAGAGAGAGAGAGAGAGAGAGAGAGAGAGAGAGAGAGAGAGAGAGAGAGAGAGAGAGAGAGAGAGAGAGAGAGAGAGAGAGAGAGAGAGAGAGAGAGAGAGAGAGAGAGAGAGAGAGAGAGAGAGAGCGCAGATATTAGCCAAGCCAGCTCTGAAACATGAGTTGATACTGTGTGCTAGTACATTCAGCATTCCTGATGAGTGAATACTTGGGTTAGAAACGTAGCCAGGATATCTAAGACGTCTTGGATATGCTGGAAAGCCATGGGGGCATTTGAGATCCTAGAGGCCCTAACGGAAGTAATGTGCTTTGGATTTAAAGACTCAAAGATACTTAAAATGAAGTCTGGATGTCTTAATCTGTTGTTTTATCCCATATTTCTAAGGGGAAACTGACAGAAAAAAATATGGAAAATTGTAGCCTAGTTGTTGTGCAAGCTGTTTTTCCCCAACAACTACCCCTCACACCTCTCTATGTGATGCCAACATCACTAGCCATTGAAACAACAGCCCAGGCAAGAGTCATCTTCTAACTGGAATATATTAATGAATACAGAGCAGATGCCAGTGGCTCAGATATGACCTTGCCAATACAAAGAGGTGCTATATGCAATATTCTTAAGTATTTTTACATAAACTGTATAGAGATTTGACTATGACTATAGCTACAGTAGGGTATAATCGCTGAGCTTTGCTCTGTTCCGTATGTGGGGGAAAGTTGTACTGTTTGAACAGACTGTGTGCAAACAGACTAATCTATTCGGCTCTGGGAAGTCCATAAATCTGTCACCCTAATCTACTTTGTTCCTTGTTTGATATTAGGGGGGATCAAGTTATGGGATTCGTTTTCAAAAAGTGTGCTGTATTTTTATCTGGAATACTTTTTGGAAATGACAGAAGCAAAGATCTGCTATTAGCTGTCATAGCTGTTCTGGGATGATGTCATGACATCACATTATGCTACAAAGTATGTTACACAGTCATGACATCATAGGATGCCACACAGTATGCTACACAGTCATGACATCACAGTATGCTACACAGTCATAATATAACATTATGCTACACAGTATGTTACACAGTCATGCCATCACAGTATGCTACACAGTCATGATATAACATTATGCTACACATTATGTTGCGCAGTCATGACATCACAGCATGTTACACAGTATGCTACACAGTATGTTGCGCAGTCATGACATCACAGTATGCTACACAGTCATATAACATTATGCTACACAGTATGTTACACAGTCATGACATCACAGTATGCTACACATTATGTTGCACAGTCATGACATCACAGCATGCTACACAGTATGCTACACAGTCATGACATCGCAGTATGCTACACAGTATGCTACACAGTCATGACATCGCAGTATGCTACACAGTATGCTACACAGTCATGATATAACATTATGCTACACAGTCATGACATCGCAGTATGCTACACAGTATGTTACACAGTCATGCCATCAGGATGCTACACAGTATGTTGCGCAGTCATGATATAACATTATGCTACACAGTCATGACATCGCAGTATGCTACACAGTATGCTACACAGTATGTTACACAGTCATGATATAACATTATGCTACACAGTATGCTACACAGTATGTTGCACAGTCATGACATCACATCATGCTACACAGTATGCTACACAGTATGCTACACAGTCATGATATAACATTATGCTACACAGTATGTTACACAGTCATGACATCATAGGATGCTACACAGTATGCTACACATTCATGACATCACATTATGCTACACAGTCATGATATAACATTATGCTGCACAGTATGTTACACAGTCATGACATCACAGTATGCTACACATTATGTTGCACAATTATGACATCACAGCATGCTACTCAGTATGCTACACAGTATGCTACACAGTCATGATATAACATTATGCTACACATTATGTTACACAGTCATGCCATCATAGGATGCTACACAGTATGCTACACAGTCATGACATCACAGTATGCTACACAGTCATGATATAACATTATGCTACACAGTATGTTACACAGTCATGACATCGCAGTATGCTACACAGTATGCTACACAGTATGCTACACAGCCATGACATCACAGTATGCTACACAGTATGCTACACAGCCATGACATTACATTATGCTACACAGTCATGACATCACAGTATGCTACACAGTACGTTACACAGTCATGACATCACAGTATGCTACACAGTCATGACATCACAGTATGTTACACAGTCATGACATCACAGTATGCTACACAGTCATGACATCACAGTATGTTACACAGTATGCTACACAATCATGACATCACAGTATGCTACACAGTCATGGCATCACAGTATGCTACACAGTATGCTACACAGTCATGACATCACAGTATGCTACACAGTCATGACATCACAGTATGTTACACAGTTTGCTACACAGTCATGACATCACAGTATGCTACACAGTCATGACATCACAGTATGCTACACAGTCATGACTTCACAGTATGCTACACAGTATGCTACACAGTCATGACATGCTGCCTTTGTCTTGAGACACATTACCTTATGCCATGTTTATGACTATGGTTTAACAAAACGATTTTATGTCTGTCTTTCATCAACCTTTTAATAGGCTTTATCTTTAGTTAGATTTTTTATTTCAGTACCAGTTGATGGGAACTCCTGACCTACTAAATAATAATAATGTAGTTCTACATAGCCATGTGGGTAATCACTCCCCCTTCCAGAGCCATGTGGGTAATCACTCCCCCTTCCAGAGCCATGTGGGTAATCACTCCCCCTTCCAGAGCCATGTGGATAATCACTCCCCCTTCCAGAGCCATGTGGGTAATCACTCTCCCTTCCAGAGCCATGTGGGTAATCCCTCTCCCTTCCAGAGCCATGTGGGTAATCACTCTCCCTTCCAGAGCCATGTGGGTAATCACTCTCCCTTCCAGAGCCATGTGGGTATTCACTCTCCCTTCCGTAGCCATGTGGGTAGTCACTCTCCCTTCCGTTTGCTTATTTCCACCATGACAAATAGGTTAACCCGGTTGCCATGGCTACCAAAACAAAAGCCACGACAACGCACAACCCACCAACTCTGCTCCCCAGCTGTTTTTTATTGAGTTTCCTGTCTGATGCGTTGTGCCGTTGCACTCACTTTTCTCTCTGTTAGATAAACTCAAGACAAGAGGAAAGTGAGGAAGCTTTATCTAGAGTGCCCTTGAAATACTGTTTGACGGTAGATTTGTTTTAAGATGTGAAGCGAGCAATTCGTATCCCTGCGTCTTAGCTGGGATCCTTGAGTATAAGTACAAACATGTCAGACTCAGACAAACAAACGCTGCAGTAGAGCAAAGCCGGGGTATCAAACACAATGTGCCAAAACTACAAATAGGGGCTGTCCTCCCCCTTATCAAGCTTCCTTAATGAGGGTGTTGTTTTTTCATTTCTCCATATCAGAAGCTAGGTTTCCATCACTAACTAGGTTTCCATCACTAACTAGGTTTCCATCACTAACTAGGTTTCCATCCAATTGGCAACAGATTTTCAAGCAAATATTCTAAAATCTGCATAAACAAAGTATGCACATTTTCCCACCAGAGATGCGTTTCCATCAAATTGACTTGTTGCGGATAAAAAGCTGTGTGTGATGATGAATTACACATAAAAATAACTTTACGGTTAAATTCCAGTGTCCGAACAAAAAAAAACAAGTTAAATGGTTTTCCATTGCATTTTCAACTATACTGATGGTTTTGTCACAAAAAATGTTGCAGTATATAATGTTAAAATGTTGATGGTACTGCTACTATCTGTCTGTCTGGGATAGTTTGAGCACAGCCCATGACGGGGTTAGCCCTTGTGGCTGGGACCGCGGATTGTCCTGGGCTTGTAGCTGTTTAAATCCCTGCTGTTTATTGCGGTTGGAATTGCTCGGAATTGCTGGAATTGCTTGGAGTACCAGCGTTAGCCTAGGTTGCTACCATCATGCCGCCCAAAGTTAAAACAGGTAGGCTAGTTGAGAACAAGTTCTTATTTACAACTGCGACCTGGCCAAGATAAAGCACAGCAGTTCGACACATACAACAACGAGTTACACATGGAATAAACAAACATACAGTCAATAATACAGTAGAAAAAAAGTCTATGTACAGTGAGTGCAAATGAGGTAAGATAAGGGAGGTAGGGCCATAAATAGGCCATGGTGGCGAGGTAATAACAATATAGCAATTAAACACTGGTATGGTAGATGTGCAGAAGTTGAATGTGTAAGTAGATACTGGGGTGCAATTAAGCAAGATAAATAAATACAGTATGGGGATGAGGTAGTAGGATGGGCTGTTTGCAGATGGGCTATGTGCAGTTGCAGAGATCTGTGAGCTGCACTGACAGCTGGTGCTTAAAGCTAGTGAGGGAAATATGAGTCTCCAGCTTCAGTGATTTTTGTAGTTCGTTCCAGTCATTGGCAGCAGAGAACTGGAAGGAAAGGCGGCCAAAGGAGGAATTTGCTTTGGGGGTGACCAGTGAGATATACCTGCTGGAGCGCGTGCTACGGGTGGCTGCTGCTATGGTGACCAGTGTATGGTGACCAGTGAGCTGAGAAAAGGCGGGGCTTTACCTAGCAAAGACTTGTAGATGACCTGGAGCCAGTGGGTTTGGCGACGAGTATGAAGCGAGGGCCAGCCAACGAGAGCGTACAGGTCACAGGGGTGGGTAGTATATGGAGCTTTGGTGACAAAACAGATGGCACTGTGATAGACTGCATCCAATTTGTTGAGTAGGGTGTTGGAGGCTATTTTATAAATGACATCGCCGAAGTCGATGATTGGTAGGATGGTCAGTTTTTGGCAGCATGCGTGAAGGATGCTTTGTTGCGAAATAGGAAGCCGATTCTAGATTTAATTTTGGATTGTAGATGCTTAATGTGAGTCTGGAAGGAGAGTTTACAGTCTAACCAGACACCTAGGTATTTGTAGTTGTCCACATATTCTAATTCAGAACCATCCAGAGTAGTGATGCTGGACGGGTGGGCAGGTGCGGGCAGTGATCGGTTGAAGAGCATGCATTTAGTTTTACTTGCATTTAAGAGCAGTTGGAGGCCACAGAAGGAGAGTTGTATGGCATTGAAGCTCGTCTGGAGGTTAGTTAACACAGTGTCCAAAGAAGGGCCAGAAGAATACAGAATGGTGTCGTCTGCGTAGAGGTGGATCAGAGAATCACCAGCAGCAAGAGCAACATCATTGATATATACAGAGAAGAGAGTCAGCCCGAGAATTGAACCCTGTGGCACCCCCATAGAGACTGCCAGAGGTCCTGACAACAGGCCCTCCGATTTGACACACTGAACTCTATCAGAGAAGTAGTTGGTGAACCAGGCGAGGCAATCATGGGCAATCAGGGTTGTACCTGGTGGGTTCACTGATAATTTGTGTGAGATTGAGGGCATCAAGCTTAGATTGTAGGATGGCCGGGGTGTTAAGCATGTCCCAGTTTATGTCACCTAGCTGCACGAGCTCTGAGGATAGATGAGGGGCAATTAGTTCACATATGGTGTCAAGGGCACAGCTGGGGGCAGAGGGTGGTCTATAGCAAGCGGCAATGGTGAGAGACTTGTTTCTGGAAAGGTGGATTTTTAAGAGTAGAATCTCGAATTGTTTGGGTACAGACCTGGATGGTAAGACAGAACTCTGCAGGCTATCTCTGCAGTATATTGCAACACCGCCCCCTTTGGCAGTTCTATCTTGTCAGAAAATTTTATAGTTAGGGATGGAAATTTCTGGGTTTTTGGTGGTCTTCCTAAGCCAGGATTCAGACACGGCTAGGACATCTGGGTTGGCAGAGTGTGCTAGGGCAGTGAATAAAACAAACTTAGGGAGGAGGCTTCTAATGTTAACATGCATGAAACCAAGGCTTTTACGGTTACAGAAGTCAACAAATGATAGTGCCTGGGGAATGGGAGTGGAGCTAGGCACTGCAGGACCTGGATTAACCTCCACATCACCAGAGGAACAGAGGAGGAGTAGGATAAGAGTATGGCTAAAAGCTAAAAGGATTGGTCATCTAGTACATTCAGGACAGAGAGTTAAAGGAGCAGATTTCTGGGTACGGTAGAATAGATTCAAGGCGTAATGTACAGACAAAGGTATGGTAGGATGTGAATACAGTGGGGGTAAACCTGTGCATAGAGTGACGATGAAAGATATAATGTCTCTAGAAATATCATTTAAACCAGGTGATGTCACCACGTGTGGGAGGTGGAACTACGGCGTATTGAGCAGGGCTAGAAGCTCTACAGTGAAATAAGGCAATGATTATTAACCAAAACAGCTAATGGACAAGGCATATTGACGTTATCGAGAGGCATGCGTAGCCGAGTGGTCATAGGAGTCCAGTGGATGGCTTCAAGCAGCTAGCGGGCCGGGGCTAGTAAGCTAGCAGAAAGGCCTTGGAGGGACGTTGTGACGGAAGAAAGTCTGTTGTGGCCCCCTCGTGCTGTTCCGTCGGCATACGGCTTCGTGTGGTAAACCAGGCCAATTGGCAAAATAGGTATAGTGGCCGAAGAAATTGTCAGATGGGCCTCTTAAGCTAACAGTCCGATGTGCTCAGGACAGCAAGCGGGCCGTGGCTAGCAGGCTAGCAGATGGGCATTTAGGGGACGTTGCAACGGTGGAGCCAGTTGAGAAAAAAAAAACTCGGGCGAATCACTTCGGTGGTCCAGTCGTGATGGGTCGGCGGGGGTCCAGGCCAGTTGGTAAAATAGGTATTGTAGCCCAAGGAGTGGCTGATGGACCTCTATGGCTAGCCGGGAGATGGGCATAGCAGATGGGCCTAGCAAGGCTGGCTCCAGGCACAAAGACGTTAGCCAGGAGTGGCCGCTCGCATAGCAGCTAGCTAGCTGTGATGATCCAGGTGAAAAAAGGTTCAGGGCTTGCGGTAGGAATCTGGAGATATGGAGAAAATAAGTCTGATTTGCTCTGGTTTGAGTCGCGCTGTGCAGACTGGTTTGAGTTGTCCGTGCTAGAGGTGGCTGATGACCGCAAGCAGTGGCTAGCTGACTAGTAGCTAGTTAGCTGGCTAGCTTCTGTTGGGGTTCCGGCTCAGAAGACGGATCAGCAGGGCTCCGTGTGGTAAACCAGGCCAATTGGCAGAATAGGTATAGTGGCCAACGAAATTGTCCGATAGGCCTCTTAAGCTAACAGTCCGATGTGCTCTAGACAGCTAGCGGGCCGCGGCTAGCTAGTAGCCAATTAGCTGGTAGCCAGTTAGCTGGCTAGCTTTTGATGGGGTTTCAGTTTTTAAGTATAAAAATAGCAGATCCGTACCACATTGGGTGAGGTAGGTTGCAGGAGAGTATATTCAGTCCATAGATGGAAAGTGATATTAAAATATATACCAAAAAAACAAGGAAAACAATGTTTAGACTGGACAGGACGGGACAAGACAAATACAAACGTCCGACTGCTACGCCATTTGTTTTTAATAATGGAGAGGACAGGTGCATGATCTTTTAAATCAACAACAAGATGTCTACAAGCAATTGTTACAGCAACAGGAAAATAGATTCAAGCGCTTTGTCCAAATACTGGTGGACTCAACTGACAAAAGAATGGATGATCTGGCCAGAGAGGTCCAAGGCCTTAAGAACAGTTTGCAGTTCTCCCAGGGAGAGGTGGATGTCTGACCAGACAGGTCCAAGGTCTTCAAACTGTTTGCAGTTCTCCCAGGGAGAGGTGGATGTCTGACCAGAGAGGTCCAAGGCCTTCAAAACAGTTTGCAGTTCTCCCAGGGAGAGGTGGATGTCATGATAAAGCAGCAAGATAACAAAACACTAAATCCACGAGAGATGACGTCAGCACTGTCTATAAATCATTATTACAGTTAACTGGGAAAACAGACTATCTAGAGGGACAATCCAGGAGGAATAACATTGTTGTGGATGGCATACCATGTCTCCACAACAGACCTGGACGGAGTCTGTGAAGAAAGTTTAAAGAATGATGAAAGAAAAGCTGCAGATGGATCATAGAAAGATTGAGGTGGAGCCACGCCCATAGGTCTGGAAAACCTGTGACGAGCCCAAGTGACAAACCCAGGCCGATCGAGGTCAAGTTCCCTTAGATTCAAGGACAAGATAACTGTTCTGGAAAGAGCCAAGAACTTGAGAGGAACCAACATCTTCCTAAACGAGGACTTCTCTGAAGCTGTGCGCCAGAGGCGGAAATAACTTATCCCAGCTATGAAAGCTGCCAGAGAGCGTGAGGACATTGCTTACATCTGCTACGACAAGCTCATTGTCCACCCTCCCACCCAAAAGCATAGGAGGACTGAGAGAGCCAAGCGTCCGGGTCAGTAGCTTCAACCCAACATCACATATACACAAACGGACATTTACAAGAGCCTGATTGGCTGACTATTAGCTAAAGAATGTATTTTGTTTTTTATATGATGTCGATAAGCCAGGAAAGGGCTAAGAATAGCCCATATTAATATACTGTATGTAGCCTTAGAAATAAGGTTTATGAAATCATGAACTTACTAACATCGAATAACATTCATATACTGGCCATCTCTGAAACTCACTTAGATAATTCCTTTGATATAGCAATACAAGGTCATAGCATCTACAGAAAAGACAGGAATGCCTATGGGGAAGGTGTTGCGGTATATGTTCAGAGCCATATTCCATTAAAGCTTAGAGATGACCTCATGTCAAATGTTGTTGACGTGCTTTGATTGCAAGTTTACCTGCCTCATCTAAAGGATAATATGTGTGTAATGCTTGATAGTGTGTGTGATGTTAACCTCTCAGGGATTGCTGGGGCGCTAGCGCCCCAATCCCGACACTACCAGGTGAAATGTAAGGCGCCAAATTCAAAATCCAAAAGTTGAATTATTAAACATCCACCAATATACAAGTCTTCCATACTCATCAAAAGCTCTGTTTCTTGGCAATATCACAGCGTTGTCAGATTTCAAAAAGGCTTTACGGCGGAAGCAGCACATTTGATTGTTTGAGGGTAGCCCCTCACATATTTTTCCCATAGCCATGAATCGATTAGCTATCATGGCACACACATAACACATTTCACAGCGAAAACAAATCAATTACCTGTTGAAGAACTTCTGCTGAGGTCATCCTAAGTGTCCAACGAAGACAATCCATGGTTCTTTTGTTAGAAAAAGTAATGTATTTTATCCATAAATCTCCATTTGGTTCGCGTGTTATAATCAGAAACGACAGCCTCCACTAGTCCATTGAAACGTGACGCAAACTCGTTCATCTTATACCTATAAACTTGTCCAAGAACAATCAAACATAGTTTTAAATGTATCCTTAGGAACACTTTTACGTATATTTACTATTATAAATCAACCGGAATATAAACTGATCGATAAAGACGGTAAAAAAGACACTGCGCGCCTTGTCGGGAACGCGCACTGGGTACTGTTTACATAAAAAGGTCACTTCCTGGTTTGCTCTTATTCTCTGGTCTAATTCATCCAAATTGAAATTTTACACTGTCTCGAGACAGGAAGACAGTACCCATCGCTTCTAAAGGAAGCGATGGGTACTGCATTCATATGCCCTTATATGGTCATTTTCATGAGGGAGGGGTTCCAAATGAGCAATGTGTCAAAATCACTTTTTCCAGGACAGAAATTCCTCGGGTTTCGCCTGCCATATGCGTTCTGTTTCACTCACAGACAAATGGTTAACACTTTTGGAAAATTCAGTGTTTCCTATCCAATGGTACTAAATATGTGCATATCCTATTTTCTGGGCCTGAATGGGAGGCATTTTACTTTGGGCACGCCAGGCTCTCCAAAACGGTCACCTCATGAGCTGATCCCTAACAAGTTAACAGAGAGGTCTATTTTCTGGGTGACCTGAACATTGACTGTTTAGCAACTAGCTGTTCTCTCAAGAGGAACCTTATAACTGTGACTAATGCCTGTAATATGACCCAGGTTATTGCTCAACCAACTAGAGTACATACCAATAGTGTTGGATCTGTGACATCCACTTGTATTGATAATATCTTTAACAATGCTGTAGAGTTTTGCTCCAAAGTAATATCAGTTCCCATTAGCTGTCGTGACCATAACATTGTGGCAATAACAAGGAAAGACAAAGTGCCAAAGGCAGGGCCTAAAGTAATTTAAAGTAGATCATACAAAATGTTTTCTCAGGACTCTATTGTTGAAGATGTAAAAAAATGTATGTTGGTCTGATGTGTATGAGGAAGGGAATCCAGATGCAGCACTGGAAATATTTGTACAAGTATTAATGCCAGTTGTTAAGAAATGAACTGTGAGAACTCTTAGAGCCCTCTGGATTGGATGGTGAATTGAAAAATGTGCGGTTCAATGAAATTATGCAAATAATAGGTGGCAAATAAGTCCGGATGCTCAGCTGATTGGTTGACCTACTGTACTGTGAATTGAGAAATGTTGTGACTAAACTTAACAAAAAAATAGGAAGAAATTATATTACCAAACCAAGATAAATTACATAAAACACAATGGAACAAGACTTTGGAGTACCTTAAATGGGCAGAAAACCCAATTAATCTCCATCGTTCATTGAAGTTGATGGGTCATTTATAACAAAACCTTTCGATATTGCCAATAATTTCAATGACTGTTTCACTAGTAAAGTGGAAAAACTCAGAAGTAAAATGACAACATTGAACAACCAGATTTTTGTATAAACGATCTAATAATGAAAGAGAAGGATTGCTGTTTTGAATTTGGTCAAGGTGGAAAAACTATTATTATCCATCAATAATGATAAGCCAGTTGCCTTGGGCCCGTTACTCTTCTCTATTTTTACAAATGATTTGCCACTGGTCTTACACAAATCTAGAATAACTATGTATGCTCGCTGCTGTATATAGCCTCGCTACTGTTATTTTTCACTGTCTTTTTGTTGTTTTTATTTCTTTACTTATCTATTGTTTACCTAATACCTTATTTATTTTTTAACTTAGAAATTGCACTGTTGCTTAGAGCCTGTAAGTAAGCATTTTACTGTAAGGTCTACACCTGTTGTATTCGGCGCACGTGACAAATAAACTTTGATTTGATTCCACAATCTACATGTCAGCACCCAAAACCAGTGAGGAGTTATTCAGTATCAGAATGGGTGATTCATAATAAGCTGGTCTTAAATACAACTGAAACTAAAAGCATTGTATTTGGTTCAAAACATTATCTAAGACCTAAACCTCAAGAGGAGTTGTGTATAAAGGGTGTGACCATTGAGGAAGTTGAGAAAGCTTAACTCTTAGATATAACATTGGTTGTGCAATTATCATGGTCAATATTGACAGAATTGTTGTGACGATGGGGAGGGGGGTATGTCTTGTTCGTTAAAATATGTTTTGTGTTTTTTTTTTACACAAAAATCAACTGCACTAGTTGTTCAGTCTCTGGTCTTGTCCCAACTTGATTACTGTCCGGTAATATGGTCAAGTGCAGCAAAGAAAGACCTAGCAAAGCTGGGCAGCACACCTTTCCCTTAACCGCACATACAGAACTAACATAAATAACATGCATACCAGTCTTTCCTGGTTGAGGGTTGACGAGAGATGAACTGCTTCTCTTCTAGTTTTTATGAAATAAATAAATTAGGCAAGAATCTATTGATTTCACATGACTGGGAATCAGTGGCGGTCAGTGCTGTTTAAGATGAGGGCGGACGATTGTTTTTTAATGAGCATGGCCTTATTTCTATTACAGCATATTGGATGACTCTCATTCATATTCCATTCACCCAGCTCAATGTAACAGCGATAGGTTTAGGCTATTACACAATACTCAAAATTTCCCAATACCCATCATGAGGTTGCTACAAACTAGCCTATGAATGAATGTTTACAACGTAGGAACACACAGGTCGAGAGAAAATGTTGAGGTGACAGACAGTGACACATTCAATACAGCCTTGCACACTCTTGCCTGCATCTAGATGATATAGGGTATAATCATTTAGTCCAACAGTTGAAAACGAGAGTTTCTATTGGACAAATTCAGGTATGTTTATCCCCGTTTTGTTTCGTTTGATTCCGTTTAAGAAACGTTTTTCAACAGAATCGGCGGAATGAGCACACCCCTGATTATGTGTAAACACAGTTCACTTTCATAGCAGCCACATTTAAAAAAAATGTGTTTACCTTTATTTAACTAGGTAAGTCAGTTAAGAACAAATTCTTATTTTCAATGACGGTCTAGGAACAGTGGGTGAACTGCCTTGTTCAGGGGCAGAACGACAGATTTTTATACCATTTTTATACCTTGCCAGCTCAGGGATTTGATCTTGCAACCTGCATTCTCTGGAGTGATGAATCCCGCTGCACCATCTGGCAGTCCGACGGACAAATCTGGGTGTGGTGGATGCCAGGAGAACGCTACCTGCCCCAATGCATAGTGCCAACTGTAAAGTTTGTTGGATGAGGAATAAAGGTCTGGGATTGTTTTTCATGGTTTGGGCTAGGACCCTTCGTTTCAGTGAAGGGAAATCTTAATGCTACAGCATACAATGACATTCTAGACGATGGCAACAGTTTGGGGAAGGCTCTCTCCTGTTTCAGCATGAAAATGCCCCCATCCATACAGAAATGGTTTGTCGAGATCGGTGAGGAAGAACTTGACTGGCCTGCACAGAGCCCTGACCTTTGTTTTGTCGACTTTTGAAAAGTTTACAGACAAATTAGCTGTTTTAATCGCGTAAAAATATTGGATGGAAACCTCTCTCTCTCTCTCTCTCCCCACATACTCACACATTCAATCACTGTCATTTTGTTCTTTCCCTCCCTCTCTTCCCCTCTCCCTCCCCATCCCTCCCTCCCTCTCTCCCTCCATGTACCTCGGTCTCCCCTCCCCCCTCACTAACTCCTTCCCTCTCTCTCTACCTATCTCCGACTCTCTCTCCCTCCCTCTCTCCATCTATCTCTCCCTCCCTCCCTCCCTCCCTGAGAATCTGATCCTCTCATTATTTGGGCCTCTCCAGATCGGGACAGTTTGATGAATGGCCGGCTATATTTTCCTTTGCCGTTATTAGGACACAAATCCACTGGCTGTCATTCAGGGCTTCTGGTGTTGTCTGTGTGTGTTTGCCGATCCTGCCTCTGATGAATGGGCTCAATAAATAAGGAGCTGCTACAGTTCATATATCACAGTGGGTGGAGCTCAACTACTGTATGTGTGTGTCTCTGTACGTTAAAGAGGACTCCCTCAACCGATAAAGACAGAAAAAAGGTGTTTATGAGAGATTATTGTTGGAATTGAGCTACACTTTTTGAAGGAAGCTCTCTTAAACACACAGGGGATGACTGATCAAGAGAACGGATAACCGTGATCATTTCTTCCTGATGATACAACACTGTAGCATTCTGTTATCAGCACCAAACTAGTTTAAAGGGTAGGAAACATGAGTTTTTACTCAACAATATAACAACAGTGTGGTCAAAGACTTAGTTGTAGTCACGATCTAGTTACCTATAAGTACAAACATAGTTCATGTTTTTGGTTTATTACATATTTATGAATTACCTTATTTCTGGATATCTTCTAAACTACCCACAATGCGCTATTTCTCAACATCAAATGGAGGATCTACTCTGTGCTACCGAGTTCAATTGCTAGCTCGGTAGCTAGTTCAAGCTGGCTAATGTTAGCCACTAGCCGTGCTAGCATGTACGCTGAACAAAAATATAAACGCAACATGCAACAATTTCTCAATGAGTGACATGTCTGGTGAGTTTGATGTCCATGGAAGAACTGGAACATTTTCAGCTTGCAGGAAATGTGTACAGATCCTTGCGACATGCGGCCGTGCATTTTCATTTTGAAACATGAGATGATGGCGGCGGATGAATGGCACGACAATGGGTCTCAGGATCTCGTGTACGGTATCTCTGTGCATTCAAATTGCCATTGATAACATGCAATTGTGTTCGTTGTCCGTAGCTTATGCCTGCCCATACCCTAACCCGACCGCCACCATGGGGCACTCTGTTCTCAACGTTGACATCAGCAAACCGCTGGCCCAGTGAAGCGCCTGCTTCCCCCTCGCTTTGGTTGCTAACTCAGCCTGCACTCTTTTAAACGTTTTACCATCAGATGGGCCCCAGCCATCAATTAGTAAGTCTCTGCTCTCTCTTGGCTTTTAATCTGCGCTTATGTTTTGGTTGTGTTGTGTTCTAGCTGGTCTCCAGTAGTTGAGCTTTAGTTTGCCGACCCTAACTGTAGTGGTTGGCTAGGCTAATAGCTAGTGGGCTAAATAGCTAACTTTAGCTGGCTGCCTAGCTAGCTTGCTGGCTTAGATAACTGCATATAGCTAACATTCTTTGATAAATGAAGCTGTAAGCTAGGTGTAGACTCATGCACTGCTAATGTAGCGTTAGTAGCTTGGTAGGGCTTTAGTTAGCAGGCTAACAGGGCTAACATTAGCAGGATAGTTGGCTAGCAACCTTTCAAGTTGATTTCTAACAATTCAAAAGTATTTGCTTGTAAATTGGCTGAACATTTTAATTAAAACTAGTAGTCATGAGTGAAAACGATTTGGTTTAATTTTAAGTTATACATTTCAAGTTATTTCTGTTGGAGTGCACGTTATAGTGGATAGGCTGGTTTGCCGGGTCCTCCATATTACACCAATCCCCGGAAAACATTTTCCGACATTTTCTTCGTCATTCTTCTGAATTCTGATTAGCTTTATGTCATAACTCGAGAAAAAAAAAGGTATTGGGACTTTTAATGCATATACTAATACAAATGTTTGTTACATCTGGTTACGTTTATGCTACTTAACCTTTAATATGAACCTAGTAAAAACGGGCAGAAGCCTCCTCTTTGAAATGCAGTGTGTGTGTGTTTGTGCAGCTATGCAGTATGTCAAGAGTTCAGTGCCATTGTCTTTATGGGATGTGATTGCTGTTCTTGCTTTCAGATGTGACCTTTTTACGCTGAGAGATTGATTATACGTTGCCATAGATGTAGGGTGGCTTTCCAGAATGCATAGTAGTCTGAGACACTGTCACTTCCCATCACAGCTGTTAATGCAATGAGTGATCGCACACACACACAGCGATCCAGTCAGAACACTCCCTGCCACCCGTTGGCTAGCTTGGTGAAGGATTTAGGCCTAGCCTAGATGACAGTTTAACGTAGGCATACCTAAGAAGATATCATAACCATAGTGTTCTGTGTTGTGTACAGGATGTGGTCTGTTAGTATTTTTGAGATGTATTTGTAGCACAATATATTTATTTGTAGTACAATAATATAATATTTGATGTTATGGAGACAAAATGAGAAGGGGTTGTAACATTTTATGTACTGTGCATTTAGCTGCAGCAAAGGACAGTACCAAAAATGTTACAACCCCCTACTGGTCAAAATGCTGTGCGTTAATGGAAAGGTTCACCCATTTTGAATGTTATATTGTTTTTGCTGAGTGATTCCCTGGGTCATTTCATGTTTTCACGTGTACCTGAGTTATTGGCATTCAAGCAGGCAGCAATTCGGCTGGTATGACGTAGCACTGTGATAAAGTCGCTCACACTACACTGAAGTTAATAGGAATACGACTTTTACATTGTGAAAACGTCTATCATACATGTCAGATTTCAGTACTGGCTGATGTCATAACTTGGGAGGATTTCTTCTCATATTTTTAGCGATATTCCTACTTGAGAACCTTGTAATTTAATGGAGGGTCTAGCACATTCTTCCTATCTGTCTGTCTCTATAGTCCAGGGTGCATTGCAAGGTGCCTTTGCCAGAGATATTGTAGAAAGGAGATTGGAATCAAATGAATGAAAGAGCGTATAATGCCCCACCCAGCAGGCTGTCGACCAATCGCGTTCACGTTGTCATGCTGCGTCACGCAGATGCTAAGCTATTGTTCAAGCATTCCCCTCTCAACGTCAGTGTACGTTGATAAACGTGCCTATTTTCCTCGAAAGTATGTAATGTCACAATTCCAAAGCTAGACGATATTACAGATAGCAAGTTAATTATCTCACATCTCTGTAAATATTTGTAATGTTGTACTTCTTGTTTTCGAAATTTAGGCTAATGTTGGGTTTTTGAGCTAGCACCCAATAGACTCACGTTCGCGCGCTACTTGTCCCAGAATGCACCGTCCGGCCCATTGACATAGCATGGGCAACGTTTTCAATCTCCTCAAAAGTATGTCTGCCGTTGCGAATGTTAGACTCAACTCTGTGAGGCATCTTCAGGTTGAACATGGTGAGATTGGAGACTCCTAAATTGATAGTTCAGTTTGTTTAGGTGATTTTACAGCTAACTAGCTACTTTACATGCTGATATTGTCTTTGGTGTTATTGAGTGTAGCCAGCCAGCCCGTAAGGGAGAGCATTACATAGTTGACTTGAGCTGCAACAGATTTACACAACGATTTTCCATGTTGTTACCAACCTTATTATGACGCCAAAATGAAACATTTGTTCACAAAAAATATTGTTCTCACATATTAGTGTTATTTAACACTGTAAATTAAAGGATTGAGTGGTTTTGGGTGGATTTTTCCATGAAGATTTGTGAATTTAGCATTTAAAATTTAGCCAGCTATCCTTTTAGCTAACGGTCCGACTGCATGCTATATCACACCTACCTTTGTCTGTGTTTCCTGCTAACACCTTGTTCCAGCTGCGTAGCAACACTATCTACAATGGAATGCACTTACACTTCTCCTCCTTCCTCTCCGCACCTGTATTCACACTTCCCATGTTTCCCCTTTTTCTTTCTTTCCCTTCTTCCCTTTCTTTTTCCCTCCTTTTGTCTGTCTGTCTGCCTATCTGCCTATCTGTCTGTCTGTCTGTCTGTCTGTCTGTCTGTCTGTCTGTCTGCAGGTGACTTCTATTCCCTTCTGTCCAAACTCCTAGGCGAGAGCGAGGACGTAGTCCACGTGCATAAGTATACGCCCGGCGAGGCGCAGAGTGCCCAGGCGAAACTGGTGGCTCAGATTGATAGCATAATTCAAAAGAAGGACCTGGGCTGGCCCAGTCCCAGGCTAGGCTTCCTGGACAGAGAGGATGCTATACTGGTGAGGGACAGAGTGCACAAGTTTCACCAGTTAGAGGCTACGGCCAGGCCTCCCGGGAGCAAGCTAATGCCAGCTAACGCCCTGGTCGAGATTGACGATGATGATGATGATGAAGAAGAAGGTGGGTTTTCCGGGGGGGGTGACATCAACTGTGTTTGGAAGACGTCTTTTTGCTTTGGCATGTTTCAATTCCAAGGCATGCCGTTATGTGTTTTTTTTTGGTTTTTTTTACATTTGTTTATATTTCCATGTCCTCCCATTTCATTGCACTCATTAATCAGGTATTGTGAGGGTCCGCATAATCACCCAGTGTTGGCGCTATAGCCTACATGCTGATGAGACTGGAAGTGTAGCTGGTCCAGGGATAACTTTAGGCTCTGAACGAACTGGTTCAGATTAAGAGACATGCAGCAAAGACTGATTCCAGACCAGCGTTTAGCGTGCCCAATTTCGGCTCAATTCTCAGAGGTGATTTGATTGATTGATTTATGGATTGAAATTATTAGACCATTTTTAAAATACATAGAATAAGGGCGCTCCTCTACATACAATTTTTTAAGAAAATCATCAAGATTTTGACTTCCTGGTGTGTTTCTTTCCCCTTTGTTTGTAACATCCCTCTCTTTGTTGTTAAAACAAAGCTTGCTGACAGCTGCATAAAAAATCAAATTGAACGTTTCGCTTGAGTAGGTTCCCTTACTCAATACCAATTGAGGTTTTTTTTGTTTGTCTTTTGTACCAACCAGCTGCTAGTGGGACGGAGCTCTTGTTGTGACTTGCTCAATTCCAGTTTCCATGTCAAATCTCAAACGACATCAGGGATACGTCCTATCGGCCCGCCCGTCCCGGCTCTATCAATCCGGTGTGGAAAATCCAATTACCAACACAAACTGGTGTAAATTAATTTGATTTCATGCATCTGCTCCTGTTTTGGGGGGCGGTGGAGAGAAGACCGGTTGGAGTGCCTTGTTGTCTCCCGGCCAGGCTTTAACCAACTAATTGCCATTCCTCTCCACATCATACCGTGAATTATTCATACAGCAGAGAGGCTTTCAGCTGTTTGTCTGAGGGTTGGTGCCCCAGTCGTGCCTTTGAGTGCAGAAACTGCCTAGGGAAGTCAGTCAGCCAGAGTGGAATGGAGTTGCAGGCAGTGAATGTTGGCATATTGAACATCGACTAGGTCGTGTGGTATTTGAAGATGTAAATCTGTGTTTTTCTGTGAAAGAGGACATCCGGGAAATACCAGTAGGATATTTGAAAAGTGCTTATGTTCTATATGACGTCTTCATATTCATTACGTAAGCCCTGCATAAGCACTTTACATAATCCTTCATTACTTGTCATGAATCGAAATTTAAGTAAACTTTTTTGTTGTTGTGAATGTGAAACCCTTTTAAGGCTTTGGCCAACCACGTTTTAAGCACATACTAAATCCACTCAAGGATTTTTGATTGAAAATGCCACATCCCCGCGACATGATAGGTTCTTTTCAATCATCGAACCGTTTTTATAATGCGAAGAAGTGTCCTGAGGTGTTCACTACGCATGATTGCTTATCCAGTGCTGGTGTTTACGTTCAACTTTACGTTTGACCTTTTGACCCGCATTTACAGTACAGTAATGCCTTCTAGCCAAATGTTGTTCCAACCTACAATTCACAAGGTCTCTCTTGCAGCCATTGGTGTTGTTTTTGTTTTTATTTATCAGAAGTTTGCAGAGTATGTTTGTGGTTGTGTGCGACATGCTCACGCTTCATTATCCTGTAGATTAATATGATTACATGCATCATTACATGTTATTGCACTCTGCTCTGTCTTATTAGCCATATAATGAAAACCTCAATGCGATTTCATTTCATTAGCTAAACTGTTGCAGTTCATTTTTATTCAATGCTAGCAATTTTCAAAAATGTTTTTGGTCGAGGGCCATAAGACATGATTAACATAAGCTTTGTCTCATTATGTGTTTACTTATGTCTAGTAATTGTCTAAAGCGAATGGTCTTTGACCTAGTTACCATATCAACGAGAGAAGAGCACGAGCAGGAAAATCCACTCAAGCAACTAAATGTGAATAGATTTTTCAGGCTAATGCGTCAATAGTAGCCAGAAATGTGTTTACATACACTTCCATTAGACTCACAGCAACCTTTTATTTGAGCTCAGCGGCCTATCATCCTCCACTGTTCTCGAGCTCAGCGGCCTATCATCCTCCACTGTTCTCGAGCTCAGCGGCCTATCATCCTCTACTGTCCTCGAGCTCAACGGCCTATCATCCTCCACTGTCCTCGAGCTCAACGGCCAATCATCCTCCAGTGTCCTTGAGCTCAGCGGCCTATCATCCTCCAGTGTCCTTGAGCTCAGCGTCCTATCATCCTCCAGTGTCCTCGAGCTAAGCGTCCTATCATCCTCCAGTGTCCTCGAGCTCAGCGTCCAATGATCCTCCACTGTCCTCTCAAGCAATTAAAAAATGGGGACTTGCTGAACCTACATATTTAGGAAGTCCCATCGAGGTCAGAATACTTATTTTACAAGGGAGACCTGGCCAATGTACAGTGTGTGTCAAATCATTCCACTTTAGATTAATCCAAACTATTAGCAGATTATCTAGATTAGGAAACAGTGGGTGATGACGTGAGAAAAGAGATCATTGCACCGGGGCGGCTAGGAATCTCTTTGGTTTACATTACCCCATGCTAGCGACCGACTTGCCAGATGTCATTTTTCCCTACTTTGAAATGACCCTGTGGCATTGTTAAGGTGACCACAGGTTTCTGGCGTTCCTCTCTCTCTGTGGTGTGTGTGTGTGTGTCTGTGTGTGTGTGTGTCTGTGTCTGTGTCTGTGTGTGTGTGTGTGTGTGTGTGTGTGTGTGTGTGTGTGTGTGTGTGTGTGTGTGTGTGTGTGTGTGTGTGTGTGTGTGTGTGTGTGTGTGTGTGTAGAGTACCATCTGGAAGAGGTGACGGACTGGCCAGAGAGCCCACTCCAGCTGGGTCAGGTGTCCGGTTTGGCCCTGGACTCAGACGACAACCTGGTCATCTTCCACAGGGGAGACCACCAATGGGGGGTCAAGTAAGTAGCTATGATGATGTTACATATACTGTTACCGTTTCCCTACTGTAATGTTTATCTGAGAGAGGACCACTGTCTTCTTTATTTAACCAGAATATCTCTTAAAGATGCACTCCGGGATCTTAAGCACAACATATTCGTAACATATTGCACAAAAAACGGGGACCCGTTTTGAGAGTACTTCTTTAAAGCTCTAGTCTGTTTCAAGAGATACCTGGCAAGAATGTCAGTAAAGAAATGTATTACAACGTGTAGACTACTGAGGCCAAACACAACACAAACAACTCTCTCAAAGACAAAAACTTTCACAGTTTGCATTCAGTGTTTCCCCTAAATGCATTGAGAAGCGGCGCACGGCCGCTGCTAAATCGTGGCCGCCACTTTGCAGGAAACTAGCATTAAAACTGTCAAATGGTCTCTGCTCCATGACAAAATGTGTAGAATTGCAGGAAATTTGTTTTAAAACAACAATAATATTTGGAACGCAGTATTTGCAGCATACTGCACTCTGACTACAATCTTTTTTCGTAAGGGTAGGAATAGTAGGCTATCTTACCTAAATCTGCAAATGCAATGATGTATGGAATGCTTTATTATAAAGGTGAATTTTTATGGTGAAAATGTGCTCCCCCAAACTTGGAACTCACGCTCTGCCTATGCATAGGCTAGTGATTTTGCTGTTTGTTACTTGTCTTTTTGGCTGAGGAAAAGTAAATGTGGACAGTTATGCCGCATTCACGTGCTAGTCGGAACTAGGAAAACTTCGGAAATATCCATCTTACTAACTGGTTGAACGCTGCACGTGTTTAACTAGAACCTATTAGCGAGTCAAACATTTCTGAGTTTCCTATTTCCTATTTCCGACATTCTAACGCCTTCAAAGTGAGCGGTAAGGACACACGTCATTGCCTCCTCCATTTGCATGTTCTGTTAAGACTAATTATCATAATCTTAATGTGATTTCTGTCATTCTGAGCACCGTGTGTGGATGCCCTAATCAGGTTACCGGTACACTTCTCAAATGTCCGGTAAGTTAAAATGCTGCCGGTCAAATGTCCAACGCCACATTTTCATAACGGACACCCTGGCCCACGCACACTTTGCCCTAGGATTTATTTCAGCAGCGGTGACAAACATTGACATTGTCTTACATTGCAGCACGTCCAAGTCTAATCTTTAGAAGCTGGAAATCGATGTTCCAGGTGTCAAGAATATCTCAGTCTATTGGAGCTTAATATTCAGACGATGACACCATTTCCTCTCATCTCGGTCTATGGGAGCTTAATATTCAGACGATGACACCATTTCCTCTCATCTCCAGTCTATTGGGAGCTTAATATTCAGACGATGACACCATTTCCTCTCATCTCCAGTCTATTGGGAGCTTAATATTCAGACGATGACACCATTTCCTCTCATCTCGGTCTATGGGAGCTTAATATTCAGACGATGACACCATTTCCTCTCATCTCGGTCTATGGGAGCTTAATATTCAGACGATGACACCATTTCCTCTCATCTCGGTCTATGGGAGCTTAATATTCAGACGATGACACCATTTCCTCTCATCTCGGTCTATGGGAGCTTAATATTCAGACGATGACACCATTTCCTCTCATCTCGGTCTATGGGAGCTTAATATTCAGACGATGACACCATTTCCTCTCATCTCGGTCTATGGGAGCTTAATATTCAGACGATGACACCATTTCCTCTCATCTCGGTCTATGGGAGCTTAATATTCAGACGATGACACCATTTCCTCTCATCTCGGTCTATTGGGAGCTTAATATTCAGACGATGACACCATTTCCTCTCATCTCGGTCTATTGGGAGCTTAATATTCAGACGATGACACCATTTCCTCTCATCTCGGTCTATGGGAGCTTAATATTCAGACGATGACACTATTTCCTCTCATCTCGGTCTATCGGAGCTTAATATTCAGACGATGACACCATTTCCTCTCATCTCGGGTCTATTGGGAGCTTAATATTCAGACGATGACACCATTTCCTCTCATCTCGGTCTATTGGAGCTTAATATTCAGACGATGACACCATTTCCTCTCATCTCGGTCTATTGGGAGCTTAATATTCAGACGATGACACCATTTCCTCTCATCTCGGTCTATTGGGAGCTTAATATTCAGACGATGACACCATTTCCTCTCATCTCGGTCTATTGGAGCTTAATATTCAGACGATGACACCATTTCCTCTCATCTCTGTCTATTGGGAGCTTAATATTCAGACGATGACACCATTTCCTCTCATCTCGGTCTATTGGGAGCTTAATATTCAGACGATGACACCATTTCCTCTCATCTCGGTCTATTGGGAGCTTAATATTCAGACGATGACACCATTTCCTCTCATCTCGGTCTATTGGAGCTTAATATTCAGACGATGACACCATTTCCTCTCATCTCCAGTCTA
Source organism: Brachymystax lenok tsinlingensis (assembly GCA_030435695.1). Classification (NCBI taxonomy): domain Eukaryota; kingdom Metazoa; phylum Chordata; class Actinopteri; order Salmoniformes; family Salmonidae; genus Brachymystax; species Brachymystax lenok. Next base: position 38,650,964 of record CM059815.1, read on the forward strand.
TTGGGAGCTTAATATTCAGACGATGACACCATTTCCTCTCATCTCGGTCTATTGGGAGCTTAATATTCAGACGATGACACCATTTCCTCTCATCTCAGTCTATTGTGAAGTGCTCCCTACAACTACTCAGACATTTTTGACTTTATCAGACAGTCAGCGATGTCCAAATACTCTTAAATGGACTTTTGGACTGGAGATAAGTTAGACCTATCACCTATGTCTACTTACCCACATCCATTCAGATCAGTGGTGAATGCAATACAAGGGGGACAAGTCATTTAGGAGTGTTGGGATATTTTCCCTGGTCTGTCCACCGTGCAAACAAACTGCAAACAAACTGACTTCTGAGATTCGCTCCAGGCACAGGTACAAACCCGTTTAGCGAGGCTGAGGTAATGGATAATTGCAAATAGATCGTCAGTTAGTGAAGTCCTATCTCTCAAATGATCCAGTCTCACTGTCCTCCAAATCAGATAAGACTTTTATGTAAATATTGGTGCTTCCCTTTAAGGCTGTGTGAGTGTGTCCTAAATGGAACCCTATTCCCTATTTAGTGCACTACTTTTGACCAGGGCCCACTATGTCGCGAATAAGGTGAAATTTGGGATGCAGCCTGTGTCTCTTCCTGTATGGCAGGTTGAGCCCAAGGTTCCTTCTGTCTTTATGTTTCAAACTGTTTGTTTTGTTCAGAGTGAGCAATAGGGATACAGTCTGTAGACAGGAGTCAGTAATCGGGGGCACTGTGTTCCTCCAGTGTTTAGGGTTGTAACCTGTCACTAGGCCAGGAATATGCAGATCAACCCCCCACCCACATGCAAATTCAAACCTCTCCCCAGGTCTCCTGATTAGCATAAATAGGCAGGCTATCTGGGCAAAGTGATGAAAGAGTGAAGAAGCCATCGGCTTTGGTGATGTGTTAAAAAAAAAAAATTCTGAATTTGTGATTGTACCAGTAACCAGGTTTACATCCAACCTATTTATGTGAGTAAAGTACATGTCGGATAAAACATTTAATGACGACAAATGTCGACAAAACAAAATACGCTAGACAAGGTGGAATCTTTTTGTGTCGGTAAAATGAATTATGCGAGAAATGTTGGTGGAAGCGCTTTTATGCACAATAACCATCATATCGAAGTAAACTTGGGAGTCACACGATGACATGTGGTCCTCCCGCTACGACTCATCAGGAAAGCATACAGTTTATTAGGCTACAGATGAAATACGTTATGGTTAACTTCACAGGGTGGTGAAAGTGCACTGTGATGAACTTGATGCTCTTTTCCAATAAATATTGAGATTCTTATTATCGATGCTTGGCTGCCATTTTGACTTTTGTTCATAATAATAATCTAATCGTGAAGGATTTACGTGCACTGTAGCGAACAGCACGCAGCACGTGCTAATATCAGAGTTGCACACTCGCTATATAACGCAACATTTCTTGTGAGAAAACCATCAGTAGAGTTGAAAATGCGATGGAAACCCATTTAACTTGTATTGATGGATTCCCATTTAACTTGTATTGATGGATTCCCATTTAACTTGTATTGATGGATTCCCATTTAACTTGTATTGATGGATTCCCATTTAACTTGTATTGATGGATTCTCATTTTACTTGTATTTTTTTTCCGGTACATGTGAATTTAACCTCAAAATGTATTTTATGTGGACTACGTCATCACGCACAGCCCTTTATCTGCAACAAGTCAATTTGATGGAAACACATCTCTGGAGGGACAATGTGGATTTTATAATATTCCATCCAAAGTTGGCAATTGGATGGAAACCTAGCTAGTGTAGTATAGTGATCACATATTAGGCACTAATTTGCAGTTTATAAGTGTGTATAGAAATAGCTTATTAGGCATTTGTCTTATCAGCAATTTACTAGGCCTTGAATTGATGACAATAATGAATTTGTAACAGTTGGTAGCTTAGTCCACTTTAATCAGTTTGTGGTGAATGGTGAGTGTAACTATGGACCTGTTTCACTCCCGTTAAGCAACATGTTTTTAAAGTAAACAAGAGCATAGACATTTTTGTCACAGTTTATAAAGGTTTCGTCGTAAAAAGGCCTATGGGACTCCCGATCACGGCCGGTTGTGATACTGCCTGGAATCGAACCAGGGCCTGTAGTGACGCTTCTAGTACTGAGAGACAGTGCCTTAGACCGCTGCGCCACTCGGTCTCAATTAGCCTAATCATAGCCTGGCTTCTGAGCTTCCCTCTTCCTTAGTCCAACATACCTAGTGCTGACCATGACCATATCAGAGCCAATTTGAAGGGCCTAATTAGTTATCCCAGTGCATGTGTCCAGCTCCAGTGATGTGGCCCATATCAATTACAGGAACATGCAATATTAAAGGTAGAATATGCAGAAATTGCTCCTCCATTTCCTGGTTGCTAAAATTATAATAGTTCACCTAATTTCAGCTTGTGACAAAACAAGCAATGCAGAGAATCATTGTACCATCTAAACCGCTGTGAAATATATTTTCAATAACCAAAAATATTGTATTTTTTGCTTGTTTGAAGCTGGCCTACTAAACCGAAAGTAAAAGACTACGTAAAACTAAACTTAAGAACGGGAAGCATAGAGAGAGTGCACATAGAACATATCTACTGCTTCTTAGACTTTCTTTAAGTGAGTGACAGATCTATAACTACATTTCTATGTGAATTTGGTCTTGTCGCCCAAAACGTTACATATTGCAGCTTTAAAATATTTTACTACAAAAAAAAGAACGTATTTTAGTGTTTTGTTCATTAGTCCACTGTTGATATGGTCCCAGAAAAATGTGATTGTCAGCAGTTAAGTTGTAACTTTCAGTACAAATCAAAAACTTTCATGACATACTAAAATATGTTTTAGAAGAAAAATATCCCTTTAACAGGCCAAGACTCTCCCTGTGAAATAACATACATTTAGTCCACTTTAATCAGTTTGTGGTGAATGGTGAGTGTAACAGGCAATTCCGCTAACTGCCCTGCCTCAGTGCTCTTCTTAAGACTCTGGAACCAGATGAGAGGGGAAAATGAATTAGCTAGGTCATTAGGTGAGAACGGATAGTCCCTCTCTATATCAGTCATCAGTATACACCCCAGCTACCGTTTGTTATTTACTGCTATCCTACCTTAAACTCGTTAGGCTCTTGTAGCCGATGTTGTCCCGCGTAATTCATCAAACGGTCAAAAGTTAAGGGATGTGAACAAATGTGTCCCTGGTGGTGTTCATTGAGGAACGCAGTTTTGTTTCATAGACTAGATAGAGGCGTGATTTATTATATATTCTGCGCTTACTCCACTATAGGGACATTGCTGAGTTTGTTAGGTATAAGGCATTGTTTTTCCATCGAGGAGTTTGAGGACAAAAGTGAGGGATCGGAAACCAAGAGTGAAAGTTGGGGTCCTCTGTTATTTTTCGGGGAATTCCAGAAGGGACTGATTGTAGCAGAGACTCAGGAAGAGTTCAAGGTATTTGTTGAAGTATTTGGGATTGTTTGAGTGAATCATTTGTACGATTTTGTCACTTCTGTGTCCATGGCGCCGCCCTTTGAATTTAACCTCCTGATTAAGTAATAGCATTCCCCTTCAAACAAACAAAACAAATATGACTTGCCGAGTCACCGCATTTGGGTTGTTATACATTGATTTGAGTGTCTGCGTCCCAAATGGCACCCTATTCCCTATATAGTACACTACTTTTGACCAAGGGCTCTGGTCAAAAGTAGTTCATGATACAGTAGGTAATAGGGAGCCATTTGGGGCGGCCAACACCTTTTGTTGTCTCAGACAATTTTATACATTTTCTCTGTATTTTAACACAAGTCATTCTCCTTCCGTTGCAGCTCCTTCGACAACAGCGACAAATACCAGCAGCAGTCCCTGGGTCCCATTCAACAGTCCACCATCCTCGTGGTGGATCCCGTCAAAAGCAACGTACTCAAGGCCTCCGGAAGAAATATGTAAGGGTTGCCACCGCTGTGCAAACGAGGGCAATTAGTAGAGGTCTTACTTAATGAACACACATGCTTTGTCCAAAATGGCACCCTTATTCCCTATGTAGTGCACTAAGTAGACTCCTAGGACGTGACGTTGTTGTCTTCATTCAAAGCATTTAAGGAGTGTTTTCTCCGTGTGCTCGGCAGGTTTTACTTGCCTCATGGAATCACCACGGACAAGGACAATAACTACTGGGTCACGGACGTGGCGCTTCATCAGGTAAGAACCATAGTGTTCACATCCTCACTGGCCTTCATCAGGTAAGAACCATCCTCACTGGCCTTCATCAGGTAAGAACCATCCTCACTGGCCTTCATCAGGTAAGAACCATCCTCACTGGCCTTCATCAGGTAAAAACCATCCTCACTGGCCTTCATCACGTAAGAACCATCCTCACTGGCCCGCGGCCTTCATCACGTAAGAACCATCCTCACTGGCCTTCATCACGTAAGAACCATCCTCACTGGCCCGCGCAACCTTCATCACGTAAGAACCATTCTCACTGGCCCGCGCAGCCTTCATCACGTAAGAACCATTATATGCGAAGTATAAATACTTCTCATGTGTCTGATTAAGCATATGCTACCATATGAAATGTGTCTGATTGGCATATGCTACCATATGAAATGTGTCTGATTAAGCATATGCTACCATATGAAATGTCTGATTGGCATATGCTACCATATGAAATGTGTCTGATTGGCATATGCTACCATATGAAATGTGTCTGATTTGGCATATGCTACCATATGAAATGTGTCTGATTGAGCCGGCATATGCTACCATATGGTATGAAAGGGGCTCATTTGTCATGTACCAAGACCCACCAGAAAAAAAAACGATTGAGTTGTACTGTTGTTCCGTTTGGCTTTAGTGATCATAAGGCCAGGAGTTTTTCCTGAGAACCTGACCTAACCAGGAAACACTCTGGACCCTATATAATAAGTCAACATACTTCCGTACCGAAATGGCACCCTGTTCCCTAGTGCACTACTTTTGACCAGTTCCCTATAGAAATAGGGTGCCATTTGGGATGTAGCCTTTGACTTTGGTAGTGTACAACATACGCTGTCCCCCTCACCTAGGTGTTCAAACTGAGCAGCGATGGCCGGGACAAGCCCCTGGTTGTGCTGGGAGAGGCCTTTGAACCAGGAAGTGACAAAGAGCACTTCTGCAAGCCCACCGATGTGGCGGTGGACCCCGTGACCGGGAACGTGTACGTGTCGGACGGATACTGCAATGCCAGGATACTTAAGTTCTCACCCGAGGGAAAATACCTGTCACACTGGGGAGCAGGTTTGTAGTACATGCTCCAGACGTGCGCATGTTTGCACACACATTCACGACAAACACACACACTCACACACACATTCAGACAAACATGAACACACACACAATGAAAGATTTATTGGCAGTTTGTTTGAAGCGAAGGCCATGTCAGGCTCAGCTTGACAAAATGTGTTTGAATCTATATTGATTTACCTGTAATAGCATGCCAATATTTTCTGCTGATGTGGCTGCTGTGCACTCCTCTTCATTACCCCTGGTGCAGTACATCACAACGGTGCTTTTACGGTAAATCATTCAATAGGCCTTAGAGGACATGCAGTGGCTGAAGACCTCTACACAATTCTAACTAGTGGGAACACAGGTTATATACAGTATCTGGAGTACCTAGTGAAATATCAAATACACTTCTAACTAGTGGGAACACAGGTTATACAGTGAGGGGAAAAAAGTATTTGATCCCCTGCTGATTTTGTAAGTTTGCCCACTGACAAAGAAATGATCAGTCTATAATTTTAATGGTAGGTTTATTTGAACAGTGAGAGACAGAATAACAACAAAAAATCCAGAAAAAGCATGTGAAAAATGTTATAAATTGATTTGCATTTTAATGAGGGAAATAAGTATTTGACCCCCTCTCAATCAGAAAGATTTCTGGCTCCCAGCTGTCTTTTATACAGGTAACGAGCTGAGATTAGGAGCACACTCTTAAAGGGAGTGCTCCTAATCTCAGTTTGTTACCTGTATAAAAGACAGCTGTCCACAGAAGCAATCAATCAATCATATTCCAAACTCTCCACCAATGCCAAGACCAAAGAGCTCTCCAAGGATGTCAGGGACAAGATTATAGACCTACACAAGGCTGGAATGGGCTACAAGAGCATCGCCAAGCAGATTGGTGAGAAGGTGACAACAGTTGGTGCGATTATTCGCAAATGGAAGAAACACAAAATAACTGTCAATCTCCCTCGGCCTGGGGCTCCATGCAAGATCTCACCTCGTGGAGTTGCAATGATCATGAGAACGGTGAGGAATCAGCCCAGAACTACACGGGAGGATCTTGTCAATGATCTCAAGGCAGCTGGGACCATAGTCACCAAGAAAACAATTGGTAACACACTACACCGTGAAGGACTGAAATCCTGCAGCGCCCGCAAGGTCCGCCTGCTCAAGAAAGCACATATACATGCCGTCTGAAGTTTGCCAATGAACATCTGAATGATTCAGAGGACAACTGGGTGAAAGTGTTGTGGTCAGATGAGACCAAAATGGAGCTCTTTGGCATCAACTCAACTCGCCGTGTTTGGAGGAGGTGGAATGCTGCCTATGACCCCAAGAACACCACCCCCACTGTCAAACATGGAGGTGGAAACATTATGCTTTGGGGGTGTTTTTCTGCTAAGGGGACAGGACAACTTCACTGCATCAAAGGGACGATGGACTGGACCATGTACCGTCAAATCTTGGGTGAGAACCTCCTTCCCTTAGCCAGTGCATTGAAAATGGGTCGTGGATGGGTACTCCAGCATGACAATGACCCAAAACACACGGCCAAGGCAACAAAGGAGTGGCTCAAGAAGAAGCACAATAAGGTCCTGGAGTGGCCTAGCCAGTCTCCAGACCTTAATCCCATAGAACATCTGTGGAGGGAGCTGAAGGTTCGAGTTGCCAAACGTCAGCCTCGAAGATCTGCAAAGAGGAGTGGGACAAAATCCCTCCTGAGATGTGTGCAAACCTGGTGGCCAACTACAAGAAAAGTCTGACCTCTGTGATTGCCACTAAGGGTTTTGCCACCAAGTACTAAGTCATGTTTTGCAGAGGGGTCAAATACTTATTTCCCTCATTAAAATGCAAATCATTCATAACATTTTTCACATGCGTTTTTCTGGATTTTTTTGTTGTTATTCTGTCTCTCACTGTTCAAATAAACCTACCATTAAAATTATAGAGTGATCATTTCTTTGTCAGTGGGCAAACGTACAAAATCAGCAGGGGATCAAATACTTTTTCCCTCACTGTATACAGTATCTGGAGTACCTAGTGAAATATCAAATACACCTAGTGGGAGCACAGGTTATACAGTGAGGGGAAAAAAGTATTTGATCCCCTGCTGATTTTGTACGTTTGCCCACTGACAAAGAAATGATCAGTCTATAATTTTAATGGTAGGTTTATTTGAACAGTGAGAGACAGAATAACAACAAAAAAATCCAGAAAAACGCATGTGAAAAATTTTATAAATTGATTTGCATTTTAATGAGGGAAATAAGTATTTGACCCCTCTGCAAAACATGACTTAGTACTTGGTGGCAAAACCCTTAGTGGCAATCACAGAGGTCAGACTTTTCTTGTAGTTGGCCACCAGGTTTGCACACATCTCAGGAGGGATTTTGTCCCACTCCTCTTTGCAGATCTTCGAGGCTGACGTTTGGCATGGATTCCGTGGTTAGGAACATTGTTTTGCACATTTGTTGGTCCCAAGAACATTCACCATGCTCTAAGTAGGTAACACCGGCATAGAGATAGAGGACTCATCTTTGTGTCTGTGACAGCATGAGCAGCGAGTTATACAGGTTATATCAGGTTATATCTATATAGAGTCCTCTATCTCTATGGTAACACCACAGAAGTTCTGAGCCCCAATGTTCTCAGACAAAGTGAATCTAAGTGATTCACTCCCTGGACCGTGCTCAAAGAACGTTTGCTCCATAGTTGTCTTTGAATTGTTCTGGGTCGTATTCACTAGACATGAAACTAAAGGAAACAGTCCCAAACGGGGATACACACAATTTTGAAACATTTTTCTGCGCTGTGCCCTAATGAATATTCCCCTGTTCTTCCCTCTCAGGCTCTTCAGACAGAAGGAGAAGGGTACAGTTCCGAATCCCCCACAGCCTAGTGTTTCTGCCTGACCGGCGGGAGCTGTGTGTGGCCGACCGGGAGAATGGACGCATCCAGTGCTTTGTCGCTGAATCCGGGGAATTCGTCAAGGAGATCAAGAAGCAGGAGTTTGGAGGGGAAGTGTTTGCCATCTCCTACGCACCTGTGCATGGTGAGTCCGGTTTTGGTTTTAGAAATATAATGGAACACCTATTATCTCTATGGTTATGGGTAGAGAATATAACACCTATTATCTCTATGGTTATGGGTAGAGAATAGAACACCTATTATCTCTATGGTTATGGGTAGAGAATAGAACACCTATTATCTCTATGGTTATGAGTAGAGAATATAACACCTATTATCTCTATGGTTATGAGTAGAGAATAGAACACCTATTATCTCTATGGTTATGGGTAGAGAATAGAACACCTATTATCTCTATGGTTATGGGTAGAGAATAGAACACCTATTATCTCTATGGTTATGGGTAGAGAATAGAACACCTATTATCTCTATGGTTATGGGTAGAGAATAGAACACCTATCATCTCTATGGTTATGGGTAGAGAATAGAACACCTATTATCTCTATGGTTATGGGTAGAGAATAGAACAGCTATTATCTCTATGGTTATGGGTAGAGAATAGAACACCTATTATCTCTATGGTTATGGGTAGAGAATAGAACACCTATTATCTCTATGGTTATGGGTAGAGAATAGAACACCTATTATCTCTATGGTTATGGGTAGAGAATAGAACACCTATTATCTCTTTGGTTATGGGTAGAGAATAGAACACCTATTATCTCTGGTTATGGGTAGAGAATAGAACACCTATTATCTCTATGGTTATGGGTAGAGAATAGAACACCTATTATCTCTATGGTTATGGGTAGAGAATAGAACACCTATTATCTCTATGGTTATGGGTAGAGAATAGAACACCTATTATCTCTATGGTTATGGGTAGAGAATAGAACACCTATTATCTCTATGGTTATGGGTAGAGAATAGAACACCTATTATCTCTATGGTTATGGGTAGAGAATAGAACATTACATATGTGTGTTATATCTCTATGGCAGGGATGAGCAACTTGCGCCCCATCTTTTGAAGGCCTTTGGATCAATTTCCACAAAAATAAACAGTACAACAATATATTTATTTGTTTATTTATTTTGGGGGTGAAACTCAGTCGGGGTCTCAACTTACTGTTGAGAGTTAGAATAGTAGAATACATAAGATGCAATTTCAAAATGTGAGTTTTTCTCATGTTATGTCATTCACTGACCGTCAGTCAATTAGCCCTTGTCAGCTAACATTCTTAGATTGCTAAGTTAGTCTAGCAGTCAGCTATCTAAACTTGTTATGGTCAAATTAACGGCCAAGGGTCCCCCCATTAGATTTTTTTTAGTCAGTCTCACTCAGACATCATATTAAAAACTGCATACATTTCTCTTCACCCTATGGCAAAATTATTAAAATTGCATGAAAATAGTTATAAAATTGCTAAATATTCTTTCCGTCCCATGGCAAAATGTGTAGAATTGCAGCAAACTTGCTTTAAAACTGAAAAATGTGTAGAAGTAACTTTTCTTTAAAAAATGTATTGGTGTGACCCCCATCAAAGTTGCCCATTCCTGCGCTTTGGTTATGGGTAAAGAATAGAACACCAAATCTATGTGTTATATCTCTATGGTTATGGGTGTAGAACAAAACACCAAATCTATGTGTTATATCTCTATCGTTATGGGTGTCGAATAGAACACCAAATATATGTGTTATATCTCTATGGTTATGGGTGTCGAATAGAACACCAAATATATGTGTTATATCTCTATGGTTATGGGTGTCGAATAGAACACCAAATATATGTGTTATATCTCTATGGTTATGGGTGTCGAATAGAAAACCAAATCTGTGTGTTATATCTCTATGGTTATGGCTATGTCATATTCACAGGGATTTATTTTCTGGGAATAATTCAGGTGTAAAATTATTAAAACCATACATCACACTAGCAATCCACTTTATATCGGTTGCCAGTGTGTTTTATTCGAGGAAAATTAGACACCAACATCTTAGAGAAATGATACATCCCCATAATAAACCCACTTCATTTCATCTGCACACTGTAAGGTCTTTCCTAGAGCCAGCTAATTGCACCATTTCTCTTTGAAACAAACGTTTTTGTGATGGCGACTTTCATGTTGCGTCGCGTTGCCTCATGTACATGCAAGTCTTCAAAGGGGAAAATCCATATTTATGTGCCTGTTCCCTTAACTTGTGTGTGTGCGCGCCTTATGCAAATGTATGTGTATCCAGGTGGTCTGATCTACGCGGTGAATGGGGAATCTGCGTACGGGCGCTCTGCCCCTCTCAAAGGCTTTGTGATTAATTATTCGACCAAGGAGATCCTGGATGACTTCAGCCCAGAAAACGCACAGGTTGGTTACGGGTGGGAGGGAGGGCTCTGCTGCAAACACAACCATTTTACTACAAACCAGAGCAGCAATAAATAACAGTATTGAACATCCTTCTGATTCAATCAGCATGTACCATTAATAAGTAAATAAATAGAGTGGTCTCTCTGGTCTAATGTCTCCATTTTGGCCCTTTTGGCTTTTCATAACAAAGCTGCTAGACATTTAGTTGCTTGTTGAGTAGCTGCTAAATAGCTAGTGTATTTCAGTGTACATTTACATCTTAGTAATTTAGAAAACGCTGTTATCCAGAGCGACTTACAGTAGTAGTGAGTGCATACATTTTCATACTTTTTCGTACTGGTCCCTCGTGGGTATCGAACGAGCACTCTATACAGGCTCGTTATAGCCACTAGTATAGTACATCTTCATTACCTTCTGGATAACGACCCTGGACAAATACAATAAAGTTTAAAGATACAATGTGTCATGTTTGGGGTGACCTGACCAAATCCACATAGAAATGTAAGTTATAGATCTGTCATTCTCATTGAAAGCAAGTCTAAGAATGGTAGGAATGTTCTATGCGTGCTTTTTCTATGATTTCTGTTTTTATACGTCATTTGCGTCTTTTACTTTTGGTTTTGAACACCGAATTCTTGGATCAACAAGGACAGTTATGGCCTTATGTTGATGGGGATACCCTGCTTGACTGAGGAGGCCCTCCGGACACGAACCACAAAGGGAGCTCTGTACCAAGCAATCACCTTAATTACTATTCATGTTACCTCAATCACTATCAGGCACTTCACACACCAGTCATAGATTGGAATGATCTGAAATCTTATCTGCCTATTGAGCTGTAGAGCAAGCAAAGAAAATAGTTATTGATCTCCACTGACGGTACGTGATGTGTCTAATACAGTAGGGTGGCAGGTAGCCTAGTGGTTAGAGTGTTGGGCCAGTAACCGAAAGGTTGCTGGATCGAATCCCTGAGCTGACAAGGTAAAAATCTGTCGTTCTGCCCCCTGAGCAAGGCAGTTAACCCACTGTTCCCCGGGGCGCCAAAGACGTGGATGTCGATTAAGGCAGCCCCCCCGCACCTCTCTGATTCAGAGGGGTTGGGTTAAATGCTGAAGACACATTTCAGTTGAAGACATTCAGTTGTACAACTGACTAGGTATCAACAGCAGTTTTTTTGTTGTTGCTGGAACTCAAACGAGATTCTGCCTACAAACATTAGTCACTGGCAGAATGTTTACACGTGATAGTAGGGATCAGACTTAAAGGCATTGTCCATCCAAATTGCAACATTGCATATTGGTTTCCTGTAAGCAGTGTATACATATGGTTAGACAGCAATCCATGCTTTGGTTTTGTCCATTGACTGCTTACAGGGTAAGTAAACCAATGTAAATGTGTGAATTGGGTGAACTTTCCTTTTAAAAGCTATGGTCTTACAATGGCTCCACTGATTGTGAGATGGATCTACACCCTCGTCTCTGACTACTTGAGCCACTTAAAGTGATTGTGTCATCTTCTTCCAGGAGAGTTAATCATTCTTCCTATCCCCGTCTGGCCAGTCCTGATGCCTCACTACCTGATTTAATGCCTCTGAGCTAATCAGATACCAGCAGGGAATTTCATTAAAACGGCAATAAAATAAAGATCTGCCTGCCGTATCGCTTGGGGTTGGTTTCTGTGTGCCAAGTTGAGTTGGGTTTGTCTTTGTCATCTATCTTGGATTGTAAACTACGAGGACAGGTAGAGACCTATTGGTTTATTAACTGAAAACCTCGATTTAGATCTGACTGTTACTTTATCATTGAATCTATGCTTACGACTTGAAGGGCTCCCGAGTGGCGCAGCGGTCTAAGGTGCTACATCTCAGTGCTAGAGGCGTCACTACAGACCCTGGTTCCAGGGCTGTATCACAACCGGCTGCGGTTGGGAGTCCCATAGGGCGGTGGGTTAGGGTTTGGCCGGGGTAGGCCGTCATTGTAAATAAGAATTTGTTCTTAACTGACTTGTCTAGTTAAATAAAGGTTAAATAAATAAATAAAAGATCTTTACGTTTTGATTACTTTGTTTCATCTCATAGACTGAAGACATAATGAGTATTAAGTCTTGTGTAATCTAGACTATTCATGTGAAGTACTGAATAATTGAAAGATGATTGTTTTTGAATGGCTATACTAACTGCACTGTGTCTTTCCTCTGTTTTCAGGAGTTTGGAATGCCCCACGACATTGTTGTAACCAAAGATGGCCGTGTCTTTGTGGGAGATGCAGCCACAGACTCCGTGCTAAAGTTCTCCTCTGACAGTAAGTAAACTTGAACCAAAGTATTTTCATTTGAATCTTCTATTCCAGATTATCCAGGATGTCTCATTAAGAAAGTTGAATTAGATTAACCTTTCAACTATGAAATTAAACCTCTTAGATGTTAAGTCCCCCATATGGTTCTGGACCGGTTCCGAATGACATTTTGGTGTCCAAAGCGCTGTGTGAACGCCGTAGGGTCCGTGCCTTATAATGCCAGAATGCCCCATCTGTCTGTTTTCTGCTTCCACTCTCCCAGCGGAGCTGACTTGTCGGGTTTCAGAACCTAAATTTGCATAGGGAATGACGTGTCACATTTTCTGGCCTATCCGGCCAAGTCTGGGAGACGAGTCCAGGCGTTGTGGTTTCATCGCACTGTGATATTCTCAGCCGGTTTTAAAGGTCTCAACATAAAAAAATATGAAATAATTTCCTAGAATTTAAACTAACACTTTTTCTTGGTCACAGAGGGACGGAATCACTTTGTGCTTAAAGCTGAGTCTGCACACATTTGAATGGTGTCTCTGCGCCACTCAATGGGACGTTTAAGAGAAAATGATTTAATGTGCCAATATTGTAGTCACCAAGTATGATTATATTTACTTTACAGTTATAAATAATGTGAAATCTTACAGCAAGTTGTTTATAATTTGATTGTTACTATATTTAGAAAACATTTCAGTCATTTCAAGCCCTATTGTTGAATTGGGAAAAGAAATACATGATTTTTCATATTTTCATAATATTTGTGCTATGTACTTGAGCTTGTGCCCTCAAACGTGAGTACACCTCAGCAATTTATAACTATTTTTTACCAGAAAGGGGAGTTTCAGACCTTTGTAAAACTATGCAACATTACCAGTTATTGTTTATGGCCATCTCATAAAAAATTATTATGTTTGTGTATATCTATTTAGGCATAAATCTAAATCTTGCCCTATCATTTAAGAGTTATTAAGGGATTTAAGGCATGAATTAGTGGACTATTGGAGTGCCTTAAATGGTTATATCCAATTTGACTCATCAGTTATGGAGCTACAAATTAGTATCTTATTTATGAAATGTAATTTACACTGAGTATATCAAACATTAGGAATACCTTTTCCTAATATTGAGTTGCACCATAGTTTCTGCCTTCAGAACAGCTTCAATATGTCGGGGCATGGACTCTACAAGGCGTCGAAAGTATTCTACAGGGAAGCTGGCCCATGTTGACTTCAATGCTTCCCACAGATGTGTCTAGTTAGCTGGCTGTCCTTTGGGTGGTTGATCATTCTTGATACACACGGGAAACTGTTGAGTGTGAAAAACCCAACAGCGTTGCAGTTCTTGACACAAACCGGTGCGCCTGGCACTTACTACCATACCCCATTCAAAGGCACTTAAATATTTTGTCTTGCCCATTCACCCTCTGAATGGTATTGGTATTTTATTAGGATCCCCATTAGCTGTTGCAAAAGCAGCAGTTACTCTTCCTGGGGTCCACACAAAACATGAAACAAATGGCACACATGCACACTTCATGTCTCAAGGCTTAAAAATCATTCTTTAACCTGCCTTCTCCCCTTCATCTACACTGTCATTAATAAGATGATAGCAAGTGGTAGTGCTGAGCGATTAGTGCTTTTTGAGGTCAGTTCGTTTTTTTTTTTTAAACATTAAATGCACTATGCGTTATGTGGGATGGGGGGGGACGACGAAATGGAATTCAAATAATTGAACTGACGTCAGTCAATTAATGTGGGTTAATTGCTCAGCATTAACAAGTGACATCAATAAGGAATGATGGCTTTCATCTGCTCAGTCTGTCATGGAAAGAGTGTTCTTAATATTTTGTATACCCAGTGTAGTGTTATCACATCAGTTTGATAAATCATACATTTTCTATTGACAAAATGTGAAATATTTTTGATACTATTGCTTTGTGTCAATACTGTTCAGAAATATTTGTAATTTGTTTGATTGTGTAATTTGGTGTAATTGCATGGTGTAATTGATGTGGATATAGATATGCTATGTACAGTGTAATTGATGTGTATATAGATATGTATAGTGTAATTGATGTGGATATAGACCTTAGCCAAATACATTTAAACTCAGTTTTTTGCAATTCCTGAAATGTAATCCTAGTAAAGATTCCCTGTTTTAGGTCAGTTAGGATTACCACATTATTTTAAGAATGTCAGAATAATAGCAGAGAGAATGATTTATTTCAGCTTTTATTGCTTTCATCACATTCCCAGTGGATCAGGAGTTTACATACACTCAATTAGAAATACATCCACAGGTACACCTCCAATTGACTCAAATTATGTCAATTAGCCTATCAGAAGCTTCTAAAGCCACGACATCCTTTTCTGGAATTTTCTAAGCTGTTTAAAGGCACAGTCAACTTAGTGTATGTAAACTTCTGACCCACTGGAATTGTGATACAGTGAATTATAAGTGAAATAATCTTCATTGTAAAGGGTTTAAACACTGTTTCCCATGCTTGTTCAAGGAACCATAAACAATTAATGAACATGCACCTGTGGAACGGTCGTTTAGACACTAACAGCTTACAGACGGTAGGCAATTAAGGTCACAGTAAGGAAAACTTAGGACACTAAAGAGGCCTTTCTACCTACTCTGAAAAACACCAAAAGAAAGATGCCCAGGATGCCTGCTCATCTGTGTGAACGTGCCTTAGGCATGCTGCAAGGGGGCATGAGGACTGCAGATGTGGCCAGGGCAATAAATTGCAATGTCCGTTCTGTGAGACGCCTAAGACAGTGCTACAGGGAGACAGGCAGACCACGTGTAACAACACCTGCACAGGATCGGTACATCGGTACATCCGAACATCACACCTGCGGGACAGATACAGGATGGCAACAACAACTGCCCGAGTTACACCAGGAACGCCCAATCCCTACATCAGTGCTCAGACTGTCCGCAATAGGCTGAGAGAGGCTGGACTGACGGCTGTAGGCCTGTTGTAAGGCAGGTCCTCACCAGACCTCACCGGCACAAACCCACCGTCGCTAGATATTTTTTTTTTTTGCTCTTCACTGACGAGGCGCGGTTTTGTCTCACCAGGGTTGATGGTCGGATTTGGGTTTGTCGTTGAAGGAATGAGCGTTACTCCAAAGCCTGTACTCTGGAACGGGATCGATTTGGAGGTGAAGGGTCCGTCATGGTCTGGGGCGGTGTGTCACAGCATCATCGGACTGAGCTTGTTGTCATTGCAGGCAATCTCAACGTTGTGCTTTACAGGGAAGACATCCTCCTCCCTCATGTGGTACCCTTCCTGCAGGCTCATCATGACATGACCCTCCAACATGACAATGCCACCAGCCATACTGCTCGTTCTGTGCGTGATTTCCTTCAAGACAAGAATGTCAGTGTTCTGCCATGGCCAGCCAAGAGCCCGGATATCAATCCAATTGAGCACGTCTGGGACCTGTTGGATCGGAGGGTGAGGGCTAGGGCCATTCCCTGCAGAATTGTCCGGGAACTTGCAGGTGCCTTGGTGGAAGAGTGGGGTAACATCTCACAGCAAGAACTGGCAAATCTGGTGCAGTCCATGAGGAAGAGATGCACTGCAGTACTTAATGCAGCTGGTGGCCACACCAGATACAGACTGTTACTTTTGATTTTGACCCCCCCTTTGTTCAGGGACACAGTATTCAATTTCTGTTAGTCACATGTCTGTGGAATTTGTTCAGTTTATGTCTCAGTTGTTGAATCTTTTGTTCATACAAATATTTGTACATGTTAAGTTTGCTGAAAGTAAACGCAGTTGACAGTGAGGACGTTTATATATGCTATGTATAGTGTAGTTGATGTCTATATAGATATGTATAGTGTAATTGATGTGTGAATAGATATGCTATGTATAGTATAATTGATGTATATATAGATATGCTATGTATAGTGTAATTGATGTGTATATGGATATGTGTCGTGTAATTGATGTGTATATGGATATGTGTCGTGTAATTGATGTGTATATACATATGTATAGTGTAATTGATGTGTGTAGATATGTATAGTGTAATTTATGTGTATATGGATATGTATAGTGTAACTGATGTGTGTAGATATGTATAGTGTAATTTATGTATATATGGATATGTATAGTGTAACTGATGTGTCTATAGTGTAGTTGATGTCTTTATAGATATGTATAGTGTAATTCATGTGTATATAGATATGTATAGTGTAATTGCTGTGTATATAGATACTGTATGTATAGTGTCATTGTTATTTGATGTGTACTGTATGCAGGCCTCATCTGCAAAAGAGACCGTGGTCTCCCTGCTTAAATAAAGGTAAAATTTAAATGAACGTCATGTCAAAATGGATCCCTCTTTCACACATTGTTCCAGATAACATTTTTTATAAAAAATATATGAATTCTGTAATGTTGTCTGTAACCTCACAGAGCCATGTTTTTTATGTTCTTGAAAGAACATTCTACAGCATGTGACGAATCAGTGGCGAACTGCAAAATTATTGACTAACGCTCTAGGCCACTGCACCGCCACCTTATGTAATGTTTCTGATGTAAAGGGACTGAATTGCCTGATGTCCTTCAAAAAGTGCCTTTGGAACGCCAATTCAAACTGAGCGAATGCACGGCTAATCCCCTTGAATGGTTTTATCCCCGTTCAAGTGTAGGTGACTCACTGATTCAGTTCTCTGTTGACAACACAAAATGCATAGAACAATTAGAGTTTTGTACATTTAAATGCAAATGAATAGAACCCAAGTGAAAAGCAATTGCAATCAAATTGAAAGTATTGCACTTCACACGTTGCTAATGAGAAGCAGTTGATTTTGCACCAGCAAAAAATTGGGTTTGTTGAAGCACCTTGTACTGTGTAGAGGCAGAGTGTTCATAATCATATGTAATCAACACCATTGGTGCAATGTGAGCCTTTATGAGATGGACATTCAATCATTGTAATGAAACCGCTAAATACACCATAGAGAACATGAGTAAGCACAACTAACTGTACAATCCGTCGGGATTTATTCATTATTTCATAGCAACTGAGTAACAATTCCAGTGAATGAATCGCTCAGTCACATCAGTCCTTGACACCACTGTCTCTCTCACCCTCTCCAGAAGCTGAACATCGCTCTGTTAAGAAAGGTGGAATTGAAGTACAAGAAATCGAAGGTAGGCTACTCTTTCTCTTCAATCTTATTGCGAGCTGGAAGTTTTACTTGTTTGTTTGAGGTCCACATTTGCTTTACTTAAACTCTAGGAATTTTTGATTGACTTGAAATGTTTTACATTGTACATGAGTGGATATTTGCTTCACAGTAGTGATTGGCGTGGCTTGAAGTCAAATTGTCTTTTGAACAGCCCCTCTAGTCTGATAACCTATTACACATTGATTGCAGAGTTAAAGGTTGACATTCTCCTGAGACTTCTGCTCTTTTCTACTGAAAGATTGCAATGCCTAATTTCATTTGAGCAGCGTGTAGACCTATAGTATGTTTGAAACTTGATATATAGGCTATAAACCTCTCTGAAAGAAGCTTGAGCATTTTGAGAATGTATTTTCCATCATTTTGAGGTTCTGTGGTAAAAATGAGCGCAGTAAGTGCTTGGAGTTAGGAGTATGTGTCAAAAATCTATTATATTGAAGTCAAACAGAAAGTACAAAATCTGCATTTTCCCCTTTAGAAGGCAGTAATTTAAAATGTGTTTGACTTATTAATAATATGCACCCATTGATTCTTGAAGAACAACATGAATGCCTCATGAGCTGAGTTCAACTGTCGTTCCCCATATTTTTTTTTAAGCCGTTTTTTAACAATGTAAATGTAAACAAACACTGTATAGTCTCTAAACTTGTTTAAAACTATAATCTTTCATGGATGGTAAGTCTTTGCATCCATAGCTCTGTCTATACATTTCAGAATGGTTGAATTTCTCCGGCTGGGTGACCACTTTGTTATTGTTTGATAAGCAAATTGCCCCCTTTAAAGCCACACTGTACGATTTCCAGTTATTCCAATGAATGAAATGCATCTCTTGATTTACAAGTATAACTTATCCTAATGTCATTCCATGAGCACTACAGGTATGTAATACAAACCAGGAGCAATTTGCATGTGAACACGTTTTGTGTTTACGCTTTTGTTAGCGATTTGCTCTTTGCTTTTACAGAAAGATTGTGGTTTTATTAAAACAGTCTATAGAAAGTAATCTTTGTAATTTTCTGTAACTACCTTTTTGTTCACCTGTGAATAGACACACTCACCACTTCCATTCAAACCCCCCTCTTAGAAACCGAGACGATAATCCAAACCCGCCTGAAGCCCCAGCACACGGTAGACGTTGTGCTGGCCAAGGTGCAGATACCCGTAGCGACTCAACAGAAGACTGCAGAGCCTGTCCAGGAACAGCCCCAAAAACCGCAACAACAAGAAGACGATAAGGAGAAGACTCTAGCCAAACAGAGTGCTCAGGGCGTGTCTCCGGCGGTTATCACCACCCTGCTGCTCATCCCCTTAGTGGTGGTCATCTCCATAGGGGTCTTGATCCGCTACAGGAAGAACAGGATGTATGGAGGTAGGAGGGGATTTGAAACAACATGGCTGCAGCCATGGAAATAGAATGTATAGTAAGGGCTTGGAACCTCGAAGCCTGGCAATTTGACTGTTAACTCGTTATGCCGTCATTGACTTGAATGGGGAAGCCCATTCTATGGATTATATATCTATGGCTGCAGTGTTGATATAACAGAATTTATAAACGTTTTTTTACGATGAACATTTTTCTAGATTTTTTTCACACACAACAATGAACAGTAACAAACAGAACAGACACAACAAAAACTGAGAATTTCAAATCCTGTGAATTGCTCTATTCGGATACAAAAACAGGGAAAAACAGTGTACATTTTATGAATGCCTTAACCAACCATCCTGGATTGATGATATTCAGCATGTCTTTCACTGTTGTTTCAGATGGATGTGAGGTAAAACTGGACCAGACCTCGTCTGGAGGAATCTTGGGAAAACTCAGAGGTATGTGTCTGTGAGATACTCTAATTGATGTATCCTGTGGTGAAATTACAAACTCAAGGTCTTCCACCACACGGTAGTCGCTAATGACTTGACATGTCATTCCTCGTAGGATGTTCTACTTGTGCTTTTGTTTGGTTTGACTTTGACTACGGTTGTGGATTTATGAATTAGGCAATCAGTTGGTAGTGTGAACATTCAGAAGATTTAATAGGTGCAAGGTGTATGAAATGAAAGGAATAAAGGAGAATCTGTCCAGTGCAATGCTTGGGCGGTGTACCGTATATACCGTATACTAAACATACCGATGGAATGATTTTTATTAGCCTAATTTAAAACATATATACACTACCGGTCAAATGTTTTAGAACATTCAAAGGTTTTTCTTAATTTTTTTACTATTTTCTACTTTGTAGAATAATAGTGAAGACATCAACACTATGAAATAACACAAATGGAATCATGTAGTAACCAAAGAAGTGTTAAACAAATCAAAATATATTTGAGATTCTTCAAATAGCCACCCTTTGCCTTGATGACAGCTTTGCACACTCTTGGCATTCTCTCAACCTGCTTCATGAGGTAGTCACCTGGAATGCATTTCAATTAACACGTGTGCCTTCTTAAATGTTAATTTGTGGAATTTCTTTCCTTAATGCGTTTGAGCCAATCAGTTGTGTTGTGACAAGGTAGGGGGGTATACAGAAGACAGACCTATTTGGTAAAAGACCAAGTCCATATTATAGCAAGAACAGCTCGAATAAGCAACGAGAAACAACAGTCCATCATTACTTTAAGACATTAAGGTCAGTCAATACAGAACATTTCAAGAACTTTGAAAGTTTCTTCAAGTGCAAAACCATCAAGCCTTATGATGAAACTGGCTCTCATGAGGACAGCCACAGGAATGGAAGACCCAGAGTTACCTCTGCTGCAGAGGATAGGTTCATTAGAGTTACCAGCCTCCGAAATTGCATCCCAAATAAATGCTTCAGAGTTCAAGTAACAGACACATCTCAACATCAACTGTTCAGAGGAGACTGCTTGAATCAGGCCTTCATGGTCGAATTGCTGCAAAGAAACCACTACTAAAAGGACACCAATAAGAAGAAGAGACTTGCTTGGGCCAAGAAACACGAGCAATGGACATTAGACCGGTGGAAATCTGTCCTTTGGTCTGATGAGTCTAAATTGTGAATGTTTGTCCTTTTGGTCTGGAGTCCGAATTGTGAACGTCTTTGTGAGACGCGGTGTGGGTGAACGGATGATCTCTGCATGTGTATTTCCCACCGTAAAGCATGGAGGACGAGGTGTTATGGTGTAGGGGTGTGCTGCTGGTGACACTGTCTGTGATTTATTTTGAATTCCAGACACTATTAACGAGCATGGCTACCACAGCATTCCACAGGCTGTATGTATTTTTAGATTTAGTCCTATTGTACATGTGTATTGTTGTAACGGCACCATCTTGATTGCAAAAGTAAATACAAATACACACAACTTTAAGCTACATATTCATTTGACAAAGGTAATGAACTGCCCATTGATCAGCACAATATTACAGAAGTAAGCTAACAGTTCCAGAAATCAGGAATGCACACAGTCTCTATAAAGCTCTATATATGAGTGACTGTGTCCAACACACCACCGCCTACCTGGTGTTATGTTGGGCACCTACTTTCCCCAAAAAGATTTTATGAAATATATTTATTTCTCAATGACACGTATTGCTAAATAAAAAGGTTTAAGGAAATACAGGCAGGCACTACAATACAAAACAGCTCAATCAAGCATGAGGGCCTTGTAAGTACAAAAGCAACGTTTGTTTTCATATAATTTAAAAAAGCTTGGAGAAGGTAGTGGAATGGGATTTGTGGGATGTGTGTGAAGAATCCAATACTTTAGTACAAATCACATTATTGTGGAAGTACCTCCTCTAAGTGTATGAATGAGGCTGTTTGAGAAGGTTGGAATCTTACGCAACCTGCCTACACATTGTTTGAAGTACAATACCAACGTAGCTACTGTAGTAGGTCAAATCTGTGTGCTGGAAAACCTTGGTAGAGCATGGGTGTGTTGGGGTTCGTTCCTTCTTTCCTTGTCAATCATTGGCTCATTGGTGAAATTAGCATTATGACAATATCTTTAAATCATTCATTCATTTATTAATGCAATTGCAGACAGAAGTTGACAATCAGGAACATAGCACGCATGTTTCCGAGTAAGTTCTGCACTATAGGGAAAGTCTAAGTTGCTTTTATCATGCTTGTAGCCAACCCCTGTGATGTCACTGCATTCATTATTATTATCTACTCCTGAGACCAAGCCCATGCATCCACAGCTACACAAACATAGATTTTCAGTGTTATCTAAAAGCTAGGCAATAAAGTTGATTTATTGTGGAATGTCTGACTAGTCTCTTATCTCCCCCACTCCCCTGCAGAGCTCTGTCTCAGTCACACATTTCCCAGAGGGGTCTCTTTATAAAAAGCAGAGAGAGAGCGAGAGAGAGAGAACTGAAAAACTACTTTATAACAATACTAAACCTCTACAATGAATATATATATATATATATATATATATATATATATATAGTTAATCTGTAGTCTAAGACCCTATAAATGTAAGGAGGGAGGGGTCTTATAACCCCTCCCCTTCTATTAATATAACATAAGCATAATAAATTATTCGAATACATTATCTAATACATTATTCTACAACATTTGTACAGCCTCAATCATGACCCCTAGGTGAACCTCTATCAGGTGGAATCGGCATTGTGGCGCTCGTGAATTTCCTTTCTTTTTTGGCTTCAGACCAATGCCTACTTCTCACTTAAAACTTTGTTTTTAATAGATTTAAGTTGTCGGAATGGACAAGTAAAAAAAAAATGATGATAGACAAGACTAACTAGATATTCCAAACATATAGTGTAGTCTGGCTAGTTACCTCGCTTGTTAACTATTTAGCTAGCATGTTTGAAAGTCATTGTCATGTCTTATGTCCTAAAGAACTTTCCAACGGCACTTGTGAATAACTGCAGATGGCCGACACACAGCTGATGAACGAGTGCGTTAATAAACCAATGCTACATATTTCGG
Source organism: Brachymystax lenok tsinlingensis (assembly GCA_030435695.1). Lineage (NCBI taxonomy): Eukaryota > Metazoa > Chordata > Actinopteri > Salmoniformes > Salmonidae > Brachymystax > Brachymystax lenok. The sequence continues at coordinate 38,674,012 of CM059815.1, forward strand.
TTGTAAAACAGTCTCTCAAGTGCTCAATATTTGGGGTTGAGAAATACATTTGACACGATTGAAAAGCTGGGATTCCTCTCAATTCAATATTGTCCATGTAATTCTGACAAGGTAAAGAAAATAATCTTAGAGTAGCCTAATTGACAAGTAGCTCGCATGCTGTCAATAGATCTTACCTGAATGTAGAGACATGGAATTTGGTTAACTAGTCATGGAGAAGTCATGACATTCCATCTGTCAAAATGTATAAGAACCCGGAGTAAAGCAACTGAAAAGCCAGTCAGGTAAATCACTTTTTTTTATGTCTTATGGCACAGACACACCGGTAGCGTTTGCGGGCAGAGAGTACTTAGCTCCGGCAGTAATTTGCAAACCAAAAATGTCATCAGTCAGACGCCTACCAGCGTGTGGTCCCTAAAACACACCATTTTGGCCCATGGCGTTACCAACCATTTTGTATTTTGATTTGAGCTTTCAGACAAGTAAAACATCAGTCAAACCCATTACTGTGTTAGAATTAGCAAGGAACAAGGAACTAGCGTTGATTTGTTTAGTGTCTGAATTAAATCTCCTAGTCAGACACTCACTCTTGATAACACATTAGGTAATTACATACCTTGTGTCCTCCTGTCTCAACCCACAATTGCCCCCTTTTCCATGTCAAGGTAGCAACTCCTATTACAGTAGTCCTGAGGTCACGTTGATATGGGTTAAGTGTCAAACTCATCTCATAAATGATGGACTAAATAGATGGACAGACATACAGAGAAAGTGGAGGGGCAGCAATAATCTGCCCTGCTGCACTCCTTCCTAAGGTCATTTTCTCATGGCCTTACGTACTTCAAATAGTGCAGTTAATTTTTATCCCATTTTCGCCTCAATTTTGTGATATCCAATTGGTAGTTACAACCTTGTTTCATCGCTGCAACTCCCAAACGGGCTTGGGAGAGGCGAAGGTCGAGACATGCGTCCTCTGAAACATGACCCGCCAAGCCATGCTGTTTCTTAATACACTACTCGCTTAACCCGGAAGTCAACTGTACCAATGTAGCAACGGTCATCAAAATTATTTAAAAGTTTTCAACACAATTCCAATAAATGCAACAGTTGTACAATCCCACTAGTCCCTGAACTCCCAACTTTTAGAATTTGTATTATCTATCAGATATTGGCTTAATTATAGCACATACAGTATTTTACTGACGTGGACAAATAATGGAGTTCAAGGATTAGTGGGAATTCAGGTATTCAGTTTATTGCAACATTTCACTTTTTCTGATTGTATCAGGTATTTAAAAAAATATATAACAAATTATATGTGCCTCATTTGCATAAATATGCCATATGGATTTGCATATATGAATAAATGAACATAAAGGGGTGGAACAGGGCTGCAACCACCAAACTCTTGCTCTCTCTACCCTATCTGCACTCACCTGCGCTGTCTAGACTGCCTCATTAATTACTGTTGTTGTCACGTTCTCTTGCATAATTCAGCACATCTTGTCAATAGCAGGATACCCTCGGTTGAAAAATCAAAACGCCTGGCTCTAGATAACGCCTATCTAAACATACTTTACATTGTTTGCGAGAAAAGACATATCACTATAATATGTCTTTCTTCTGTTTATTGTGATATAAGTGTTGAGACGGTGCGTTAAATCCCTGTTGAAGCTTTAGCGTTCTTATAGATTCAATGGTAAGACAATGTATCCTGGGCCTCCTGAGTGGCGCAGTGCTAACTGTGCCACTAGAGATCCTGGTTCGAGTCCAGGTTCTGTCGCAGCCGGCCGCGACCATGAGACCCATGGGGCGAAGCACAATTGGGGAGAAAAAGCGGTTTGAGCCCATTTCAGCCATTACCGGGTGTGTTTGACGGGTCATTAAACATTTCCGCAGTCGTAACGTTAACGGGAAAGACACAAGCAAGAGTATGAAACAGTCGCAGGAGTAAAGGAAAGAAATCAGTCTAGTGAGATTGAAGTTACAAGTGGATTTTGCACCCCTCAAGCACAGTAAATAGGTGTCTGAAAAAGACAGCTCCTCGGGTGGGTGGGGCATGCGTGTTGCTTACCAATGTGTCGGAGGAAACGCCGTCCGACAGACGACCGAAGTCATCTTGCAGACGCTCGGAGGAGCTGTCTCATCGAGGAAAGCCCCGTCGGGCCAAACCCTCCCCTTGCTGGCCCAATCGTGCAACGTCCCAGTCATGGCCGGCTGTGACCGTTATGTCTCGGCAATGCAGTGCCTTAGACCACTGCGCCACTCAAGAGGCCATTGAACATGTTTTTAGTCCTGGAGGATGTTCAATGTGGGTCTGTGCAGTGCAACCTCCCCTTAGTTGCCATACAGCTCTCTAAAATGAGAAATGAGCCATCTCTTGGTCTTTTCTTCTTTGCTTCAAGCTCACAGCATGGCTGGTCGGAGGACTTTGTCTCGTGCTGTAGAAATTATTGACAACATCTGTTGGCCAATGAGCAGAGTTGGGATCAAATCCATCAGGTCGGTTCAAGAAGTGAGATCGATTTGGATTGCTCAACATTTGGTACTTAACCACTAAACCGCTCCAGGGGCGCTGCTCTGCGGTTGCGTTTGTGTCCCAGGGTCTCGAAAAATTCCCTCTTACAGAGCCCATCATCACCCTTAACCTTGGTCTTATCCCTAAGCAGTGGACACACAAACAGTCCTTTCAGAAAACTCCCTGCCCTTTTGTGAATTGGAATTACACACACTCAGCTGAATGAAAAACTGCTATGCACAGAGATAGTCAAGGTTAAGCTCTCTTTGGCTAAGTGCAAATGGGCAGCCGTCCAAAATAAAAAATGCAGCGCATACGACACAATCCCGATCAGGGAATCTCCAGAGGGCATGACGAGACGGTGCAGATATGACCAATAAATGTCATTTATAATGCTTTATGACCTGTCACTCTCAGATTGACGTCAATGGACTCTGGACGACTTTCATTCAATCACCTCACATAATAGATGCGTCCCAAATGGCACCCTGTTCCCTATATAGTACACCACTTTTGACCAGAGCCCTATGAGCTGTGAATAGGGTGCCACTTGTGACTCAGCCAATGATAAGCAGTTGGTTCACTGACTACAATACAGTGCAAGGGGAGAAATTATGATGTAGCATTCAGAGCTGTCTAGACTCAAGATGGGGTTTGATAGAAGTCACCGGGGTGGAGCCACTGCTCCCAGGCAGATGGTGTCATGAATAGGGGCTGTTGAGGTGTTGATACTGGTGTTATTGTGACCAGGGAAGATATGTTGTTAGATCAGACAAGCTGGTGGTATTATGCAACACAACTCTGTTGGTACTTTAATGTGACTATGATGAATGACATACAAACTCCCTTATTAAGCAGTGATAATGCTGATTCTGTTTCAACGTTGGTTCTTGAATGCTGATGAGCCTTTGTGATTATATCTGATTTGGAATTTGTCAAGCGAAACAGTACCCTGTGCCGTCCCACAGAGAATAGATAGCAACATGGGAGACATCTATGATATCTTTAACGGGCAGCTGCACAGATCTCGATCAAGCTTATTCCTGGACTAAAAAGCACTTTCAGTGGACGATTCTCCATTGCACATGCTTTTTTTTAAAGGGGCAATTTGCAGTTCAAACAATAACAAATTGGTCACTGGTTGAAACAAATGGGTCTGGAGAACATGTAACCACTCTCAAATTCATAGACAGAGCAATGGATGCAAGGACTGGCCATCCATTTTTATCAACATTTTAGTTTTAACCATGTTGTGAGGCTATACAGTGTTTGTTTCAAATTACATTGTTTACAAACAATGGAGTTAAACAAGCTCACCCCTTTAAGTCTAGTTTTAAGTCCAGTAGGTTCAACGTGGGTTTGTCTTAGGTCAGAAAATCACTTCCAATTTCCCCAAAGCACAGGTTTTCGGTCCAGGAGTAGGTTCAATCTGGGTCTGTGCAGTGCAGCGTCCCCTAAATCGCGATTAATCTCTCTGAAATGGGAAAAGACTCTGAAATGGGAAAAGACTCTCTGAAATGGGACATCTTTGTAATCTTTTACCCTCTTTGATGTTTTCCAGGTAAAGCTGCAGGCGGTCTGAACCTGGGCAACTTCTTTGCCACTCACAAGGGCTACACCCGGCAAGGCTTTGACCGTCTCAGCACCGAGGGTAGCGACCAGGAGAAAGACGACGAGAACGACACTGACTCGGAGAACGAGGAGTACTCGGCCCCGCCTCCCCCCGTCGGCCCCTCCTCCTCCTCTTAGGACCCCCACCACCCCACCTCGAAGCCGTCCCACCAAATGCCAACCGACCCTTGGCTCCCGTGGTCAGGATGTACTATAATCGTATGTGTATCTATGTTTGTGTTGGCTGCCAATCGTTCCTATTTATTTGTGCAAAAAACATTATCGATACCATGTGCCACTTTCTTGCTTTGTGAGTTAATGGGACCAGAGATTTTAAGTTAGAGAACACTGGTAGGTCAAGGAGTGATGCTTTTTAGAGTATAATTTTAACGGGAAGGAGGAAAACGAGGGGTAGTTTTATTTTTATAATCAATTATCTACATAAATCTCTTCCACTTACAGTACTTAATCAACCAGATGCTTTAATGTTATGTTTTCAGGTTTTTTGGTCTAGAAACTTTGGTTGATTACTTTTATCTGTACATTTGTGCCTTTTTAATTATGTATTTTGCCTTTCTGCAGCACCTACACTACCGTTCTAAAGTTTGGGGTCACTTAGAAATGTCCTTGTTTTTTAAAGAAAAGCAAATTTTTTGTCCATTAAAATAACATCAAATTGATCAGAAATACAGTGTAGACATTGTTAATGTTGTAAATGACTATTGTAGCTGGAAACTGATGATTTTTAATGGAATATCCAAGTTTATAATTTTAAAAGGCTAATTGATCATTAAAAAACCCTTTTGCAATTATGTTAGCACAGCTGAAAACGTATTGAAGCTGCCAGTTGAGGACTTGTGAGGCATCTGTTTCTCAAACTAGACACTCTAATATACTTGTCCTCTTGCTCAGTTGTGCACCGGGGCCTCCTCCTCTTTCTATTCTGGTTAGAGTCAGTTTGCGCTGTTCTGTGAAGGGAGTAGTACACAGCGTTGTACGAGATCTTCAGTTTCTTGGCAATTTCTCGCATGGAATAGCCATCATTTCTCAGAACAAGAATAGACTGACGAGTTTCAGAAGAAAGTGCTTTGTTTCTGGCCATTTTGAGCCTGTAATCAAACCCACAAATGCTTCTGCTCCAGATACTCAACTAGTCTAAATAAGGCCAGTTTTATTTCTTCTTTAATCAGAACAAGTTTTCAGCTGTGCTAACATAATTGCATAAGGGTTTTCTAATGATCAATTAGCCTTTTAAAATGATAAACTTGGATTAGCTAACACAGCGTGCCATTGGAACATAGGAGTGATGGTTGCTGATAATGGGCCTCTGTACGCCTATGTAGATATTCCATTAAAAATCATCAGTTTCCAACTACAATAGTCATTTACAACATTAACAATGTCTACACTGTATTTCTGATCAATTTTATGTTATTTTAATGGACAAAAAAATTGCTTTACACGGAAATGTCTAAGTGAACCCAAACATTTTAAAGGTAGTGTATATTATTACAAATGTGCCACATAATGGAAAGAGCTGCTGCTACTGTCAACTGTACTTAGGTTTCATTGTATCGCATTCAAGAGAAAGGATAAAAAATATTATTATCATGTATCTAAAGCTGTATTTACGAAATTTTCCAATCAGATGTAAGCTGCGTCTGATATTTATTGTGACATACTGAGGTTTTATTGCAAGAATACTATTTTCAGTAACAATGTTATTTGTGTAATAAAGTGTCTGCAAAGCATAACCTTCTCACGTCATTCACTGAGAAACAACATTAAGGGTTCCAACATTCCGGTAACTTTGGAATTTTGGTAAAGTTTTCCAGATGTCCTGCTTATTCCTTCCTGATTCTAGACAACCTGGGAATTTTGGTAAAGTTACTGGAATTTTGCAACCCGACGTAACTTGTAAAAGAGAAGTGATCAGTATCTCACGTTGTGCTCATAGCACAGGTATTGGATAGATTCTCTTGAAACATATTGTATGTAGATCTAGAGAAAAGGGTAATTGCACAAAATTGCATCAAAGTTGTTTTCTATTTCACCACTGCTTGTACAGTAGCTTATTGGCATTCATATTTTATGAAAACAGACATTGCTGTTGAGTTTAACTTATCATTTTGGTTAAATATCTCTAATCTAATGTCAATCAAAATGATTAATTGAGACTGTGTTGACATTGATTGGAGTTGTAATTTTTGGGGGGTTCAGTCTGATGTTATTTTACAGTGTAATGTTGCTTGAAAGGACACCTAGTGGTGAGCTATAGAATATATGTTTGGTTGGAGGGACACCTAGTGGTGAGCTATAGAATATATGTTTGGTTGGAGGGACACCTAGTGGTGAGCTATAGAATATATGTTTGGTTGGAGGGACACCTAGTGGTGAGCTATAGAATATATGTTTGGTTGGAGGGACACCTAGTGGTGAGCTATAGAATATATGTTTGGTTGGAGGGACACCTAGTGGTGAGCTGTAGAATATATGTTTGGTTGGAGGGACACCTAGTGGTGAGCTATAGAATATATGTTTGGTTGGAGGGACACCTAGTGGTGAGCTATAGAATATATGTTTGGTTGGAGGGACACCTAGTGGTGAGCTATAGAATATATGTTTGGTTGGAGGGACACCTAGTGGTGAGCTATAGAATATATGTTTGGTTGGAGGGACACCTAGTGGTGAGCTATAGAATATATGTTTGGTTGGAGGGACACCTAGTGGTGAGCTATAGAATATATGTTTGGTTGGAGGGACACCTAGTGGTGAGCTGTAGAATATATGTTTGGTTGGAGGGACACCTAGTGGTGAGGTATGGAATATATGTTTGGTTGGAGGGACACCTAGTGGTGAGCTGTAGAATATGTTTGGTTGGAGGGACACCTAGTGGTGAGCTGTAGAATATATGTTTGGTTGGAGGGACACCTAGTGGTGAGGTATGGAATATATGTTTGGTTGGAGGGACACCTAGTGGTGAGCTGTAGAATATGTTTGGTTGGAGGGACACCTAGTGGTGAGCTGTAGAATATATGTTTGGTTGGAGGGACACCTAGTGGTGAGGTATGGAATATATGTTTGGTTGGAGGGACACCTAGTGGTGAGCTGTAGAATATGTTTGGTTGGAGGGACACCTAGTGGTGAGCTGTAGAATATATGTTTGGTTGGAGGGACACCTAGTGGTGAGGTATGGAATATATGTTTGGTTGGAGGGACACCTAGTGGTGAGCTGTAGAATATGTTTGGTTGGAGGGACACCTAGTGGTGAGCTGTAGAATATATGTTTGGTTGGAGGGACACCTAGTGGTGAGCTATAGAATATATGTTTGGTTGGAGGGACACCTAGTGGTGAGCTGTAGAATATGTTTGGTTGGAGGGACACCTAGTGGTGAGCTGTAGAATATATGTTTGGTTGGAGGGACACCTAGTGGTGAGCTGTAGAATATATGTTTGGTTGGAGGGACACCTAGTGGTGAGCTGTAGAATATGTTTGGTTGGAGGGACACCTAGTGGTGAGCTGTAGAATATATGTTTGGTTGGAGGGACACCTAGTGGTGAGCTGTAGAATATATGTTTGGTTGGAGGGACACCTAGTGGTGAGCTGTAGAATATGTTTGGTTGGAGGGACACCTAGTGGTGAGCTGTAGAATATGTTTGGTTGGAGGAGGGACACCTAGTGATGAGCTGTACTTACATTGATATTATACACTGAGTGTACAACACTTTATTAAGAATACCTTCCTCATATTGAGTTGCACCCCCCCCCCATCACAGCCTCTACAAGCTGTCGAAAGCATTCCACAGTGATGCTGGCCAATGTTGACTCCAATGTTTCCCACAGTTGTGTCAAGTTAGCTGGATTTCCTTTAGGTGGGTGAACCATTCTTTATACACACAGGAAACTTTGAGTGTGAAAAAACCCAGCATCGTTGCAGTTCTTGACACAAACCTGTGCGCCTGGAATCTACTACCATACCCCATTCAAAGGCACTTAAATATTTTGATATTATTCACCCTCTGAATGGCACACAATACGCAATCCATGTCTCAATGCTTAAAAATACTTTTTAACAGAAATACAGTGTAACCTGTCTTTCACCTGGATTCACCTGGTCAGTCTATGTCATGAAAATAGGTGTTCTTAATGTTTGGTATACTCAGTGTACAACAGAACAGGTGAAAGTTTAGGGTTGTTTTTCAGAAATTCCGGTTGGACAATTCTTGGAGCCAACCAGGGTTTTTGGAAAACCTGGGAATTTACAGAAAGTTATTGGATATTCCTGATAGGCAGGAAAATATTTTCTGATCGCCTGATAGGCAGGAAAGGATTTTCTGATCACCTGATAGGCATCCAGGTCAGCACATATGAAGAAAAATGAAGTCACCATTGAGATGCATCCATTGACCTCAGTTATATGTTCTGGAGAAATGATAGAATTTGTGGTTCAATCTTTTTTTGCCATTCTCCTCAACTACGATGATCTGTGATTATACAGTGTGTTGTAACACGAGTTATGAAATCATTATTTACACAGAAGAAGAAGAAGAAACCTTTTACTGTCCATGATGTGTCAGAAAGTGGAAATATTATTTTCCTTTTTGACCCAACCCCCCAAAACACACACACTGAGGGGTTTGGAAGCTCTGGATCAGCAGCAGTGTGGCTCCCCAGCATAGAGTGCGTTTAGACAGGCAACCCAGTTCTCACATTTTTTCCAATAATTTGTCTTTTGACCAATCACACCAGATCTGATTTGCCAAAATACCAATTAGTGGAAAAAAAAATATCCGAATTAGGCTGCCTGTCTAAACGCAGCCACGGAGAGCAGTTAGGGGTGCCTTGCTCAAGGGCACAATAGCCCGGCTATTGTGAAACATTTTGAGGGTTAGACAGTATATGGTATCTTCAATTCCAAGACGCTGGAATCATTACTTTCACCAAAGAAGTTCCTGTATACTCTGCATCTTGTTTTCCAGGTTTGCTTCTACCCATACTGAAGAATTATGTCTCTTTTCCCGCCCCTTAGTGACGACATACAAATTAGCTGTGATAGCGCACGATGAAAATCCCCATGTATGACTGGTCGAGTAAAACTGCAAAACACACTTGGAATAAGATAGATAAATCAGCATCCCTGCTAGTAACAGTGTTGGACAATGTTGGCTACAAACTAGCAACAACCTTTTTTCATTGCACACACATTCAGCAAGGTGTACCACTGTGTAGTTAGCTAGCTCAGCGGTCCGTGTTGTCAGAAGCCAAGCAGGACTAACTTACTTTGAAGGCATACAGACTCGACTAAGGGCGTTTCATATTAGATAAGGTAAGAGACATTTAATTTAACACAAATTCTACATTAAGTTCACTAAGCCTAACATAAGAAGGGGAGGCACGCGTGCTGGCCAATGTTAACAAGTCAAAGCTAGACATTTGTCAGGAAGTCGAAGCTAGCTGTGCTAGGTGGCTAACGTCGTTAGCCATGGACGAGGCTAACGTTATGTTGCACCTGTCTGGATGGAGGAAGACCGATGAGTCATTCAATCATTTTATCTTTATGAAAAGATGCTAGCTAGATAACCATAAGAGAAGATTTAGAGAAGTATGTCATCAAACCCCGATGCTGATGTGATTCATAACTACCAACGTCCTTTTCCGTTGCCAAGTGAATGTTGATTGTAGCGTCGTTAATATCTTTTCACTGTCTGTGTCAGCTTGTCATCATTACATGTTGTAGAAGCTTGCTTAGTAATGGAAAATATCAGACCCAATGTTACTCTTATTATTCACAGACTAATAATCCTGATCAGAATGCATTTCCAGGACACAGTCAGAGAACTGGTTCACCAACAGAAGGCTATTCAATACATCTTCATTGAACCCCAATGCAGTCTAGCCTAGTGTATGTGTGTATATGGTCCACACAGAAAGGAAAAAAAAACATAAATCAGTAGCTACAATCCAACCTGGAGACCTTGCCCTTGCATCTCAAGGTTGCACTTGTTTTGGATTGGGCATCCTCTAGCTATCCTGGGCTGATTGTAGCATCCTGGTCGTGCTGTGAGTCACAGTTTGTTCCAATGACAGATGTCCAGTCTGAGGGTGATGGAAGGTTGCATGGTGGTGTGTGTGTGTCCAGGCAGATAAACAGTGTGTCACAAATAGCCCTATACACTACTTTAGACCAAAGCCCGATGGCACTGTATAGGGAATACGGTGCCATTTGGGACACAGCCAGTGTCATCCAGACCTGTTTGTCTGTTTATTGAACAGACTAGCGGGTGGTGGGAGGTGTGGGTGGAGCGAAGACAAGGTAAAGTAGTCACTGACGTTGAGTGGGATACTGTTATTTTATTGTTGCTCTTTTTAATTATTTGTTATTTTTCTATTTTCTTTTATTTCTTTATTTTTTTGTAAATACTTTCTTAACACTTATTTTTCTTAACTTGCATTGTTGGTTATGGGCTTACAATTAAATGCTTACTTAGAAGGTCTACACCTGTTGTATTCCGCACATGTGACAATTACAATTTGATGTCAGCGAAACTGTGTGGTCTTATCTCTGTCAAGCAGAAGAAGGAGAATGCTGCTGAAGGCAACATTTTTAGCTACATGCTCTATATTTGAGCTTTCTAGCCTGTGTTCATTTGTGTTGAAAGTCACTGATAAAATGTAAGTCCTTTCTAGATGACCGCTCATAGTAGGCTACTTCCTAGTCAGGTGAAATGATGTCAGCTAGGCCTAATATCGACGTGGAAACATTCTGAAGAAAAACAGATACAATTGGTTGATGGTTACAGTGCTAGAACAACATAATAACAGTTACAGTTATTGAACAAGGCTATTTTTGGCTAGTGTTCAACTTTTGGAAAGTGTGTCCATACTCTCCTGTTATAAATCCAACATGGACCCATTCACTTCAGGTGAGTGGCTAGACACTGCCACATTAATCATGGTTCACTTGTGTCCCAGTTCAGCTGTAGGCCTATGCAATTCACTCTGTTGTCTTTCTATGCATTGGCTGTATTCAAATAAAATTAAATGTTATTGGTCACTTACACATATTTAGCAGATGTTATTGCGGGTGTAGTGAAATGCTTGTGGTGCTAGCTCCAACAGTACAGTAATATCTAACAATTCACAACAATACACACATCTAAAAGAATGGAATTAAGAAACATCGAAATATTAGGACGAGCAATGTCGGAGTGGCATTGAATAAAATACAGTAGAGTACAGTGTATAAATATGAAATGAGTAAAACCGATTGGAAACATTATTCAGGGTAAAATGAGCGCACACACACTGTCTGTTGCACCCGTCGATAGTTAGCTACTTTTTTAGTTCTTCAAAAGAACAGTTCTTGAAAGGGCATAGTTTTCCCAGAGCTGTCAACAGCCTGGAATATTTATGGTGGTTGAATTGGCTCGCTTCTTGTGGGCATTTGTAGAGCTACAACGACCCCGGGTGTATTTCACTCCAGAAATCCATTTGTGTTTTTCTTCTTGAGAAATATAAAAAAAACAAAAGGCCTATGGCATGAATAGTTAGGACAAAAATGTATTATGCGGACAATTTTGCTGCTAACACGGATCTAGCTCTAGTGTCATTTAATTCAAGCTCCTTTTCCCTTGCCCCCCTCAACTCCCTCTCAATGTCTCTTCACTGAATTAGGTCTATTCATTTGTGCCATTTTGTCAGACAATGCCCTCCATTTTATTTTTACTTCAGTGGCATTCCTCCCTAGCCTTCCTCTCTGCTTGCTCAGACATGAGGATTACCCGGCTACAGCCGATAAGTACCCAGTGAAAAACTTCCAAAGTGTCTCTCATCCTGCACCGTTAAAGGGAGGTTCTTAGGACAGCACACGTAACGGTCTGACCTTCCCTGTAATCTGGGTTTCACGTTCACTGTCTCTGCAATGACGTGACCCCGTTTGATAGTCCGCTCTGCTTCTTAATCAGCGGGAACCGGGAGGACAGCCGTGTGCGTCATGTTTCATTGCCGTCTTCCACTTTGTGTGTGTGTGTGTGTTCTGTATTATGCTCACAATATGACTCATGTGGAGGATGGACAAGTTCAAATATCCTTATTGGCTTCCAAACATTTGGGGCTTTTGTGCTAATTTATTTTGTGGTGGACTCAAATAAATGTTTGTGTTTCAGGCAAGGTAGTTAGAGGACAACAACGACATGCTGGGCTGTAAGGAACAGGACGGAGGGAGCGTAGCACCAGCTCACTGGCTGTGACCCTCTAACGGAGTACGGTAACCCAGCACCTGGCTAGTGCAAGTAGACATGCACCAGGGATAAACCCATTTCCTTCCCCATCAAGTTCTTTAAACTACCCCCAGCCCTTTCTCAGGGGGGTCTAGTGGACCGGTTTTGGTGCCAGACAGGCAGGCCCTGGGGTAGGGAAGAGAGGGTGAGGGATAAAGCCTAGTTCTTTGGGGGCTGTGAGGGGAGTGAGAGGTGTGGCATTTGGGGGAGGGAGTGCAGCAGGAGGCACAGGGCCAGCCACAGACAGGTCTGTGGTGGAGAGGGACAGGCTTCAGCCCCAGGACTCCCAGGGTCCCCAGCCACAACACGGCCCAGCCATGTCTAAAGGAGGTGAGGCTCCAGACGGCGGGGAACACCCTCGCTTCTTCGTAGGCTGCGACGACAACGAGGGCGAGGAACTGCTGGACCCCGGGCGGGTCATGGGCTACGACTGCCTCTACGAAAATGTGGAAGAAGAGGAGGACGAGGACGACGAGATGTATGATTCGGTGAGTTGATTTGCCCATAGAGATTGTCAAAGTGACTGAAGATAAAGCGTCCATATTTATAAAGAGAACATCATCCAAGTCATATCAAAATAGGCACAATTGAGACTGCAGTGGAGGCACTTGATTCTGCACTAAATTTAAATCTATGGCTTTTGATCGAAGTCAATTTTTAAGTGGAATATGCTCACGTATAAAGTTACTTTCCAGGTTCTGAATTGAGCAAAGGGTTCACACACAACAAAGTGAATCCTCAGTCTGTTCAAATCTTCACACAGACTGTTTCAAAGTGTTTTTGGAGCATCTAATAGTGCAACCTCATGGAAATTAGAGATTTATGTCACAGTACATGTTATAGGATTTGATCAGGATTTGGCCGAGACGTTGCAGTGGAAATTTGGAGTTGATCTCATATATATATATATGTAATTCCAAACACCCAAATTAATTGCCTTTCATTCTAAAGCTTGTGATGGTTGAACATTCTATTTTGAATTAGCTTTGCTGAATATTGTCAGTTGTTATATAACTGTCAATACGTTACATCTACTGCATGAAGAATTGATCGGCTTACATTTCTCCCAAATAAATTATTCTGTAATGTTCCTTGAACAATCCTAAATAAAATGGTTGGATGGTGAAAGCCAATTCCCAGAGACATCCATTTGGTTTGTTTTGAGATCATTACAGATTAGGGAGGGGAGAGGAATTTGATGCTATGAGACTCCCTAGACAGCTATCGGACTGACACTTTAGGTCATTTGGTAGATTGCCTAATGAGCCTCTTTCTAGACAACTCACTGTCCACGCTGGGTCCTTTTTTAAAACGATGTCCTCATACCAGTATTTTACCGTACATGACAATGGTACAACACACTTGTTATGTATGGTATGACTTTTGAAAGGTTTGTAAACACACTTGTTATGTATGGTATGACTTTTGAAAGGTTTGTAAACACACTTGTTATGTATGGTATGACTTTTGAAAGGTTTGTAAACCTTTCAAAAGTCATACCATACATAACAAGTGTGTTATACCATTCATGTACGGTCATGTACGGTAAAATACTGGTATGCTAAATATGTGGTATCGTTTTAAAAAAGGACCCAGCGTGGACAGTGAGTTGTCTAGAAAGAGGCTCATTAGGCAATCTACCAAATGACCTAAAGTGTCAGTCCGATAGCTGTCTAGGGAGAGTCTCATAGCATCAAGTTCCTCTCCCCTCCCTAATCTGTAATGATCTCAAAACAAACCAAATGGATGTCTCCTGGGAATTGGCTTTCACCTGTCCAGTTCTTCCCCACGAGTGGAAATTACTAAAAGAAGACAAGGTGAGGAAAGCACTTGAGACTATTGAGATGCACCCATTGGTGCCTATTCCTCCATCTCTCCCTAGCCAGGGAGGCACACGAGACTATTGAGATGCACCAAGGTAATAGGCTGTGTTCCAATATTCTATAGCATCCTGTCCTCATCTCCTTAACCCCTATTCCTCCCATCTCTTCTCCCCTAGCCTCCTGAGAGGCAGATCGTGGTGGGCATCTGTGCCATGTCCAAGAAGTCCAAGTCCAAGCCTATGAAGGAGATCCTGGAGCGCCTCTGTCTGTTCAAGTACATCACGGTGGTGACCATCGAGGAGGAGGTCATCCTCAACGAGCCTGTGGACAACTGGCCACTCTGTGACTGCCTCATCTCATTTCACTCCAAAGGTGAGCGCTGGGTTACCATGCACGTGCGCATGTGCGTATCAACACAAATGCATAAACACACGTACACATGAATAAACACACACATACATACACCCAGGGTTACCATGGACACGCTGGGTTACCATGGACATGTGCAGACACACAAACACAATTTATAAACAAACAAACACAGTAGGGATGTGACAAATGTACAATGTTTAAATGGCATTTTTTTTTAAATCTGTTTTCCATTAAAACAATAACTAAAATTCCATGTGAATTCACAATGCAGATGTTCTACATCGTGCTGCTCGTGGAGAGAGAATATTCTGCTCTTGCTTTTCACGAGAGTGGCGTGTGTAGGTTGTTGTCGTCCAATCACAAGTCATCAAACCGGCTAGTTATCAGGAGATATCTAGGCTAATAGAGTGGAAGGCTAGTTATCAGGAGATATCTAGGCTAATAGAGTGGAAGGCTAGTTATCAGGGATTAAACGTTCACATCTCGAACACATGCACATACGTAAACACATATTTAAACGCGCGTGCGCGCACACACATATATAAACAAACTCATACACACACATACTCACTTGCCCTCGCATACACAGCCCTGATTGTTTAGGTTGACACTGCTGTTCATTCATCACAAGACTGTTCAGTGTTTTGAAATTTGCAACCTTGCGTAACCGTTACTGGAGGGGAAGGGGGAGGGGAAGGGGGGGTGCTAAAGACTGAAGAGGCATGTGCTTCTGCACATACAGTATTTCCTTAAAGGGATACTTTACCCAAATTACTCAATTACATATTGCTTTCCTTACCCTTTTTCACGCTTTATGTGCAAATCATCCTAAAGTATCTTACACTGATTGTGTAGCTCAAAGTTACTTATAGATAATTTGGACATGAAGTGCAAAAAAACTAATATTGATTACATTGACTTGCATTGGATATGTGCTAAAAAGTTTGCATTTGGAAACAGTGGCCAGGTAAACAAAACCAAAGACTAGACAGCTTACAATGTACGCAAAGTATTACAATGAAAACAGGGTAGGGGAAACTACACATTTTTATTTTATTTGGGTGAACTATTCCTTTTAAGGAGTTACAGCACTGGCGCTTCTGACTTTGTGACATGCAATGTGTACTCATTGTTTCCTGTGTCTGCACGTCCAAAGTTAAATGGGGGGGGTCACCCTGCTTTCCTCAAACCATTGCTCTGTCCCAAATTAGGGCTGGGAATTACCAGAAACCTCATTAAACAATATTATCATGATACTTAGGTGCGATACAATATATATTGCGATTCTATGTATTGCGATTCGATACTGTGATTTTATTGCGATTCGATGTTCCAAACATATTGCTGGTGCTGGGGGACGAGAGAGCCATGAGAAAACAAGTTTTAATCAGTCATGGAAATAAAAGTGGTGAAAACACATTGGCTCCCTGTTTTAAAAGAAGATGAACAAGATATGAAGAAAAAATACAGGCATTTTGGTTTGGTGCAGGTATAGCAAAGTAGTGCAAAAATGATATTGCGATATTGTCAAAACTATATAATATAATCGTCAAAAATAATATCCTGATATGTAACAATCGAACCCCCCCCTTTCCCTGCCTGCACTGCTTTGGACCAAGGCCCATATGTAAACAGACCTCTCTCCAGACAAGCGATTTATTTACTACGTAGTCCTCGTCTGGCTGGCGCACCGCACCTATGTCACCCAAGAAGCTGTGATGTGATTTGGTCAGCTGCCAAGCGGCCTGTAGTTAAGTTTGTTTACCGCTGGTGGTTTATTTCAACTTGTTGTTTGGACTCGTCCCCTAGACCTCAACTCTAGCTGGTAACCTAAGAGGTTTAGGCTGTGTCCCAAATGGCACCCTATTCCCTACATAGTGCACTACTTTTGACCAGAGGCCTGGTAGTGCACTGTGTAGGGAATATGATTCCATTTAGGACACTCATTAGTCATTTTGTCATATGAGCTAAACAGTAAAGCAAACATGTTACCTCTCAATGCATTGTCGAGAGAGAGTGCAACACAGGCCTGTTTAGTTCACGCAATCTCTGCTAGTAAGGCCTTTAAAGCAAGGGCTTTACAAGGAAATGCCTTCTATGAAGTGAAAAAGTTGCAAATGTTTTAGGAAATTAGCCGTTAGCAAATGTACTTTCCTCCGTCCTCCTGGCACAGAAGTCTTTTCAATGAGCTTGACTTCACCTCTGTTCTCCTACACATACCTTGTTTTCATTGTTAATTTTTTTCAGGTTTTCCATTGGACAAAGCAGTGGCCTATGAGAAACTCAGAAACCCGTTTGTCATCAACGATCTGGATCTCCAGTACTACATCCAAGACAGGTAAGGTGATTGACAGTTGCTATGGGCATCATGACCGTATCTGGTCAAAGGCATGTGTTGGACAATAGGTCCTGACATGCTTTTGCCCATTCTTCACATTATGGTTGCTAATAGTCATTGGTGGATAACTGAGCAATGCTGAAGTTTATAATCAAAGGGTGAAGGATATGTTCCCCTTTTCCGATGTTTGATGCCATGGCCTATGTCCCAATCAAGAGAATCTAGTGTTTTCATTTCTCATTAAACGAATACGACTGTTTCACTAAAGGCAACTCTTGTCAGAGGGCAGCAGTGTATGCTTCCTCAAATTAAACTTGGGTTGGGTGACTGATCAATCATGATGACTGAAACACTAGAAAATACTCCCTTTAGACCATCCACAAAAATGTCCTTCACCCTTTTCTAATCTTTTGCATTGTTCAATAATCCACCAGTCAAAAGATCACAACCGGCTGTGATCGGGAGTCACAACCGGCTGTGATCGGGAGTCTCATAGGGCGGTGCACATTTGGCTCAGCGTCGTCCGGGTTAGGGGAGGGTTTGGCCGTGGTAATCCGTCATTGTAAAATAAGAATTTGTTCTTAATTAACTCGCCCAGTTAAATACAAAAAAAGCACTGTTGGATTGTTAAACAATGCACAACTTTAGACCACAGGCTTTATGGACTCTGGTCAAAGGTCATGCCTGTATTTTTACTGCAGCAATGGAAACATTTGGAGGTTGCTTTCGTTCTTCACGTTGTGGTTGCTAATAAAATCACTGGTTAATGCTAAAGTTTAGAAAAGAGTGAAGGACACGAATCCCTTTTTGAGGATGGTCTATAGTATTTTTTGTGTTTTTGTTTCTCATGATTGATCAGTCACCCAGCCCAAGTTTAATTTGAGGAAGCATACAAACTAGCATACACTGCTGCCCTCTGATAAGACTTGTGCACGAATGCTGACACAGTGTTATTCATAATGTCACTGTGGATGGGAACAGTTTTATCATTTGTTATTTTAAATCTACTATAATTTAGAACAAGTAAAGTTTGGCTCCACGAAAGCATTTCACCCAGACAGACATGGAGTTTGTCCCAAATGGCACCCTACACACTAGTGATGCGCGGTTATATCCGTGGGGTGGGCGGGTTTAGGGTCATGACATTTTGTGTGGATGAACGATGGGTAAGTGGCGGGCGGTTTGAATAAAGATAAAACAATGCATTGTTTAATTCATATCTATAGGCTAGATTCTGTAATTCATATCTATTGGCTATATTGTGTAATTCCTATCAACAGGCTATATTCTGCGATGCTGTGCCTTACACCGCTGCTCGGGAGCCCAAGATTAGTATTGCCGCCAGACCGGCGGTCACGGGTCATTGGAGGCAGTGAAATTACACATGACCGTTTAGTCACGGTAATTAGGCTTCTCCAAGCTCTGATGCTGGTCATTAGTAGCCTACCAAACTTGCTAACTGCCTGGTACTCAGCACTCTATTGTCTCTCTAATCACTCTGACATCAATGCAAATGTAATCGAAAATCGAATCAAACACTTCATTAGAGCCCATGAGCTCATGTTGCGCTACATTTCTAGGCTAGGCAATTGCGGGATTGATGGCCGCTAATGAAAAGAAGAGGATCCCGTCAGATTTCTATAGGCTAGGCCTACTATATTTCTCAACTTTCCTAATATTAAGCACATTGCTTATATTTACAACAGGAGTATAGCCTACCTGGCTGGCATGAAAATAAACCACGGGGAAAAGCGTCCTCCATTCGCTTTTTAAATTTTATTTATCCTTTATTTAACTAGTCAAGTCAGTTAAGAACAAATTCTTATTTACAATGACGGCCTACCCCGGCCAAACCCGGATGACGCTGGGCCAATTGTGCCCCGCCCTATGGGACTCCCAATCACGGCCGGATGTGATGCAGCCTGGATTCGAACCAGGTACTGCAGTGACGTCTCTTGCGCTGGGATGCAGTGTCTTATGCATAGATTACATATTTTGTCCTGCTGCCCCTGTTTCGATACAGGTGCATGATAATTGTCCATTCTATATTGTTTAGTATATGTAAATACAAGTTTAAATCAAGAATAGTCTGATGGGTGACAATATTAGCCCATCACTTGTGAATGATGCCCAGCATAAGAAACAAAGCCTTTTTATTGCAACTTGTTGGCGCCTAATAGTTTCTAACATTTTAAGCTAAACGTTCTGATCTGTTGCGTCAGCCACATTGCATAAAAAAGTGTTTTTTGATGCTAGTGGTTGTATTAATTTGGGATCTGTCACATCCCACAACTGTCCCAGACCGTTTGGAATATTGAATCAATGTCTTGGAAGATAATGATTCATAACAGAAACATATATATATAATAGCGTATTATAAACTGGGTGGTTCGAGCCCTGAATGCTGATTGGCCTAAAGCCGTGGTATATCAGACCGTATACCACGGGTATGACAACATTTATTTTTACTGCTCTAATTACGTTGGTAAAACGTTTTTAATAGCAATAAGGCACCTCGGGGATTTGTGGTATATGGCCAATATACCACGGCTAAGGGCTGTATCCAGGCACTCCGTGTTGCGTCTTACGTAAGAACTGCCCTTAGCAGTGGTATATTGGCCATATACCACACCCCCTCGGGCCTTATTGTTACTGATACACCAAACACACCACCTAATTTCCGCATGTGAATGTCAGTTACTAGCAGAATGGTCTGATTGAAACAGTGTGTGAATGTCAGTTACTAGGCAGAATGGTCTTTGATTGAAACAAAATACAGGAAGGTTATATGTAAGTATTACCGGCATGAGTGAGAAAAATAACCTGCTGGAAAGTAGCCTCCATCTGCTATTGTAGTGCATAGGATGACATGTCTTTATCCCCTGCCCCTGTTCCTGCCCAATTGATAATGGGCCACTTTAAGTCAAAACTAATTTGACAATTGAGTATAGTCTGATGGGTGAGAAATATGATCACTTGATGAGAGAACAGTTTGTGCAGCCTGAGGCAAGGAACAGAGCCCAAGCTTATTCATTTTTTTTAATTTATTTTTTCTCAAATCATCAATAGCCTATAGTGGCATCATGCAGCACATTTCTAAGACATTTTAAGGATTGTATCATTCACAACTAAAGTTGCAAAATAACTCTAAATCAGCGTATAGGTAGGACCTGTTTCAAATGATAGCTTTTACGCTCGACATCAACACTTCATATGCGTACTTGCTCTGGAATGGGAAAAATATCCTTTCCATTTTATTAAGGTAAGTTAAATAATATTATTCTTAGTATAAAATAAGGGCATGGAACTTATAAGCATATCTTGTCAGCTAAACAAACAAGCCTACAGCCTATGGCATGGAGCATAGCCAGATAACATACAGTAGGACAACTCATATTCTGTTCTTCTGAAATACATTTCCTTCATATCATAATGTTTCTTTAGACCTGCCTAGAATAAATAATGGGTTTATTGTGATGGTGTTTATTAAAATGATTTATCAGGCTTTTTGTTTTAGATGTTCCAAAGGCATGCATTAGCGGCGTGGAGACGCGTTTATGTTAATTAACGGTCAATTACCGTGAGACCGGCAGTCTTCTGCATGACAATAACCGGCTGACAAAGTTCAATGACCACCGCAACCCTAGTAGAGTCATCAAAGACATTAACATGATGAACCATATTAAGTTTGGCATTGATATTGTAAAAATAAGGAAACTATTAATAATTAACTTTTTTTTTGTCTACAATGCTTAAAATAATAATTAAAAAAAAAAAACTTCTCATGGACTTAGTCAGATTCACTCCAAATTTACTCTTTGGACTCATCACTTCTACACTTTGGACTCGTGCTTCTACATCTGCATTGCTTCCTGTTTGGGGTTTTAGGCTGGGATTCAGTACAGCACTTTGTGACATCAGCTGATGTAAGAAGGGCTTTATAAATACATTTGATTGAAATGTGATTGATCACAATAGTCCCTAAAGAGATGTTTTGTTTCTTCCAAACATTAGGCTACTGTGCACTAGGGATGTGACAAATGGAAAAATGTTAACGTTTAAACTGCAATTGATCAGTTTTCCGTTAAAACGATACGAAAAATGTATACAATTCCACATGAATTCACAATGCAGCTGTGCTGCTGCCAGCAACGGATGGTTTCAGAACGTTAAGCATTCCTGGCCTGGACTAGCAATATTGACCTGGACTAGCAATACTGACCTGGACTAGCATTACTGGCCTGGACTAGCATTAAAAAGTCACCATTATTAGTCAGTTGTACAACCAAATGCCTTCAACCGAAATGTGTCTTCCGCATTTAACCCAACCCCTCTGAATCAGAGAGGTGCGGGGGGCTGCCTTAATCGACATTCACGTCTTCGGCGCCCGGGGAACAGTGGGTTAACTGCCTTGTTCAGGGGCAGAACAACAGATTTTTTCCTTGTCAGCTCGGGGATTCGAACTTGCAACCCTCTGGTTACTGGCCCAACACTCTAACCACTAGGCTACCTGCCGCCCCTGCTACTGACCTGGACTAGCAATACTGACCTGGACTAGCATTGCTGACCTGGACTAGCATTACTGAGCCTCAGTTCCACCTTGCAAAGTTAGCATTTCCTTCTCATTTAACTTCTCAAAGTATTGCCATACAGGACTTCACTGCTGTCTCTTGCCTTTCTCTGATTCTTCCAACTGTTAACGACGATGGCGTTGTGGTGGAGAATCGACTCCAAATTAATTGTTTCATCGACGTCTCGCACGTCAACTCCCGGTGTTGACTCCCATTTCTGAGTGTCAATGGTTAAAATTAGTGCACTATATCAAATCAAATTTTATTTGTCACATACACATGGTTAGCAGATGTTAATGCGAGTGTAGCGAAATGCTTGTGCTTCTAGTTCCGACCATGCAGTAGTATCTAACAAGTAATCTAACAAATTCACAACAACTACCTTATACACACAAGAGTAAAGGAATGAATACTTAGTATGTACATATAAATATATGGATGAGCGATGGCTGACCGGCATAGGCAAGATGCAGTAGATGGTATGGAGTACAGTATATACACATATATATGAGATGAGTAATGTAGGATATGTAAACATTATATAAATGGCATTGTTTAAAGTGGCTAGTGATACATTATTTCATCCAATTCTAATTATTAAAGTGGCTAGAGATTTGGGTCGATGACCGAACGGCATAGGCAAGATACAGTAGATGGTTTAGAGTACAGTGTATACATTTGATATGAGTATGTCGGATACGTAAACATTATATACAAAATTGTTTAAAGTGGCTAGTGATACATTTGTTACATCCAATTCCTATGTATAAAGTGGCTAGAGATTTAAGTCAGTATGTTGGCAGCAGCCACTCAATGTTAGTGATGGCTGTTTAACAGTCTGATGGCCTTGAGGTAGAAGCTGTTTTTTCAGTCTCTCGGTCCCAGCTTTGATGCACCTGTACTGACCTCGCCTTCTGGATGATAGCGGGGTGAACAGGCAGTGGCTCGGGTGGTTGTTGTCCTTGATGATCTTTTTGGCCTTTCTGTGACATCGGGTGGTGTAGGTGTCCTGGAGGGCAGGTAGTTTAACCCGGTGATGCTGTGCAGTCCTCACTACCTCTGAGAGCCTTACGGTTGTGGGCGGAGCAGTTGCCGTACCAGGCGGTGATACAGCCCGACAGGATGCTCTCGATTGTGCATCTGTAAAGTTTGTGAGTGATTTTGGTGACAAGCCAAATTTCTTCAGCCTCCTGAGGTTGAAGAGGCGCTGTTGCGCCTTCTTACCACGCTGTCTGTGTGGGTGGACCAATTCAGTTTGTCCGTGATGTGTACGCCGAGGAACTTAAAAACTTTCCACCTTCTCCACTACTGTCCCCTCGATGTGGATAGGGGGTGCTCCTCTCCTGTTTCCTGAAGTCCACGATCATCTCCTTTGTTTTGTTGACATTGAGTGAGAGGTTATTTTCCTGACACCACACTCCGAGGGCCCTCACCTCCTCTCTGTAGGCCGTCGTCGTTGTTGGTAATCAAGCCTACCACTGTAGTGTCGTCAGCAAACTTGATGATTGAGTTGGATGCGTGCTTGGCCACGCAGTCATGGGTAAACAGGAGTACAGGAGAGGGCTGAGAACGCA
Organism: Brachymystax lenok tsinlingensis; assembly: GCA_030435695.1. Lineage (NCBI taxonomy): Eukaryota > Metazoa > Chordata > Actinopteri > Salmoniformes > Salmonidae > Brachymystax > Brachymystax lenok. The sequence goes on from CM059815.1 coordinate 38,697,099, forward strand.
CCCTTGTGGGGCCCCAGTGTTGAGGATCAGCGGGTGGAGATGTTGAGCTACCACCACCTGGGACCGGCCCGTCAGGAAGTCCAGGACCCAGTTGCACAGAGCTGAGTCGAGACCCAGGGTCTCGAGCTTAATGACGAGCTTGGAGGAACTATGGTGTTAAATGCTGAGCTGTAGTCGATGAACAGCATTCTTACATAAGTATTCCTCTTGTCCAGATGGGTTAGGGCAGTATGCAGTGTGATTGCGATTGCGCTGCTGTGGACCTATTGGACGGTAAGCAAATTGGAGTGGGTCCAGGGTGTCTGGCAGGATGGAGGTGATATGATCCTTGACTAATCTCTCTCAAAGCACTTCATGATGACGAAGTGAGTGCTACTGGGCGATAGTCATTTAGCTCAGTCACCTTAGCTTTCTTGGGAACAGGAACAATGGTGGCCCTCTTGAAGCATGTGGGAACAGCAGACTGGGATAGGGACTGATTGAATATGTCCGTAAACACACCAGCCAGCTGGTTCATGCATGCTCTGAGGACACGACCAGGATGCCATCTGGGCCGGCAGCCTTTGCGAGGTTAACACATTTAAATGTTTTTCTCACATTGGCTGCGGTGAAGGTGAGCCCTTGAGGTTTTGGTAGCGGGCGTGTCGGTGGCACTGTATTGTCCTCAAAGCGAGCAAAGAAGTTGTTTAGTTTGTCTGGGAGCAGGACGTCATGGTCGCGGCGGGCTGGTTTTCTTTTTGTAGTCCGTGATTGACTGTGGAGCCCTGCCACATTCCTCTTGTGTCTGAGCCATTGAATTGTGACTCTACTTTGTCTCTATATTGACGCTTAGCTTGTTTGATTGCCTCATGGAGGGAGTAGCTGCACTGTTTGTATTCAGTCATGTTTCCGGTAGCCTTTACCTGGTTAAAAGCAGTGGTTCGGCGCTTTCAGTTTTGGCTGCGAATGCTGCCATCAATCCATGGTTTCTGGTTGGGGAAGGTTTTGATATTTGCTATGGGTACAACATCACCAATGCATTTGCTAATAAACTCGCTCACGAATCAGCGTATACATCAATGTTGTTGTCAGATGCTATCCGAACATATCCCAGTCCACGGCTCGAAGCAATCTTGCAGCATGGAATCAGATTGGTCGGACCAGCGTTGAACAGACCTGAGAACGGGCGTTTCCTGTTTTAGTTTCTGTTTGTAGGCTGGGAGCAACAAATGGAGTCATGGTCAGACTTGCCGAAAGGAGGGCGGAGAATAGCCTTGTATGCATCACGGAAGTTGGAATAACAGTGGTCCAGGATTTTACCAGCCCGGTGGCACATTCGATATGCTGGTAAAATTTCGGGAGCCTTGTTCTTAAATTAGTTTTATTAAAATCCCCAGCCACAATAAATGCAGCCTCAGGATATGTGGTTTCCAGTTTACATAGAGTCCGATGAATTTCTTTTCAGTGCCGTCGATGTATCAGCTTGAGGGGGGATGTACACGGCTGTGATTATAATCAAGAGAATTCTCTTGGTAGATACGCGCGGTCTGCATTTGATTGTAAGGAATTCTATGTCAGGTGAACAAAAGGACTTGAGTTCCTGTATGTTGTTATGATCACACCACGCCTCGTTAATCATAAGACACACCCCGCCCTTCTTCTTACCAGAGAGATGTTTGTTTCTGTCACGGCGAGCGCGTGGAGAAACCAGGTGGCTGTACCGACTCTGATAACGTGTCCTGGAGTGAGCCATGTTTCCGTGAAGCAAAGAACGCTTGCAGTCTCGAATGTCTCTCTGAAAGGCAACCCTCGATCGGATTCGTCTACTTTGTTGTCAGAGAGACTGTACATTGGCGATTAAAATACTCGGGAGAGGTGCACGATCGCCGACGTAGCTTGACCAAAAGACCGGGCGCGTTCCCTCTTCTCCGGCGCGCCGTTGTTTTGAGTAGCCCGCGTGCTATCCAGTCTGTTGTTGTGTTTGGTTAACGAAAGGAGAATCCTCTTGGGAAAGTCGTATTCCTGGTCGTAATGTTGGTAAGTTGACGTTGCTCTTATATCCAATAGTTCCTCCCGGTTGTATGTAATAAAACTTAATATTTTCCGGGTAACAATGTAAGAAGTAATACATAAAAACAAAATACTGCATGGTTTCCTGAGAACGTGAAGCGAGGCTGCCATCTCTGTCGGCGCCGGAAGCCGACAGAGATATAGGTAATACTGTGCTGATTTGGACGCAACCTATTGCTGATTGGCTGTTCAATGGGCCTATCCTATGTTTACGATATGATGAAACAAAACCTGACACCCACCACTTGATATAGTGTAAATGCTAAGTCAATAGATGCCATTGTACAGGCTAATGAAAGGCCAGTTCAATCAAGAAGCAGGGTGAAAAGGGATACTTCGGGATTTTGCCAATCTACTTCCAAAAAGTCAATGAACTCGTGGATACTATTTTTATGGCTCTGTGTCCAGTATGAAGGAAGTTAGAGGTAGTTTTGCGAGCCAATGCTAACTAGCGTTAGCACAATAACTGGAAGTCAGATACCCATAGACTTCGTCATTGCACTAACGCTAGTTAGCAATTGCTCTAGCACTAGTTAGCAACTTATATAAAACCATATAAAGGACTAACATCCTGAAGTATCCATTTAAGAAAGTGGTGTGTATCCACATGTATCCACATTCAGAAAGACTTGAAACGGCACACAGCTGTTTAAAGGTGAAGACTTGCTGCAGGCTAATTGACTCCACACAGCTAATGAAAAGAGTGGTTTGATCCCTGTGTTGTTGGTGCTCAGTCAGCTGATCTAGCATTTATCTTCCTCCAGGAGGGAGGTGTACCGGATCCTGAAGAACCAGGGCATCCTGCTCCCACGTTATGCTGTTCTCAACAGAGACCCTGCGAGACCAGAGGGTTAGTACCCAGTACCTTAAAGGTGAAAGCAGTGTTACTCAATCCTGGTCCTGGCAACCCAAAGTTGGGCACATTTTTCTGTTTTCCCCTAGCACTAACACACCTGATTCCAATAATCAGAGGCTTGATGATGAGTTGATTGTTTGAATTAGGGGTTTGGATGCTAGGGAAGAATCTGTGCTTTCAGACTTCAAAAGTAATCTAATGTGAAGATGAGTACTTATCATGGATATAGATCCAGCTATGCCTCAACCCCCAAGATAAATGGAAAAGATGAGCACAGCCAATCTTTAAATCAAATAGTGCTTATCTTTTCCATTCATCTTGGATTGTGGCATATAGCTGGATCTACAAAAGGGATGGCCTGGGATGTGGACTTACCTCAACAGAAGAACAGGTTTGAGGTTTGCAAACATCAGACAAGTTTTGAAGTGTAATGTCCCTTTAAGTTTATTTATAGAATATGGGGCACATTCTCAAATGCACCTCTGTATACCTTCATGATGGTGACAAGTGTTTCAGTATAGGAATATGACTATGAATCACTGTCAGATCAGTGCTTAGGCCATTGTGTTATTCTCAATTTGATTTCTGTCCAGCACCTCATGTTAGACTGTAAACATCATGGTTCCTGTTGCTCTGCTTGGTCTGTGCCATAGTTTTTTGTTGTTGTAGTTTATTCTTATGATAATCCAAACAGAAATTGTGTCCAAAGATTTACTCACGAACCACATTTCCATCCACAGTTGTTATGCAAGTAAAGTCCAACCGTGTGGAAAATAAATCATGACATCTGTGATAGAAAAAGGATGTTTCGGTACGATAGTACCTTCATATTGAAGTTAACTTGGAGTCACGCGATGATATGGTGTGTGTGTGGTCCTCCCACTACGACTCAGGAAACCATGCAGTTCATTAGGCTTCAGATCGAATTAATGATGATGAACTTCCCAGGGTGGTGAAGGTGCACTGTGGTGAGTTTGATGCTCCTTTCCAATAAATATTGAGATTCTTATTCTGGTGACAAGATGATCAATGCTTGACTGCTGTTTGAGGGGGTGTAAAAACTATTCTCGCACTTATCCATCCTTATCCACTTATCTGTTTGGTGGAAACACCACTGGTGAGGAAATGCGCATAATGTCTTTATGCAGATTTTTGAAAATTTGCATGAAAACCTAGCCAGTGATGCTGTTTGTCTAGTCCTTTTCCCCCATGTCTAACTGGCATGATTTTGACAGAGCTCAATGTACAAACATTTTTTTTTTACATTTTCAAATCTGTCGTATATGGAATCAATCAGGACTACTTAAATCCTCTCTCGTCCTTTAGATTACTACAAACATAAGATTACTGGCATGTAGAAAGATAACAGGGATAAGACTGATTTTACATTTCAGTCTTAAAATGGCGACTAGCCATGACTGTGAAACAGATGGGGAAACAATACTGTGTTAGCGGAAACAATCCTGTCATAAAGGACAATGCAGCCATTTGAAATGAACCCCCACCTTCGTGTTCAAATCCAATAGGAATATGAGCTGCGGCTGGATAGACCTGTTTACGCCACATCTGTTGCTGTAGGCAAATAAAGGCCATTCAGCTACGCCTTAAATTTTGCTCATACCCTTGATGGTAGAGCTTTATCTTTTGGCAAAGTGCCCTAATCGCGTCTCTAACATATTGTCCGCTAGCCTCTCCTAAGTGTACGTCATCAACACTTCTCTGAGATGAATTTAGATCAAACCATTGATCATTCAGGATGCGTCATTGTCTAGATTGGATGCCTCATTGTCTAGATTGGATGCCTCATTGTTGTTTGAACGGCTACCACACAATGTTTGAATGGGCACCAGGTCTAATCCAGTCCTGGTACACAGGGTTGTGTTTATTAAAATGAAAACGTTCAGATAGGCCTATAGGCTCAGCTGTGTAATGTAGCTGCAGTGAACCGTGTGTGTTTGTTAGCAGCTGTCTCGTTCCCATCCACCCCCTGCTCTGAGGAGTAAAACTAGAGCACCACTAGGCCTGGGAGACCTGCTTCCTGTCTCAGTACTGTCTCAGCTCTGCACTGCTTAGTGATTATACACCCACTCACACTGGTGTCTCTATCTCCCTCTGTCACGTTCCCTCTCACTCGCTTGCTCTCTCTTTTCCAGGATTATGTACTGTAGACTAGTCCTTCTGTCTCTGTCTTTCTCGCTCTCCTCTCTTTCCCTGTTTTTCTCTACTGGTTCTCTAGTATGGGTGGACCAATTTAAGGAGGCCATCTGTTGACATGACAGCTGTCTGCTTTGACCTCTCTGACTCTTGGCTTCCACTGTGATAAATGGGATAGCCCAACTGTGGTGTTTCTTTTCCTTTTTATTAAATGGAATCTCTACTACAATTCCATGTTTCATCTGTACGTTCATATTTATTGAAATAAACTGTGTAGAATTCCATGTATTTACCAGAGGATGTTGAGAAGGCCTGTTTAGAACGGCCAATGGGCATTAGTCAAGTGAACGTAAACACCCCACCCAGTGTGTCAGAACACTAAGGGGACTTTTCAGACCAGCATCCCGTTAATAGGCCTATTGGCCTAAAACGAACCCTTACCATAACCTCAACCAATTCGTAAATGAAATATCAGATTGCACGTCTGCCACGTCCACTTAGTTTTTCCCGTTGGAACAGGCCTTTTCAGGCACCCAGCAGTAGTGGCTGTGAGTGACGGCTGCTGTGGAATCTAGCAGATAAGCCTCTGTGCAAACTGAGAACCTTTCCTCCCAAAGTCAGGTTGTGTCCTAGCCAGTGTGGTCACAGGTACTTTACTCATACATAGTCACTGCCATGGAGGCTTTTATTAGGTTAATAGGTAAGAAACCATTCGGCCCCATTTTAATTGAGCAGTTTAGATTAGTGACTGCTGTTTTGGGGGTTTCAGTGAGGTACATGCAGATGGGCAACCCTACGCTTGAGCCTGTTTATTTAAAGCCGCTATGCTTCATCAGTTGGGCAACAGGTTATAATGCTTTTAAAGGGAGCATTATATTTCAGATGGTTGACAACAATTGAAGTTGCATTCATTTTAAAGCAGAATGTCATTTAAAAAAAAAAAGTCACCAGAAGTGACCTTCTCAGTTCTACACAAAACATATCACAGGGTGTACCCCCAACACACACGCTTACTTTGCCTCCGCTGCTAAACAAAAAAATCCTAAAGGAAACACTGCCCTGGCATAAGAAGATTAGAGTTGCCCTTTCTGTTGGATGAGGCCAGATTATAAAGGGAGAAAAGCGTCAATGTATGAAATTCTCTTTCTGCCGCATCGCACGAGGCCTTTGCACTGTCAGGATATCCCAGAGCACTTCTGTTTCTGTCCATTTTCCTATCTCTTGCATCTGTTTCTCTCTTATCTCCGTTACTACGGTGTCTGCATCACAGAATAGTCCTTACCATAGCCTGGTTTACCACCTGCCATTCAAATAACGATTGCATCATTCATCTGCTCTCCGTTCAAATCGGGTGATAGAATCCGTCTAAAATACTCTCATTGTCAGGGGTTTTCAACCCTTGTTTTAGATATTTACTGGGTGTGTAGAATTGCTAGTCTGTTTCTGCTCTCTTGCCAACTCTTTATTGGATTATTATTATAATTTTTTTTACGGATTCTATGAAGTGATTTGAACGGAGAGTGGATGACAATGATGCAATTGTTATTTGAATGGCAGGTGGTAAAAATCGAATCAATTTTTTTGTCACGTGCCGAATACAACAGGTGTAGACCTTACAGTGAAATGCCTACTTACAAGCCCTTAACCAACAATGCAGTTTAAAAAAAAAGAAATACCTAAAAGAAAAGACCAAAAAAAGAATAAGAATTTAAAAGTAACAAATAATTAAAGAGCAGCAGTAAAAGAGGCTACGGTAACAACTATTCTGTGACGCAGACACCTTAGAAACACTGTACTAACACCAGCACAAACAGATCAGGGACCAGGCTACAGAATTGGTTGGTTTGGTGCTGGATTATTAAATGGCTGCACGGTGTATCTCTCTTTGACCAGGGTTAGTGACCACTGCTGTACGTAAAGGAACTGCTGCTAAGGGGTCTGAATGTAGATCAAGGCCTGCTAATCCCATAGATGACCAGTTGTATGTGGCATCTCTGTCCAGAGTGTAACCTGGTGGAGGGGGAGGACCACGTGGAGGTGAACGGTGAAGTGTTCCAGAAGCCCTTTGTGGAGAAGCCTGTAAGCGCCGAGGACCACAACGTCTACATCTATTACCCCACGTCGGCCGGAGGGGGCAGCCAGAGGCTCTTCCGCAAGGTTAGAAGGCACACAAAAGGTCATGACATCATCCATACACTAATAGGCCCTATATATATCACACACACACTATAAGTATGTGGACACCTCTTCAAATGAGTGGATTCGGCTATTTCAGCCACACCCGTTGCTGACAGGTGTATAAAATCCAGCACACAGCCATGCAATCTCCATATACCCAACATTGGCAGTAGAATGGCCTTACTGAAGAGCTCAGTGACTTTAAATGTGGCATAGTCATAGGATGCCACCTTTCCAACAAGTAAGTTTGTCAAATTTCTGCCCTGCTAGAGCTGTGGTGTTATTGTGAAGTGGAAATGTCTAGGAGCAACAATGGCTCAGTCACGAAGTGATAGGCCACATAAACTTACAGAACGGGACTGACGAAGGAAAAAAAAAAAAGAAATGTCTGTCCTCTGTTGCATCACTCATTACCGAGTTCCAAACTGCCTCTGGAAGCAACTGCAGCACAATAACTGTTCGTCGGGAGGTTCATGAAATGGGTTTCCATGGCCAAGCAACCGCACACAAGCCTAAGATCACCATGCGCAATGCCAAGCGGAATGGTGTAAAGCTCACTGCTATTGGACTCTGGAGCAGTGAAAACTCGTTCTCTGGAGTGATGAATCAGGCTTCACCGTCTGACGGACTAATCTGCGTTTGGCAGATGCCAGGAGAACGCTACCTGCCCCAATGCATAGAGCCAACTGTAAAGTTTGGTGGAGGAGTAATGGTCTGGGGCTGTTTTTCAGGCTAGGCCCCTTAGATCCAGTGAAGGGAAATCTTAATGCTACAGCATACGATGACATTCTAGATTATTCTGTGCTTCCAACTTTATGTCAACAGTTTGGGGAAGGCCCTTTCCTGTTTCAGCATGACAATGCCACCGTGCACAAAGCAAGGTCCATACAGAAATGGTTTGTCAAGATTAGTGTGGAAGAACTTGACTCAACCCTATCGAACACTTTTGAGATTAATTGGAATGCTGACTGCGAGCCAGGCCTAATCGCCCAACATCAGTGCCCGAAGTCCCCCAGCAATGTTCCAATCTAGTGGAAAGCCTTCCCAGAAGAGTGGAGGCTGTTATAGCAGCAAAGGGGGTCCAACTCCATTTTAATGCCCATGATTTTGAAATGAGATGTTCGTCGAGCAGGTGTCCACATACTTTTGGTCATGTAGTATACACACACACACACACACACACACACACACACACACACACACACACACACAATTAGCTGTCAACATTCCTAACTAAGGCCATAACTCAGTGCTCTAGCAAAATATATGCAGTGTTAACAAGCCCCTAATACCATGTAATGCTTACTAGAGCCTGCTACAGCCTGCTAGAACCTGTACAAGCCACGAATACCCTGTAATGCTAGCTAGAGCCTGTACAAGCCACTAATACCATGCAAGGCTAGTAAGAGCCTTCTAGAGCCTCTAATGCCATGCAAGGCTAGCAAGAGCCTCTAATGCCATGCAAGGCTAGCAAGAGCCTCTAATGCCATGCAAGGCTAGCTAGAGCCTCTAACACCATGTAAGGCTAGCTAGAGCCTCTAACACCATGCAAGGCTAGCAAGAGCCTCTAATACCATGCAAGGCTAGCTGGAGCCTCTAATACCATGCAAGGCTAGCTGGAGCCTCTAATACCATGCAAGGCTAGCAAGAGCCTTCTAGAGCCTCTAATACCATGGCTAGCTGGAGCCTCTAACATCATGCAAGGCTAGCTGGAGCCTGTAACACCATGAAAGGCTTGCTAGAGACTGTACAAGCCACAGTACAGCGTTTTATGGCTGTCCATGTCATTTCTCTCCACCTGATCTTCCCTCTAGATTGGAAGCAGAAGTAGTGTTTATTCGCCCGAGAGCAATGTGCGAAAAACTGGATCCTACATTTATGAAGAGTTCATGCCAACGGATGGAACTGATGTGAAGGTACATCCCATTAGCCAACAGCCGTTTGTGTTAAACAAGTGTTAAACGTGTTTACTTCAGTGTTTTCCATTCTACTGTCTAAAAGTATGGCATCCTCAAGGGTGAATTTAGAGTCAATATTTGCCTTAAAGAACAACATAATAGGATTTATGTGTTATGCCTCGCGGAAGACTGTGTCGGTTTAAAAAATGATGAGGGGAGAGTAACTGTGCAAATCTAGACTGCGGAGTCCGCCCGAAATAGGAGAGCTCCAACCCAGCAGCATATATATCATTCTGCTTATCTCATGGGCTCAGCTGAAAAGGGATCTAGCTAAAACTGCATATTATGTCTACGTTCCAAATGGCGTAGGGTACCACTTGGGACAAGCTATATTTACTATCTGGGACCAGCTGAAATAGGGCAGCTAAAAATGCTCATTATATTTACTTTGCAGGATCAGGCACCAGCTTTTAGTTACACAGTTGAAAATAGGTGAGGACAGTGAGGCCACTATATTCAGTATTTCTGTGTCTATGTCCACAGTCAGTCTGTGTCCCGAATTGCACCCTATTCAGTGCACTACTTTTGACCAGGGCCCCTACTCTCAGAGAACAATGGAAGTGGAATAGAAAAATACTTGATTAAAACACTGGATAGGTAACCATACTTTTGTGGGTGTGGGTTGGGGGTGGGCTTGGTCCTTAGGTGTACACAGTGGGGCCGGACTACGCCCACGCGGAGGCCAGGAAGTCCCCGGCCCTGGACGGCAAGGTGGAGCGGGACAGTGAGGGCAAGGAGGTGCGCTACCCTGTCATCCTCAACGCCCGCGAGAAGCTCATCGCCTGGAAGGTCTGTCTGGCCTTCAAGGTAACCAGGGACAGCACGCTAGCAACCGGTAACCAGGGACAGCACGCTAGCAACCGGTAACCAGGGACAACACGCTAGCAACCATGACCTTAAGCTAGGCCAAGACTGCACTTGTGTCCCAAACGGCACCCTATTCCCTACATAGTGCACTACTTTGTACCAGAGCCCTGACCCTCTGGCCCAAAGTGGTGTACTGTGTAAGGTACCATTTAGGACAAAGCCAGGGACTTGACTCATTATCCCTAGTCTGACTTGATTAAGTTGGACAGCCCTGTGGAATGGACCAAGCTAAGGTGATGGGGGTTGTCTAAAGAGAGACGAGTGGCCTAAATGCTAGGAAACACAAAGTAGAAGTCCCCAAGGTATCCAAGTTCCCTAGAGACGAAATAGAACGTAGTGCCAAAATTGTAACACATTATCAGAAATATCAAAGTATATGAAGATGTTACGTCTGTTTTCAATTATGGCCTAATATTGTGCATTCCATATGATTAATCAAATAATATATTTTAATATTTTTTGATACTGTGTACAATACATGGCTTTCAATGACGATAGGTTTCAATTCCCGTATCTGCCTTACCAGTGAACCATAAAGGCATGCTTGAAACTGTAGATAGTGAGGTTTAAATGTCAGATCTAGGATGCTCGGATTCTCATTTTCACTTCTCCTTTCTCTTGACAGCAAACGGTCTGTGGTTTCGACTTGCTACGTGCCAACGGCCAGTCGTACGTGTGCGATGTCAACGGCTTCAGCTTCGTGAAGAACTCCATGAAGTATTATGACGATTGTGCCAAAATACTGGGGTCAGAATCCACAAGATTCTTTAAACAAATTATTGTTGCTAAAATTGATAATTTTACAGTTTGCAAATGATCATTTTGAAACGTGGTAAAGAATTACTTATGGGTATTCCTAAATAAATTAAATAGGTTATGTAATACTTTAGTTGGAAGACTCTTCATATGATGTCTTATGTTAACATGCCTTATGGCAACATGAAGGTTTTTTATTTTAATTTTATATATACTTTTTTTAACCTTTTTATTTAACTAGGCAAGTCAGTTAAGAACATTGTTATTTACAATGGCGGCCTAGGAACAGTGGGTTAACTGCCTTGTCAGGGGCAGAACGACAGATTTTTACCTTGTGAGCTCGGGGATCCGATAAAGCAACCTTTTGGTTACTGGCCCAATGCTCTAACCACAAGGCTACCTGGACCGATGCTCTAACCACAAGGCTACCTGTGAGATCCATTCAATAGTTTGTGGAGAGTCTTAGATCACTAGTGTGCTGGAACTTCATTGTTTTTCTTGTGCTTTAATGACAGGATGGAGTTAAGAGTATTATGAAACTATATAAGGAGAGATACTGTTCACTGTATATTACACACTCTTGTGCTTTATTATACAGCAGGATGTAACGATTCACATCGATTTCAAATGTTTCTGCGGACCCCAAACCGATCCAAATGTAGCATGCATCGGTCAGAAAATCAAACGTTAATCAAACGTTACGAATCGCCGGTTTAATTATATATATATATTTTTGCTCATATTACTTTCTTTCTACTGAAAATAACTAATCTTTTGTGACAACTGATACACATCAGTGTTGAACTAAGCATGTAACTGTGTTGACAGTCATTGATCTACAAGTCATTTTGTGTGCTGAACAACCCCAGGGAATATCAGTAGCCTAGTCAAACTGCTGCACTGTGCCCAGCTTCGTACTGACCAGACTGAGGTAATATCAGTAGCCTAGTCAAACTGCTGCACTAGGCCCAGCTTCGTGCTGACCAGCCCGAGGTAATATATCAGTGGCGGCCTGTTCTGATCTTGAACATCTGCACAGCACCTTCAGCTTTCAAATGCTAAAATGGCTTGTGGGATATTAGGCTTTATTAGTTGAGTGACAACTTTTTGTAATTTGCTATAGGTAATTGTTATCTATGTGCTGTTGAAAATGGTGTTTTGCCATAATAAAAGTATGTTCCCGAAGACAACAATCATCTGGCTGTATAGGCTACCTGCTGAACGGGCTTACAGTAGATACATTTTTTTTTCTTCAGGTTCACCATCGGCAATAGTTTTGGTAGTTTTATTTTAAACAATCAGTGTATATAGTTATATTTTGATATGATGGGTAGAGTTGATCATTTCATCACGAGGACTGCATGGGCATATCAGGAGGAGAAAATAAGATATTTAAAATCTTCCAAACAGTCAATCATTCAATTTTGCAGATTTGAATTTAGAATGGAATATGAATGTGTTTATTCCACAAATGTTAGTGCATTGATTTGTTCTCTAAACAAACCGAATCCCCTCGAATCAAGCTTTCAAACTAAAACGTATCAATCGTATCGGAGCCCATTCATCTGGATCCATGTACGTATCGAATCGTCTAGAAAGGGAAAGATGCACATCGCTATTATACAGAATCATAATAGTCAGAAACAGGCTGTTTTAAGATGAATACATGTATTAGGCTATGTAGCATTAATAAAACCCAATACATCACGTAATAAGAATGATCTTCAAGTAGTTACCAAAGTTCCTTTGTCCCTGAACATCTGTCGTCTCCTGTAGAAACATCATCATGAGAGAGCTGGCTCCCCAGTTTTCTATCCCGTGGTCCATTCCTCTGGAGGCTGAAGATATCCCCATTGTCCCCACCACCTCTGGAACCATGTGCGTATTGACACACATTTTGATGATGTGTTCGTAGTGAATATAGCTGTTGAGCCATAGCAAATGTAGCTGTAAATTGGTGCACTTTTTGGCCCCAACTTGACTTCCATGCGCATAACTCAAATGTTCCTGCATATCCTCCATTGACATAATTGTATACATTTAAGTCAAGCAAAAAGATAAGCGCACGTCTCAATAGGATTTAGCCAGCAATGAATAGAAAATGGCTAAACTCCACTCGTATATGGTAAGTTGATATTTTAAACTGTTGCTACTCTTAACTCAGGATGGAGCTACGATGTGTTATCGCTGTGATTCGTCATGGCGACAGAACTCCCAAACAGAAAATGAAAATGGAGGTTCGGCACCAGAGGTACATGACACCTGTTCCACACAGTCAATGTACAGGACTACTGTCACACTACAGTACTATTAACATGGTGATTCAGTATTGGTGAATGTTTGCACCACTGTAATGTATCGCCTATTTTTTTGTATTTATTTTCTTTAGGTTTTTTGATCTATTTGAAAAATGTGTCGGGTACAAAAACAAAAAACTAAAGTTGAAAAAGCCAAAGCAATTACAGGTAAATAAAACCTATTTGTATCCTTTGCACGTTGTAGCTTCATCACCTGTTGTACAGTACAACTTACAGTGAGGGGAAAAAAGTATTTGGTCCCCTGCTGATTTTGTACATTTGCCCACTGACAAAGAAATGATCAGTCTATAATTTTAATGGTAGGTTTATTTGAACAGTGAGAGACAGAATAACAACAAAAAAATCCAGAAAAACGCATGTGAAAAATGTTATGAATGATTTGCATTTAAATGAGGGAAATAAGTATTTGACCCCCTCTCAATCAGAAAGATTTCTGGCTCCCAGCTGTCTTTTATACAGGTAATGAGCTGAGATTAGGAGTGCTCCTAATCTCAGCTTGTTACCTGTATAAAAGACAGCTGTCCACAGAAGCAATCAATCAATCAGATTCCAAACTCTCCATAATGGCCAAGACCAAAGAGCTCTCCAAGGATGTCAGGGACAAGATTGTAGACCTACACAAGGCTGGAATGGTCTACAAGACCATCGCCAAGCAGCTTGGTGAGAAGGTGACAACAGTATTCGCAAATGGAAGAAACACAAAAGAACTGTAAGTCTCCCTCGGCCTGGGGCTCCATGCAAGATCTCACCTCGTGGAGTTGCAATGATCATGAGAACGGTGAGGAATCAGCCCAGAACTACACGGGAGGGTCTTGTCAATGATCTCAAGGCAGCTGGGACCATAGTCACCAAGAATACATTTGGTAACACACTACGCCATGAAGGACTGAAATCCTGCAGCGCCCGCAAGGTCCCCGTGCTCAAGAAAGCACATATACATGCCCGTCTGAAGTTTGCCAATGAACATCTGAATGATTCAGAGGACAACTGGGTGAAAGTGTTGTGGTCAGATGAGACCAAAATGGAGCTCTTTGGCATCAACTCAACTCGCTGTGTTTGGAGGAGGAGGAATGCTGCCTATGACCCCAAGGACACCATCCCCACAGTCAAACATGGAGGTGGAAACATTATGCTTTGGGGGTGTTTTTCTGCTAAGGGGACAGGACAACTTCACCGCATCAAAGGGACGATGGACGGGGCCATGTACCGTCAAATCTTGGGTGAGAACCTCCTTCCCTCTGCCAGGGCATAGAAAATGGGTCGTGGATGGGTATTCCAGCATGACAATGACCCAAAACACACGGCCAAGGCAACAACGGAGTGGCTCAAGAAGAAGCACAATAAGGTCCTGGAGTGGCCTAGCCAGTCTCCAGACCTTAATCCCATAGAAAATCTGTGGAGGGAGCTGAAGTTTCGAGATGCCAAAACATCAACCTCGAAACCTTAATAACTTGGAGAAGATCTGCAAAGAGGAGTGGGACAAAATCCCTCCTGAGATGTGTGCAAACCTGGTAGACAACTACAAGAAACGTCTGACCTCTGTGATTGCCAACAAGAGTTTTGTCACCAAGTACTAAGTCATGTTTTGCAGAGGGGTCAAATACGTATTTCCCTCGTTAAAATGCAAATTAATTCATAACATTTTTCACGTGTTTTTCTGGATTTCTTTGTTGTTATTCTGTCTCTCACTGTTCAAATCAACCTACCAGTAAAATTATAGACTGATAATTTCTTTGTCAGTGGGCAAACGTACAAAATCAGCAGGGGATCAAATACTTTTTTCCCTCACTGTACCTGCATCCCATATGTTTATTTCCAAATCCAGGAAGTGCTAGATATCGCTAGACAACTCCTGGTCGAAATCGGACAGAACAACGATTCCGAAATTGAAGAATCCAAAGCAAAACTTGAACAACTGAAAACAGTCCTTGAAATGTACGTGTTACTGCACATTCCCAGATGTATTTCTAATGATTGAATATTTGATTTAACAAACTGCTCTTACAACAAAATGGGTTTTGCTTTAGGTATGGCCATTTTTCTGGCATCAATCGCAAGGTTCAGATGACGTACCTTCCGCATGGGTGCCCCAAAACATCCAGTGAGGAAGAAGGTAGGATTTGTTCTGTCATGTGGCCTTTATATAACATTTTCTCTAATCTGTGAACTGATTGTATGCGTTTGTGTGGTTCTCTGTGACTTACTGACTCATATGTGTGTTTCTCTGTGTTGTCTGTGCTTTCTGTTCCCTATAGACGTGCGTAGGGATGACCCCTCTCTGCTGCTTGTGTTGAAGTGGGGCGGGGAGCTGACCCCGGCAGGCAGGGTACAGGCTGAGGAGCTGGGGAGGGCCTTCCGCTGCATGTACCCTGGAGGACAAGGTAACAACCTCTATCCTCCACTCCCTCTTTATAGACAAGGTAACAACCTCTATCCTCCACTCCCTCTTTATAGACGAGGTAACAACCTCTATCCACTCCCTCTTTATAGACGAGGTAACAACCTCTATCCACTCCCTCTTTATAGACGAGGTAACATCCTCTATCCTCCACTCCCTCTTTATAGACGAGGTAACATCCTCCACTCCCTCTTTATAGACGAGGTAACATCCTCCACTCCCTCTTTATAGACGAGGTAACAACCTCTATCCTCCACTCCCTCTTTATAGACGAGGTAACAACCTCTATCCTCCACTCCCTCTTTATAGACGAGGTAACAACCTCTATCCACTCCCTCTTTATAGACGAGGTAACAACCTCTATCCTCCACTCCCTCTTTATAGACGAGGTTACAACCTCTATCCTCCACTCCCTCTTTATAGACGAGGTAACATCCTCTATCCTCCACTCCCTCTTTATAGACGAGGTAACATCCTCTATCCTCCACTCCCTCTTTATAGACGAGGTAACAACCTCTATCCTCCACTCCCTCTTTATAGACGA
Source organism: Brachymystax lenok tsinlingensis (assembly GCA_030435695.1). Lineage (NCBI taxonomy): Eukaryota > Metazoa > Chordata > Actinopteri > Salmoniformes > Salmonidae > Brachymystax > Brachymystax lenok. The sequence continues at coordinate 38,713,177 of CM059815.1, forward strand.
GGTAACAACCTCTATCCTCCACTCCCTCTTTATAGACGAGGTAACATCCTCTATCCTCCACTCCCTCTTTATAGACGAGGTAACATCCTCTATCCTCCACTCCCTCTTTATAGACGAGGTAACAACCTCTATCCTCCACTCCCTCTTTATAGACGAGGTAACAACCTCTATCCTCCACTCCCTCTTTATAGACGAGGTAACAACCTCTATCCTCCACTCCCTCTTTATAGACGAGGTAACAACCTCTATCCTCCACTCCCTCTTTATAGACGAGGTAACAACCTCTATCCTCCACTCCCTCTTTATAGACGAGGTAACAACCTCTATCCTCCACTCCCTCTTTATAGACGAGGTTACAACCTCTATCCTCCACTCCCTCTTTATAGACGAGGTAACAACCTCTATCCTCCACTCCCTCTTTATAGACGAGGTAACAACCTCTATCCTCCACTCCCTCTTTATAGACGAGGTAACATCCTCTATCCACTCCCTCTTTATAGACGAGGTAACAACCTCTATCCTCCACTCCCTCTTTATAGACGAGGTAACAACCTCTATCCATTTACTCTTTATAGACGAGGTAACATCCTCTATCCTCCACTCCCTCTTTAAAGCTGCAATCAGCATTTGAAACAGTAACAAAGCATTTTCCCTGAACCCAAATGACCCCGATCCTGACTTACATCTATATGTCAACTTAGATCAATACAGTCCAGTCTAATACCCATCTCATGCTCCATATTTAGTTTGTGACGGGAACCAGCTTAATGTTAAAGTAGTGGACGTCCTCACAGACTCACACTGATGTGTAAAAGCTAATTTGTTCTTTTCCAGGCGACTACGCAGGGTTCCCAGGGTGTGGCCTGCTGCGCCTCCACAGCACCTACAGACACGACCTGAAGATCTATGCCTCCGACGAGGGACGCGTTCAGATGACAGCCGCTGCCTTCGCTAAGGTCTGTCTGACAGTACAGGTTTTTAAAGAGACATTTCATTTGTCCGATGTTTTTAGACCCCCAATTTTTTATTTATGTGAAGATAAATCCATGTCCCATGCTGTTGGTTGAGGCGATCCAGCTATTTGCCTCTTCCCAAATGAATGGAAAATACCATCTCACAATAAAATCAGGACATTTTTTTCCCATTTAATTTTGGATTGAGGCATATCTCGATCTACTCAACAGATGATCTGAAATGTGGATGTATCTAAAGATTTGTCTACTTTTGACGTCTAAAGAGAAACATCTGACACACTTTAAGTTTGGAGTGAAATGTACTTTTTAAGAAAGTTGTCTCGTTAGTCAATCAGAAGTTATAATACGTAGCCTAGTGGTTAAGAGCCTTGGGCCAGTACCAAAAGGTCGCTGGTTTCGACTCCCAGAGGGGAGTCCCCCGGCTAGGGGAAAATATGTTGTTGAGTGCCTTGAGCAAGGCACTTAACCCTAATTGCTTCTGTAAGTCGTTTTGGATAAGATCATCTGCTGAATGACTAAAATGTAAATATATCTGGTGGCATCCATTTAGGGTCTGCTGGCACTGGAGGGCGAGCTGACACCAATCCTGGTGCAGATGGTGAAGAGTGCCAACATGAACGGGCTGCTGGACAGCGACAGCGACTCTCTCAGCAGCTGCCAGCAGCGCGTCAAGGCCCGTCTCCATGAGATCCTGCAGAGAGATAGGGACTTCACTGCCGAAGATTACGAGAAGGTTGGGACTAAATGATGCAGTCTTAAGTTCTGTCCTGTCCATTTTGTCTGTGACTGTCGTGGCTCATTCGGGCTGTGGATAAAGCCACTAGGTGATAAACATATACATTGGCGTTTGATCATTATAAGTACTACTGTTGTAAATAGATTCTTGCTAAAATATTATTTTTGAAAACGTCCAATGACCCATAATGAAATAGTCCAAGCAGGATACACAAGCTGAAATGGCTCAGAGATGTATAAAAACCTGTCTCTGACTGTGGGTCGTTCAATGTCTGATTTTTGTCTGCGCCATCCCTAATATTTCCCCCCTTCCTGGTGCTCATAGTATTTTGTCTTTCTGTTCCCAGCTGGCACCCACCACCAGCTCCTCCTTGATCAAGTCCATGCAGATGATCAAGAACCCGGTGAAGACGTGTGACAAGGTGTACGCTCTCATTCAGAGCCTCACTCTGCAGATCAGACAGAGGATGGAGGACCCCAAGTCAGCTGGTAAACACTCTACTCACATCTCCAGCAAAGATCCCCATTGAAACTAATGAACTCCAGGGATGGTCCCAAATAGTACCTTATTCTCTTTTTTATTGCGCTAGCTTTGATCAGGACCCATAAGGCACTGTAGGGAATAACTTGCCATTTGGGATGCTCCCCAAAATTTGCTCTGAAACCCCATTTTTAAAATCCATAATTAAGTGGTATCATAGGTCCGTCCCTGTCATTATCGTGGGTCACTAAGTTGATGGCTTGAATTGACAGTCAGAGCTCTGATTTGGAGCAACAGGGGCTTGAAAATCAGGTTAGTGAGGGATGAGGAAAAGGAGACCTTGATTCTGGTTTGGATTCTATGACACATCCCACTTAATGAGTATGAATGAACCATGACACTCCCTTGATAGACAAATGGGTTGTTAGTCACTGTATTTTGACTAAATGTACAGTACCAGTCAAATGTTTGCACACACCTACTCATTCATGTGTTTTTTTTTATTTTTCATATTTTCTAAATTTTAGAATAATAGTGAAGACATCAAAACTATGAAATAACACATGGATTTATGTAGTAACTCAAAAAGTGTTAAACGAGTCAAAATATATTTTATATTTGAGATTCTTTGCACACAGCTTTGCACACTCTTGGCATTCTCTTAACCAGCATGGAGGTGTTTTGGGTCATTGTCATTTTGAAAAACAAATGATAGTCCTACTAAGTGCAAACCAGATGTGATGGCGTATCGCTGCAGAATGCTGTGGTAGCCATGCTGGTTAAGTGTGCCTTGAATTTTAAGTAAATCACCAACAGTGTCACCAGCAAAGCACCTCCACACCATCACACCTCAAATGAAATCTTATAAATCAAATCAAATTTTATAAAGGAAAACCCTGGAATGAGTTGGTGTGTCCAAACTTTTAACTGGTACTGTATATGATGTTTCGGTCGTCACGCGACCTTGATTAAATTAAAAGACAACAATGTATTTTCTTTTAAATTTAAACTTTATAAATCCTCTTAAGGATCCGCCCCTTTTTTTTCCAATTTTCGCCTTAAACGACATACCCAAATCTAACTGCCTGTAGCTCAGGCTCTGAAGCAAGGATATACATGTTCTTGGTACCATTTGAAAGGAAACACTTTGAAGTTTGTGGAAATGTGAAAGAAATGTCCTGGGAAATGTTCTTGTTACTTACAACCTCATGTCGCATTAGCCTACGTTAGCTCAACCGTCCCGTGGAAGGGACACTGATCCCAAAGAAGTTTTTAACTAGTGTAAGTCAGTTAAGAACAAATTGTTATTTACAATGACGACCTACCGGGGAACTGTGGGTTAACTGCCTTGTTCGGGGGCAGAACGACAGATCTTTACCATGTCAGCTCGGGGATTCGATCCAGCAACCTTTCGGTTACTACCCCAACACTCTTACTAGGCTACCTGCCGCCCCAAATATATACACTAAATGACTGATGGGGGCCTCTGTTTTGAAGCTACCGCGCCTCACACTTGGTACTCCCACATCATTGTTTAAAAAATATTTTGGAAGTTAAAGAAATGCATTTAATAATGTCTGCATTTGTTTCTGCCACTTAATTAAAATGCTGTAGAATTCCATTCATTCCTATAGAGGACTGCTCCTACTGGGGAGTGCCAAGATGGCAGACCGGAGGTTTCAACGCCTCTCATCATCTCATACAGGGTTTGGTAATGATGACTCATGAATGATAATGTAACATATACTCAGTGAAATGTATGTACCAGGCCTCCCGAGTGGCAGAACGGTCTAAGGCACTGTATCGTGGTGTTGGGGCGTCACTACAACACAGGGTTCGATCCCATGCGGTGTCACAACCGGCCATGACCGGGGGTCTTATAGGGCAGGGTACAAGTGGCCCAGCATCGTGTAGGTTAGGGGATGGTTTGGCCGGGGGGGGGGCTTTACTTGGTTCATCGCACTCTAGCAACTCCTTGTGGCGGGCCGGGCAGTCTGACTTTGGTTGTCAGTTGATCGGTGTTTCCTCCGACATATTGGTCCAGCTAGCTTCCTAGTTAAGCAAACGGGTGTTAAGAAGCGGGGCTTGGCGGGTCATGTTTCAAAGGACGCATGACTCGACCTTCGCCTCTCCCAAGCCCGTTGGGTTTGGTGAGACAAGATGGTAATCATGAAATTGGAGAGAAAAAGGGGGTAAAAATTACAACAACAAAAATGTATGTACCAGATGAAAGTAGATATTCACAGTTACTAAGTAAAGTAGATTTGACTCCGTTCTTATTTATTATTTGACATGCCATATTTTACCACAATATCTGAAAGTTATTGGGATATGAATGAAATACACAATATATTACCGTTGTTTAATAAACAATGTTAACTACATTTTGAGGGATGTTTTGGTCAAACTGTCATCTAAACAGTAAAAATACAATTCAAATTGTTCATATAACTTGTTGTCCTGCACCTAGTGTAATGTTAATTTGAAAACATCCCTTTCTAGACATCCAGCTGTACCATAGCGAGACCCTGGACCTGATGCTGCGGCGCTGGGCCAAGCTAGAAAAGGACTTCCGCATGAAGAACGGCCGCTACAACATCAGCAAGATCCCCCGACATCTACGACTGCATCAAGTACGATGCAACACAACAGCTCCCTCAACCTGTCCAACACTATGGAGATCTACCGCCTGTCCAAGGCCCTGGCCGACATCGTCATTCCACAAGTATGTTCCGGTTTCCATCAAATATTTTATGATTAGCATTTATGTAGCCACCACCTTTCACCAAAACACTACATTTCACGGTCTACACTGTGACAAATAAAGTTTGATTTATATCTTGTAGTGCCACCAGATAGACTAGTAATAGGTGTTGGTTTAAAGGGACATTTGTTTTAGTGGCCACTGTTATGGTCTTGTTGAAATGGCAATGTTCTAAAAAAAAAAAACCTGTCCCATCAGGAGTATGGTATCTCTCAGCCTGAGAAGCTGGACATAGCCAAGGGCTACTGCACCCCCCTCATTCGCAAGATCCGCTCCGACCTGCAGAGGACACAGGACGACGACACCGTCAACAAACTGCACCCTGTGTAAGACACACACCATCTCCAACATGGGGCTCCCGAGTGGCGCAGCAGTCTAAGGCACTGCATCTCAGTGCTAGAGGCGTCACTACAGAACACCCTGGTTCGAATCACAACTGGCCGTGATTAGTAGTCACATAGGGCGGTGCACAATTGGCCCAGTGTCGTCCGGGTTTGGCCGATGTAGGCCGTCATTGTAAATAAGAATTTGTTCTTAACTGACTTGCCTAGTTAAATATTTTTTTTAATCTTTTTTAAACACGTGGAGTCAGCATCCTCAGAGCAGTATCCATATCGGTCTCCCTATGAAATACAATTGCAGTGGTCCCATGTGTGTTGTCCAGGTATTCCCGTGGAGTCATGTCCCCGGAGCGTCATGTCAGGACCAGGCTGTACTTCACCAGTGAGAGCCACGTGCACTCCCTGCTCTCCATCCTCCGCTACGGAGCTTTCTGTGACGTGAGTCCTCTCTAACGTTGGTCCTGAACTTCCGTACTTTTACATTTCTGTATTTTATCTATTGAACCAGTTTTAAAGGCCATGTTTCACATTAAAATCCACCAAACATTGTGTAGTGCATATATGTATTAATATGATATGTCATAATATTGCTTAAATATGTCTGAATCCCATATTTAACTGTTGCTCATATCCCAGGAGACCAAAGATGACCAATGGAAGAGGGCCATGGAGTACCTCAAGGTGGTCAGCGAGCTGAACTACATGACACAGATTGTAATCATGCTTTACGAGGACCCTAACAAGGTACTGTAAGGTCCAAGTATATGCCTGTGGGTTTTTGGTTATACTAACTAGCAGCCTGAAGCTATAGCTGCTGACACCAGCTAAGCCATCACACAGCCACTGTAAGTGGGATTGTTGGAGTAGAACCAGATTTTATTTTCATAGGCGATATAGGATGGATCTCTTTCATGTCTATTTACTGAGGAAGACGTAATGGTCGTACTAATGTTGCATATATAGTATGGGTTATTTTGGCGCTCAGTATTATGGGTCATAGAGGTAACAAGGCGTTTTCATCTGTAATTGTTCTGTGATATGTTTTTGAGGGTGACACCAAGGTTATTATAATATTAATATAATAATAGTTAGGTGGGTGCTTATTATTTGTCCTATTTCACACATGTACAAGTGTGTATTATATGCATGTGTGAATTGGAAATAAAAAGTTTTTTTGCGTGTATCCCAACTTCTCTTCGGAGAGTGAGGTCACGGCCAGAGTCTGCCATTATCAACGACTACCCTGTAGCAAATTAGGGCTCAAGGGCACATCAACAGATTTTTTCACCTTGTCGGCTCGGGGATTCAAACTAGCAACCTTTCGGTTACTGGCCCAACACACGCTACCCTGCCTGCCACCTTATTATCACCAGCACCATTGTATCATTACTCTAGGACCCTTCATCTGAGGAGCGCTTTCACGTGGAGCTGCATTTCAGCCCGGGAGCCAAGGGCTGCGAGGACGACAAAAACCTGCCCTCAGGGTTTGGCTACAGACCAGCCTCTCGAGAGGTAAGGGGTCCCAGTTTCTGAAGAAACCATGTGTGTGTCATTAGATATAATGAAGGTCTTTGTAGAACTGTGAAACCACTTTTTGTGTGGCACATGGTGAATGCTGATGTAGTTACTGAGAAAAAGTTGATAGAAAAGCTTATTGAGGTTAAAAGTGTTTTGAGTGTGAGTTGTGTAGTTAATATTAGTATTCGGCCTACTCGCATCTTGACAGGAAGTAGTTAAACTTAGAGGCAATGTGAATGGGCCTATTGCCTGTTTTTTTTTTAACTCCGTTGTGTGCATTTTTCTGATTAATCAGGAATTCCAGATCTTTTTTTCAAACCTCGGGAAATCATGTATTTATTTTTCTCATGATTAAAGTGGACTATAACCTTCCTTTCCCTTATACATGATGTTCTACTAATCGTATCCCTGTCATCTCCAGAACGAGGGATCAAAGAAGAAGTCTAAGGAAGACAACGACGAGGAGTCGGCCGCCGCCAACGCCAAGCGGGACGAGCCGGACCGAGCAGCCCTAATGATGTTCAGGCCCCTGGTGTCTGACCCCATCTACATCAACAGGAAGTGCCCACTGCCCCGCTCCAAAAAAATTGGCTCTGTGGAAGTAAGTGCCACCTTCAGGTCCAGTTCAGAATACACAGGTGGTATACAGGATAGACTGTATACGCTTAGAGTTGTAAAGTGTCACAACAAATGTACAGTATGGTAGTCACCTGCTAGCTACATAGGTGATAAAAATGCCTGGTTAGTGGTAATGCGCTTGCATGTAATTGGCTTGAATTCGTTTTGGGGTTAGTACTGTGTAGTGTTGTATGTTTACAGCAGAGCTATGCAACAGTGAATAACAATGTGCACTGTAAAGGGTCACATGACTAGTCACCAGCCCCCTTTGGAACGTAAGCTTACTGTGGTACTTATTACAGTAATATACCATTACACTTAGAACAAGGAGTGATTTTTAAGTTCTCAAAACAATTATGGTGTTGGCTACCTTCTCTCAATAGCCCAGCCGCGAGCAAGTAACAATTGTAAAATGTACACTAGAGTTCAAAAGTTTGGGGTTGCTTAGAAATGTCCTTGTTTTTGAAAGAAAAGCCTTATTTTTTGTCCTTTAAAATAAACATAAATTTGATCAGAAATACAGTGTAGCCATTGTTAATGTTGTAAATTACTATTGTAGCTAGAATATCTAGAGGTCCAACCATCACTCCTGTGTTCCAATGGCACGCTGTGTTAGCCTTCTAGGCAGAGTTCCTCTGTCTGTGTTCTTTTGCCCATCTTCATGTTTACTTTTTATTGGCCAGTCTGAGAGATGGCTTTCTCTTTACAACTCTGCCTAGAAGGCCAGCATCCCGGAGTCGCCTCTTCATTGTTTACGTTGAGACTGGTGTTTTGCGGGTACTATTTAATGAAGCTGCCAGTTGAAGACTTGTGAGGCTTCTGTTTCTCAAACTAGACACTAATGTACTTGTCCTCTTGCTCCGTTGTGCACCGGGGCCTCCCACTTCTCTTTCTATTCTGTTTAGAGACAGTTTGCACTGTTCTGTGAAGGGAGTAATACACAGTGTTGTCCGAGATCTTCAGTTCTTTGGCAATTTCTCGCATGGAATAGCCTTAATTTCTCAGAACAAGAATAGACTGACGAGTTTCAGAAGGAAGTTATTTGTTTCTGGACATTTTTAGCCTGTAATCGAACCCATAAAATGCTGATGCTCCAGATACTCAACTAGTCTAAAGAAGGCTTTTATTGCTTCTTTAATCAGGACAACCGTTTTCAGCTGTGCTAACATAATTGCATAAGGGTTTTCTAATTATCAATTAGCCTTTTAAAATTATAAACTTGGATTAGCTAACACAACGTGCCATTGGAACACAGGAGTGATGGTTGCTGATATTGGACCTCTGTACGCCTATGTAGATATTCCATAAAAAATCTGCCGTTTCCAGCTACAATAGTCATTTACAACATTAACAATGTCTACACTGTATTTCTGATCAATTTGATATTTTAATGAACAAAAAATTTGTTTTTCTTTCAAAAACAAGGACATTTTTTGGCATTGGCCTTGGTCGTTGAGAGAAATGAAGTGCCACGTTAGCTATGAAGCTTTCAGCAAACTCACCTCTGAAAGGTATTACGTGTAATTTGAAACGTTATGTTTTTATTTCTATCTACAACTTCTTTGCTTGCAATATACAGATCTTTCCCTCCAGGACTTACTGAATGATTAGTATGTCTGTATATTCATGTTGATATATTTAATGTAGTATTGACATCTATTTCTGTGTACCCACCCACACACAAAACATTGCTGTATGTTGGTGAGTGTATGGTAACTTCTACTGATCTTTGAAAATGTTGTAAAAAACGAATCAATTTTCACTTTTTTATCTTAAGAAGTGGTGGTCACCAACACATGTTTGTAGAATAGATTTGATGTTTTTTACATCTGTATTCTACACTTTACCTTTATAAAATTCAGCTTGATTCAGTCACTCAGGTTATAATTAATAATATACATTATTACAAAATATAGAAGTCTGTTATTTGCTGAATTCATATTTACTGTACCTTCTGATCTCCATTGCACATACTTCAGTAATGCACTAAGTCACACCCCCACATTACACCTTGCATGTGCATAAGAGTGCAAAATATATGTTTAAGTTTGTTTCCTTCAGATCACAAAGAAATGTTCTGCAAGCAGTGTGTACCATCACTTTTGCCAATCAACAACCCCTATGTTTCAAATTCACCAGTTACACAGCAAAATTGCAAATGTTAAATCAACTCTGTGTTAAAATTAACACTGTGTCCATGTTCCACACTACACAGAGATAATGTTAGACTTTCAAAAATGTTAGCTTTTAATTCTGTCCTTTCACAGTTTCTAACTGTAAATAGTTGAAAATGTATATTGACCAACACTGGTTATTGTGTTGCATTCACTTTACACTCATGTAAGTGTTAAAATGTTGATTGCATTGTAATACCTGGCAGCAGGTAGCCTAGCGGTTTAGAGCGTTGGCACAGTAACCGAAAGGTCGCTGGTTTGAATCCCTGAGCCGACTAGGTGAAATATCTGTCAATGTGCCCTTGAGCAAGGCACTTAACCCTTATTGCTCTGGATAAGAGTGTCTACTAAATGACTAAATTGTACATGTAATACTGCTGGCTGTTAAGGGTATGTATTACAAAAGCAACTATCTTTGTTCATCTTTTGACCCTAATAGTATTATAGTGAATATTGTCCCTCACCCACAGTATGATAGCGAAGATTGTCCCTCACCCACAGTATTATAGTGAAGATTGTCCCTCGCCCACAGTATTATAGTGAAGATTGTCCCTCGCCCACAGTATTATAGCGAAGATTGTCCCTCGCCCACAGTATTATAGCGAAGATTGTCCCTCGCCCACAGTATTATAGCGAAGATTGTCCCTCGCCCACTGTATTATAGCAAAGATTGTCCCTCGCCCACTGTATTATAGTCACTGGTGTTTCACATTATCACATGGTGTTGGCAGTTACACTGTTTGATGATTTTACTTGACTTAATACATAACACCAGCTGTATGCTGACACTAATGCTGTGTGCAGACTATTCTTACATCAGCTAAAGTTGCCCTGGGATACATTTACTTTAAAATGTATGTATTGATTGGTAATTAGCTGATCAACCAACTTGTGCCAGGAGCACAGAATTGACCTGAATGTCAATGTGACCCGTAAATGGACAATTTAACCATTGCCAGTACATTGATTTGTTTTCCTTTTTATTATTATTTTTTTTTTCTTTTAGTCCCCATTGCAGCCAGACTTTATCAAGACCGCAGCTGGCAAAGTATGACGATACATTATACCAAACCTAAACAAAAAAGTTCCTACTTGTGAATGTTGATGGGACACACATACATTAGCTGGAGACTGTTCTTTTTTTTGTAATGTTGCATGACTGTGCTGTTTTTGCCCCCTCTCTCACTTCCAGGAAGAGAGCCCCCTGAGTGTGTCTAGCCCTGACTCTATTGGTACCTGGCTTCATTACACCTGTGGTGTTGGTACTGGGCGTCGAAGACGCAGATCAGGGGACCAAATCACTTCCTCCCCTGTCTCCCCCAAATCACTGGCTTTCACATCCAGTATTTTTGGCTCATGGCAACAGGTTTTTACCCATTTTAATTTATTATCCACACAAACAGATGACACCTACTCTTGTTCATGTGCACTTAAAAACACTGCTGCGGTCAGCAAGGACACCTAATCAGCAGATTAATGTAAAGATGCCATTTTTACCCCTATTCACATACATTTAAAAAAAAATGTGCGCCATTTTCATATTTTTTTAAACCTAAATTATTCCTTTTTGTCTTAAATTTTTTTGGGGGTCATTCGGCTCATTGGGTCCATACAGTGAAGATGATAACTCTTAACACAAGAATGTTAGATTTTAGTGTCTTCCATTGTAATAGCATTGCAATTTAAAGATTGCTGGCTATGGGATACTCATTTTGCACTGTATTTAAAAAAATATATTAACATTTGCAACTAACGTTGTTGCTCTACTGCCTTGGTGGAATTCACACTTTCCTCACAATGTCTACTAGAGGTGCACCTAAAGCGCTTAGCACCAACCAGATAATGAGACACTCTCTGTGGCTCTCTCCCTGGTTTCATCTTTGTTGAGGTTTCTCCCTGTTTTGTCGTTGTTCCCCGGCTAAATATATAAATATTTTTTTATCTAATACCTGCTCATGGACTCTTCAATTATGGCTGTGTGAAATACAGTACCAGTCAAAAGTCTGGACACACCTACTCATTCAAGGGTTATTCTTTATTTGTACTATTTTCTACATTGTAGAATAATAGTGAAGACATAAAAACTATAAAATGACACATGGAATCATGTAGTAACCAAAAACGTGTTAAACAAATCAAAATATATTTTATATTTGAGGTTCTTCAAAGTAGCCACCCTTTGCCTTAATGACAGCTTTGCACACTCTTGGCATTCTCTCAACCAGCTTCAGCCGGAATGCTTTTCCAACAGTCTTGAAGGAGTTCCCACATATGCTGAGCACTTTTTGGCTGCTTTTCCTTCATTCTACGGTGTAACTCATCCCAAACCATCTCAATTGGGTTGAGGTAATGTGATTATGTAGGCCAGGTCATCTGATGCAGCACTCCATCACTCACAGCCTGGAGGTGTTGGGTCATTGTCCTGTTGAAAAACAAATGACAGTCCCACTAAGCGCAAACCAGATGGGATGGCGTATCGCTGTAGAATGCTGTGGTGCCATGCTGGTTAAGTGTGCCTTGAATTTTAAATAAATCACAATGTCACCAGCAAAGCACCATCACACCACCACCGCCATGCTTCACGGTGGGAACTACACATGCAGAGATCATCCATTCACCAACTCGTTGTCTCACAAAGACAGTGGTTGGAACCAGATTTGGACTCATTAGACCAAAAGACAGATTTCAACCGGTCTAATGTCCATTGCTCGTGTTTCTTGGCCCAAGCAAATATCTTGGCCCAAGCAATTCGACCAGGAAGGCCTGATTCATACCGTCTCCTCTGAACAGTTGAATTTGAGATGTCTCTTACTTGAACTCTGTGAAGGTATCTCTGGGTCTTCCTTTCCTCTGGAGATCCTAATCAGTGCCAGTTTCATCATAGAGCTTGATGGTTTTTGCAACTGTACTTGAAGATAATTTCAAAGTTCTTGACATTTTCCACATTAACTGACCTTCATGTCAGTAATGATGGACTGTTGTTTCTCTTTGCTTATTTGAGCTGTTCTTGCCATTATATGGACTTGGTCTTTTACCAAATAGCCCTATCTTCTGTATAGCTCGCTACCTTATCACAACACAACTGATTGGCTCAAACGCATTAAGAAGGAAAGAAATTCCACAAATTAACAAGGCACACCTGCTAATTGAAATGCATTCCAGGTGACTACCTCATGAAGCTGATTGAGAGAATGCCAAGTGTGCAAAGCAGTCAAAGCAATGGGTGGCTACTTTGAAGAATCTCAAATATAAAATATATTTTGATTTGTTTAACACATTTTTGGTTACTACATGATTCCATGTGTTATTTCATAGTTTTGATGTCTTCACTATTATTCTACAAAAATAGTACAAATAAAGTAAAACCCTGGGATGAGTAGGTGTGTCCAAACCTTTGACTGGTACTCTATATTCCACTATATTGGTATCGCCAAGTACGATGTATAGTTAAAACTGGCCTTGACATGCAACCAAGTATTCGTTCACTCATTCAGAACAGAATGTATGTCCTGCTTTTGTCATGCATTTTCACCTTTTGCCAACATGAAAAGCCATAATCGAACCAGTCTGTCTGCACAGTTTGCTGTCATTTTTTTCATCCATCTAAGAGACTAGGTAAAGACCACTCTTTATATTAATCTGCTGAAACAGACATTAGCTGTCCTTCGCGACTCGCTCGGTTTTGCTGTTGAGTGAGAATTTGAACAATAATCTGGGCCACTATCAGAGTGGCTAGTGTGACTAACTAACATGCAGATTTTGGAGATCTGTTTGGGGTGGGATGTCCGTCCTAAGCTTGCCTGCCGCTTGTACCTCAAGAAATTTGGCCCAACTCGGCTGCGATGGAACTTAACACACTCGTTTCTAATGGGTCACTGCTTTGCTCAAATCAAATGTAAAGCAGGCTATTTCAACTACATTTCTCGCCCCGTTTGCCAAATGGACACAACACCAGATTTTAATGTGAAATTGGCTGTATTTTATACTTTTGACCAGATTATATTAACGAACATTGAAGTCATCCTAAAAAGGGGAAATGCAGTGTGAATATTTAAAGCAGGTCAAAGGTTGACACTAAATCATATATCTAAAGGCAATAGCTTTCAATTATAGCAGTGATCAATAATAGTATGTATTATAGAATATATATAATGTGTGTATAATAGTATGTATTATATCATATAGTATATTAAACAGTGCATTCGTAAAGTATTCAGACACCTTCCCTTTCTCCACATTGTTATGTTACAGCCTCATTCTAAAATTGATTAAACAAATGTTTGATGTTGACGTTTCTACCACTTGATTGGAGTCCAACTCTGGTAAATTCAATTGATTGGACATGATTTGGAAAGGCACACCTGTATAAGGTCCCACAGTTCACAGTGCATGTCAGAGCAAAAACCAAGCAATGAGGTCAAAGGAATTGTTCGTAGAGCTCCGAGATAGGATTGTGTCGAGGCACAGATCTGGGGCAGGGTACTAAAAAAGTTCTGCATCATTGAAGGTCCCCAAGAAGGTCCTTATCATCCTTAAATGGAAGAAGTCCAAGACTCTTCCTAGAGCTGGCTGTCCGGCCAAACTGCGCAATCGGGGGAGAAGGGCCTTCGTCAGGGAGGTGACCAAGAACCCTATGGTCACTCTGACAGAGCTCCAGAGTTTCTCTGTGTACATTGGAGAACCTTCCAGAAGGACAACCATCTCTGCAGCACTCCACCAATCAGGCCTTTATGGTAGAGTGGCCAGACAGAAGCCATTACTCAGTAAAAGGCATATGACAGCCCGCTTGGAGTTTGTCAAAAGGCACCTAAAGGACCCTTAGACCATGAGAAACAAGATTCTCTGGTCTGATGAAACCAAGATGGAACTCTTTGGCCTGAATGCTAAGCGTCATGTCTGGAGGAAACATGGCACCATCCCTACAGTGAAGCATGGTGGTGGCAGCATCATGCTGTGGGGATGTTTTTCAGTGGGGGGGACTGGGAGCATAGTCAGGATTGAGGGAAAGATGAATGGAGCAAAGTTCAGAGAGATCGTTGATAAAAACTGGAGTGAAGGTTCACCTTCCAACAGGACAATGACCCTAAGCGCACAGCTAAGACAACGCAGGAGGGGCTTCGGGACAAGTCTCAATGTCTTTGAGTGGCCCAGCCAGAGCCCGGATTTGAACCCGATCGAACATCTCTGGGGAGACCTGAAAATAGCCTGTGCAGCGACGCTCCCCATCCAACATGACAGAGCTTGAGAGAATCTGTAGAGAAGAATGGGAGAAACTCCCCAAATACAGGTGTGCCAAGCTTGTAGCATCATACCCAAGAAGACTCGAGGCTGTAATCGCTGCCAAAGGTGCTTCAACAAAGTACTGAGTAACGGGTCTGAATACTTATGTAAATGTCATTTCATTTTTTGTGGGGGGTCATTATGGGGTGTTGTGTGTAGATCGATGAGAGGAAAAACACAATTTAATCCATTTTAGAATAAAGCTGTAACGTAACAAAATGTGTGAAAAGTCATGGGGTCTGAACACTGTATAGTATGTATTATAGTATATTGTAATAATGTATTTTCTGTAGGAGGACATGTGATTGAGTTAAAGCTGCTTATATTATGGCTGTATGTGTGGCGGCACTTAAATGTCTTCATCACACCGTCTGTACAGTACCTAACCACCTACATTTACATCACACTGATGTCATTTACTACAACTGTAGCGTATAGGCTATACCCTACTGTACGTCATTAGAAAAGTCATCATTGTAGGCGAACATACAATGATTGACAATTTATGAATATTTGCCTCTGACTACTAGCATTTGAGACATTTTCCGAGAAACTCTTATCTCACTGGTGTGGAGGTGACGCCTTCATGCGTCTCTCAGCCAAACTCACAGCAGGCTAGGCCAGTGCTAGAATAAGCTTCCAATTGGCTCATTCATCCCCTCTCCCCTATAACTATTCCCCAGGTGATTGCTGTAAACGTGTTCTCCATCAACTCACCTGGTAAAATAAGGGTTAAAAAAATAAACACACCACTTAATGTAATGTGGGTTTTCTGTATGGAGCCCGGTTGGTTCTAGTCACTAAGGTGGGTCTTCTGCCCTACTAGACAGGGGTTACCCTCCCTGGTCCTCCAGGTGAGCAATGTGAGGTGTGAGAATGGGCTCACAGTGTGCTCATCGTCTTCGTGCTCTCATGACCTTTCAATCCACTGACACAGACCAGGATCCTGCTGTGAGGTCCGCCCCACTCCACCTTTACCTCCCTTCACCCCCCTCCTAAAAAAGGGCAGAGGATCCGTTCATTTCAAGTTTGTCTCGTTTTCTTTGTCTGTGCACGAAACTGGGATATTAACATCTTGGATGGGAAAATGAGAACACCAAACTCAACTTCTTTCTTCGTGTTTTGACTTTTTTTTTTTTTGACACTGGTGTAATGTGTATCTTGGTTAAAGTTGTGCAGTCTTGATTTGTTTGAAACCTGATTTTCTGCAAACTGTTGCCACGTCCATCCTCGTCCCTCCTGCATCTCTTCTCACCCGCTGTGTCCTCCGTAATGTCCAACCTCTCACGTGGCATGCACTTCGTGTGGCCATAGGGATGTTGCATGTTCATCTTTCTTTTCTTCTGCTGATTTAGTCTTTGTTTGGCGTCTGCACTACCATTTCCCGCTGCTGCTTATTAACATGTCTTTCCAGAAAAAGGCATCCGTTTTGAGTGAGGTGGATGAGTTTCAGTGAAATGTGGTAATGTAGATATTTATTTTCTCCTCTAGGTTCTGTCAGAGAACAATGCCCATGCACAGCGACCTGGTAGACTATATTCTGAACACAAACTCACCCCGGGAGTAGGTAAGCATAATCACCGCTTTTAGGATGTTTCAATTTATCACGTTATATTACTAAGAAATATATATTGTTGTAAAGAATGTGATTTTTAGATGTTTAATTATATCCCTAGTTTTCAAATGTTTTGGTGTCCTCACATTGCTTTAGCACAACTTCAATGTGAGGGCAAATATTGGAAGTAACTTTTTTTAGCATGTCAGATTTGTTCTGCGCTGTGTGTTTTCTGCCGCATCTCAAATCTTTGCTTTGTGTTGACGGAGCCTCAAGCACCTGAAGTATCATACACTGGCTGCTCTCTTCACAATGAATGATCAATTACTACATCTGTGATGTGGAGCTTGTTTGACCAAGTAATACTGTCAACAAGCTGTTAAGCATACTTTTGACACAGATTTTTGCCACACAACTAATACAGTGCTGACTCAATTTCTCATACATGCTGGTAATGTCCTTAGTGACCTAAAATGTTGTAGCCACAGCAAATTCTTAGCAAAATATTAGGGATTTGTTGATGGCTACCATTTTAGATATGGCTGTCCTACACCTTCATTCTTTTCTTTCACTTTTATCTTGAGTTTTTATTTTTGTGTCACTAAGTAACGCTTTGATATTACAAACTATCATGTTTGAATTGTGTTATTTATCTTAATTTGATCGTATTATTTGTGATGGTACCTAGTAGTTAGTAGTTTATGCCTGTGTGTCGTACCAGGTTCTTGGCTCATAATTAGCTGTGCAATGAAGATGACAGTTATCAAGATGCGTAGTAGCTGTATAATAGCCTAGTGGCTAGAGGACAGTACATAGTTATTAACTTGCAGTGACCTGGATCAGGTTTCCCGATTAGCGTTGGAAATGAGGCATTTACCAATGTTCTAACGCTGCATCGTTCATAACGACCGAAGAAGCTGTAACATGCGTTACCCAAAACACCACGTGAATAACACTCGCTAAGTGCATCTTTGCATGCGTTACACAAAACACCACGTAGATAACCCTCGCTAAGTTTCTTTACATTCGTTTCCCAAAACACCACGTAGATAACACTCGCTAAGTTTCTTTACATTCGTTTCCCAAAACACCACGTAGATAACACTCGCTGAGTGCGTCGTCGAGAGCATGTCAATACCGAAAGGATTGAAAGAAGGCAGCGCTGATCTCTGATCAGTTTCCTCCATTCAAATGAATGCGCAATAATAACGCCGGACCAGCTCACTGAGAATCTATCACATATGGCTGCAATAATTTGAGTCAGCTTATTCTAATGGCTCACTCTGATAATGCACTAAATCACAGATTTGGCACATCATTGCGCACGTTTAGGCATCATTTAAATGTATTGAGGCACAATTACATTGGCCTGCAATTAGCAAACTATAACTCAATATGATTTAAATATTTAGGCCTTTTTTTTATCCTTGCTTGGCTAGTTTGTAACAATTGCTAACTTTTTGTATTTATACTGTATATAGATATATTAAGATATTGCCGGTCAAAGATAGAATGTGTTTCTGTCTATGTTTAGCAGAGATATTTGTTGTGTAAGGGAGGGCAATAAATAATCGAACAACGTACTTAAATGTCATACAAGTGGTTTGAGACAGTCGTTAAATTACAAGCATTTTCAACTGCAAGTTTAGTAATGAAGGTTTTGGTCAAGAGCTCGGAGATATAACATTGCTCCTAGGAAGGTTTTTACAATTAACCCAGGTCTATAATGTCGGCCCAAAAGTTAGGAATTACACCACCCCTCCTCCCCCTCCCACAAGGCCATCCTCATGCCAAGTGACATTACTGTCATTATGTGAAGGCTCTTATGAGGCTGCACAAGGTCTTTTTGTGGCAAGAATCTCCTAGAAATGCATGCTGCATGCATTCCAATGGTGTGGACCAAATGGTTGTTGTATGTATCTTCTCTTAACTCCCACCAGGGTCTCATTGCGCTGGTCTCTTTAGCACCATGGTGCTCGGGGCTTCCTCCAGTGCACCTAACCTACAAGATTATGCTCGCGCGCACCGTAAAAAGCTGACCTCTTCTGGCTTCTTAGATGGTATGTGCAAACACGCACACACATCTTTAAAAAAAAAGATGAACCCTTGCTCATTTTTCTAAAGGAATCCTGTAATTTCCTCCTGTGTATTTCAATAGGAAATATATGAATGTATTCTGACACGGTCCCTCTAATTTACCATATTGTGTTTTTGGACAGAAGCATATTTCATGTTATTGGGAGAAGAAATTGTAATAATCCATCTTTTTAGCTAATATGGTGAAATCTATTGTTTTGATAGTGAATTTAAGGTTCATTCATACAAAATAAGATGTATTTTTCCGGAGTTGTGCACAATGTTGCGCTCAGTACTGATCCCCCTCATAACTTCTTTGATAATCAAGATCATATTAAAGTATCTTACTTTCAACTCAAATTAATTGCAGGTCAAATATTCCGGTCTCAGAAATCTTGCACTATATCGATTTAGCTAGACAATGAGGTGTGAAAATCCATTATTTCATTCATTACTACATAAAAAAAAAAAAAAAAAATCTTAGGATAGAATCCGAACCTGAACGAATCTGCACACGTAACTAAGATGTAACTAAGCATACATTTTTCTTTGATTTCGAAGAGTTGCCTGTGCGGATCTCAAGTAAGGACTTGGCCCTAAATCACAGTTTACCTTCAATCAAATTTAAATCACGAGTGATTCTTTTTTGGGGGAAATTTACTCTTGGAATTTATCACAAATTATAAATTAAACAATGTAAAACTTTGTTACTGTAGCTAGCTGTAAAGTGTATATGTAGTAATATGTTTGGAAAGTAGATCACAACTGGAGACACCTCGTCATTTTTGTGGATATGTTTTTGACACGACAGGTAGCAAGTAAAAGTGTGTGAACGGTTGCTAACTATCTGTAAATATCTTAAACTAACTCTGGGGCGAAACAATGAACGTATTTACAGTCGGTTAGCTACCCCACCGCTCTTTGCTAGCAAACTTAATGCTCCCTTCAAAACTAGTAGTGTCTCCACTAATGTCTACATTTTGGTGTCTCCACTTTACAACCATATTATTCAGTGTTGGGGTCCATTCCATTTCAATTCAGATGATTATAAATTGGAATTTCAGTTTACTTCCGGAATCGACTTAATTGAAATGGAATTGACCCCATCCCTGGTTTTGTTGCCATATTTCACTCTTCAAACAGTTGTCTACAAATACTTTATTGGAATTTTGTTATGAATATTGTCGTTGGATACGTTTGTTTTTGTAGATTTCTTATGCTAGTCTTTGTAGCTTTTCCGTATTTTTATGCATTTTAGATAATCCTTTTGGATCTTTCCAGACATTTTTGATAGAGCTTTTATTAAAACAGTTAGCCCTATTCCACAAAGTTTTGAATATTATTTTTCTATTATGCTGGCAGATCCGTGGAATAAGGTGTAGATTATAATATTTTTGTATTCATTTGATTGCTCACCCAGTTTTAGAACGCTACGAAGTACTACATGTTATAGCACTTTTTCACAGACTGTTTCGCTGTTGTCATTTACATGGGCATTTGATTTCGACACCCACCATCTCAGATTGTTCTGAAATCATTTGTATAGTTTGAAACGGATAAGATTAGCATTCCTGAAACATTATTTTGTTGAAATACACTGTTACCAAAAATATGTGGACACCTGCTCGTCGAACTTCTCATTCCAAAATAATGGACATTAATATGGAGTTAGTTGGTCCTCCCTTTGCTGCTGTAACAGACTACTCTTCTGGGAAGTCTTTCCCATAGATGTTGGAATATTGTTGCAGGGTCTTGCTTCCATTCAGCCACGAGAATTAGTGAGGTAGGGCACTGATGTTGGGCGATTAGGCCTGGCTCGCAGTCAGTGTTCCAATTCATCCCAAAGGTGTTCGATGGGGTTGAGGTCAGGGCTCTGTGCAGGCCAGTCAAGTTCTTCCACACTAATCTTGACAAACCATTTCTGTATGGACCTCACTTTGTGCACAGGGGCATTTTCATGCTGAATCAGGAAAGGGCCTTCCCCAAACTGTTGCCAGAACCATGAAAAACAGCCCCAGACTATTATTCCTCCTCCACCCAACTTTACAGTTGGCACTATGCAGTGGGGCAGGTAGCGTTCTCCTGGCATCCGCCAAACCCAGATTCGTCCATCAGACTGCCAGACTGCCAGATGGTGAAGCGTAATTCATCACTCCAGCCAGAGTCCAATGGGGGCAAGCTTTACACCACTCCAGCCTACGCTTTGCATTGCGCATGGTGATCTTAGGCTTGTATTCGGCTGCTCGGCCATGAAAACCCATTTCACGAAGCTCCCGATGAAAAGATTTTTGGTTGACATTACTTCCAGAGGCAGTTTGGAACTCGGGAGTGGGTGTTGCAACAGATTTTTTCACCATGTGCGCTTCAGCACTAGGCGGTCCCATTCTGTGAGCTTGTGTGCAGCTCTAGCAGGGCAACAATTTAAGTAAGTGATTGTTGGAAAGGTGGCATCCTATGACGGTGCCACGTTGAAAGTCACTGAGCTGTGGCTGAAATAGACAAATCCACTCATTTGAAAGGGTATCTACATACTTGTATGTATATAGTGTAATTTGATCTCTGCGCAATTGAGCTAATTGATTGTACCCAAGTTGTCCATTTTAATTTATAGGATTCAATAAATATAGTACCTAATATCTGATTTAGACCATAATTATTCCTAACGAAGAGTAAGACATGAGGAATCCACCCACGGACACCCCACGCCAATCCAACCTCAACAACCTGAATACAGTATCAGGTCTCTGTTTGACAAGTAGTATGAAGCTGCTGCTTGGACTATTGCTTATTCAGTAATGTATTACCTGTGAATCGGGTGAATTTTGTTCTGAAAAATTGGCCATTGAAATCACTTGCATTGTTTACAATAAATTAGTTTTGCCCACTAGATGCCGCTGTTCCCGATGCTTTTATCCGTTTTGCTGGTCTCTTGTGTTTGTTAAATGGATCACAACATTTTCTTTGCAACTTTGGGTAGAAAACCAATAGCTTTTGCTCATGATGAAAATACATTGTGTGGTCATCCTCACAATAGAAACCAGTCTTCCATGAAACAATTCAGTTTGTCATTCTCTTAGGCTTAACTTGTGTCCAGGAAACGGCCCCTCTGTGTGTTTTATTCCCTTAAAAAAAAAGGTATGGATTAGTTAGACCATTCCTGGCGAACAAGCAAACCATTAGGCTACATCAATTCTAATGCTTTCAATTGTAAAAGTCCCAAACACATACTCTATAGTGTTTTGCAAGGGTAATGATATTGGGCTGGGTTGGGTTTAATGGTAAATGTCAGTAATCACACTAAATATTAGGGATGCAACGATACACGGTATGTTGTCGAACCGTTCGGTACAGCCCCTACGGGGTTCAATACGCACACGTGAACCGCGGAATTACGATATGCCTGTAATTTTCCTATTATTTCCAAAACGTGCTTATTGCGTTGTAGACTACACGCACATTGTACATTCGTATCCCCAGAACCAGACGCGCAGCTTGTGAACAGGCAAGGCAGGCAACTGCTTGCGGCGCCAGACCGTTAGGCTATCTGTCAGCCCTCAGGAGCCCCCTATCTAGCTCTCTCCACTGATAGTTTGACCTCCAGAGCAACTAAACGCTACCTCTCTGTGATGGTTCACTATGTACTGGATTGGGAGATAGAGCTACGTGTTGCAAACTCATCCCCTGTATGAGAGTCATACCAACGCACACTTTTCTTAAATGCAAAGATACTGTACCGTTACCGTGGCCCACAAACTGTGATGCATAACAAACCGTGGGCCCACACGACCGTTGCATCCCTACTAACTTTAAATATAGAGATGTGTTTTTCAATACAATTATTAGAAAACAACTGCCATGCTATGGTTTATAATTTGATTAGGGTTGTCACATTTTAGTCAAACTAATTTCTCCATCAAAGTTTTGGGCTTGTACGAAAAGTCTTTATGAGAACTGCATAGGGATAGCCCTCTCAAGGAGAGGCCACTTGTTGGACTGTGCAAGGAGAGTTGGGTTTGAAGCATTAGGTTTTTAAGAGAAGGACAAACTGAATCACTTGGGATTGGTGTCGGGGTCTATGGGTGGCTTTTGGACCATTTTATTGGATTCCTCATGTCTATTCAGTGATGGGAAAAGTACCCAATTGTCATACTTGAGTGTAGGTAAAGATACCTTAGCGGAAAATGACTCAAGTAAAAGTCACCCAGTAAAATACTACTTGAGTAAAAGTCTAAAAGTATTTGTTTTGAAATATACTTAAGTATCAAAAGTATACATAATTTCAAATTCATTATTTTAGGCAAACCAGACTATTTTTTTATTTAGTGATAGCCAGGGGCACGCTCCAACACACATCATTTACAAACTATTCATTTGTGTTTAGTGAGTCCGCCAGATCAGAGACCGTAAGGATGACCAGGGATGTGAATTGGATTGAATTATCCTGTCCTGCTAAGCGTTCAAAATGTAACAAACTTTTTGCATGTTAGGGGAAAAAGTACATTATTTTCTTTAGGAATGTAGTGAAGTAAAAGTAGTCATAAATATAAATAGTAAAGTTAAAGTACAGATTCTTCCAAAAACTACTTAAGTAAAAATACTTTAAAGAACTACTTAAGCACTTTACACCACTGGTCTTGCTCAGTGGTAGGAGGTTTGGTCCAAATCGAATGTTGGGTACTATACTGTATTTGTTGAATATTATGTGAATCCCACTAATCAAAAGGGTCAATTTGGGTTCACTCAAATTCTCAGAGATTGTTTCAGGAATAATGTTTCAGGAATGCTAATCTGTTTTTATAACTACATAAATTATTTCAGAACAATCTGAGATGGTGGGTGTCATGGCTTGCTGAAATAAACTTAACCATCTGTTTGAGTCATGAAGAAAATCCAAATTTCTAAGATTATGGCTGTCAAAAATGAACAGCTTTTCCTTAGTTTGAAGCAAATTGATCAGGATCTTCAAGCTTTTAATTGATTAACCCATAAAATCCAGGATTCGTTGCACAGTCACATAGAATGTATCCTATTTGTAATCGTTTATAGCAGTGGAAAGATGCTGAAGCACCAGCAAGGTAATTGTAGGAAATGTAGTTGGTGGAAGGCAGGTGGTTACAGTAGGCTACAGTAGATGTGGTTTGGGTTGGATTCTGCCATATGCAAGGTCCAAGGAAGTGTGGGACCAACAGGTGTCCATTGGCCTTTTTAGAAATGTTTCCGTCCTAACACACCCCCCTGGACTTAATTTCTTCAGCAGACAACCATAACAATTGTTAATCTTGACAAACTTTGCTCTGGCTGAGAGAATCCCGACAGTTAACTCACTACTAAAACAAACACTCCGTTTCTCACCCTTCTCACCTGCATGCCTTCTAATACTTGATTTCTTTTGCCTTTTCCTAACCTCTATTTCTGTTAGCTGTTGTACATTTCAGGTACCTGTTTTTCTCTTTCTCAGAGGCCACACGTGGGTCTGCTGTAAAACGATTTTCTATCTCATTTGCGCGACACCCAACCAATGGTATGTTTGCTTTTGTTAATTAAGATGCATCCTTACCTCATCCCTGTTTTAATTTTGGTCTGGATAGTCTTGCCTCCCCATGAGATCCTCTGCTAGTGTCAAAGCAGTGCACATGGAATGTGATCCTAAACATTGAGACTTCTGAATGCTCATGCAGCCCTCCAAGACCATGTGCTTCTTTTGTTCGCCTGAAAAGTACTCCTGTTTGTCACCCTATAGTTTAGGATTCCATGCAGCTATTTGTGACTAGCTAGGCTAGCTAGACCTGTCCCCTGCTTATCTGTTCATTTTAATAGTCGCAGTGCTGTAGTTTGTTTGGTTTGAATATGGCCTTCAATTTTATCTTGATGACTTTTGTTGTGTCGGAGTTGGGTGACTGTATCACAACAATGGTGCCAATCTAAATGTTCATTTAGACGTATGGCAAATAGTTATACTGTTAATCTAGTGAAATATAGTAATGCTGCTAATCTAGTCAAATTTAGTAATGCTGTTAATCTAGTGAAATATAGTAATGCTGTTAATCTAGTGAAATATAGTAATGCTGTTAATCTAGTCAAATATAGTAATGCTGTTAATCTAGTCAAATATAGTAATGCTGTTAATCTAGTCAAATATAGTAATGCTGTTAATCTAGCCAAATTTAGTAATGCTGTTAATCTAGTCAAATGTAGTAATGCTGCTAATCTAGTCAAATGTAGTAATGCTGCTAATCTAGTCAAATGTAGTAATGCTGCTAATCTAGTCAAATGTAGTAATGCTGCTAATCTAGTCAAATGTAGTAATGCTGCTAATCTAGTCAAATGTAGTAATGCTGTTAATCTAGTCAAATTTAGTAATGCTGCTAATCTAGTCAAATATAGTAATGCTGCTAATCTAGTCAAATATAGTAATGCTTTTAGTCTATGGCAAGTGTAGTAATGCTTTTAGTCTATGGCAAGTGTAGTAATGCTGCTAATCTAGTCAAATATAGTAATGCTGTTAATCTAGTCAAATTTAGCTATAGTATCTATTGCACTTTAATTTTTTTTATGTAAAGGCAACTTTTTAAATCAATGTGATATCTGGGATTAATATTTTCTTACATTTGGGCTGCATAAATCTGTCAGTCACCTCAGTTTGTGGTTAAATCTTGTAATGTTGATGCAACAAAATATGATTTTGTATTTAAAGTACGTTCTTTGTACATTAAACCGATTTGCACTAATTTGATCATTTTGGATTATCGTTTTTTTTCTGCTTTTCTAAATGGGTCAGTCTTTTCCAGTATGTTCTGTGGTAAGTGTTTTATTATTTTTAATTTACCCGTTTATATCTTGTCTGAACGTTGTTTGGTGTTTTTAGTTCACATAGATTTCTGTTGTGTATAGTTCAGCTTCCTTTATCTTTCTCAGTTTTCAGTCTAGACCTCCACAATCTCTTAAACGTAGTCTTCCCTGTTTTCTCCTTTCCTCAGACCCTTGGCTATGGGAATACCTTGAGTATCTGTGTGCTTTAGTCCAGCCCCTCAGAACACTCTTGCTCATGAAAATGATATTTCTATTTGGTGCTGTTGACAGGTGCTATCTATAATAAATAATCTAAGCCACAGTCATACAGTACATGTCCTACAGTCCAAAAAGGTTTAGTATATTTATTGATAAAATATAAAGATTTGTTATCATTGTTACTGTGAATTTCAAGCATATACAGTACCAGTCAAAAGTCTGGACACACCTACTCAAGGGTTTTTCTTTATTTTTACTATTTTCTACATTGTAGAATAATAGTGAAAATATTACAACTATGAAATAACACATATGGAATCATGTAGTAACTTAAAATGTGTTAAACAAATCATAATATATTTTATATTTGAGGTTCTTCAAAGTAGCCTCCCTTTGCCTTGACAGCTTTGCACACTTGGCATTCTCTCAACCAGCTTCACCTTGAATGCTTTGAGTAGGTGTGTCCAAACTTTTGTCTGGTACTTTATATATTTACTTAATATACAGTTGAAGTCGGAAGTTTACATACACTTAGGTTGGAGTCATTAAAACTTGTTTTTAAACCACTCCACAAATTTCTTGTTAACAAACTATAGTTTTGGCAAGTCGGTTAGGATGTCTACTTTGTGCATGACAAGTAATTTTTCCAACAATTGTTTACAGACAGATTATTTCACTTATAATTCACTGTATTTCAGTGGGTCAGAAGTTTACATACACTAAGTTGACTGTGCCTTTAAACAGCTTGGAAAGTTCCAGAAAATGATGTCATGGCTTATGAAGCTTCTGATAGGCTAATTGACATCATTGGAGTCAATTGGAGGTGCACCTGTGGATGTATTTCAAGGCCTACCTTCAAACTCAGTGCCTCTTTGTGTGACATAATGGGGAAAATCAAAAGAAATGAGCCAAGAAAAATTGTGGAGACCTCCACAAGTCTGGTTCATCCTTGGGAGCAATTTCCAAACGTCTGAAGGTACCACGTTCATCTGTACAAACAATAGTACGCAAGTATAAACACCATGGGACCACGCAGCCGTCATATTGCTCCGGAAAGAGACTCGTTCTGAGAGTAACGTACTTTGTTGCAAAAAGTGCAAATCATCGTTAAAGCCCTGACCTCAATCCTATAGAAAATTTGTTGCCGGCAGAACTGAAAAAACATGTGCGAGCAAGGAGGCCTACAAACCTGACTCAGCTCTGTCAGGAGGAATGGGCCAAAATTCACCCAACTTATTGTGGGAAGCTTGTGGAAGGCTACCCGAAACGTTTGGCCCAAGTTAAACAATTTAAAGGCAATGCTACCGAATACTTATTGAGTGTATGTAAACTTCTGACCCACTGGGAATGTGTTGAAATAAATCATTCTCTCTACTATTATTCTGACATTTCACATTCTTAAAATAAAGTGGTGATCCTAACTGACCTAAGACAGGGAATTTTACTAGGATTAAATGTCAAGAATTGTGAAACTGAGTTTAAATGTATTTGGCTAAGGTGTATGTAAACTTCCGACTTCAACTCTATATTTTTTGTTATAGGGAAAGTTTAATAAAAAGGGGGAAAGACCCAATCTATACCTTTTCCTGAGGGATCATATAGTGTAACTACTGTGTTATACATCCCTGCAAATATTTTCACACTTGGCCAACAAATAAGGTTTTATTGATAAAGGAACTTTGTTCAAATCTAATGTTTTATATTAATTTACATCATCTCAAAATGTGTACTGAGGTTTTTCATCCATGGTGTGTTAGACTCATTGGGGGGGTATTCATACAAATAAATATGTGGTTGTTACCTAAAATGATAAGCTCAATTGATTTTAGTTATATATTTAGCAAACATATTTTGTTATATGAATTGCCTCAATGACATGCAAATGGGAAAATGTTGATGCTGTTATTAGTGATCATAAAAAGGTTGTCCCCTTTTGCCCTCCATGTTGTATTAACCAGAGTAGCCATGTCTCATTGAAACATACTAACCATATGTGTTTTCTGCATCATCACCTTTGTCTGCAGTGTCTCAGACACATTTATTTGCGCATTGGTGTTACTGTAATGCCTAAATATTATTTTCTCAGTTACGCGTTACCTTCTCAGCTGTCAAATTCTACATACTTTGGAAACTGAATCTACCGCAGCTCTTTGTCGTGAAAATGCACACTAATGTTAAAAATGTTAAGTATTATTATTTATATATTAATGCAATAATTTAGAAAATAAGTATATCTAACCAATTCCAATTGTATACAGTGCATTCGCAAAGTATTCAGACCCCTTGACATTTTTCACATTTTGTTACATTACAGCCTTATTCTTATTCTTCATTTACATAAGTATTCAGACCCTTTACTCAGTACTTTTGAAGCACCTTTTGCAGGGATTACAGCCTAGAGTCTTTTGGGGTATGACGCTACAAGCTTGGCACACCTGTATTTGGGGAGTTTCTCCCATTCTTCTCAGCAGATCCTCTCAAGCTCTGTCAGGTTGGATGGGTAGTGTTGCTGCACAGCTATTTTCAGGTCTCTCCAGAGATGTTTGATTGGGTTCAAGTCCCGGCTCGGGCTAGGCCGCTCAAGGACTTTCAGAGACTTGTCCGGAAGCCACTCCTGCATTGTCTTGGCTGTCTGCTTAGGGGGGTTGTCCTTTTGGAAGGTGAACCTTCGCCCCAGTCTGAGCTCATGAGCACACTGGAGCAGGTTTTCATCAAGGATCTCTCTGTACTTTGCTCCGTTCATCCTTCCCTCAATCCTGACTAGGCTCCCAGTCCCTGCTGCTGAAAAACATCCCCACAGCATGATGCTGCCACCACCATGCTTCACCATAGAGATGGTGCCAGGTTTTGCTCCAGATGTGACGCTTGGCATTCAGGCCAAAGAGTTCAATCTTGGTTTCATCAGACCAGAGAATCTTGTTCCTCATGGTCTGAGAGTCTTTGCGTGCCTTTTGGCAAACTCCAAGCTTCAAGTGCCTTTTACTGAGGAGTGGCTTCCGTCTGGCAACTCTACCATAAAGGCCTGATTGGTGGAGTGCTGCAGAGATGGTTGTCTTTCTGGAAAGTTCTCCCATCTCCACAGAGGAACAGTGTAGCTCTGTCAGGGTGATCACCAGTTTGGCCGGGTGACCAGCTCTAGGAAGTCTTGGTGGTTCCAAACTTCTTCCATTTAAGAATGATGGAGCCACTGTGCACTTGGGGACCTTCAATGCTGCAGAAATGTTTTGGTACCCTTCCCCAGATCTGTTCTTTGACACAATCCTGTCTCAGAGCTCTACAGACAATTCCTTTGACCTCATGCCTTGGTTTTGCTCTGACATGCACTGTCAACTGTGGGACCTTATATAGACAGGTATGTGCCTTTCCAAATATTTTCCAATCAATTTAATTTACCACAGGTGGACTCCAATAAAGTTGTAGAAACATCTCAAGGATGATAAATGGAAACAGGATGCACCTGAGCTCAATTTCGAGTCACATAGCAAAGAGTTTTAATACTTATTTAAATAAGGTATTTCTGTTTTGAATACATAAAAAAAAAATCTAACAGCCTGTTTTCGCTTTGTCATTATGAGGTATTGTGATGTCATTGAAGTATTGTGTGTAGATTGAGGTCTTTATTTAATTCATTTTTGAGTAAGGCTGTAATGTAACAAAATGTGGGAATAGTCAAGGGGTCTGAATTCACTGTATTGCCCACAGTCACTAATCAATTGCCACTTAAGAATAATGCTAGAGCTGCCAAAGAGCAAGCCAAGTGGAAAAATAGATTAAACCAGAAACAACGGCTTTAATAGTTGCCGTGTACAGTTATGACATTTTCTTACATTATGGTATTTTATTAAATGTGCAATATGCAGATATGCTCCGCCATTTCCTGGTTGCTAAAATTCTAATAGTTCTCCTAATTTAAGTTTGTGGCAAAACAAGCAATGTGTAGTATAGAGAATCATTGTACCATCTAAACCGCTGTGAAATCTCTTTTCAATAACCACAAATATTGTATTTTTAGCTTGTTTGAAGCTAGTGTACAAAATGGAAAGTAAAAGAAACTTAAGAACAGGAATCATAGAAATAGGGCTATATAAACCAAACTGTAATCCCAATTAGGTTAAATTAACATTCACTCTTGTGTTTCTTCTCATCCTGGCTGTGACAGTCGTGATGGGTATTGCTTTCAGTGGCATATACTTTGTGTCATACATCTGCCTGCATCCTACAGTATTCACCTCAAATCAGATCTGATTTTTGTCAGTGGTGTTTTATTTTGTTTGCTGTCACTTGGAGATAATGGAAGCATTGTGATTTGTCTGCCGATTTTTCAAATAATACAATGTTCTCTATCATGAGTAGTCTCCAGAGGTCTTGTAATGTTCTCCGTATTGTCGGCTTATCATCTGGAGCCGTTTCCACCCTCTAGGTTTTGAGCTGTACTCCATGGTTCCGTCCATATGCCCCCTGGAGACCCTGCACAACTCGCTCTCGCTGAAACAGATAGACGACTTCCTGGCTTCCATCGCTGCATCCCATGAGTCACTCCTGGACATCTCTGCCTCCTCCCCAGGTACGTATCGCTGCTCGTCGTACAGTACAAATGATCAACGGTAATTTGTTGACGCTCGCATCTCAATGTCTGTTTTTGTGTTCGACAGCTGCGAAGAAAACTCCTTTGAACACTTACACTCCTGCAAAGATTTTGCCCTGCCCTTTCACACAAGGCAAGAAGAATGTGGACAAGGCTGCAACTGGTAAACAATTGAGTGTTGATTACCCATCACTTGCTATAGTCTTACTCTAACTAATAGGCTTGCTCTGTTTATGTACTCTATATTTGACCATTCTTTTGGCTATTCCAGCATTATGGATGTGACATAAGAAATAAAGCAAATAAGCGTTTTGCTCCCGAGTGGCGCAAGGCACTGCTTCTCCGTGCTAGAGGCGTCACTACAGACCCAGATTTGATTTCAGGCTATATCACAACCGGCCGTGATTGGGAGTCCCATAGGGCAGTGCGGGTTTGGCCAGGGTAGGCCATCATTGTAAATAAGATTTTTTTCTAAACTGACTTGCCTAGTTAAATAAATAAAAAATGGATGTGACACTCCGTTATGGATGTGACAGTCTGAAACAGTCATATTTCTTGATCAAAATCTATCATACTGTAACATCGGAATGTTTTTTAGAATGTCAACAGAAGCGGAACTACATAATTATGGTCCAGAATACTGAAAAGTATTCTGCACCATAGGCTAATAATGCAAGGCAACACTCCGAACAGAGTATTTAAATAATAATCTTTATATCTATCAATGACCATTACTAGATGATTGTAGACATGAGATTATTTTTTATTCAATTTTTTTATTTTATTAAATCGGTGGATCAGCTTTAATATTGCAGATAGATTGTAGCTTCCATCAAAGTAATTGTCTGCATCATTTCCAATCCCCCATATATTTTTGGGGTAAATATATTTATATATATACACTACTGCTCAAAAGTTTGGATTCACTTAGAAATGTCCTTGTTTTTGAAAGAAAAGCACATTATTTTGTCCATTTAAAATAACATTAAATTGATCAGAAATACAGTGTAGACATTGTTAATGTTGTAAATGAGTATTGTAGCTGGAAATGGCAGATTTTTATGGAATATCTACATAGGCATACAGAGGCCCATTATCAGCAACCATCACTCCTGTGTTCCAATGGCACGTTGTGTTAGCTAATCCAAGTTTATTATTTTAAAAGGCTAATTGATCATTAGAAAACCCTTTTGCAATTATGTTAGCACAGCTGAAAACTGTTGTCCTGATTTAAAGAAGCAATAAAACTGGCCTTCTTTAGAATATCTGGAGCATCAACATTTGTGGGTTCGATTACAGACTCAAAATGGCCAGAAACAAAGTCCATTCTTCTGAAACTCGTCAGTCTATTCTTGTTCTGAGAAATTAAGGCTATTCCATGCGAGAAATTGCCAAGAAACTGAAGATCTCGTACAACGCTGTGTACTACTCCCTTCACAGAACAGCGCAAACTGTCTCTAACCAGAATAGAAAGCGGAGTGGGAGGCCCCTGTGCACAACTGAGCAAGAGGACAAGTACATTAGTGTTTAGTTTGAGAAACAGACGCCTCACAAGTCAACTGGCAGATTCATTAAATAGTACCCGCACCAGATCCGGGCTCTTCGCTGGCATGGCAGAACACTGACATTCCTGTCTTGTAGGAAATCACGCACACAACAAGCACTATGGCTGGTGGCATTGTCATGCTGGAGGGTCATGTCAGGATGAGCCTGCAGGAAGGGTACCACATGAGGGAGGAGGATGTCTTCCCTGTAACGCACAGCGTTGAGATTTCTTGCAATGACAACAAGCTCAGTCTGATGATGCTGTGACACACCGCCCCAGACCATGATGGACCCTCCACCTTCAAATCGATCCCGCTCCAGAGTACAGGCCTCGGGTGCGCTCATTCCTTCGACGATAAACGTGAATCCGTCCATCACCCCTGGTGAGATAAAACCGTGACTTGTCAGTGAAGAGCACTTTTTGCGGGTACTGTCTGGTCCAGCGATGGTGGGTTTGTGCCTATAGGCAATTGTTGACGGTGATGTCTGGTGAGGACCTGCCTTAGAACAGGCCTACAAGCCCTCAGTCCAGCCTCTCTCAGCCTATTGCGGACAGTCTGAGTGCTGATGGAAGGATTGTGCATTCCTTGTGTAACTCGGGCAGTTGTTGCTATCCTGTACCTGTCCCGAGAGGGTGTGATGTTCGTATGTACCGATCCGGTGCAGGTGTTGTTACACGTGGTCTGCCACTGCGAGGACGATCAGCTGTCCGTCCTGTCTCCCTGTGGCGCTGTCTTAGGCGTCTCACAGTACGGACATTGCAATTTATTGCCCTGGCCACATCTACAGTCCCCATGCCACCTTGCAGCACGTTCACGCAGATGAGCAGGGACCCTGGGCATCTTTCTTTTGGTGTTTTTCAGAGTCCGTAGAAAGGCCTCTTTAGTGTCCTAAGTCTTCATAACTGTGACCTTAATTGCCTACCGTCTGTAAGCTGTTAGTGTCTTAACAACCGTTCCACAGGTGGATGTTCATTAATTGTTCATGGTTCATTGAACAAGCAACGGAAACAGTGTTTAAACCCTTTACAATGAAGATCTGTGAAGTTATTTGGATTTTTACGAAAAAGGGACATTTCTTTTTTTGCTGGGTTTCTATAACATTCAATTGGTTGCAATAATTTGGTATAATTTAAATTGAAAAAATTCAAAGTTTTGAATCCGGTGTCGTTTTTTATTGGTACATCAAATCTCCTTAGCAATTTATATGGCACAGCTGTCAATTTTTTGGTTCTTAAATGAAACTGGTATATATTTTTATCTATCCCAATTTTCTTTAACCAATTTTGGTCTTTAATGCAGGGCCGACAGACAAGTTCCTTACTTTTTCCCCCTTCCACTTGCCTCTTCCATTTTTGCGGTAATGCTGCAATTAGTTGCTTGTAATACACGAGATTATTTGTATTACACATTTTCTGAAATACTGTGTTAAAATAGATATGAATATGCAAATGAGCAACATGCAAATTAAGCTATTTGGTATTTTGGGGGGGATCCCCACTAGCTGTTGCAAAAGCAGCAGCTACTCTTCCTGGGGTCCACACAAAAATGAAACATGACATAATACAGAACATTAATAGACAAGAACAGCTCAAGGACAGAACTATATCAATTTTAAAAAGCCTACATATCAATACATACACAAACTATATAGGTCAAATAGGGGAGAGGCGATGTGAGGTGTTGCTTTATCAGTTTTTTTTTACATGTTCCTACTGTTAGTCTGCAATCCAAAATATATTATTTAAACAGGATAATTAGGAACGTTGTTTCATTCTGAAATTATTGACAATTTCTTGTCAGGTTTACCTTCTGCTGGGACTTTCTTCCTTTATTATTCAGTCACAATGTTCTTGAGAATTCCAAGTTGAAACATCTGAAAGCTCAGTAACAGCTGGAGATACACTCTACAATAAGAGATGAGCTGAATTCCATTTCACCAGCAGTGTGAGATATAAGAGCAACGTCAACTTACCAACATTAGGACCAGGAATACGACTTTCCCAAAGAGGATTCTCGGTTTGTTAACCCAACCAGGACAATAGACTGGATAGCACCCGGCGACTCAAAACAACGGCGGCGCCGGAGAAGAGGGAAACGCGCCGGTCTTTTGGTCAAGCTACGTCGACGGGCGCATCGTGCACCTCTCCCGAGTATTTTAATCGCCAATGTACAAATCAGATCAAGGGTTGCCTTTCAGGGAGACATCCGAGACTGCAACGTTCTTTGCTTCACGGAAACATGGCTCACTCAGGACACGTTATCGGAGTCGGTACAGCCACCTGGTTTCTCCACGCATCGCTACTGACAGAAACAAACAACTCTCTGGTAAGAAGAAGGGTGGGGGTGTGTGTCTTATGATTAACGAGACGTGGTGTGATCATAACAACATACAGGAACTCAAGTCCTTTTGTTCACCTGACATAGAATTCCTTACAATCAAATGCAGACCGCATTATCTACCAAGAGAATTCTCCTCGATTATAATCACAGCCGTGTACATCCCCCCTCAAGCTGATAAATCGACGGCACTGAAAGAAAAACCACATCCTGAGGCTGCATTTATTGTGGCTGGGGATTTTAATAAGGCTAATTTAAGAACAAGGCTCCCGAAATTTTACCAGCATATCGAATGTGCCACCCAGGCTGGTAAAATCCTGGACCACTGTTATTCCAACTTCCGTGATGCATACAAGGCTATTCTCCGCCCTCCTTTCGGCAAGTCTGACCATGACTCCATTTTGTTGCTCCCAGCCTACAAACAGAAACTAAAACAGGAAACGCCCGTTCTCAGGTCTGTTCAACGCTGGTCCGACCAATCTGATTCCATGCTGCAAGATTGCTTCGAGCATGTGGACTGGGATATGTTCCGGATAGCATCTGACAACAACATTGATGTGTACGCTGATTCGGTGAGCGAAGTTTATTAGCAAGTGCATTGGTGATGTTGTACCCATAGCAAATATTAAAACCTTCCCCAACCAGAAACCGTGGATTGATGGCAGCATTCGCAAAAACTGAAAGCGCGAACCACTGCTTTTAACCAGGGTAAGGCTACCGGAAACATGACTGAATACAAACAGTGTAGCTATTCCTCCGCAAGGCAATCAAACAAGCTAAGCGCCAATATAGAGACAAAGTAGAGTCACAATTCAACGGCTCAGACACGAGGAATGTGGCAGGGTCTACAGTCAATCACGGACTACAAAAAGAAAACCAGCCCCGTCGCGGACCATGACGTCCTGCTCCCAGACAAACTAAACAACTTCTTTGCTCGCTTTGAGGATAATACAGTGCCACCGACACGGCCCACTACCAAAACCTGCGGGCTCACCTTCACCGCAGCCAATGTGAGAGAAACATTTAAATGTGTTAACCCGCAAGGCTTCCGGCCCAGATGGCATCCCTGGCCGTGTCCTCAGAGCATGCGCAGACCAGCTGGCTGGTGTGTTTACGGACATATTCAATCAGTCCCTATCCCAGTCTGCTGTTCCCACATGCTTCAAGAGGGCCACCATTGTTCCTGTTCCCAAGAAAGCTAAGGTGACTGAGCTAAATGACTATCGCCCCGTAGCACTCACTTCCGTCATCATGAAGTGCTTTGAGAGATTAGTCAAGGATCATATCACCTCCATCCTGCCAGACACCCTGGACCCACTCCAATTTGCTTACCGTCCCAATAGGTCCACAGACGACGCAATCGCAATCATACTGCCCTAACCCATCTGGACAAGAGGAATACTTATGGGTCTCGACCCAGCCCTGTGCAACTGGGTCCTGGACTTCCTGACGGGCCGGTCCCAGGTGGTGAGGGTAGGAAACAACATCTCCACCCCGCTGATCCTCAACACCGGGGCCCCACAAGGGTGTGTTCTCAGCCCTCTCCTGTACTCCCTGTTTACCCATGACTGCGTGGCCAAGCACGCATCCAACTCAATCATCAAGTTTGCTGACGACACTACAGTGGTAGGCTTGATTACCAACAACGACGAGACGGCCTACAGAGAGGAGGTGAGGGCCCTCGGAGTGTGGTGTCAGGAAAATAACCTCTCACTCAATGTCAGCAAAACAAAGGAGATGATCGTGGACTTCAGGAGAGGGAGCACCCCCCCCCTATCCACATCGAGGGGACAGTAGTGGAGAAGGTGGAATGTTTTAAGTTCCTCGGCGTACACATCACGGACAAACTGAATTGGTCCACCCACACAGACAGCGTGGTGAAGAAGGCGCAACAGCGCCTCTTCAACCTCAGGAGGCTGAAGAAATTCGGCTTGTCACCAAAATCACTCACAAACTTTTACAGATGCACAATCAAGAGCATCCTGTCGGGCTGTATCGTCGCCTGGTACGTCAACTGCTCCGCCCACAACCGTAAGGCTCTCCAGAGGGTAGTAGGGACTGCACAGCGCATCACCGGGGGTAAACTACCTGCTCTTCAGGACACCTACACCACCCGATGTCACAGGAAGGCCAAAAAGATCATCAAGGACAACAACCACCCGAGCCACTGCCTGTTTACCCAGCTATCATCCAGAAGGCGAGGTCAGTACAGGTGCATCAAAGCTGGGACCGAGAGACTGAAAAACAGCTTCTACCTCAAGGCCATCAGACTGTTAAACAGCCATCACTAACATTGAGTGGCTGCTGCCAACATACTGACTTAAATCTCTAGCCACTTTAAACATAGGAATTGGATGTAACAAATGTATCACTAGCCACTTTAAACAATTTTGTATATAATGTTTACGATCCGACATACTCATATCAAATGTATACACTGTACTCTAAACCATCTACTGTATCTTGCCTATGCCGCTCGGCCATCGACCCAAATCTCTAGCCACTTTAATAATTATAATTGGATGAAATAATGTATCACTAGCCACTTTAAACAATGCCATTTATATAATGTTTACATATCCTACATTACTCATCTCATATATATATATATATATATATATATATATATATATATATATATATATATATGTATGTGTGTGTGTGTGTGTGTGTGTGTGTGTATACTGTACTCCATACCATCTACTGCATCTTGCCTATGCCGGTCAGCCATCGCTCATCCATATATTTATATGTACATACTCGTATTCATTCCTTTACTCTTGTTGTGAATTTGTTAGATTACTTGTTAGATACTACTGCATGGTCGGAACTAGAAGCACAAGCATTTCGCTACACTCGCATTAACATCTGCTAACCATGTGTATGTGACAAATAAATTTGATTTTGATTTGATTTTTGCTCACAGTTGACCATGCTCATTGTGCTTCCTTTTCTCCTTCACAGGGACCAGCTCATCGCCCACCAAAGATCCCTGGTCTGGCCCTGCCGACCCTTCCCCAAACGCTGCAGCTGGGGATAAAGCATCCCAGCCGTCCCTTCCTCAGCCCACCACAGAAAGCAAAGAAGTCCTGCAACCCTCCTCTGAGGACCTGGAACCTCCTGCTGGACTCTCAGCCAGCCAGAACCCAGAAACTCAACATGCCTCCAAAGACAAACTGGAAGCCTCAACCCCTGACAAATGGGTGAAGCAGACACTACAGCATGATGCCCAAAGTTGCAAAGCGCCACCACAAACCCAGAGTGGTGACGTGTCTCCACAATCCCCTGCCCAAGGTGCACCAAGTGGCAAAGTCTCTTCAAAGAACCCTACCCAAGATAACCTGACTTGTAAAATGTCCCCACACTCACCTTCCAAAGAAATCCAGAGTGGTGAAGTGTTATCACAAACGTTTACCCAGGATACACCAAGTGGTAAAGTAACACCACAAGCCCCTTCACTAGACCCCACAGAAAAGGGGTCCAAGACATCACCCCACGACAACGTTCACCAGGGACTTACTTCTAGAGGTACTCTTGGAGAAGGTGCCATGTCTTTGACCACCAGCA
Source organism: Brachymystax lenok tsinlingensis (assembly GCA_030435695.1). Lineage (NCBI taxonomy): Eukaryota > Metazoa > Chordata > Actinopteri > Salmoniformes > Salmonidae > Brachymystax > Brachymystax lenok. The sequence goes on from CM059815.1 coordinate 38,750,737, forward strand.
AGGAAAGGGAGGCAAACCTGGACTCCAAATAAACAAATGTTCTGTTCGAGGTCAAACAGTGTTGCAATTGTTACATAATTAGGATTAGATTAACCAGAAATTACGATCTCGTCTAGACTAGGGTTATTTGTTACAAAATGCTGTTACTCTTTTAGCTGTGCTTACAACATGGTCATTTCATGAAGTTTCAATGTTTCTGGGAGGGTGTCACTGTTGCACAGTGTGTTAAAGGCACACTTACCTAAGACATGCAATGTGTTTGTGATTGTCTTTGCCACTGTATGACTGCTTCCCATTTGATTCATCTGTTGCTAGCGTCTTGTATATTTTAATGTAATGCCGATGTATAGAATTTAAATGTTGAATATCCTTCTGCCTACATCTCGCTGGGTTCCGGAACTGAGACTAATGGAATGGATGTTCTGCCTCATCTTGAGCCTACAAGGTCCAAACTATGTTTTTAAAGGGTCAGATAAAATATACTTGTTTCCTGGAAAGGGTACATATGTTTTTCATCTATATTTTCAGACCTACTCTGAGCTTGCACTTCATTTCCCATTCATGAAACTGGAATTGGAAGTGTCTGCCTTATGCACAATGTAATGACCATCGTTTTCACTCTTTATTACATTGTAATCAAACATATAATTGTTGTGTATATATATATTCAGAATAAAAATTCAGGGAAAATCCTAATCTTTGGGTTAACTGTCACTTTGTTAGTTCTTTACTACAAGCTGTGCTTGTTGTGCAACAACTGTCATTAATGGGTCTATTTGTCTGTGAAAACCATTCTATTTTTTGGGGTATGAGAGATACAATTATGGAAATATTCCTCTAGATCATGTTATTCCCACAGTATATATGTGTTAGTAGGGAAAACACGATTACACCGTATTACACAAAACATTTAGCAGGCCTATACATTGGAGTAATGGTGACAGTTAAGTTGTGACAGGTAAAGGATATGGGAGACGATCAGACCTGGGTTCAATCTGTATTTGATTATTTGTTATTTAAATACTCACACCAAAATAACGTGGCCCGAATCAAGTACTTCTATTGGAAGTATTTTCTAATAACTACCTATAAATAACCTACTGCTTAAAAGTATTTTCCAATACTTATTTAAAATACCTGGGTAGGGTAGCCTAGTGGTTCTGTCGTTCTGCCCCTGAACAAGGCAGTTAACCCACTGGTCCTAGGCCGTCATTGAAAATAAGAATTTGTTCTTAACTGACTTGCCTAGTTAAATAAAGGTGAAAAATCTTTTTTTTATAAATAATAGTGCATCGGAGTGTATTTAAGTCTGTGTAGTTGAGTATTTCCAAATACATTCCATTATTAATACATTACATTTAGCAGACACTTATCCAAAGCGACTTCGTCATGCGTGCATACATTTTACGTATGGGTGGTCCCGGGAATATTCAACTATTTGTCTTTTCAAAATAAATCTAAATATTAAAATTACTTACCCCCAAGTGTCTTTGAAAGTAATTGATAATTGATACCCTAAATCAGGGATCATCAGCTAGATTCAGCCGCGGGCCAATTTGGATGTTGAGCGGATGGTCAGGGGTCTGGAACTTCATAATAAAATAACAAATGTGATTGCGAACTGACCACAAAGAAGCCTAAACAGATAATACATAATCATTTCAAACCTTGATTACATTTGGGAACATTGTCCTGTGTAGGGTGCCATCTTTCACACGGGACGTTAAAGCAGGTGGTCCTGACTCTGTGGTCATCCAAAATCCCATGGCGCTTATTGTAAGAGTAGGGGTGTTCACACCGGTGTCATGGCTAAATTCCCAACCTGGCCACATTCTATCTTGGCCACCTAATCATCCCCCTCATTCCCAATTGGCATATATCACTCCTCACCTCTCCACCTGATAGCTGATGTGTGGTGAGAATTCTGGCACAAAAATGGTCGCCGTGCATCACTGAGGTGGGTGCTACACATTGATGGTGGATGAGGTGGGTGCTACACATTGATGGTGGATGAGGTGGGTGCTACACATTGATGGTGGATGAGGTGGGTGCTACACATTGATGGTGGATGAGGTGGGTGCTACATATTGATGGTGGATGAGGTGGGTGCTACACATTGATGGTGGATGAGGTGGGTATGCAAAGTGCTTTGAGTACCTCAGTTAATAGAAACGTTCTATATAAACCCAATCAATTATTATTTGTATACGATCACAGCATTCGGAAAGTATTTAGACCCCTTGACTTCTTCCAAAATGTTATGTTACAGCCTTATTCTAAAATTTGATTAAAAAAAAATGTATTATCCCATCCATCTACACACAGTACCCTATAATGGAAGAAGTTTGGAACCACCTTGGGTTGTGCCGTGGGGGAGATCTTCGTGGGCTATACTCGGCCTTGTCTCAGGATGGTAAGTTGGTGGTTGAAGATATCCCTCTAGTGGTGTGGGGGCTGTGCTTTGGCAAAGTGGGTGGGGTTATATCCTGCCTGTTTGGCCCTGTCCGGGGGTATCGCGTTACGGGGCCACAGTGTCTCCCGACCCCTCCTGTCTCAGCCTCCAGTATTTATGCTGCAGTAGTTTATGTGTCGGGGGCTAGGGTCAGTCTGTTATATCTGGAGTATTTCTCCTGTCTTATCCGGTGTCCTGTGTGAATTTAAGAATGCTCTCTAATTCTCTATATTTTTCTCTCTTTGAGGACCTAAGCCCTAGGACCATGCCTCAGGACTACCTGGCCTGATGACTCCTTGCTGTCCCCAGTCCACCTGGTCGTGCTGCTGCTCCAGTTCCAACTGTTCTGCCTGCGGCAATGGAACCCTGACCTGTTCACCGGACGTGCTACCTGTCCCAGACCTGCTGTTTTCAACTTTCTAGAGACAGCAGGAGCGGTGGAGATACTCTGAATGATCGGCTATGAAAAGCCAACTGACATTTATTCCTGAGGTGCTGACCTGTTGCACCCTCTACAACCACTGTGATTATTATTATTTGACCCTGCTGGTCATCTATGAACATTTGAACATCTTGGCAATGTTCTGTTATAATCTCCACTCGGCACAGCCAGAAGAGTACTGGCCACCCCTCATAGCCTGTTTCCTCTCTAGGTTTCTTCCTAGGTTCCGGCCTTTCTAGGGAGTTTTTCCTAGCCACCGTGCTTCTACACCTACATTGCTTGCTGTTTGGGGTTTTAGGCTGGGTTTCTGTACAGCACTTTGTGACATCAGCTGATGTAAGAAGGGCTTTATAAATACATGTGATTGATTGACCTAAAGGACTCTTAGACCATGAGAAACCAGATTATCTGGTCTGATGAAACCAAGATTGAAATCTTTGGCCTGAATGCCAAGCGTCACGTCTGGAAGAAACCTGGCACCATCCCTACGGTGAAGCATAGTGGTTGTGAGCATTATGCTGTGGCGATGTTTTTCAGTGGCAAGGACTGGGAGACTAGTCAGGGTTGAGGGAAAGATGAATGGAGCAAAGTACAGAGATATCCTTGATGAAAACCTGCTCCAGAGCGCTCAGAACCTCAGACTGGGGTGAAGGTTCACCTTCCAACAGGACAATGACCCTAAGCACACAGCCAAGACAATGCAGGAGTGGCTTCCCTTTCTGCTGTGCTCATATTTCTGACCAGGAGTTCCATCTTCTCCATGAAAGAGTTGAGGAATCCGGGCTTCAAAATAAAATAATACCATATTTTAGGTAATTTCTGAAAACATGCAGTCCAATAAATTAATCCTCTTTTAAGAGCAAAATGCAATAGTTATTCTTCCAGAAAATAAACCAATGGTGTGGGCAATGGAGGGTACTTAGTGATGGTAGGATACCTTATTTCAGCAGAAATCTGTAAGTGGAAGGACTGTTGTGGTACATCTGTATTCCAAGTTGTTTTATCTCCACAGAGAACCTCCGCCCTCTCTTATTTCTCTGCACACTGCACTGTAGTTTGAAGAAGTCCTTTAGATGTGGAGGTAGTGACTCCAAGGCCTCCAACCCTGTAGTTTGAATAAGTCCTTTAAATGTGGAGGTAGTGACTCCATGGCCTCCAACCCTGTAGTTTGAAGAAGTCCTTTAGATGTGGAGGTAGGGACTCCATGGCCTCCAACCCTGTAGTTTGAAGAAGTGCTTTAGATGTGGAGGTAGGGACTCCATGGCCTCCAACCCTGTAGTTTGAAGTCCTTTAGATGGATAGGTAGTGACTCCATGGCCTCCAACATTGGATCTTGTTTTGTTCTACAAATTATAAAGAGGATAGATTGATGATGAAATCCCCATATAATTGTATAATCAATCCTAATGTTGTCTATTACACGACAACATGTGCTTTATTCCAATCTATAGGATGATGATGTACTTGGTTTTTTATGGCTTTTAGTCTTGCGGCATTCCTGCTTTTCATTTGTCTGTATTTTCTTTTGTGTGTGAATTTGACAGCTTCTTTTCCAGGAACTGTATTCTATGAAGAAATCTATAAGAGATTAACTTTGTGATATTTTTGTTTCAATGTGTGTGCAATCAATTGCTGTGGGTGTATAATTATTATACTATAGACCTTCCAATGGATGATGGCCTCCTGCATGACACCTGTGCTACATGCTGCTTCCTTTGACATCTAAGCTTCCTGTTTGCCTCCTCCTGCCATCTGTCATCTGAGCCTCCTCTTTTATGCTTGTGAGGACGCCTCCTCCTGCAACCTCTGTCATCTGAGCCTCCTCCTGTATGCTCGTGATGACACCTCCTGCCGCCTCTGTCACCTGACAGACCACCTCCTGCAGACCATCAGCTTGCTTCCTCTGCTGGAGCTGGGTCTACGCTCTCCTTCACTCTGTTCTCTCCGTCTTTCTCACCTAAAACTCCATCTGCTTCCCTGTCTTCTTCTTCTTCTTCTTCTTCTTCTTCAAAAATAGACAATTCAAGACTTTAAACCTGTTGTATTGATATAAAACAATAACGATGCATCTTTAATTACTACGAACTTTGTAGTTGGCTTACTTATTCTTTTACCCTGCCGTGCATCTGTTGCAGATTGAGAGGGTGGATTCCTGCAATTTATTCTGGTAGGTACTGCCTCGGAGGACAGTGTCTTCCGTGTATCATATGACTTGAAATACATTTTTGTTGACAAAGATAGTAGCTGTACCAGAATCAGAATAAAACACTCTTCAAAGTGCTCCTCGCACACAGCGTAACCATCTTTTATTATGGTCCTCAAAGGACTTCTGCAGACTGATGTTTCTATGCCTGATGTTTCTCAGCCATATCTTCATCCGGAGTAATTTTTTTATTGAATTCACAAAAAAAATTGTAATTACAGGCTTTCCCCCCCTTCATTTTATGGAAGTATGACTGACTCTCTCTACCCTTTCCAGGAGCAGAAGAGACCTCAGCAGTTTCTGGGAGTCTTTTTTTAACCTCTTCTCTGGGACCCCCAGCCATTGTCTATTCCAGTCCCCCTGGACAATTATTTTCCATGGAGGGCCACATTAGAATAGATTTTTGCCATCGCGGGCCAGAATCATATTACAGGATTATACATCATGTGTATGACTGTGTTGACAGATATATCTACTGTAAATCATGTCCAGATATGCTACTTATTTTACTTTTTTAACATGCACAGAAATAAACCACATACATGTTCTCCTTTTGGTAGGTATTTTCTATATTAAACATGCAATGAACTACACGAAGGGAAAAGTACACTATGCATTCAGCACCATGGACAGAAGTCTTGTTAACGGGTTTGCACAAAAACACAAGATAGAGAGAGAGCTCAACATTACATTTAAACTACTCAATCAGTGTGAGGAGTGAAGTCTGTGATGGGCCTTGACTAGAGCAGTGAAGTCAGGTATAGTTTCTGACGTCGCTATGCGCAGGATTGCTGAGAGTCAGTAAGAGATGCCCGCCCATCCAGCATCACTACTCTGGACGGTTCTGACTTAGAATATGTGGACAACTACCTACAGATGAAGTCGGAAGTTTACATACACCTTAGCAAAATACATTTAAACTCAGTTTTTCACAATTCCTGACATTTAATCCTAGTAAAAATTCCCTGTCTTAGGTCAGTTAGGATCACCACTTTATTTTAAGAATGTGAAATGTCAGAATAATAGTAGAGAGAATGATTTATTTCAGCTTTAATTTATTTCATCACATTCCCAGTGGGTCAGAAGTTTACATACACTCAATTAGTATTTGGTAGCATTGCCTTTAAATTGTTTAACTTGGGTCAAACATTTCGGGTAGCCTTGCACAAGTTTCCCACAATAGGTTGGGTGAATTTTGGCCCATTCCTCCTGACAGAGCTGGTGTAACTGAGTCAGTTTTGTAGGCCTCCTTGCTTGCACACGCTTTTTCAGTTCTGCCCACACATTTTCTATAGGATTGAGGTCAGGGCTTTGTGATGGCCACTCCAATACCTTGACTTTGTTGTCCTTAAGCCATTTTGCCACAACTTTGGAAGTATGCTTGGGGTCATTGTCCATTTGGAAGACCCATTTGCGACCAAGCTTTAACTTCCTGACTGATGTCTTGAGATGTTGCTTCAACATATCCACGTAATTTTTCTTACTCGTGATGCCATGTATTTTTTGAAGTGCACCAGTCCCTCCTGCAGCAAAGCACCCCCACAGCATGATGCTGCCACCCCCGTGCTTCACGGTTGGAATGGTGTTCTTCGGCTTGCAAGCCTCCCCTTTTTCCTCCAAACATAATGATGGTCATTATGGCCAAACAGTTCTATTTTTGTTTCATCAGACCAGAGGACATTTCTCCAAAAAGTATGATATTTGTCCCCATGTGCAGTTGCAAACCGTAGTCTGACTTTTCTATGGCGGTTTTGGAGCAGTGGCTTCTTCCTTGCTGAGCGGCCTTTCAGGTTATGTCAATATAGGACTCGTTTTACTGTGGATATAGATACTTTTGTACCTGTTTCCTCCAGCATCTTCACAAGGTCCTTTGCTGTTGTTCTGGGATTGATTTGCACTTTTTGCACCAAAGTATGTTCATCTCTAGAAGACAGAACGCGCCTCCTTCCTGAGTGGTATGATGGCTGCGTGGTCCCATGGTGTTTATACTTGCGTACTATTGTTTGTACAGGTGAACGCGGTACCTTCAGGTGTTTGGAAATTGCTCACAAGGATGAACCAGACTTGTGGAGGTCTACAAAAAAAAGTGGGTTAACTGCCTTGTTCAGGGGCAGAACGACCGATTTTTACACATTCTGTCTCCTAGAGATGAACATACTTTGGTGCGAAAAGTGTAAGCTCAGCGCGAGGATTTGACCTCACAACCTTCCGGTTATAAGTCCAACACTCTAACCACTAGGCCACTGAGTTTGAAGGTATGCCTTGAAATACATCCACAGGTACACCTCCAATTGACTCAAATGATGTCAATTAGCCTATCAGAAGCTTCTAAAGCCATGACATCATTTTCTGGAATTTTCCAAGCTGTTTAAAGGCACAGTCAACTTAGTGTATGTAAACTTCTGACCCACTGGAATTGTGATACAGTGAATTATAAGTGAAATAATCTGTCCGTAAACAATTGTTGGAAAAATTACTTGTGTCATGCACAAAGTAGATGTCCTAAGAAACCTGCCAAAACTATAGTTTGTTAACAAGAAATGTGTGAAGTGGTTTAAAAACAAGTTTTAATGACTCCAACCTAAGTGTATGTAAACTTCCGACTTCAACTGTAGGTGTCTGGTTAGACTGTGAACTCTCCTTCCAGACTCACATTAAGCATCTCCATTCCAAAATGAAGCCTCCAACACTCTACTCAGCAAACTGGATGTAGTCTATCACAGTGCCATCCGTTTTGTCACCAAAGCCCCATATACTACCCACCGCTGCAACCTGTATGCTCTCGTTGGCTGGGCCTCGCTTCATATTCGTCGCCAAACCCACTGGCTCCAGGTCATCTATAAGTCTTTGCTTAGGTAAAACCCCGCCTTATCTCAGCTCACTGGTCACCATAGCAGCACCCACCCATAGCACATGCTCCAGCAGGTATAGCTCACTGGTCACCCCCAAAGCCAATTCTTCTTTTGGCCGCCTTTCCTTACAGTACGCTGCTGCCAATGACTGGAACGAACTACAAAAATCCCTGAAGCTGGAGACACTTATCTCCCTCACTAGCTTTAAGCACCAGCTGTCAGTGCAGCTCACAGATCTCTGCACCTGCACATAGCCCATCAGTAAACAGCCCATCCTACTACCTCATCCCCATACTGTATTTATTTATTTATCTTGCTCCTTTGCACCCCAGTATCTCTACTTGCACATTAAACTTCTGCACATCTACCATTCCAGTGTTTAATTTCTATATTGTTATTACCTCGCCACCATGGCCTATTTATTGCCCTACCTCACTTATCTTACCTCATTTGCACTCACTGTATATAGACTTTTTTTTTTTATTATTGACTGTATGTTTGTTTATTCCATGTGTAACTCTGTGTTGTTGTATATGTCGAACTGCTGTGCTTTATCTTGTCCAGGTCGCAGTTGTAAATGAGAACTTGTTCTCAACTAGCCTACCTGGTTAAATTAAGGTGAAATTAAAAAAATATATATATATTATAATCACCTTAGGCAGCGATTACAGATGTGAGTCTTTCTGGGTAAGTCACCTGGATTGTGCAATATTTGCACATTATTAAAACAATTCTTCAAGCTCTGTCAAGTTGGTTGTTGATCATTGCTAGACAGACATTTTCAAGTCTTGCCATAGATTTTCAAGACGATTTAAGTCAAAACTGTAACTAGCCCACTCAGGAACATTCAATGTTGTCTTGGTAAGCAATGCCAATGTATATTTGGCCTTGTGTTTTAGGTTATGGTCCTGCTGAAAGGTGATTTGTCTCCCACTGTCCCACCCAGTTGGAAAGGAGACTGAACCTGGTTTTCCTCTGGGATTTTGTGCTTAGCTCTATTCCATTTATTTCTATCCTAAGAAAAACTCCCTAGTCCTTGCCGATGACAAGCATACCCATAACATGATGCAGCCACCACCATGCCTGAAGATATTGAGTAGTACTCAGTGATGTGTTGTGTTGGATTTGCCCCAAACGTAACGCTTTGTACTCTGGACATAAAGTATATTTCTTTGCCACATTTTTTGCAGTTTGCAAACAGGATGCATGTTTTGGAATAGTTTGTTGTTGTTGCAATTACCACCTGTTACATGTTATTACAGTGTAACTATGTATTATTACATTTAATTACAATTGTTGTTAGTGTAATTACATACGTAATTACACTTTAATAAGGACCCCTTAAAATGAAGTGTTACACACATATGTGTATATATATATATATATATATATATATACACACACATACAGTGGGGCAAAAAAGTATTTAGTCAGCCACCAATTGTGCAAGTTCTCTCACTTAAAAAGATGAGAGGCCTGTAATTTTCATCATAGGTACACTTCAACTATGACAGACGAAATGAGGGAAAAAAATCCAGAAAATCACATTGTAGGATTTTTAATGAATTTATTTGCAAATTATGGTGGAAAATAAGTATTTGGTCACATACAAACAAGCAAGATTTCTGTCTCTCACAGACCTGTAACTTCTTCTTTAAGAGGCTCCTCTGTCCTCCACTCGTTACCTGTATTAATGGCACCTGTTTGAACTTGTTATCAGTATAAAAGACACCTGTCCACAACCTCAAACAGTCACACTCCAAACTCCACTATGGCTAAGACCAAAGAGCTGTCAAAGGACACCAGAAACAAAATTGTAGACCTGCACCAGGTTGGGAAGACTGAATCTGCAATAGGTAAGCAGCTTGGTTTGAAGAAATCAACTGTGGGAGCAATTATTAGGAAATGGAAGACATACAAGACCACTGATAATCTTCCTCGATCTGGGGCTCCACGCAGGATCTCACCCGTGGGGTCAAAATGATCACAAGAACGGTGAGCAAAAATCCCAGAACCACACGGGGGACCTAGTGAATGACCTGCAGAGAGCTGGGACCAAAGTAACAAAGCCTACCATCAGTAACACACTACGCCGCCAGGGACTCAAATCCTGCAGTGCCAGACGTGTCCCCCTGCTTAAGCCAGTACATGTTCAGGCCCGTCTGAAGTTTGCTAGAGAGCATTTGGATGATCCAGATGAGGATTGGGAGAATGTCATATGGTCAGATGAAACCAAAATAGAACTTTTGGTAAAAACTCAACTCGTCGTGTTTGGAGGACAAAGAATGCTGAGTTGCATCCAAAGAACACCATACCTACTGTGAAGCATGGGGGTGGAAACATCATGCTTTGGGGCTGTTTTTCTGCAAAGGGACCAGGACGACTGATCCGTGTAAAGGAAAGAATGAATGGGGCCATGTATCGTGAGATTTTGAGTGAAAACCTCCTTCCATCAGCAAGGGCATTGAAGATGAAACGTGGCTGGGTCTTTCAGCATGACAATGATCCCAAACACACCGCCGGGCAACAAAGGAGTGGCTTCGTAAGTAGCATTTCAAGGTCCTGGAGTGGCCTAGCCAGTCTCCAGATCTCAACCCCATAGAAAATCTTTGGAGGAGTTGAAAGTCCATGTTGCCCAGCGACAGCCCCAAAACATCACTGCTCTAGAGGAGATCTGCATGGAGGAATGGGCCAAAATACCAGCAACAGTGTGTGAAAACCTTGTGAAGACTTACAGAAAACGTTTGACCTCTGTCATTGCCAACAAAGGGTATATAACAAAGTATTGAGATAAACTTTTTTTATTGACCAAATACTTATTTTCCACCATAATTTGCAAATAAATAAATTAAAAATCCTACAATGTGATTTTCTGGATTTCCTTTTCTCATTTCGTCTGTCATAGTTGAAGTGTACCTATGATGAAAATTACAGGCCTCTCTCATCTTTTTAAGTTGGAGAACTTGCACAATTGGTGGCTGACTAAATACTCTTTAGCCCCACTGTATATACATTGTTACGTTCCCACAAGACAAACTCAAACAGAATTAACAAAGAAAATCACTTTTACAACCAAAACAGAAAGGAGTTCAAAAGGGTTTTGAAAGGCACCCATGTGGGTGCCCACTGAAAGTTGGCAAAGCCACTAGTAAGAGGTTCTAAAAGACACCCACCATAAATGCCCACTAGGTTTTTCTCTGAAAAGCAAAAACTAAAATTTAAAACCCACAACAACTTAGGATAGGGAATAAAAAGAACATGGTGCAAAACAAACATGGGAAACATCACAAATCAGGCTTCTTTCAAACTTAAAAGGTTGAGCTCGAACTCATACCTCAGCTGACGTGAAGTGTAGCTCTCCCAACATCTCTCAAGCTCAACTGGAGTACTGGGCCAGCCACTCTTAAATATCACCTGGGCCAGCCACTCTTAAATATCACCTGGGCCAGCCACTCTTAAATATCACCTAGCCACTTTATACATAGGAATTGGATGTAACAATGTATCACTAGCCACTTTAAACAATTTTGTATATAATGTTTACGTATCCGACATACTCATATCAAATGTATACACTGTACTCTAAACCATCTACTGTATCTTGCCTATGCTGCTCGGGTCATCGACCCAAATCTCTAGCCACTTTAATAATTATAATTGGATGAAATAATGTATCACTAGCCACTTTAAACAATGCCATTTATATAATGTTTACATATCCTACATTACTCATCTCATATATGTGTGTGTGTGTGTGTGTGTGTGTGTGTGTGTATGTATGTGTATATATATGTATATATGTATATGTGTGTATATGTATATATGTATATGTATATATATGTGTGTATATACTGTACTCCATACCATCTACTGCATCTTGCCTATGCCGGTCAGCCATCGCTCATCCATATATTTATATGTACATACTCGTATTCATTCCTTTACTCTTGTGTGTATAAGGTAGTTGTTGTGAATTTGTTAGATTACTTGTTAGATACTACTGCATGGTCGGAACTAGAAGCACAAGCATTTCGCTACACTCGCATTAACATCTGCTAACCATGTGTGTGTGACAAATAAAATTTGATTTGATTTGATTTGATTTGGCCAGCCACTCTTAAATATCACCTGGGCCAGCCGCTCTTAAATAACACCTGGGCCAGCCGCTCTTAAATAACACCTGGGCCAGCCACTCTTAAATAACACCTGGGCCAGCCACTCTTAAATATCACCTGGGCCAGCCACTCTTAAATAACACCTGGGCCAGCCACTTTTACATAACACCTGGGCCAGCCACTCTTAAATTACACCTGGGCCAGCCGCTCATGACTTTTTCGGAATCGGTGTCCCTTCCACAGGACGGTTGAGCTAACATAGGCTAATGCGATTAGCATGATGTTGTAAGTAACAAGAACATTTCCCAGGACATAGACATATCTGATATTGGCAGAAAGCTTAAATTATTGTTAATCTAACTGCATTGTCAAATTTACAGGAACTATTACAGTGAAAGAATACCATGCTATTGTTTGAGGAGAGTGCACAATTTTGAACATGAAAAGTTATTAATTAACAAATTTGGCACATTTGGGCAGTCTTGATACAACATTTTGAACAGAAATGCAATGGTTCATTGGATCAGTCTAGACCTTTGCACATACACTGATGCCATCTAGTGGCCAAACTCTAAATTGCACCTGGGCTGGAATAATACATTATGGCCTTTCTCTTGCATTTCAAAGACGATGGTACAAAAAAAGTACAATAGAACGGTTGGTTTTTTCTTTGTATTATCTTTTATCAGATCTATTGTGGTTATATTCTCCTACATTCCTTTCACATTTCCACAAACTTCAAAGTGTTTCCTTTCAAATGGTACCAAGAATATGCATATCCTTGCTTCAGGGCCTGAGCTGCAGGCAGTTAGATTTGGGTATGTCATTTGAGGCGAAAATTGAAAAAAAGGGTGTAATCCTTAAGAGATATATAAAGTGATATATAAATCCAATATCACCTGGGCCAGCTGCTCTTAAATATCACCTGGGCTAGCACAGGTGTAACACATACAATCCGTGTGCCCTACGTGCTAATGTGCTACCTTTAAATAGAAAAAACAAAACCATTAACAATATATATAGTTGAAGTCGGAAGTTTACATACACTTAGGTTGGAGTCAGTGGTTTTTCAACCACTCTACAAATTTCTTGTTAACAAACTATAATTTTGGCAAGTTGGTTAGGACATCTACTTTGTGCATGACACAAGTATTTTTTCCAACAATTGTTAACAGACAGATTATTTCACTTATAATTCACTGTAACACAATTTCAGTGGGTCAGAAGTAAACAGCTTGGAAAATTCCAGAAAATTATGTCATGGCTTTAGAAGCTTCTGATAGGCTAATTGACATCATTTGGCATATATCACTCCTCACCTCTCCACCTGATAGCTGATGTGTGGTGAGGGTTCTGGCACAATAATGGTCGCCGTACATCACTGAGGTGGGTGCTACACATTGAAGGTGGATGATGTGAGTTTCCCCCTACTATGTAAAGCACTTTGACTACCTCAGTTGGTAGTAAAGGGATATATAAATCCAATCAATTATGTATTATTAATATTATTTGTTTGTCTCTCTATTATGCGTGGGAATACTTTGGAACAGATTTACAAAATTAAAATCACTTGAAGCTGATTTCCTGGTGTTTTTACAGTTTTTTTTATGTTCAACGATGAACATTAGAAAAAATAAAAAATAAATACATAATTTTTTACACTATTGTTTTGGCTCAGGAAACTTGGGGGGCCAAATAAAACCAGCAATGGGCCAAATTCCCACCTATTCCTCTCTTTGGATTGGTGGATAAAGTGTTTTTTTGTGGGATGTCACGTGCAGTGGCGATTTTAGCATGTAAATCTTGGTTGGGCCCCCAAAAAAAATAAGTGGGATGCAGTGGGAAAGCCACTACACTACACTAAATGCACTATAACGGTGACAAACAGTGCCCAAAAACTGTTAGGGCCTACATAAAGCTGTACCTACAGCAGAGTCCCAACAGCAGTCCCAACACCTTACCACTGCTACACCTGGCTATCAGCGGAGCCTTGTCTGGCAGCAAAACAGTTCATCCAGCCTCATTTACTGCCTTTTAAAAAAACATAGCCGATATGGCTGACTTCTTAAACAAATGTGGTTTCTACTGACGATTGAGAAGTACAAACTATGGCATAAGGGGACGACAAGCGGATAAGAGGCAATCTGTAATTTCAATTAAGACATTAATGAGCGAGCGACGATGGACGTAGTCAATATAACTATTTGTTCAACATTTTGAAATGTACAGCAACAGAATTGAGAACATTGGCCATTCTTACAGTGTACTCCCTGTACACCAAGTCAGAACCATAGGATAAATAAAGGGGGCAAATAAGCAGACAATGAAAGCTCTTACAATATTTGATGATTACATTTCTCTAAAACAGGTTATAGGCTACATGTGCACCACCAAGTTAGAACAGTAGGCGAAATTAAGAGGTGAAAATAGACCAAATTATTAGGGTGAGGCACATTGAACGCCGTTTGGATCATTGCGTGTCAAAGAAGATACACGTCAAAAAACACAATTTGACACGATAAATACGCTTTTAATTTGACATGTCAAATAACACAATTCTATTATAGAATGTTGTGTTCTGAATTTGCACGTGCAAGCCAAGCGCCACCACTACTATCAGTAACACTGTCAAAGCTGTTCAAAAAAAGTCTGCAAACATGGGCTACTAACAGCTTACTACACAACATACACTTAGTATTACTTTCTTAGCTACAGTATACATTTCTCCCTTGCATATTACATAATTTATGCAGCAGCATAACGTTACAAGACATTTTTGGACTCATCTTGTGCTGTGCTCATTTAAACAGGAAGGTGGCACGGCAGTCCTGTGCGGGCAAATGTTGTCGTCGAACTTTGTCATCAAAGTCCGGCATTCTCTGGATTTATGGTGGGAACTTTGAAAAAATCCATACAGCTACTCCACTGAATAGCAGGCTAGTGGTTGCTTTGCAATGCTTACAGTTAGCCACTGATTCCTTCCAAACCACTCATTGTTGAATTTGCGATTTCCAACTTGTTGTGTAATGTTTATGTCAAATGGCCGATGAGCACCGATACATTTTATCTATAATTTCTCTACATTATTTTTCTTCGTATGACAACGATTATAAAGGATTTGCTAGTCGATTGTAGACTTGATTCCTGATAACTGCTAGCTAAGATTTTTCACATGATCAGTCCAATCAATGCTACTGTACATATAACGTGATTTGACGTAATTTTATCTGTGGCCAATTACATTGAGCCTTCCTCTATGGCAGGACCCAAAGGGCTTAAATGTTTGATGTCTAACCTTACTAAGGATTTAGACTTGGCCTGTGATGTAGTGTCCCCATGAGTGACAGAACACTGAGCCAATCACAGTGCAATTCTCCTATTTTCTGCTGGCTTGCCCCACCACCACAGAAAGCACTGAGCTAAGCTGAAACACCTGTTTGCACGTGGCTTTATTAACTCAATGATATATATATATTTACATTGTTTGAAAATGTATATGTGATACGTATTAATGCCAACATAACATGTAAAATAGGAAAGCCCCTCCAAAAATATATTTATTTTATTTTGCTGAAAATGTGTGGCTCTGCCCCACCTGCCCTGAATGACGTGTCACCACTGGTCACGTGCATCACTCTCAGTACACTCATAACAGCCTAAGCATTACGAAACTTCTATTAGATCAAATAAGCCTCACGTATCAAAATAGAAATGCATTTTTTTTTATATTGACTAAATTCGACACTAAATGTCTCCCATACAAAATCTCTTCACTTGCTTAATAATTAATTATTTGCTGAACGTGGAGAGATATTGGGCGGAGTAAACCCTCTCGTTTTGCCTCTTCCTCTTCGTTTGGCTCAAAGAAGAAGAGGCGTGAACGTCGGGTGGCTTTGCTGTTGAACAGGTTTGTTTCCCTTGTTATATTGTACTAGCATGTTTGGAGACTGTATTAAACACCTACATTTAAAAATGTTGTTTCAATAGACTACATTTAATCAACCGAATAGTAATATATAATGGCACCATATTGTAATGGTGGACAACAGACTGCTCTCTACCCAGAAAGAATAACACCAGTTTTATTAGTATTCATGTTACGATTGCTTTTGCAGATTGCTTTTTTTCTCCATGCGTACGGTTGAAAACGAACTCGATGTTATCTCTCCATGTTGATTTTGTTCCATGGTGGTCTTTCTTTCCTATTATTTTTCTTCCCAGCCTGCCAGCAGGGGAAAAACAGGATAAAACCGGCCTGTGTCGAATGTTTTTGTTGTGGGAAAGCTGTTTTAATATATCTGTATAATTATATTAAAACTTCAATTAACGTATTTTATTCATAATACTGCGTCAAATGATCATTAAAAAAAAATGTATTAGTCCGAATCCCTTTCGTAGCCTATGTTTATGGATTTCAGATGAAGGATTTCAGATGACAGGTGTGTGAGACGGGATGCGCAGACCGACATCTATTTATGACTTGGAAACATTTACGTTGCAATAATGTCTATATAATTTGCGACGCCAAAATAAATGACAGTTTGCTATCCGCTGACATTTAAACGGCCTTGAACGTAGAATTCCATAATTCATACAGGGATGGGCATGGGCCTCATTTGAAAGCAAAATGAAGATGCCAAGCATGACGCAATAGTATTATTTGGCTAGAGTTTTTTTCTTTAGGATGGGCCTCCTTTTAACTGATTGAATGAGGCGCATCAACCACCACTAGCTGTGTGTTAGTGAGATTATAAATAGCTTGTCATTACCATAAAAAATATACTGTGTGTAAACAGGCGAGCCTAATGGCCTATCAAATGCTTATATTTTTTTCCCTAGACATAAATGTATATCTGTCACAATAGTGTTAAGGGGATGAGAAATGGACTTAGTTCACAATTATGTTAAATGTATTTTGGAACAGGCCTAGAGTGTAAACACCCACAGTTGCATGCATGGTTGTATATATTATAATATATACCTCATCTGAAAGCCGGTGTTTGGATGACATATTGGCACGGTTTGCCGGCCCTCGTGCTACCTTGACTTAGTCTCGGGCCTAACAACATCGTGCCAATATATCCTCCAAACACCGGCTTCTCGGGCATTACCACTTAATATAAACTGAAGTGTCCCTAGAAACATGTATTTACATGGTTATTACATTGGGAGGAACAGTGCACACACGTGGCATTAACGAGTAGGTCACTTATAACTTGTTATCTGGGTGTTGCTTGCACACCTTGAGAGATGTGTCAAATAAACTGTAATGTTAGTGTGATGGTTCTATTATGTGGGAAGCTGCATGTCATTTCAATGTGCAAGCAAGCACCAAAACACAATGTGCAATCACACCAATGCATTGTAAACGTGTGTACCTGCACTGTAATTATATTGCAAGGTCTGCCTGCCTCCAAATAATCAATATCAAGCACATACTCTTCCCTATGATATCTAATATGCATGAGTGAAATTACACATGCAAGAACGTGAATATTACAAGTTATGTAAGGGAAGATGGATACCACTGCAGATTTTCACCGCAAGTATTTGTACATTCGTTTTAGAACATTAAGCAACATTAAGTATTTTTTTTCCTCACCAAGTAGTTTGTTAAATATGTTTGTCGTGCCCTTCCCACATTCCTGGACAACACATGCTATTGAAATCTAATGCTTTCCAGGTGTTTGTTATCTGTTTCTGTTTTTGATGTCTGGATACTAATGTTGCTCCAGATATTTAGCTCACTGGGACCCATATCTGGATACTAATGTTGCTCCAGATATTTAGCTCACTAGGACCCATATCTGGATACTAATGTTGCTCCAGATATTTAGCTCACTAGGACCCATATCTGGATACTAATGTTGTAATGTTGCTCAAGATATTTAACTCACTGGGACCCATATCTGGATACTAATGTTGCTCCAGATATTTAGCTCACTGGGACCCATATCTGGATACTAATGTTGCTCCAGATATTTAGCTCACTAGGACCCATATCTGGATACTAATGTTGCTCCAGATATTTAGCTCACTAGGACCCATATCTGGATACTAATGTTGTAATGTTGCTCAAGATATTTAGCTCACTGGGACCCATATCTGGATACTAATGTTGCTCCAGATATTTAGCTCACTAGGACCCATATCTGGATACTACTGTTGCTCCAGATATTTAGCTCACTAGGACCCATATCTGGATACTAATGTTGCTCCAGATATTTAGCTCACAAGGACCCATATCTGGATACTGATGTTGCTCCAGATATTTAGCTCACTGAGGCCCATATCTGGATACTAATGTTTCTCCAGATATTTAGCTCACTGGTACCCATATCTGGATACTAATGTTGCTCCAGATATTTAGCTCACTAGGACCCATATCTGGATACTAATGTTGTAATGTTGCTCCAGATATTTAGCTCACTGGGACCCATATCTGGATACTAATGTTGCTCCAGATATTTAGCTCACTAGGACCCATATCTGGATACTACTGTTGCTCCAGATATTTAGCTCACTAGGACCCATATCTGGATACTAATGTTGCTCCAGATATTTAGCTCACTAGGACCCATATCTGGATACTAATGTTGCTCCAGATATTTAGCTCACTGGGACCCATATCTGGATACTAATGTTGCTCCAGATATTTAGCTCACTAGGACCCATATCTGGATACTAATGTTGCTCCAGATATTTAGCTCACTAGGACCCATATCTGGATACTAATGTTGTAATGTTGCTCCAGATATTTAGCTCATTGGGACCCATATCTGGATACTAATGTTGCTCCAGATATTTAGCTCACTAGGACCCATATCTGGATACTACTGTTGCTCCAGATATTTAGCTCACTAGGACCCATATCTGGATACTAATGTTGCTCCAGATATTTAGCTCACTAGGACCCATATCTGGATACTACTGTTGCTCCAGATATTTAGCTCACTGGGACCCATATCTGGATACTACTGTTGCTCCAGATATTTAGCTCACTGGGACCCATATCTGGATACTACTGTTGCTCCAGATATTTAGCTCACTGGGACCCATATCTGGATACTACTTTTGCTTCAGGTTTTGTTTTCATCTCATGGACTGAAAGGGATTTTTTTTTCATTCGCTCTACTGCTGATTTTAATCTCCTGTTCTCTCAACCAATACCACATGACCATATGTTAATTTTAAGCTAGTAGGGCTGGGCTGATACACATTGAGTTTAGTGCTAGCTTAAGTTGATGGCCTCCGTCATCACCTTAAAGGTATGAGGGTTAAGAGATGTGGATGGGATCTCCTCTAAATGTAAATATATGTTAATGAATGGAAAGACCTACAGTATGTGATTTGTCAGACTAATTCACACTTGGGGAGAATTCCACAAGGTCAAAGGAAGGTCAAAGTATTATTATAGTGTTCTGAAGGATGAAACCATTGCCACCATGGCCAATGACTAACAAAAAGGTGTGAAATATTTGAATGATGAATTATATATTTTACAAAAGAGGATGACATTAGTAGTTATTATTTTGTTTTTGCTCTCTTCATCCCTGTCTCCCTCCCTTTCCATCTCTCTCTCTCTCTCTCTCTCTCTCTCTCTCTCTCTCTCTCTCTCTCTCTCTATTTCTCTCCTTTTATATATATATATATTTCTCTCTCTCGTCAGGTCATGTCGGTAAAGATGGAAATGGATGTCAGTGGCGTGTCCAGGACACCCATCTCTGTTCTACCTGCTGCTGCAGAGGTCAAAGCCATGCTGAAACCCGATACGGGGGACAGGCCACGCTGTGCCAGCACCCCCTGCTCCCCCATCAAAAGTACTGTTTCAGGCTTCCAGATCCTCCACATGGACTCCAACTACCTAGTCGGCTTCACCACCGGCGAGGAGCTGCTAAAACTAGCCCACAAGTGGTCTCCCAACCCAGAGAAGACCCTTATCACCACACCGACCACCACAACGTCAACAGCATCGGAGGCCTTGCCCAGTTCTGTCCCCAAACCCATGGACCTGGGCATCCACCGGGCGTCGCGCATCTACAAAGCCAAAAACCGCTACTACCAGCCATACGACATCCCTGTGGTCAACGGGCGCCGGCGGAGGCGCATGCCCAGCTCAGGTGACCCCTACCTCAGGCCCCTGTCCCAGGGGGAGGGTGGCCCAGGGAGGGCCCTGCACCACGGGCCCCTGCCCCTCTGCCTTCTCAAGGGGAAGAGGGCCCAGTCCAAGTCCCTGGACTACCTCAACCTGGACAAAATGAGTGTCAAGGAGCCTCCGGCCGACACAGAGGTGCTGCAGTTCCAGCTCCAGCACCTGACGCTGCGGAGCGAGCGCATGTTCACCAGGAACAAGACATGAAGAAACACCAGAGTCACCACCCGCCTGTTCTCTCATCCACTCCCATGGGATTTGGGTGCTATTTCCGGCTGTGCGTTTCTCTCCCTACTCCGATCATAGGATAGTCCTTTAAGCGGACACATGCGGAAACCACTAATCTTGTTATTATTATGAAGCGAGGGTGACAAACTAAGTGGGTCTCTTGACGAAGTGAGACGCATGTTAACGTATACGTAAAAATCCAGTGAACACAAATTGTTAAGTTAGTACACTGAAAACGGGGGTCGTTTAGATACAAAAATGTGAAGTTCGTCAGGATTAGCAATAACTGGTAAACGTATTTATTGACAATGTTTGTGTGTGTGTGTGTGTGCGCGCGCGCACATCTTTTTAAAAATGGTAAGGGATGTGTAACCAATGCCTCTCAAACTGGCACCCTTTTTTCTGCATTGGACTGCACTGTTAGAAATCTGATGTTTTTACAGACCTTGCATCCTCAACTACAGCACACCTTTACTTTTTAACCACTATACATCCATAGCAATTAGCATTAGCCCCAGCAGTACTGCACAATACATCCATAGCAATTAGCATTAGCCCCAGCAGTACTGCACTCTACATCCATAGCAATTAGCATTAGCCCCAGCAGTACTGCACTCTACATCCATAGCAATTAGCATTAGCCCCAGCAGTACTGCACTCTACATCCATAGCAATTAGCATTAGCCCCAGCAGTACTGCACTCTACATCCATAGCAATTAGCATTAGCCCCAGTAGTACTGCACTCTACATCCATAGCAATTAGCATTAGCCCCAGCAGTACTGCACTATACATCCATAGCAATTAGCATTAGCCCCAGCAGTACTGCACTCTACATCCATAGCAATTAGCATTAGCCCCAGCAGTACTGCACTCTACATCCATAGCAATTAGCATTAGCCCCAGCAGTACTGCACTCTACATCCATAGCAATTAGCATTAGCCCCAGTAGTACTGCACTCTACATCCATAGCAATTAGCATTAGCCCCAGCAGTACTGCACTATACATCCATAGCAATTAGCATTAGCCCCAGCAGTACTGCACTCTACATCCATAGCAATTAGCATTAGCCCCAGCAGTACTGCACTCTACATCCATAGCAATTAGCATTAGCCCCAGCAGTACTGCACTCTACATCCATAACAATTAGCATTAGCCCCAGTAGTACTGCACTCTACATCCATATAGCAATTAGCATTAGCCCCAGCAGTACTGCACTCTACATCCATAGCAATTAGCATTAGCCCCAGCAGTACTGCACTATACATTCATAGCAATTAGCATTAGCCCCAGTAGTACTGCACTCTACATCCATAGCAATTAGCATTAGCCCCAGCAGTACTGCACTATACATTCATAGCAATTAGCATTAGCCCCAGCAGTACTGCACTCTACATCCATAGCAATTAGCATTAGCCCCAGCAGTACTGCACTCTACATCCATAGCAATTAGCATTAGCCCCAGCAGTACTGCACTCTACATCCATAACAATTAGCATTAGCCCCAGCAGTACTGCACTCTACATCCATAGCAATTAGCATTAGCCCCAGCAGTACTGCACTCTACATCCATAGCAATTAGCATTAGCCCCAGTAGTACTGCACTCTACATCCATAGCAATTAGCATTAGCCCCAGCAGTACTGCACTCTACATCCATAGCAATTAGCATTAGCCCCAGCAGTACTGCACTATACATCCATAGCAATTAGCATTAGCCCCAGCAGTACTGCACTCTACATCCATAGCAATTAGCATTAGCCCCAGCAGTACTGCACTATACATCCATAGCAATTAGCATTAGCCCCAGCAGTACTGCACTCTACATCCGTAGCAATTAGCATTAGCCCCAGCAGTACTGTATGTAAGCTACTGTATGTCTGTATGTGTGTGGATGTATAGGGGTGGCAGATAGCCTAGTGGTTAGAGCGTTGGACCAGTAACCGAAAGGTTGCTAGATCGAATCCCCAAGAAGACGAGGTAAAAAAAATAATCTGTCATTCTGCCCCTGAACAAGGAAGTTAACCCACTGTTCCTAGGCCATCATTGTAAATAAGAATTTGTTCTTACCTAGTTAAATAAAGGTTAAATAAAAAAATGTGAAGGCTACACTACTACTTTGCTCTTGCCAAGCACCAGGGAAATGTGGGTTTAATGTAAACCACTGACTGTTACACAATCAAAAGGTTATTTAAAACAGAATTCTTTAAAGGGGCAATCTGCAGTTACTACATAAATGTTTGGACTTATAAATTAATGATACCCATGGATTCTTGAAGAATATAACTTTTAAATGCCTCTTAGTTCAACTGTCGTAGCCCATCAGAACCCCAAAATATAAGCTTGTTTTACTCCACTGTTTGTAAACAGTAAATATAAACAAACACTATATATAAAGCCTCAAAACATGGTTAAAACTATCATTTTCCTATCATTGGTGGTCAGTCCTTGCATCCATATCTATGAATTTGAGAGTGGTTACATTTCTGCAGCCCCCATCCCATTTCTGCAGCCCCAGCTTTTTACCGAAACGGGGGGCGGCGGGGAAAACGCTTTGTTATTGCTTCAACTGCTGATTGCTGCTCTAAGAGGATTTGTGGGGGGAGAGGCTTACCGTCAGAGTGCCTGAGGTGAGATTAGCTCCTCATATACAGAATTAATCCCCTCACTCCCTTTCTCCCAGTCAGACTGAATCCTCAGCAGGGGTGAGGGGTTGAATTAGGAGATTCCGTATTTTCTATATCTAGACGTTGTGTCCGTCATTCTGAATCCCAGTCATTCTTTTCATTTCCTGAATGGGAGGGATGGGTGTTAGCCTAGGTAAAAGGTTATCAATATAGTTTTATTTATTTTTTTGCCACCCCTTCATAAAGGTGTGTAGACCACCTGAAACACGTACCATAGCTATGGAAACCAAAGGAGGATTATTATGGGGTGCCCTGGGAAAACTTGACCACATTGTTTCTGTAGTAAGATCTACTTGGGGTTTCGTAGGACATGTGACAATCATTTTGAGGAGTAATCTTGAGGAACACCTTACTTGAAGTAGCCCTGACCTAATGCCCTCGTAACAAAATCATTTGCATGATATAAATTCTCTGATAGTCTCTTACCAATGACAATTTACCTATTATAAGCCATATGACGTGTAATGGTAACTATACACTGAGTGGACGAAACATTAAGGACACTAATATTGAGTTGTCAACACATGACAGTAAAGTGCACCGTCTGATGACTACAATTCTGTATTCTGTAATTCACCAAGAGCGAAATTGTGACATTTTTGGAAAGATAACCTTCTTTTCTTCCAGACATGCAAAACTACAACTAGACAGGGTATTGGTCCAGACAGTACATTTACACTGAGTGTACAAAATATTAAGAACACGTTCCTAATATTGAGTTGCACCCCCTTTTGCCCTCAGAACAGCCTCAATTTGTCGGGGCGTGGACTCTAGAAGGTGTCAAAAGCGTTCCACAGGGATGCTGGCCAATGTAGACTCCAATGCTTCCCACAGTTGTGTCAAGTTGGCTGGATGTCCTTTGGGTGGTGGACCATTCTTGATACACACGTGAAACTGTTGTGCGTGGAAAAACCCAGCAGCGTTGCAGTTCTTGACACAAACCAGTGCGCCTGGCACCTACTACTATACCCCATTCAAAGGCACTTAAATATTTTGTCTTGCCCATTCACCCTTTCAATGGCACGCATACACAATCCATATCTCAATTGTCTCAAGGCCTAAAAATCCTTCTTTAACCTGTCCCCTCCCCTTCATCTACACTGATTTGAAGTGGATTTAACAAGTGCCATCAATAAGGGGTCATAGCTTTCACCTGGGTTCACCTGGTCAGTCTATGTAATGAAAAGACCAGGTGTACTTAATGTTTTGTCCACTCAGTGTGAAAAGATATGCCTTGTTTGGTGTGACTTTCAAATTCTACTATTATGGGTTTAAGCTCTTATTCATCATGCTCCTCTTTTCCACACTAACCTCTTTGTGTCATAGGACAAGAAAATAACCTCAAAAACATACAAGGAAATATTTTCAAAGTCAGGAACTGCATCCATCTCCTCTGTGTGTTCTCCATTGTGTTGTGTCTGTGTAGTTTGAGTAAAAGGTTATTGGACCACACATTCCCTTCTAGATGGTTCATGGGTTAGGGTTAGTCACCTGTCTGTCTTCACTCTTAAATGGGTTTACAGAAATTGCTTAATCTGTATTTCCATTTAAAAAAAAATGGTGTTTAATGTAACTATATTGCATTATTATTTATACATTTTTTATATAATTTTTTATTTATAGTTGTAACTTATCTGAAGTCATGGGAAGACATCGATATTGGTTTAATATAAAAATGGCAGTATGTTGCATATAGGCTATGTTTACCTGGAGTGGACACTTAAAGGCACCTTAACCCGACGTATGAACGGTGATGTGTAGTTATTTAAGGGTGCAGATCACAACAACAGCTAAAGATGAAAACTCATTCATTTGAACAAACTGTCCCTGAGTAATGGTGATATGTTTTCACCAAACACTTGGAAATGTTCTCTGGTGAAATATATTCGGTATTATCAATAACCGTCAACAATTTGCTCACAGATGTGACTGTGTTTGCAGTGAATTTTTGGTGGCTTCTTAGTTGTGATGTTTAGAATGTGTTGATTTAACAGTTTAACCTTAACAGTGTTTGTACCGCATCATATTAACAGTATACAGTAGAAATGAACAGTTTTACTTTGGCCGTTATGAAGGAAAAATGCTACTTGAACAACACACGTTTTAATATGCCATACAATTCAAGAAAAAACGTAATATTGTAAGACTGTGGCAGTTCTAAACAGGAATACCCAATGCATTATGGGAATTAATAATATACTACCGTAATTCTGGACTGAGATTCCCGTTTATTAGAGAATCTCTATTGAACGTGGTTTTTAGGCCAGGACTGTTCTTAATCTGTGACCTGGAAACCGGCCCTCAATGCTCACAGTAAAGCATTGTCTTCATAATTACAATGTGGGTTGAAATGTGCTATTTTCCTGCATGACCATTAGCCACAACATTAGAACAAGGAAGTTGAATCGCAGGTCACAGTGCTTTTCAGTGACTCATTTTGACTTTGTGTTCATAGGCTTGTGTGGAACTTTGTCATTTTATTCCTACAAAGGGTTTATTGTCATTTTGACTTTCTGGTCACATCTTTTCACGCAGCTTGTATACTGTAGTTTAGCTACCTAAAAGCATTTGTTTTGTTTTCTACTGTGTCTATTTATGCCCTTCAATGCGACTGACTTAAGTTGTATTATCTTTCACTTGACATTGTTATTAAAACACTACTACGCTAGGACGTGTGTCCATTTTTTATGAGCAAATAAGAAACAGTTCTCAAATGTCATCGGGACGGGATCCGTAAGATTGTTTCAAAGTTCTGTAATTTTTCTTTCCTTCACGTATGGGATGTGACAGATTAAACGTTTGTTCCCTAGAATGTTTTATAAAGAAGCTCTCCCCAGCATTATGTTTTCTGTAATGCCTTTACCTAAATCCTACAAGCTTTGTGTCTGCCAGTGAAAAGCACTATTTGCTAAATTAAACTCTGACTGTATTTGTAGATAAATCGGTTATTATCATTTAAACCCTAATGGAACATGACGAAGAAGGCTAGGTGGCTTGTGTTACAGACTGCTGATAGGTGGCTTGTGTTACAGACTGCTGATAGGTGGCTTGTGTTACAGACTGCTGATAGGTGGCTTGTGTTACAGACTGCTGATAGGTGGCTTGTGTTACAGTATCTGCTCTTTGTGTTCTGAGCACCTCCATATTTCCACAAGAGGGAGAAATGTTTCAGCTCTCAAGGGAAGTTCACTCTAAGTGAGAATCTAGCATCAGCTTCCCTTCCCCCAATCCTAACCTTAATCATTAGTGAGGGAAATGCCAAACTGACTCAAGATCAGTGTCTTGGTGCAACTTCACCCTACACCATCTTATTTCTTCGCATACACTTTATATACAAAACTATGTGGACAGCCCTTCAAATTAGTGGATTCAGCTATTTCAGCCACACCCGTTGCTGACAAGTGTATAAAATCGAGCACAAAGCCATGCAACTGTAAAGTTTGGTGGAGGAGGAATAATGGTCTGGGGCAGTTTTTCATGGTTCAGGCTCCTTAGTTCCAGTGAAGGGACAGCTTAACACTATAGCTTACAATGACATTTTAGACAATTCTGTGCTTCCAACTTTGTGGCAACAGTTTGGCGAAGGCCTTTTTCTGTTTCAGCATGACAATGCCCCCGTGCACAAAGTGAGGTCCGTACAGAAATGGTTTGTTGAGATCGGTGTGGAAGAACTTGACTGGCCTGCACAGAGCCCTGACCTCAGTCCCATCGAACACCTTTGGGATTAATTGGAACGCCGACTGTGCAGTCGCCCAACATCAGTGCCCAACCTTACCAATTTTCATGGCTGAATGGAAGCAAGTCCCAGCAGCAATGTTCCAACATCTAGTGGAAAGCCTTCCCAGAAGAGTGGAGGTTGTCATAGCAGCAAAGGGGGGGGACCAACTCCATACTAATGCCCATGATTTTGGAATGAGATGTTCGACTAGCAGGTGCCCACATACTTTTGGTCATGTACAGTGCATGTTAAGGTCTCTCAGTTTCGTTACAATGCTCATTTCTGTTCAACATAGACTTTAACCCCCTAAAGTCGTTGGCCGTGCCCCACGGAAATCTAATTAGCATAATAATAAAAAAGATCTGTCTGTTTAAGCTAGAGATATCTGTTTTTTTTGCATGGGCTGTGTCTCAATCCAATGTTCTACTAAGCTAACAAAGGGACTTGTTTTAAGATGCTCACACCAAGGATCATTTAGCAATTTGATTTTGATTTTTAGGACCCCTTTAGGTATACAAAAAACAATGGGGGGGAGGAAACATTGAATTTGGCCTCTGCTATTAGCCCATAGAAATACATTGAATAACATATTAATACGTTGCATAACAGACTAATATATTGAATAACATATTAATACATTGAATAACAGATAGTCCCAAAAATACAGAACTTTGTTTTGAAGTGTCTGTCCTATATCTGAGAGAAATAAAACAGATCAGGATTATTATAAAAAACAAACATTTAATGAATTTTATTTTGGCCCTTTTTTTAGGCACTAAACTACTTCCATATAGGATGTTTGTAAATTGAAACAAGTTGGATGTAGAGGATCTACACTGAGTATACAAAACGTAACATAGCTTTCACCTGGGTTCACCTGGTCAGTCTATGATCCCTTATTGATATCTCTTATATATAGATGAAGGGGAGAGGAGAGGTTAAAGAAGGATTTTTAAGCCTTGAGACAATCGAGATATGGATTGTGTATGTGTGCCATTGAAAGGGTGAATGGGCAAGACAAAATATTTAAGTGCCTTTGAGTGGGGTATGGTAGTAGGTGCCAGACATACCGGTTTGTGTCAAGAACTGCAACGCTGCTGGGTTTTTCCACGCTGAACAGTTTCATGTGTGTATCAAGAATGGTCCACCACCCAAAGGACATCCAGCCAACTTGACACAACTGTGGGAAGCATTGGAGTCAACATGGGCCAGCATACCTGTGGAACGCTTTTGACAACTTCTAGAGTCCATTCCCTGACGAATTGAGGCTGTTCTGAGGGCAAAAGGGGGTGCAACTCAATATTAGGAACGTGTTCTTAATATTTTGTACACTCAGTGTAAATATACTGTCTGGACCAATACCCTGTCTAGTTGTAGTTTTGCATGTCTGGAAGAAAAGAAGGTTATCTTTCCAAAAATGTCGCAATTTTGCTCTTGGTGAATTACAGTATTGAGAAAGACCAGAAGTGTATAGTCATGAGATGGTGCGCTTTACTGTCATGTGTTGAATGGAGAACTACAGTGAGGGAAAAAAGTTTTTGATCCCCTGCTGATTTTGTACGTTTGCCCACTGACAAAGAAATGATCAGTCTATAATTTTAATGGTAGGTTTATTTGAACAGTGAGAGACAGAATAACAACAAAAAAATCCAGAAAAACGCATGTGAAAAATGTTATAAATTGATTTGCATTTTAATGAGGGAAATAAGTATTTGACCCCCCTCTCAATCAGAAAGATTTCTGTCTCCCAGGTGTCTTTTATACAGGTAACGAGCTGCGATTAGGAGCACACTCTTAAAGGGAGTGCTCCTAATCTCAGCTTGTTACCTGTATAAAAGACAGCTGTCCACAGAAGCAATCAATCAATCAGATTCCAAACTCTCCACCATGGCCAAGACCAAAGAGCTCTCCAAGGATGTCAGGGACAAGATTGTAGACCTACACAAGGCTGGAATGGGCTACAAGACCATTGCCAAGCAGCTTGGTGAGAAGGTGACAACAGTTGGTGTGATTTTTCACAAATAGAAGAAACACAAAAGAACTGTCAATCTCCCTCGGCCTGGGGCTCCATGCAAGATCTCACCTCGTCAAGTTGCAATGATCATGAGAATGGTGAGGAATCAGCCCAGAACTACACGGGAGGATCTTGTCAATGATCTCAAGGCAGCTAGGACCATAGTCACCAAGAATACAATTGGTAACACACTACGCCGTGAAGGACTGAAATCCTGCAGCGCCCGCAAGGTCCCGCTGCTCAAGAAAGCACATATACATGCCCGTCTGAAGTTTGCCAATGAACATCTGAATGATTCAGAGGACAACTTAGGTCAAAGTGTTGTGGTCAGATAAGACCAAAATGGAGCTCTTTGGCATCAACTCAACTCGCTGTGTTTGGAGGAGCAGGAATGCTGCCTATGACCCCAAGAACACCATCCCCACCGTCAAACATGGAGGTGGAAACATTATGCTTTGGGGGTGTTTTTCTGCTAAGGGGACAGGACAACTTCACCGCATCAAAGGGACGATGGACGGGGTCATGTACCCTCAAATATTGGGTGAGAACCTCCTTCCCTCAGCCAGGGCATTGAAATTGGGTCGTGGATGGGTATTCCAGCATGACAATGACCCAAAACACACGGCCAAGGCAACAAAGGAGGGGCTCAAGAAGAAGCACATTAAGGTCCTGGAGTGGCCTAGCCAGTCTCCAGACCTTAAGGTCTCTCAGTTTCCTTACAATGCTCATTTCTGTTCAACATAGACTTTAACCCCCTAAAGTCGTTGGCCGTGCCCCACTGAAATCTAATTAGCATAATAATAAAAAAGATCTGTCTGTTTAAGCTAGAGATATGTTTTTTTTGCATGGGCTGTGTCTCAATCCGATGTTCTACTAAGCTAACAAAGGGACTTGTTTTAAGATGCTCACACCAAGGATCATTTAGCAATTTGATTTTGATTTTTAGGACCCCTTTAGGTATACAAAAAACAATGGGGGGGATGAAACATTGAATTTGGCCTCTGCTATTAGCCCATAGAAATACATTCAATAACATATTAATACGTTGCATAACAGACTAATACATTGATCAACATATTAATACATTGAATAACAGATAGTCCCAAAAATACAGAACTTTGTTTTGAAGTGTCTGTCCTATATCTGAGAGAAATAAAACAGATCAGGATTATTATAAAAAACAAACATTTAATGAATTTTATTTTGCCCCTTTTTTTAGGCACTAAACTACTTCCATATAGGATGTTTGTAAATTGAAACAAGTTGGATGTAGAGGATCTACACTGAGTATACAAAACGTTACATAGACTGACCAGGTGAACCCAGGTGGAAGCTTTGATCCCTTATTGATATCCCTTATATATAGATGAAGGGCATTGGAGTCAACATGGGCCAGCATACCTGTGGAACGCTTTTGACACCTTCTAGAGTCCATTCCCCGATGAATTGAGGCTGTTCTGAGGGCAAAAGGGGGTGCAACTCATTATTAGAAACGTGTTCTTAATATTTTGTAATGTACTGTCTGGACCAATACCCTGCCTAGTTGTAGTTTTGCATGTCTGGAAGAAAAGGTTATCTTTCCAAAAATGTCACAATTTTGCTCTTGGTGAATTACAGTATTGAGAAAGACCTAGAAGTGTATAGTCATGAGATGGTGCACTTTACTGTCATGTGTTGAATGGAGAACTATGTGTCCAGCAGACCTGGGTTCAAATACTATTTGAAATCACAGATTTTTGGCCAGTGGTACTTTACCCCAGAAAATCACCTAGGCTGCGTTCAGTACAGAAAAACATCATAGAACGTTAAATTGAGCGGAAACGGTGCTGTACTGAACGACCAGTTGAAAAACGGGCGGGGTTGGGGTAAAAAATGCACCGCTGCCCTTTAAATGTGTCACTTGTTGCTTCAAGCCACTCCCCGGCATACCCACTGAACAGAGCAAACGTATCTCGGTCTGTTCAAGAATGTTTTGAGAAAACGTGTCGTTCAGTACAAACTGTTCTTCAAACGTACGAACTGAACGCACCCCTGTATTAGTGAAAAAGTGTTGTCTGTCTCTTACTTTATCACTTTTCACTGTTGTTCCTTTTTAATCAGATGAATAAGGGTCCACTAAAGTAAGGTTGAAGGGGTGCCCCAATCCTAAACTTAATAATAAATATACACAACGAGTAACGATATCTTGGCTGTATAGACGGGGTATCAGTTCACCTGGAGAGGATTGACCCAAGAGACACATGTAGGAAGCGGTGTGTTATGTTGGTTGTCATGGACAAAGTGGAGTTTTTATTGGTAAAAACCATAGGATAAATACACAGTGCATTTGGAAAGTATTCAGACCCCTTGACTTTTTCCACATTTTGTTATGTTACAGACTTATTCTGGGCTCCCGAGTGGCGCAGCGGTCTAAGGCACTGTGTCTCTGTGCTAGCGGCGTCACTACAGACACCCTAGTTCGAATAACTGACTTGCCTAGTTAAATAAAGATTAATATACATATACAGTGGGGCAAAAAAAGTATTTAGTCAGCCACCAATTGTGCAAGTTCTCCAACTTAAAAAGATGAGAGAGGCCTGTAATTTTCATCATAGGTACACTTCAACTATGACAGACGAAATGAGAAAAAGAAATCCAGAAAATCACATTGTAGGATTTTTTTTTATTTATTTATTTGCAAATTATGGTGGAAAATAAGTATTTGGTCAATAACAAAAGTTTATCTAAATACTTTGTTATATACCCTTTGTTGGCAATGACAGAGGTCAAACGTTTTCTGTAAGTCTTCACAAGGTTTTCACACACTGTTGCTGGTATTTTGGCCCATTCCTCCATGCAGATCTCCTCTAGAGCAGTGATGTTTTGGGGCTGTTGCTGGGCAACACAGACTTTCAACTCCCTCCAAAGATTTTCTATGGGGTTGAGATCTGGAGACTGGCTAGGCCACTCCAGGACCTTGAAATGCTTCTTACGAAGCCACTCCTTCGTTGCCCGGGCGGTGTGTTTGGGATCATTGTCATGCTGAAAGACCCAGCCACGTTTCATCTTCAATGCCCTTGCTGATGGTAGGCTTTGTTACTTTGGTCCCAGCTCTCTGCAGGTAATTCACTAGGTCCCCCCCGTGTGGTTCTGGGATTTTTGCTCACCGTTCTTGTGATCATTTTGACCCCACGGGGGTGAGATCTTGCGTGGAGCCCCAGATCGAGGAAGATTATCAGTGGTCTTGTATGTCTTCCATTTCCTAATAATTGCTCCCACAGTTGATTTCTTCAAACCAAGCTGCTTACCTATTGCAGATTCAGTCTTCCCAACCTGGTGCATGTCTACAATTTTGTTTCTGGTGTCCTTTGACAGCTCTTTGGTCTTGGCCATAGTGGAGTTTGGAGTGTGACTGTTTGAGGACAGGTGTCTTTTATACTGATAACAAGTTCAAACAGGTGCCATTAATACAGGTAACGAGTGGAGGACAGAGGAGCCTCTTAAAGAAGAAGTTACAGGTCTGTGAGAGCCAGAAATCTTGCTTGTTTGTATGTGACCAAATACTTATTTTCCACCATAATTTGCAAATAAAATCATTAAAAATCCTACAATGTGATTTTCAGGATTTTTTTTCCTAATTTCGTCTGTCATAGTTGAAGTGTACCTATGATGAAAATTACAGGCCTCTCTCATCTTTTTAAGTGAGAGAACTTGCACAATTGGTGGCTGACTAAATACTTTTTTGCCCCACTGTATTAATATATATATATATTTTAAATTCTAAAATGGAGTCAATTGTTTTTTCCCCTCAATCTACACACAAAACCCCTTAATGGCAAATGTATAATTCAAAAGGCACTTGCACATCTGAGCAATCTTTTTTGAAGGTGCATGGCAACAGTTGGACAAGATGAAGGAAAAAGGAAAAGTTTTTAAAATTAGCACCCTTATGTAGACCTAGCCCCACCCACATCCGTTCTACACATCGAAAGGGGTTGGAGGTGAAGGAAAACATGTAACGGATGTGGGTGGGGCTAGGTCTACATAAGGGTGCAAATTTAAAAAACTCACAAAAGCTCTGATGAAGGCCGCGAGGCCGATACGTAAAGCTTATTAAAGATCAGTGATACTATCAAGAGCAGTGTGTGGTTTCCATTTACATTTGCATAAATATTCAGATCCGTTACTCAATACTTTGTTGAAGCACCTTTGGCAGTGATTACAGCCTCGAGTCTTCTTGGGTATGACGCTGCAAGTTTGGCACACCTGTATTTGGGGAGTTTTTCCCATTCTTCTCTGCAGATTCTCTCAAGGTCTGTCAGGTTGGATGGGGAGTGTCGCTGCACAGCTATTTTCA
Organism: Brachymystax lenok tsinlingensis; assembly: GCA_030435695.1. NCBI lineage: Eukaryota > Metazoa > Chordata > Actinopteri > Salmoniformes > Salmonidae > Brachymystax > Brachymystax lenok. The sequence continues at coordinate 38,783,936 of CM059815.1, forward strand.
GGTCTCTACAGAGATGGTTGATCAGGTTCAAGTCCAGGCTCTGGCTGGGCCACTCAAGGACATTCAGAGACTTGTCCCGAAGCCACTCCTGCACTGTCTTGGCTGTGTGCTTAGGGTTGTGGTCCTGTTGGAAGGTGAACCTTCACCCAGTCTGAGGTCCTGAGCGCTCTGGAGCAGGTTTTCAGGTGCCTTTTTGCAAACTCCAAGCAGGCTGTCATTGGCCTTTTACTGAGGAGTGGCTTCCGTCTGGCACTCTACCATAAAGGCCTGATTGGTGGAGTGCTGCAGAGATGGTTGTCCTTCTGGAAGATTCTCCCATCTCCACAGAGGAACTCAAAATCATGTACAATCAATTGAATTTACCACAGGTGGACTCCAATCAAGTTGTGGGAACATCTCAAGGATGATCAATGGAAACAGGATGCACCTGAGCTCAATTTCGATTCTCATAGCAAAGGGTCTGAATACTTATGTAAATAATTATTAAAGTTTAGAATTTTTAATACATTTGCAAACATTTCTAAAAACCTGCATTTGCTTTGTCATTATGGGGTATTGTGTGTAGATTTCTGAGGGAAAAAAATCTATTTAATCAATTTTAGAACAAAGCTGTAATGTAGCAACATTTTGAGAAGGTCAAGGGGTCTGAATACATTTCGAATGCACGGTAGGTAAAGTCCATTCTCGTCTTTTTTTTCTACTTTTCTTTTAAGAACTTTGTCACAATGGATAGGTATGTAGCGGAGAGCCGGGACGAAAGTAACACAGGGCGAAAGTAACATGCCCATTTTCTCAGATAACACAGAAGCTAAAATGTCGTAGTGAAGTCAGCATGTTCCAAATGTGGAGGAAGACCTCCTTGCCAAAAAAGAGCTATGAACAAAAAGGGGTTTTGAGCGATGTAAGTAAAAAACGTACCCGGAAGTGTTTTTTTGGTTGTAGAGTTGTGTTTAGTTGTTTAAGGTTCCAAACATATGTTATTGTCTGAACACATCTAGTGACTTTATTACAGAATAGGTTTCAAGTATCACGCTAACTAGTCTTGAGTGTGTCTCTAGGAGAAGTTACAGGAGAGACGGGTGGGACGAAAGTCACACAATATAAACTAGTGACGTGGGCCAGTAACCGAAAGGTTTCTGGATCGAGTCCTCGAGCTGACAAGGTAAAAATCTGTTGTTCTGCCCCTGAACAAGGCAGTTATCCCACTGTTCCCCGGTAGGCCGTCATTGTAAGTAAGAATTTGTTCTTAATTGACTTGCCTAGTTAAGGTAAAAAAGAATAATAATAATAATTTCCAACCTCATTATTCAAATCGACACTCAAATGAAATGATGTCTGATAGTAGATTTGTTGAAAGTAACGAGCATTACAAACCAGAAACGTGGAGATAAGACAGATATTGCTCACTTCTTGCCATATGTTACTCCCGCCCCACCGTCAGGTACAATTCTGTTCTCTGTCTATTTAATTTCAACTCATTTACCCTAGGAAGGAAATTACAGTTGCTAATGGAGGAGGACATATTATTTGTCATAATATATGGTGTCTCTAGCTCTATCGAGTAATTAGAAAAAAAACTAAAAGTGTTACATTTTCGTCCCAGTTCTTCCCTACATATATCTTAGTGACTGCAACAGGATAGATAATAAACAGCAGCATCGTATGTGATGAGTCAAAATAGTTAGTGCAAAAAGGGTCAATGCAGATAGTCCGGGTAGTTATTGGTTAACTATTGAACTACCTATTTAGCAGTCTTATGGCTTGAGGGTAGAAGCTGTTCAGGGTCCTGTTGGTTCCACACTCTGGTACCGCTTGCCATGCGGTACCAGAGAGAACAATTTATGACTTGGGGGGCTGTAGTCTGACAATTTTTAGGGCCTTCTTCTGACACCGCCTGGCATAGAGGTCCTAGATGGCAAGGAGCTCGGTCCCAGTCATGAACTGGGCCGTTTGCACTACCCTCTGTAGCGCCTTGGTCGGAGGCCAAGCAGTTGCCATACCAAGCGGTGATGCAGCCAGTAAAGATGCTCTCAATGGTGCAGCTGTAGAACTTTTTGAGGACCTGAGGGTCCATGCCATTTTTTTCCAGCCTCCTGAGGGAGAAGAGGTGTTATCTTGCCATTTCACAACTGTGTTGGTGTGTGTGGACCATGATAGATCCTTAGCGATGTGGATACCGAGAAACTTGAAGCTCTCGACCCACTTCACTACAGCCCCGTCGATGTGAATGGGGGCGTTCTCGGCCCTCCGTTTCCTGTAGTCCACGATTAGCTCCTTTGTCTTGCTGACGTTGAAGGAGAGGTTGTATCCTGGCACCACACTGGCCGGTCTCTGAACTCCTTCCTATAGGCTGTCGTTGTCGGTGATCAGGCCTACTACTGTTGTGTCGTCAGCAAACTTAATGATGGTGTTGGAGTCGTGTGCTGCCACGCAGTAGTGAGTGAACAGGGAGTACAGTAGGGGACTAAGCATGCACCCCTGCGGGGCCCCCATGTTGAGGGTCAGTGTGGCGGATGTGTTGTTGCCTACCCTCACCACCTGGGGGTGGATCCAATGTTAACTTGTTAACCTGTTTAAAGGTCTTACTCACATTGGCTACGGAGAACATGATCACACAGTCGTCCGGAACAGCTGGTGCTCTCATGCAGTGTTCAGTGTTGCTTGCTTCAAAGCGAGAATAGAAGGCATTTAGCTCGTCTGGTAGGCTCTCGTCACTTGTTTTCCCTTTGTAATCCGTGATAGTTTGCAAGCCCTGCCACATCCGACGAGCTTCAGAGCTGGCGCAGTAGGATTTGATCTTAGTACTGTATTGATGCTTTGCCTGTTTGATGGCTTGTCAGAAGTCACAGCGGGATTTCTTACACGTGTCCGGATTAGTTTCCCGCTCCTTGAAAGCGGCAGCTGTAGCCTTTATCTCTGTGCGGATGTTGCCTGTATTCCACGGCTTCTGGTCGGGATATGTGAGTACGGTCACTGTGTGGACGATGTCGTCGATTCACTTATTATTGAAGCTGGTGACTGAAGTGGTAATCTCCTCAATGCCATCGGATGAATCGTGGAACATATTCCAGTCTTTGATAGAGAACAGTCCTGTAGCTTAGCATCCGCTTAATCGGACCACGTGTCAGCAGGAATCAGGAGGATAGACATGGTCAGATTTTCCAAATAGTGTGCGAGGAAGAACTTTGTATGCCTTTCTGTGTGTGGAGTAAAGGTGATAGAGTTTTGTGTCCTCTAGTTGCACAGGTGACATGCTTGTAGAAATTTTAGTTTCCTTCATTAAAATCTCCGGCCACTAGGAGCGCCGTCCCTGGATGAGTGTTTTCCTGTTTGTTTTCCTGCGGTCTTAGTGCCAGCATCGGTTTGTGTTGGTAAATAGACGGCTACAGTTGAGCTCGCTCAGTTTAGCTCAACGCTGATTGGCTATTATTTTATACTTTTTTTGAATCAAGGGAGGCCAAATGCTCGCTGGCTTCACTTGCATTCAATGTCATACTCTTTATGACCAGAACGCATCAGATAGATGGCCTACAAATACAGAGACAGAGGGTTGTTGTTTGCCTCACTCGGATGCTTTTGCGGGTGAGATACATTCAGCCTCTTTCGAATTGAAGGAAAATTATGACAACACAGAGAGGCGAAAGATACGCCACTTTAATAATTTATACATACGGTTTTACCCACCTTATATATAGTGCCTTCAGAAAGTATTGATACCCTTTGACTTATAAAGTTTTGTTGTTTTACAGCCTGAGTTAAACATTTATTAAATAAATACAAAAATTCACCCATCAACACACAATGCCCCATAATGACAACGGGAAAACATGTTTTCAGAAATACATCATTCACGTACAGTACCAGTCAAATTTTTGGACACACCTACTCATTCCAAGGTTTTTCTTTATTCTACTGTTTTCTACATTGTAGAATAATAGTAAAGACATCGAAACTATGAAATAACACATACGGAATCATGTAATAATCAAAAAAGTGTTAAACAAATCAAAATATATTTACTTTTTGAGATTCTTCAAAGTAGCCAACCTTTGCCTTGATGACAGCTTTGCACACTCAACCAGTTTCATGAGGAATGCTTTTCAAACAGTCTTGAAGGAGTCCCTACATATGCTGAGCACTTGTTGGCTGCTTTTCCTTTACTCTGCAGTCCAACTCATCCCAAACCATCTCATTTGGGTTGAGGTTGGGTGATTGTGGAGGCCAGGTCACCTGATGCAGCACTCCATCACTCTCCTTGGTCAAATAGCCCTTACACAGCCTAGAAGTGTGTTTTGGGTCATTGTCCTGTTGAAAAACAAATGACAGTCCCACTAAGCGCAAACCAGATGGGATGGCGTATCGCTGCAGAATGCTGTGCTAGCCATGCTGGTTAAGTGTCACCAGCAAAGCACCCCCACACCAACACACCTCCTCCTCCATGCTTCACGGTGGAAACCACACATGCGGAGATCATCTGTTCACCTACTCTGCGTCTCACACAGACACGGCGGCTGGAACAAAAATAAAGACATTAAATAATTGATCTTTCATCTCTGTGTTGTCATACTTTTCTTTCAATTCGCAAGAGGCTAAATGTATCTCACCAGCAAAAGCATCCAAGTGAGCGAAACAGCGCCCCCCTCTGTCTCTCTACATGTAGGCCACTGTATCTGATGAGGTCTGGTCATGAAGAGTATGACATTGTTTCCACCCATAGCATTGAATGCATGGGAAGCCAGCGAGCATTTGGCCTCCCTTGATAAAAAGTATAAAATAATAGCCAATCAGCGTTGAGCTAAACTGAGCGAGCTCAACTGTGAATGGTCCTGGCGCGCCAAAAACAAGTGTCAAGGGAAGCCAGTTTCGATTTGGCTTCACTCCTATCACAGAGAAATATGTCATCGACATAAAAGTATTTGATCCCCTGCTGATTTTGTACATTTGCCCACTGACAAAGAAATTATCAGTCTATAATTTTAATGGTAGGTTTATTTGAACAGTGAGAGACAGAATAACAACAACAAATTCAGAAAAAACGCATGTGAAAAATTTAATAAATTGATTTGCATTTTAATGAGGGAAATAAGTATTTGACCCCTCTGCAAAACATGACTTAGTACTTGGTGGCAAAACCCTTGTTGGCAATCACAGAGGTCAGACTTTTCTTGTAGTTGGCCACCAGGTTTGCACACATCTCAGGAGGGATTTTGTCCCACTCCTCTTTGCAGATCTTCTCCAAGTCATTAAGGTTTTGAGGCTGGCATTTATTTTCTATTTCCACAAACAAACACAAACAGAAATCAGAACCATGGACAGAAACATCATATTTATCATACGTTGATTGGACTAAATTGCTTTTGGTATTTTTTAGTTGTCACTGTATTATACTAAGCAGATGTGATTTGATGATGTTGAAATGGTGCTTGAATAGTGGAGGTAGCTCCTGTTTTCTTTGTGACTTGCAGTAACTCTCCGTGGTTCTAAATCAATAGTTGTTTACTAGTCTGCAAGGCATATGAACTAACAAGTTATAGCATTGAAAACTGGTTACTTTAATAATATTTACATTCTGTTTTACCAACTTTATATGTATATACTGTATTCTAATCATGGCTTTTCTTATGTAACTACTGCTGTACACACATTTTTGTTTTTACCTTTATTTAACTAGGTAAGTCAGTTAAGATCAAATTCTTTCAATGACGGCCTAGAAACAGTAAGTTAACTGCCTTGTTCAGGGGCAGAACGACAGATTTGTACCTTGTCAGCTCAGGGATTTGATCTTTCAACCTTCCGGTTACTAATCCAACGCTCTAACCACTAAGCTACCCTGCCACCCCACCTTCTAAGTTAATATACTGTTTTTAACAGATGCTCTTATCCAGCACAATTAGGGTTAAGTGCCTTGCTCAAGGGCACATCGACAGATGTTTTACCAAGTCGGCTCAGGGATTCGAACCAGTGACCTTTCAGTTACTGGCCCAACACTCATAACCGCTAGACTACCTGCCATTATGTGTACATATATTTCTATTCCGGTCTCTGACATTGCTCATTCTGATATTTCAGAATTTATCATTTTTCGAGATTATGTGTGTATCGTTTTAAAAAATACATTTTGTATTGCTAGGTATTACTGCACTGTTGGAGCTAGAAACACAAGCATTTCACTGAACCTGCGATAACATCTGCAAATCTGTGTATGCTACCAATAAACGTTTATTTGATTAGAACAATTGGGCATAATGATGATACTGAAAAATACAGTACATTAAACCTAATATACTGGGCATAATGATGATACTGAAAAATACAGTACCTTAAACCTAATATACTGGGCATAATGATGATACTGAAAAATACAGTACCTTAAACCTAATATACTGGGCATAATGATGATACTGAGCAATACAGTACATGCAACCTAAAATACTGGGCATAATGATGATACTGAAAAATACAGTACCTTAAACCTAATATACTGGGCATAATGATAATACTGAAAAATATAGTACCTTAAACCTAATATACTGGGCATAATGATGATACTGAGCAATACAGTTGTCAGGGATCAGCCAGGCTCCACCACCACACAATCACAGAGATCACTGTCACCTGAGTTCTAATCACCCACACCTGCACGTCATTGGATCATCAGCACAGTCAGCATATAGGCACTCTCTCCACACAGTCAGTTTGTCTGGTCTCGTTTGAGTAAGGACTCACTCCCGATTCCTCTGACCTATACCTTTGATACCTGTTTCTCTTTTAGAACCTTTTTGTCTTGAGTCTCTGTTCCATAACAACAGTACATAAAACCTAATATACTGGGCATAATGATAATACTGAATATACAATTTTTTAACACTGAATGAAGCCTTTGTCTTAAAAAAGACCCACTATACATTTAACACTATCTAAATCACATGTTATGATATTTTGGGACTGACATATCTTTGAGTATCCTAAGTAAGCAAGCAACCACCAAGTAAAATAAGTCTGCCTAACAAATGATTAACTGAGAAAACACTCAGTTTCACAACCACTACTTTTTGCAGAAGCTGTTGGCACATCTCCGTGATATCAGTTTCTCTTTCATTCTGAACCTTTATAAGGAAAGCTGAAGTTGACTTGTTCACACTTTCAGAGACATAGGCCTTCTTTTCATCCAAACCATTAGACCTAGCTGTCTGTCTGTCCAGAATGAGAGCTGTTGTTGTTCTCCTGCTTTTGGCTGTGGCCAGCGCTAAGGTGTATGACAGATGTGAGCTGGCCAGAGCCCTGAAGGCATCCGGAATGGATGGCTACGCCGGAAACAGCCTGCCCAACTGTGAGTGATAATATACTTGATTGTGGTCTTTGAGGATGTGTGTGTGTGTGCATATGGTTGTATGTTTCTGAGCTCCAAAAATATCTTACCATAGCTAACCTTACACTGAGGATAATGTTGACATCCACCGTGCGACTATCTGTCCTCTAAGGGGTGTGCCTGTCTAAATGGGAGTCGAGCTACAATACCCAGGCCACCAACCGCAACACCGACGGCTCCACCGACTATGGCATCTTCCAGATCAACAGCCGCTACTGGTGTGACGACGGACGTACCCCGGGGGCTAAGAACGTCTGTGGTATCCCCTGCAGCCGTGAGTAACCTGCATACCGAATGGCATCGCATAAATAGCGCATTAATTTTGACCAGAGAAATTTTCCTGGTTGAGGGGTATTTGTCGTGTGGGGATTAGTCCTCCTCAAAATAGTGTTTTATTGAGAGGCAGGGGCAGTAACTTGTAACGTGCACTAGAAACAGTGGCTTCAGAAAGTAGTCATACCTCTTGACTTATTCCACATTTTGTTGTTACAGCCTGAATTTAAAATGGATTAAATATAGATTTAGTGTCACTGGCCTACACACAATATCCCATCATGTCATAGTGGAGATATGTTTTAAGACATTTTTACAAATTCAGGAGTGCAAATTTGCTTAACAAGTAACATAAGTTATGTGCAATAATAGTGTTTAACATGATTTTTGAATAACTACCTCATCTCTGTACCCCCACACATACAATTATCTGTAAGGTCCTTCAGTTGACCAGCGAATTTCCAACACAGATTCAAACACCAGGAAGGTTTTCCAATGCCTCGCAAAGAAGGGCACCTATTGGTAGATGGTAAAAAATAAATAAAAAGCAGACATGGAATATCCCTTTGAACATGGGGAAGTTATTAATTATACGTTGGATTGTGTATCAATACATCCATTTACTACAAAGATACAAGCGTCCTTCCTAACTCAGTTGTCAGAGAGGAAGGAAACCGCTCAATGGTGACTTTAAAAAGTTAAAGAGTTTAATGGCTGTGAAAACTGAGGATGAATCAACAGCATTGTAGTTACTCCACAATACTAACCTAAATGACAGAATGCCAATAAGGCACTAAAGTAATACTACAATGTGGCAAAGAAATTAACTTTCTGCCCCGAATACAAAGCATTATGTTTGGGACAAATCCAACACAACACATCACTGAGTACCACTCTTCATATTTTCAAGCATGGTGATGGCTGCATCATGTTATGGTTGTGCTTGTCATTGGCAAGGACTAGGGAGTTTTTTAGGATAAAAAGAAACGGAATAGAGCTAAGCACAGGAAAAAGCCTAAAGGAAAATCCTAATCACATCCCTGATTACTTCCGTTTTATTTAGCCCTCTGTGTTCCTCAGTCCTTAGGTGTTATTGATTGTCTCTCACGTTCAGTACGCTTCCCATGTTTGTTCTTTTGTATCTGTTCCGTATTAAACTCACCTGCTTTCTGACTCCCAGCGTATCACGTAACACTGGGAGACAAATATACCTTTCAGCAGGACAATAACCTAAAACACAAGGCCAAATATACACCGGAGTTGCTTACCAAGAAGACAGTGAATTTTCCTGAGTGACCTAGTTACAGTTTTGACTTAAATTGGCTTGAAGACTTGAAAATGACTTCATCAAATCTCGCAATGATCAACATCCAACTTAATAAACAAATAATAATATGCAAATGTTGTACAATCAAGGTTAATAATACTTATGTAAAGAGGAAGGTATTTCTGTATTTCAGATATGTCTGTATTTCAGATATGTCTATTTCATTTTCAATAAATTTGCACAAATTTCAAAAAACATGTTTTCGCTATTGTCTGTAGATGGGTGAGAAAAAAATCTATATAATCAATTTAGAGTTTAGTCTGTAACACAGTAACATGTGTAATACGTGAATACTTTCTGACGGTACTATAATGTTGATCTTACATCATTCTGATGTTACATTTGAATAGGGTCAAAATGAGAATTAACAGGCTCCCGGTAGGCCTACATCTCTATCCCAAACCCTGGCCCAAGTTACCTACATTGTTTCATTGTAATCTGTAGTTGTTTTTTTAAAGCTTTCGGTTCCTCCTGTTTCCCGGACGGTACTATGCCTAAAGGTTTCCCTTCCTCTTTCTTCTGACAGAGCTGCTAACTGATGACCTCACAGTGGCGATCCGCTGTGCCAAGCGTGTGGTTTTGGACCCGAACGGAATCGGGGCATGGTAAGGTGGCAGGTTTCCCAGAAAGTACTATGTTACAAAAACATTTAAGTTACAAAATAATTTGCCATCATTTATGTTACCTGTTATGTTACCTATATCACACTACAAGACTATGTATACATGGGATAACCTATAACATATTAGCTCTCACCTTTTAGAAGAACCTAAATGGTAAGAAATGCCTGTACAATGTTCTAACTTCTATACTCCCAAAACATTACCCTGAATTAATGCCTACGTGATGTAAACCGTTTCCAAGTCTTCTATCATCCTTCAATTCCACATTATGTTCTGTTGTCTTACATCTGATATGTAATGTCTGTATATCAAATATCAACATGATGGTGTGTGTACATTTTAGGGTGGCTTGGCGCCGTCACTGTCAGAATCAGGACCTGAGCTCCTACGTGGCTGGCTGCGGGGTCTAAGACCATACTGGAGCAACTGAACACTTCTCAACCCATTCTGAAGCAGACTTAACTAATAGGATTGATCTATTCTGTACTATTCATCAGCATCTGCAGCTTTAACTAGTAAACTTTCACATATTGATACATTATAGATTTAAGCAATAAGGGCCTAGGGGGTGTGGTATATGGCCAATATACCACGGCTAAGGGCTGTTCTTACGCACAACGCAACGCTGAGTGGCTGGATACAGCCCTTAGTCGTGGTATATTGGCAATGTACCACAAACCCCCGAGGTGCCTTATTGCTGTTATAAACTGGTTACCGACGTAATTTGAGCAGTACAAATAAATGTTTTGTCATACCTTTGGTACACAACGGCTTTCAGCCAATCACCATTCAGGACTCGAACCACCCAGTTTATAATACAGAGTAAATCACTAATAATCAGGTTTTTTTGTATCAAATGTATCATATATATACTGCATAATATTACTTCATGTCAAATCAGTAAACAACTCCTCATGCTTACCCATAAAAATAAAAAAAGGTAATGTTTTATTTGTTGTTGGTGTTGTGTAGCAATGATAGATGATAGAATTTTATTATAGTCAAACTGTCATGTAATTTATTATTTATTTATTATTCAGCCAACATCATCATCTCTGAAATGGTGTAGTGCAGTATCACTAAGGAAGCTAACAGTATCAAAACATACAAGCCCATAGCAACAATTCAAATCCTCCAGACATCTCCATCCATATCATGTTTACAAACGCGTATAAAATGCATAATGCCAGAAACTCATTCAATTACTAAATACTTGCAGACTGTTCAGTGAGAATCTGGAGAAATTGTTGAAAAAGCATACGAATAGCAGCAGATGAATTCTAAAATTCAATTACTTCAAAATGTGAATGGATATGTGAAAAAACGTGTTATTTTCCAACGTACTCTACAATACTCCAAGGTCTATTCAAAAGAAGAAAAAATAATCCCCCAAAATAAAGACTATGGACATCTTCAAAGGACACTGTTAGTTCAAGAGTAGTTTTCCCAAAGTGCCGGTAATACATTTTCTGAAGTGAACATACTGTAAATGCCTTGAACAGCTGGTCGTCCAAGTATTTTGATCATAAGTGCTCTGTTAATACAATCCCCCCCAAAATCCCATTGAACATGTCTGTAGGCAAGTTTTCAGTACAGAGTAAAAACTGTGATGATGATATGTTTTGTATCATAACACGTTTTTGAGTAAATTGATCCTTTAACATGCTTTTGGTTAAACCAAACCAGAAGCTAGGACAGTAAATGTTGGTTGCCATGCTGGCGTTGCTGGCGTTGGCACATGACAGGAAGGTGGCGCGGCGGTCCTTTTTGGGCAAAATTTGTTATCAAACTTTGTCATCAAAGTCTGGCATTCTCTAGATTCATGGTGCTTTCAAGACTTGGAAAAAACAAGGTCGAATCATGATGACGTTAATGATCTTCAGGTCGTAGCTCTAGAAAGAGGCCCGAGTTCCTGACTTACAATTCCAAGTTGAATAACCGTTCAAAAAGTATTTTCTAGTTTTTTCAGAGTTCCCAGTTGTCTTGAACTCTCTGAAGTCAGATTTCACAGTTCCGAGATAACAGTTGTTTTGAGCATGGCAGAAATAATGCTGGATTGACAGCATGGTCAATGTTGAATGTTTATAATTTTAAGCTTGGAAAATATACCCTTAAACCCAGACTTGAGACCACACAGCCACTCCACTGAATAGCAGGCTAGTGATTGCTTTGCAATGCTTGCAGTTAGCCACTGATTCCTTCCAAACCACTCATTGTTGAATTTGTAATATCCTACTTGTTGTGTAATGTTTATGTCCAATGGCCGATGAGCACGATACGTTTAATCTATAATTTCTTTCCATTATTTCTCTTCATATGACAACGATTAAAAAGGATTTGTCAGTAGATTGTAGACTTGATTCATGATTATGACTTTTTGAAAGTATGATGTCCAATCAAAGCTACTGTAGATATAACGTGATTTGACATCCTTTTATTTGTGGCCAATGACCTTGAGCCTTCTTGGATAGGCACTTCTAATGTAACTCTATGGCAGCACTCAAGGTGCTTGAATTTTTCAAGCTCTACCCTTAGATTTGGCGATGATGTAGTGTCCCCATGAGTGACAGAACGCTGTGCCAATTACGGCACAACTAGAGAACATTACCAACCCCTATGCTCTGAATTTTCTGCTGGCTGCCCCACCACCACAGAAAGCTCTGAGCTAGGCTGAAACACCTGCATTTTGGAGCTGCCTTACTCAAGAAAGGAGAAAGGAGACCATGTTTGTATGCTTCTTTATTAACAAGTATTATTTTTTTTTTACATTGTTTGCAAACTGATGTTTTATTTATTATTATAATATATTTTTTTTATTTCACCTTTATTTAACCAGGTAAGCTAGTTGAGAACAAATTCTCATTTACAACTGCGACCTGGCCAAGATAAAGCAATTACACATGGAATAAACAAGCGTACAGTGAATAACACAGTAGAGAAAAAAAAAGAAAGTCTATATACAGTGTGTGCAAATGGCGTGAGGAGGTAAGGCAATAAATAGGCCATAGTAGCGAAGTAATTACAATTTGGTAAATTAACACTGGAGTGATAGAATAGCAGATGATGATGTGCAAGTAGAAATACTGGTGTGCAAAAGAGCAGAAAGAAAATTAAAACAATATGGGGATGAGGTAGTTAGATTGGGTGGGCTATTTACAGATGGGCTATGTACAGCTGCAGCGATCGGTTAGCTGCTCAGATAGCTGATGTGACACGTATTAATGCCAAAAAAACATGCAAAACAGGCAACACCCCAATTTTTTTTGCTAAAAATGTGGGGCTCAAAATGATGGGTTCCCACTGGTTCTTATATGGACACACAGTCCTAACAAAAACAATATGTCCTCTAAGTAAGCAAGCAACCACCAAGCAAAATAAGCCTGCCTAACAAAGGGGTAAATAAGCAAACCGTAAGTTTCACAACCACTGCTATTTGCAGAAGGTGTTGGCAATGGTTCATTTCAGCCGAATCCTGCTGGGACATGATCCAGCACCTCTCATATTTGATGTGCCGAATCAGAGAGAGAGAGGTTTTTGGCGCGAGTGCATTATAATTATAAGGACTGTAATTTCCTCCTCATATTGTAGCATACAAAATGTATCCACACACCTAGGCCTAGGCTATTGATGGATTCAAGACAAGTATCACCCCCTGATCTGTTTCCCCTGTCTTTGTGCTTGTCTCCACCCCCCTCCAGGTGTCGCCCATCTTTCCCATTTTCCACTGTGTATTTATACCTGTGTTCTCTGTTTGTTGCCAGTTTGTCTTGCCTTGTCAGGTCTTACCAGGGTTCTTTCCCGTCTTCCTGCCTGTGTCTCAAGTTATGTTTCTTTGTTTCTCCCGGTTCTGACCATTCTGCCTGCCCCTGAGCCTGCCTGCCGTCCTGTACCTGCCTGACTCTGACCTGATAACGAACCTCTGCCTGGTAATTTTTACTGATAAGCAATGGGTGTTGGCACATCTCTATTGTGTTAATAGTGTGATATCAGTTTCTATTTCATCCTGAACCTTTATAAGGAAAGCTGAAGTTGACTTGTTCACACTTTCAGAGACATAGGCCTTCTTTTCATCCAAACCATTAGACCTAGCTGTCTGTCTGTTCAGAATGAGAGCTGTTGTTGTTCTCCTTCTTGTGGCTGTGGCCAGTGCTAAGGTGTATGACAGATGTGAGCTGGCCAGAGTGCTGAAGGCATCCGGAATGGATGGCTACGCTGGAAACAGCCTGCCCAACTGTGAGTGATAATATACTTGATTGTGGTCTTTGAGAATGTGTGTTTGTGTGCATATGGTTGTATGTTTCTGAGCTCCAAAAATAGCTTACTATAGCTAACCTTACACTGAGGATAATGTTGACGTCCACCGTGCGACTATCTGTCCTCTAAGGGGTGTGCCTGTCTAAATGGGAGTCGAGCTACAATACCCAGGCCACCAACCACAACACCGATGGCTCCACCGACTATGGCATCTTCCAGATCAACAGCCGCTACTGGTGTGACGATGGACGTACCCCGGGGGCTAAGAACGTCTGTGGTATCCGCTGCAGCCGTGAGTAGCCTGCATACCGAATGGCATCGCGTACATAGTGCATAACATTTGACCTCAGAAATGTCCTGGGTTGAGGGCTATTGGCCGTGTAACTGTATAAGAGGTTAGAGGAGGTATGAGAAGGATGATGGTCCTCCTCAAAATAGTGTTTTATTGAGAGGCAGGGGCAGTAACTTGTAACGTAGACTAGAAAGAGTGGCTTCAGAAAGTATTCATACCTCTTGACTTATTCCACATTTTGTTGTGTTACAGCCTGAATTTAAAATGGATTAAATATAGATTTAGTGTCACTGGCCTACACACAATATCCCATCATGTAAAAGTGGAGTTATGTTTTAAGACATTTTTACAAATTCAGGAGTGCAAATTTGCTTAACAAGTAACATAAGTTGTGTGCAATAATAGTGTTTAACATGATTTTGAATAACTACCTCATCTCTGTACCCCCACACATACAATTATCTGTAAGGTCCTTCAGTTGACCAGCGAATTTCCAACACAGATTCAAACACCAGGAAGGTTTTCCAATGCCTCGCAAAGAAGGGCACCTATTGGTAGATGGTAAAAAATAAATAAAAAGCAGACATGGAATATCCCTTTGAACATGGGGAAGTTATTAATTATACGTTGGATTGTGTATCAATACACCCATTCACTACAAAGATACAGGCGTCCTTCCTAACTCAGTTGCCAGAGAGGAAGGAAACCGCTCAAATGAGTCCAATGGTGACTTTAAAAAGTTACAGAGTTTAATGGCTGTGAAAACTGAGGATGAATCAACAACATTGTAGTTACTCCACAATACTAACCTAAATGACAGAATGAAAAGTAGGAAGTCTTTACAGAATACAAATATTCTAAAACATGCATCCTGTTTGCAATAAGGCACTAAAGTAATACTACAATGTGGCAAAGAAAATAACTTTATCCCCTGAAAACAAAGCGTTATATTTGGGGAAAATCCAACACAACACATCACTGAGTACCACTCTTCATATTTTTAAGAATGGTGATGGCTGCATCATGTTATGGGTGTGCTTGTCATTGGCAAGGACTAGGGAGTTTTTAGGATAAAAAGAAACAGAATAGAGCTAAGCACAGGAAAAAGCCTAAAGGAAAATCAAATCCCTGATTACTTCCCCTTTATTTAGCCCTCTGTGTTCATCAGTCCTTAGGTGTTATTGATTGTCTCTCACGTTCAGTACGCTTCCCATGTTTGTTCTTTTGTATCTGTTCCGTATTAAACTCACCTGCTTTCTGACTCCCAGCGTATCACGTAACACTGGGAGACAAATATACCTTTCAGCAGGACAATAACCTAAAACACAAGGCCAAATATACACCGGAGTTGCTTACCAAGAAGCCAGTGAATTTTCCTGAGTGACCTAGTTACAGTTTTGACTTAAATTGGCATTAAAATTCACAACAAGAATTGAAAAAGACTTGAAAAACAATCTCACAATGATCAACATCCAACTTAATAAACAAAGAATATTGTGCAAATGTTGTACAATCAAGGTTAATAATACTTATGTAAAGAGGAAGGTTTGCCTTTATTTCAGATATGTCTGTATTTCATTTTCAGTAAATTTGCACAAATTTCTAAAAACATGTTTTTGCTATTGTCTGTAGATGGGTGAGAAAAAAATCTATATAATCAATTTAGAGTTTAGTCTGTAACACAACAACCTGTGTAATAGGTGAAGGGTGAATAGGTGAATACTTTCTGACGGTACTATAATGTTGATCTTACATCATTCTGATGTTACATTTGAATAGGGTCAAAATGAGAATTAACAGGCTCGGTAGGCCTACATCTCTATCCCAATCCCTGGCCCAAGTTACCTACATTGTTTCATTGTAATCTGTAGTTGTTTTTTTAAAGCTTTCGGTTCCTCCTGTTTCCCGGACGGTACTATGCCTAAAGGTTTCCTTCCTCTTTCTTCTGACAGAGCTGCTAACTGATGACCTCACAGTGGCGATCCGTTGTGCCAAGCGTGTGGTTTTGGACCCGAACGGAATCGGGCATGGTAAGGTGGCAGGTTTCCCAGAAAGTACTATGTTACAAAACATTTAAGTTACAAAATAATTTGCCATCATTTATGTTACCTATATCACTCAAAAGGCTATGTATCAATGGGATAACCTATAACATATTAGCTCTCACCTTTTAGAAGAACCTAAATGGTAAGAACTGCCTGTACAATGTTCTAACTTCTATACTCCCAAAACATTACCCTGAATTAATGCCTACGTAATGTAAACCGTTTCCAAGTCTTCTATCATCCTTCAATTCCACATTATGTTCTGTTGTCTTACATCTGATATGTAATGTCTGTATATCAAATATCAACATGATGGTGTGTGTACATTTTAGGGTGGCTTGGCGCCGTCACTGTCAGAATCAGAACCTGAGGTCCTACGTGGCTGGTTGCGGGTCTAAGACCATACTGGAGCAACTGAACACTTCTCAACCCATTCTGAAGCAGACTTAACTAATAGGATTGATCCATTCTGTACTATTCATCAGCATCTGCAGCTTTAACTAGTAAACTTTCACATATTGATACATTATAGATTTAAACAATAAGGGCCTAGGGTGTGGTATATGGACAGTAGAGCACGGCTAAGGGCTGTTCTTACGCACGACGCAACGCTGAGTGGCTGGATACAGCCCTTAGTCGTGGTATATTGGCAATGTACCACAAACCCCCGAGGTGCCTTATGGCTGTTATAAACTGGTTACCGACGTAATTAGAGCAGTGCAAATAAATGTTTTGTCATACCTGGGGTACACCACGGCTTTCCGCTAATCACCATTCAGGGCTCGAACCCCCCAGTTTATACTAATACTAATAATAATAATCCGTTTTTTTTGTATCAAATGTATCATCATATATACTGCATAATATTACTTCATGTCAAATCAGTAAACAGCTCAACATGCTTACCCATAAAAATTAAAAAAGTTCATGTTTAATTTGTTGTTGGTGTTGTGTAGCAATGATAGAATTGTCTTATTATAGTCAAACTGTCATGTAATTTATTTATTATTCAGCCAACATCCCCATCTCTGAAATGGTGTAGTGCAGTATTACTAAGGAAGCTAACAGTATCAAAACATACAACAAGCCCATAGCAACAATTCAAATCCTCCAGACATCTCCATCCATATCATGTTTACAAACGGTATAAAATGCATAATGCCAGAAACTCATTCAATTACTAAATACTTGCAGACTGTTCAGTGAGAATCTGGAGAAATTGTTGAAAAGCATACGAATAGCAGCAGATGAATTCTAAAATTCAATTACTTCAAAATGTGAATGGGTCTGTGAAAACGTCTCTTTCTTTCCAACATACTCTACAATACTCCAAGGTCTATTCAAAAGAAAATATTTTCCCCAAAAATAAAGGCTATGGACATCTTCAAAGGACACTGTTAGTTCAAGAGTAGTTTTCCCAAAGTGCCGGTAATAATTTTTCTGAAGTGAACATACTGTAAATGCCTTGAACAGCTGGTTGTCCAACAAGGGTAAGACTGGTCCCAGATCTGTGTGTTTGTACTCTTGCATTACAACGTAAACAAACTGCATTGAAATACTCAATTTCCCATTCAATTTCCAGCCTTTCATGGAATCCTTCAAGGGAACATCGAACATAACCAATATTAAAGGGATAGGTCACTCAAACTATATTTTTGTATTTTGATCATCAGTGCACTGTTAATGCAATCCCCCCCCAAAATCCCATTGTGCATGTCTCCAGTCAAGTTTTCAGTACTGTCACGACTTCCACCGAAGTCGGTTCCTCTCCTTGTTTGGGCAGCGTTCGGCGGTCGACGTCACCGGTCTTCTAACCATCGCCAATCCACTTTTCATTTTCCATTTGTTTTGTCTTGTTTTCCATCACACCTGGTTTTAATTTGCCCTCATTACTGTTGTTTTTTTAACCCTCAGTTTCCCCCATGTTTGTGTGGGGAATTGTTTGTTTGGCATGCTGGTTTACGCCGGGTTTGTATGTTTTTTCACCCGTGCTTTGTGGCAGCCGGTAATTTACGTGTATCTTGTACTTTGTGCTGCCTTACTTGGTTTTGGGCATTTGTTTTGTGACGCGGTTGCTTTCGGTATTTAACATTGCCTAGTAAAGTACTTTATACACTCATCTCTGCTCTCCTGCGCCCGACAAAACAAACTGGCAACAGACAAACAGAACACAGGTATAAATTCACTGGGGATAATGAGGAAGATGGGCGACACCTGGAGGGGGTAGACAAGCACAAAGACAGGTGAAACAGATCAGGGTGTGACTATATCAGCGTTGCCCATCTGGAATTGGGTATTTTCTCCCATAAGGGATAAAGGGGACGACAAGTGGATAAAAGGCAATCCGTCATTTCAAATTAAGACATTAATGAGCGAGCTAGGACGGACGTAGTCAATATAAGTATTTGTTCAGCCTTTTAAAAATGTACAGCGACAGATTTCAGAACATGGGCCGTTCTTACAGTGTTCTCCCTATACACCAAGTAAGAACCGCAGGATAAATAAAGAGGGCATATAAACAGACGATGGAAGCTCTTACAATATTCTATGATTACATTTCTCTAAATCAGGTTATAGGCTACATGTGCACCACCAAGTCAGGACAGTAGGCAAAATTAAGAGGTGAAAATAGACCAAATTATTAGGGTGAGGCACATGGGCTACTAACAGCTTACTACTCAACATACACTTAGTATTACTTTCTTAGCTACAGTATACATATCTCCCTAGCATATTACATTATTTACGCAGCAGAATACAATATATTTTTGGACTCACCTTATTGTGCTGTGTTCACATGACAGGAAGGTGGCGCCAGCGGTCCTTTAATCTCTAATTTCTTTCCATTATTTCTCTTCATATGACAACGATTAAAAAGGATTTGCCAGTAGATTGTCGACTTGATTCATGATTATGACGTCCAATCAAAGCTACTGTAGATATAATGTGATTTGACATCCTTTTATCTGTGGCCAATGACCTTGAGCCTTTTTTGGATAGGCACTTCTAATGTAACTCAATGGCAGCACCCAAGGGGCTTGAATTTTTCAAGCTCTACCCTTAGATTTGGCGATGATGTAGTGTCCCCATGAGTGACAGAACACTGTGCCAATCACGGCACAACTAGAGAACATTACCAACCCCTATGCTCCGTATTTTCCACTGGCTGCCCCACCACCACAGAAAGCTCTGAGCTAGGCTGAAACACCTGCATTTTGGAGCTGCTTTACTCAAGAAAGGGGAGAAGAGACCATGTTTGTATGCGTCTTTATTAATCATTTTATATATTTTTAACATTGTTTGCAAACTGATATGTGACACATATTAATGCCAAAATAACATGCAAAACAGGCAAACCCCCCATTTCTTTGGCTAAAAATGTGGGGCTCAAAATGATGGGTTGCCACTGGTCCTTATATGGACACAGTCTTAACAAAAACAATATGTCCTCTAAGTAACAAGCAACCACCAAGCAAAATAAGCCTGCCTAACAAATGGTTAAATGAGCAAACCGTAAGCTTCACAACCACTGCTATTTGCAGAAGGTGTTGGCAGTGGTTCATTTAAGCCGGATCCTGCTGGGACATGATCCGGTACCTCTCAGATTGGATGTGTTGGATCAGAGAGCGAGAGAGAGAGAGGTTTTTGGCACGAGTGCATCGGCCATCACCAGTGAGTGAATTGCTCATCATTGGGTGAGTCAGTGAAACTGGAAAGCATTTTTAGGACAATAATTTCATCCTCATATTGTAGCATACAATATGTATCCACACACCTAGGCATAGGCTATTGATGGATTCAAGACAAGTGTCACATCCTGATCTGTTTCACCTGTTTTTGTGCCTGTCTCCAACCCCCTCCAGGTGTTGTCCATCTTTTCCCATTTCCGTGTATTTATACCTATGTTCTCTGTTTGTTTGTTGCCAGTTCGTCTTGTCTTGTCAGGTCTTACCAGGGTTCTTTCCTGTCTCCTGTCTCAAGTTCTGTTTCCTAGCTTTTCCCGGTTCTGACCATTCTGCCTGCCCTGACCCCGAGCATGCCTGCTGCCCTGTACCTGCCTGACTCTGACCTGATTACGAACCTCTGCCTGCCCTCGACCTGCCCTTTGCCTGCCCTGTGTTTATAATAAATAATTGGAGAACTGTACTATCCACCTCCCGTGTCTGCATCTGGGTCATATTCTGAGTCGTGATGGTACGAACTGGCCATGACTGACCCAGCAGACTCGGACCAGCTCCGCAACGCCGCCTCCTCCCAGGGAGCCATAATTGGAAGACACGAGGAGTTACTTCAAGGTCTTATGGAAGGTTTCCAGACCATGGCGGAACGCCAGGATCGTTCCTTCAACATATTGCTGGAGCAATTCTGCGGATTGTCTGTGAGGCAGCCCGCCAATACAGTAACCCCCCAGACTGTCAATTACCCCGCTACCAGTGGTGTTTCTCCCCAATCTACTCTGGCTTTTTAAGAAATGTGCTTACCTCTTCCGGAGCGCTACGCTGGAGATCCCGGATCCTGCCAGGAATTTCTCTTCCAGTGTTCTCTCTTCTTTGAGCTGCAGCCCTCTTCACTTCCCTCGGATCGCTCGATCGCACATATCAGAAGATAGCGTACGTGATAACGCTGATGTCCGGGAGGGCTCTTGCCTGGGCTACGGTGGTTTCGGAGCAACAATCCACCGTTTGCCTCAGATTGGAGGAGTTCGTGGCGGGGGTATGGCAAGTGTTCGATTTTCCATTGTCCGGGAGAGGATTCCCGTAGTGTGGCAGACAATGCAGAGGATTTTTGCACGTTGGCAACTGAGAGTGCCTGGAATCCAGAAGCCCTGTTTGACGCGTTCCTTCACGGGTTATCGGAGGTGATTAAAGATGAGCTCGCAGCCCGGGAGCTGCCCCTGGACTCCTTCATAGCCTTGAGCAGCCTGATCGATGGGTGGCTATGGGAACATAGGAGGGAGAGGGAGTCTGTTCCCTGTCACTGGTGCCCGTCCTCAAATTCCACCTCGCCTCAGAGGAATCCCGGGAAATCCCCGAAGCCCACATTTCCGAGTGGATCCGAGTCATCTCGTCCGG
The DNA here is from genome assembly GCA_030435695.1 of Brachymystax lenok tsinlingensis. Lineage (NCBI taxonomy): Eukaryota > Metazoa > Chordata > Actinopteri > Salmoniformes > Salmonidae > Brachymystax > Brachymystax lenok. The sequence goes on from CM059815.1 coordinate 38,805,191, forward strand.
AGCCCATGCAACTGGGTATGGCTAGATTGTCTCCTGCTGAGTGCTCACGCAGACTTAACACCCAGAGCTGTCTGTATTGTGGAGCTACGGAACATGTTCTATCTACCTGCCCGTTAAGGAACCAAGCTCATCAAGGAGGTACTAGTACGAGTACGCTGGTGAGACGTACGGAGAGTTTCCCGTCTTCCAATTCTCGTACCCCTCTCCATGCTACCTTGTTGTGGGGTGACCGGTCCAAATCCAACAAGAGCTTTATGGACGCTACCCTGGTGTCGGAGCTGGGAACCCCCACAAAACCCCTCTCCATTCCCATGGATGTCAGAGCGTTGAATGGGTGTTCTATTGGCAAAGTCACCCACACCACGTGTACCATTAACCTGAGAGTGTCGGGTAATCACAGTGAGTTTATGCAGTTCCTGCCCATCGAATCCCCTCACGCACCCGTGGTTTTTGGGTTTTCCTCTCCAGAGGCACAATCCCCTAATCGACTGGGCTACTGGTTCTAACCTGGGTTTTGCCATGGGCATTGGCGCTGCCTGCCCCCGGGACGTCTTCCTGCGAGCTTGGGAAAAGCCCCGGATGTCTCCGCCGTTCCCGTGGAGTACCAGGACCTCCGGGAGGTTTTCAGCAAGGCCCGTGCCACCGCGCTTCCTCCGCATCGGCCCTATGACTGCGCAATCAACCTTCTCCCGGGCACTACATCGCCTCAGGGGCGTCTTTATTCCCTGTCAGGTCCGGAGACCAAGGCAATGGAGACGTATATTGAGGACTCCCTGGCTGCAGAGGGTATCTGTCCTTCTGCCTCCCCCACCGGGGCAGGGTTCTTCTTTGTGGAGAAGAAGGACAAAACCCTGCGTCCGTGCATTGACTACCGGGGCCTGAATGACACCACGGTTAAAAAACGTTACTCATCACCTTGGCTTTCGAGCAGCTCCAGGGGGCTACCATCTTCTCCAAGTTGGACATCCAGAACGCCTACCATCTGGTACGGATCCGGGAAGGGGATGAGTGAAAGACTGCCTTTAACACATCTAGCGGGCACTACGAATACCTGGTGATGCCATGCTCCTGCTGTGTTACAGGCCCTGGTAAACAACGTTCTCCGGGACATGTTGAACTGGTTCGTTTTCGTCTACCTTGATGATATCCTCGTGTTTTCTCACTCGGCTCAGGAATATGTCCTCCATGTCAAACAAGTCCTCCAGCGTCTTCTGGAGAACCAGCTGTTTGATGAAGCAGAAAAAATGCAAATTCCATTGCTCCACCATCTCCTTCCTGGGGTACATCATAGCTGCAGGCAACATCCAGATTGATCCTGAAAAGGTGAAAGCGGTGGTGGATTGGCTGCAACCCACCTCCAGAGTACAGCTGCAATGCTTGCTGGGGTTCACCAATTTCTACCGCCGGTTCATCCGGGGCTACAGCACCCCGGGCTTCCCCCCTGTCAGCACTCACCTCTCCCAATGTCCCGCTTATGTGGTCTCCAGCTGCAGACCAGGCATTCTTGGACCTCAAACACCATTTCACTACCGCCCCCATCCTGATCCGTCCCAGCAGTTCGTGGTGGAGGTTGACACCTCGGATGTCGGAGTGGGGGCTGTCCTGTCCCAGCGTTTGGCCGAAAGACCTCTCCCATCGTATCAACCCCACGGAAAGGAATTACGATGTGGGTAACCGGGAACTTCTGGTGGTGAAGATGTCATTGGAGGAGTGGAGGCACTGGTTAGAGGGGGGGCAGAACACCCATTCATAGTGTGGACAGATCACAAGAACCTGGAATATCTCCGCACTGCCAAGTGCCTCAACTCCAGGAAAGCTCAGTGGGCCCTGCTATTCACCCGATTTAACTTCACCATCTCTTACCGCCCGGAGTCCAAGAATGTGAAGTCGGATGCGCTATCACGCCTCTATTGCCCCACTGCTACACCATCGGACCGCGAGACCATCCTCCCTACCTCTTGTCTCGCGGGTGCACTCATCTGGGGTATAGAGAACCGGGTCAGTGAGGCACAGCATTCCCAGCCCCCCCATTCCCAGCCCCCCGGACTCTGCCCGTACCACGGTTCTGGAATGGGCTCATTCCTCTCGAGTGGCCTGCCATCCGAGCTCCCATCGGAACCTGGCCTTTGTACGACAGCGTTTTTGGTGGCCCACCTTGGTTCTTGACGTCTCTGTGTTCGTCGCCGCCTGCACCGTGTGTGCCCAGAGAAGACTCCTCGGCAAGCTCCGGCTGGCCTCTTCTATATATCCCTGGACTTCGTCACTGGTCTCCCCCCGTCTGATTGCAACACGGTTATCCTTATCGCCCACTTCATCCCTCTCCCCAAGCTAACCTCAGCCAAGGAGACAGCCCAGCTCATGGTGCAGCACGTCTTCCGGATCCATGGACTTCCGGTGGACATGGTCTCTGACCGGGGTCCTCAGTTCTCGTCCAAGTTCTGGAAGGCATTTCACGTGCTCATTGGGTCATCGGCCAGCTTGTCCTCCGGGTTCCACCCCCCTGTCTAACGGCCAGTCGGAGCGAGCCAATCAGGACCTGAAGACAACTCTTCGCTGCCTCCGCCAATCCCACCACCTGGAGCCAGCAGCTCGTGTGGGTAGAGTATGCCTGCAACACCCTCCCTTACTCAGCCACTGGTCTCTCGCCTTTTGAGTGCTCCCTGGGATGTCAGCCCCCGCTCTTCCCAGAGCTAGAGGAAGAGGTCAGCATACCCTCGGCATAGAGGTTTGTCAGCCGCTGTCGCTGTACCTGGAAGAGAGCCCTGTTGGCTCTTCTCAAGACCTCCTCCAGGCATCAACAACAGGCGGACTGCCACCAGACCTCAGCTCCCTGCTATTGTCTCGGGCAGAGGGTATGGATGTCCACTCGGGATCTGGCCCCGCGGGTGGAGTCCCGCAAACTGCCCCATCGTTTTATCATCCCTTTCCCCATCTCCAAGATCCTTAGCCTCTCTGCTGTTCGTCTTCTGTTGCCCAGTACCCTCCGTATACATCCCACTTTCATGTGTCTACGATTAAACCTATGTCTCACAGCCCTTTGTCTCCTTTTTCCAGGCCCACCCCTCTCCCCCATATCATCGACGGCCAACCGGCGTACATGGTGAGGCACCTCCTGAAGCTTCGGCCGTGGGAATGGGATTCCAGTACTTGGTTGACTGGGAGGGTTATGGCCCGGAGGAGAGGTGCTGGGTCCCCGCTAGGAACATCCTAGACCCAGCGTTCATTGCTGAGTTCCATCGCCGGCACCCTGGGTCAACCAGGTATGCGCCCAGGTAGGATGCCAGGTGACGTCCCTATTGGGGGTGGGGGTACTGTCACACCCTGATCTATTTCACCCGTTTGTGTGCTTGTCTCCACCCCCCTCCAGACACATCTTCCCCGTTATCCCCTGTGTATTTATACCTGTATTCTCTGTTTGTCTGTTGCCAGTTCGTCTTGTCTTGTCAGGTCTTACCAGCATTCTTTCCCATCTTCCTGTGTCTCTAGTTATGTTTCCTATTTTTTCCCGTTTCTGACCATTCTGCTTGCCCCCGAGCCTGCCTGCCGTCCTGTACCTGCCTGACTCTGACCTGATCACGAACCTCAGCCTGGTCATTTTTACTGATCTCTGATTCACAATATGTCCGTGTCAAAGTAGCCTGCCATGTCGATCATTTGTGTGATATTAACAAAGATTCTGCCAAAGTCTCCAGTCATGTAAAATGACGTAGAATTGCATGAAATGCATTTATAAAAGGACAACATTTTTCCAGACATTATGCCACTAAAAATGTACCCCATGTGTGCAACGTCTGTAAGTGCCTTTACTCTATTGCTCTTACCTCAGAACTCCTCAGGTCACACCCCTCTCGTGCTCACTGTTTGTTACGGCACCTCCCGATTTACAAAATAAGTACTGGGTGTTGGCACATCTATATTGTGTAAATAGTGTGATATCAGTTTTTCTTTCATCCTGAACCTTTATAAGGAAAGCTGAAGTTGACTTGTTCACACTTTCAGAGACATAGGCCTTCTTTTCATCCAAACCATTAGACCTAGCTGTCTGACTGTCCAGAATGAGAGCTGTTGTTGTTCTCCTGCTTGTGGCTGTGGCCAGTGCTAAGGTGTATGACAGATGTGAGCTGGCCAGAGCACTGAAGGCATCCGGAATGGATGGCTACGCCGGAAACAGCCTGCCCAACTGTGAGTGATAATATACTTGATTATGGTCTTTGAGGATGTGTGTGTGTGCATATGGTTGTATGTTTCTGAGCTCCAAAAATATCTTACCATAGCTAACCTTACACTGAGGATAATGTTGACATCCAACGTGCGACTATCTGTCCTCTAAGGGGTGTGCCTGTCTAAATGGGAGTCGAGCTACAATACCCAGGCCACCAACCGCAACACCGACGGCTCCACCGACTATGGCATCTTCCAGATCAACAGCCGCTACTGGTGTGACGACGGACGTACCCCGGGGGCTAAGAACGTCTGTGGTATCCCCTGCAGCCGTGAGTAGCCTGCATACCGAATGGCATCGCGTACATAGTGCATAACATTTGACCTCAGAAATGTCCTGGGTTGAGGGCTATTGGCCGTGTAACTGTATAAGAGGTTAGAGGAGGTATGAGAAGGATGATGGTCCTCCTCAAAATAGTGTTTTATTGAGAGGCAGGGGCAGTAACTTGTAACATAGACTAGAAAGAGTGGCTTCAGAAAGTATTCATACCTCTTGACTTATTCCACATTTTGTTGTGTTACAGCCTGAATTTAAAATGGATTAAATATAGATTTAGTGTCACTGGCCTACACACAATATCCCATCATGTAAAAGTGGAGTTATGTTTTAAGACATTTTTACAAATTCAGGAGTGCAAATTTGCTTAACAAGTAACATAAGTTGTGTGCAATAATAGTGTTTAACATGATTTTTGAATAACTACCTCATCTCTGTACCCCCACACATACAATTATCTGTAAGGTCCTTCAGTTGACCAGCGAATTTCCAACACAGATTCAAACACCAGGAAGGTTTTCCAATGCCTCGCAAAGAAGGGCACCTATTGGTAGATGGTAAAAAATAAATAAAAAGCAGACATGGAATATCCCTTTGAACATGGGGAAGTTATTAATTATACGTTGGATTGTGTATCAATACACCCATTCACTACAAAGATACAGGCGTCCTTCCTAACTCAGTTGCCAGAGAGGAAGGAAACCGCTCAAATGAGTCCAATGGTGACTTTAAAAAGTTACAGAGTTTAATGGCTGTGAAAACTGAGGATGAATCAACAACATTGTAGTTACTCCACAATACTAACCTAAATGACAGAATGAAAAGTAGGAAGTCTTTACAGAATACAAATATTCTAAAACATGCATCCTGTTTGCAATAAGGCACTAAAGTAATACTACAATGTGGCAAAGAAAATAACTTTATCCCCTGAAAACAAAGCGTTATATTTGGGGAAAATCCAACACAACACATCACTGAGTACCACTCTTCATATTTTTAAGAATGGTGATGGCTGCATCATGTTATGGGTGTGCTTGTCATTGGCAAGGACTAGGGAGTTTTTAGGATAAAAAGAAACAGAATAGAGCTAAGCACAGGAAAAAGCCTAAAGGAAAATCAAATCCCTGATTACTTCCCCTTTATTTAGCCCTCTGTGTTCATCAGTCCTTAGGTGTTATTGATTGTCTCTCACGTTCAGTACGCTTCCCATGTTTGTTCTTTTGTATCTGTTCCGTATTAAACTCACCTGCTTTCTGACTCCCAGCGTATCACGTAACACTGGGAGACAAATATACCTTTCAGCAGGACAATAACCTAAAACACAAGGCCAAATATACACCGGAGTTGCTTACCAAGAAGCCAGTGAATTTTCCTGAGTGACCTAGTTACAGTTTTGACTTAAATTGGCATTAAAATTCACAACAAGAATTGAAAAGACTTGAAAAACAATCTCACAATGATCAACATCCAACTTAATAAACAAAGAATATTGTGCAAATGTTGTACAATCAAGGTTAATAATACTTATGTAAAGAGGAAGGTTTGCCTTTATTTCAGATATGTCTGTATTTCATTTTCAGTAAATTTGCACAAATTTCTAAAAACATGTTTTTGCTATTGTCTGTAGATGGGTGAGAAAAAAATCTATATAATCAATTTAGAGTTTAGTCTGTAACACAACAACCTGTGTAATAGGTGAAGGGTGAATAGGTGAATACTTTCTGACGGTACTATAATGTTGATCTTACATCATTCTGATGTTACATTTGAATAGGGTCAAAATGAGAATTAACAGGCTCCCGGTAGGCCTACATCTCTATCCCAATCCCTGGCCCAAGTTACCTACATTGTTTCATTGTAATCTGTAGTTGTTTTTTTTAAAGCTTTCGGTTCCTCCTGTTTCCCGGACGGTACTATGCCTAAAGGTTTCCCTTCCTCTTTCTTCTGACAGAGCTGCTAACTGATGACCTCACAGTGGCGATCCGTTGTGCCAAGCGTGTGGTTTTGGACCCGAACGGAATCGGGGCATGGTAAGGTGGCAGGTTTCCCAGAAAGTACTATGTTACAAAAACATTTAAGTTACAAAATAATTTGCCATCATTTATGTTACCTATATCACTCAAAAAGGCTATGTATCAATGGGATAACCTATAACATATTAGCTCTCACCTTTTAGAAGAACCTAAATGGTAAGAACTGCCTGTACAATGTTCTAACTTCTATACTCCCAAAACATTACCCTGAATTAATGCCTACGTAATGTAAACCGTTTCCAAGTCTTCTATCATCCTTCAATTCCACATTATGTTCTGTTGTCTTACATCTGATATGTAATGTCTGTATATCAAATATCAACATGATGGTGTGTGTACATTTTAGGGTGGCTTGGCGCCGTCACTGTCAGAATCAGAACCTGAGGTCCTACGTGGCTGGTTGCGGGGTCTAAGACCATACTGGAGCAACTGAACACTTCTCAACCCATTCTGAAGCAGACTTAACTAATAGGATTGATCTATTCTGTACTATTCATCAGCATCTGCAGCTTTAACTAGTAAACTTTCACATATTGATACATTATAGATTTAAACAATAAGGGCCTAGGGTGTGGTATATGGACAGTAGAGAGCACGGCTAAGGGCTGTTCTTACGCACGACTTACGCTGAGTGGCTGGATACAGCCCTTAGTCGTGGTATATTGGCAATGTACCACAAACCCCCGAGGTGCCTTATGGCTGTTATAAACTGGTTACCGACGTAATTAGAGCAGTGCAAATAAATGTTTTGTCATACCTGGGGTACACCACGGCTTTCCGCTAATCACCATTCAGGGCTCGAACCCCCCAGTTTATACTAATACTAATAATAATAATCCGTTTTTTTTGTATCAAATGTATCATCATATATACTGCATAATATTACTTCATGTCAAATCAGTAAACAGCTCAACATGCTTACCCATAAAAATTAAAAAAGTTCATGTTTAATTTGTTGTTGGTGTTGTGTAGCAATGATAGAATTGTCTTATTATAGTCAAACTGTCATGTAATTTATTTATTATTCAGCCAACATCCCCATCTCTGAAATGGTGTAGTGCAGTATTACTAAGGAAGCTAACAGTATCAAAACATACAACAAGCCCATAGCAACAATTCAAATCCTCCAGACATCTCCATCCATATCATGTTTACAAACGCGTATAAAATGCATAATGCCAGAAACTCATTCAATTACTAAATACTTGCAGACTGTTCAGTGAGAATCTGGAGAAATTGTTGAAAAAGCATACGAATAGCAGCAGATGAATTCTAAAATTCAATTACTTCAAAATGTGAATGGGTCTGTGAAAAACGTCTCTTTCTTTCCAACATACTCTACAATACTCCAAGGTCTATTCAAAAGAAAAAATATTTTCCCCAAAAAATAAAGGCTATGGACATCTTCAAAGGACACTGTTAGTTCAAGAGTAGTTTTCCCAAAGTGCCGGTAATAATTTTTCTGAAGTGAACATACTGTAAATGCCTTGAACAGCTGGTTGTCCAACAAGGGTAAGACTGGTCCCAGATCTGTGTGTTTGTACTCTTGCATTACAACGTAAACAAACTGCATTGAAATACTCAATTTCCCATTCAATTTCCAGCCTTTCATGGAATCCTTCAAGGGAACATCGAACATAACCAATATTAAAGGGATAGGTCACTCAAACTATATTTTTGTATTTTGATCATCAGTGCACTGTTAATGCAATCCCCCCCCAAAATCCCATTGTGCATGTCTCCAGTCAAGTTTTCAGTACTGTCACGACTTCCGCCGAAGTCGGTTCCTCTCCTTGTTTGGGCAGCGTTCGGCGGTCGACGTCACCGGTCTTCTAACCATCGCCAATCCACTTTTCATTTTCCATTTGTTTTGTCTTGTTTTCCATCACACCTGGTTTTAATTTGCCCTCATTACTGTTGTTTTTTTAACCCTCAGTTTCCCCATGTTTGTGTGGGGAATTGTTTGTTTGGCATGCTGGTTTACGCCGGGTTTGTATGTTTTTTCACCCGTGCTTTGTGGCAGCCGGTAATTTACGTGTATCTTGTACTTTGTGCTGCCTTACTTGGTTTTGGGCATTTGTTTTGTGACGCGGTTGCTTTCGGTATTTAACATTGCCTAGTAAAGTACTTTATACACTCATCTCTGCTCTCCTGCGCCCGACAAAACAAACTGGCAACAGACAAACAGAACACAGGTATAAATTCACTGGGGATAATGAGGAAGATGGGCGACACCTGGAGGGGGTAGACAAGCACAAAGACAGGTGAAACAGATCAGGGTGTGACTATATCAGCGTTGCCCATCTGGAATTGGGTATTTTCTCCCATAAGGGATAAAGGGGACGACAAGTGGATAAAAGGCAATCCGTCATTTCAAATTAAGACATTAATGAGCGAGCTAGGACGGACGTAGTCAATATAAGTATTTGTTCAGCCTTTTAAAAATGTACAGCGACAGATTTCAGAACATGGGCCGTTCTTACAGTGTTCTCCCTATACACCAAGTAAGAACCGCAGGATAAATAAAGAGGGCATATAAACAGACGATGGAAGCTCTTACAATATTCTATGATTACATTTCTCTAAATCAGGTTATAGGCTACATGTGCACCACCAAGTCAGGACAGTAGGCAAAATTAAGAGGTGAAAATAGACCAAATTATTAGGGTGAGGCACATGGGCTACTAACAGCTTACTACTCAACATACACTTAGTATTACTTTCTTAGCTACAGTATACATATCTCCCTAGCATATTACATTATTTACGCAGCAGAATACAATATATTTTTGGACTCACCTTATTGTGCTGTGTTCACATGACAGGAAGGTGGCGTGGTCCTTTAATCTCTAATTTCTTTCCATTATTTCTCTTCATATGACAACGATTAAAAAGGATTTGCCAGTAGATTGTCGACTTGATTCATGATTATGACGTCCAATCAAAGCTACTGTAGATATAATGTGATTTGACATCCTTTTATCTGTGGCCAATGACCTTGAGCCTTTTTGGATAGGCACTTCTAATGTAACTCAATGGCAGCACCCAAGGGGCTTGAATTTTTCAAGCTCTACCCTTAGATTTGGCGATGATGTAGTGTCCCCATGAGTGACAGAACACTGTGCCAATCACGGCACAACTAGAGAACATTACCAACCCCTATGCTCCGTATTTTCCACTGGCTGCCCCACCACCACAGAAAGCTCTGAGCTAGGCTGAAACACCTGCATTTTGGAGCTGCTTTACTCAAGAAAGGGGAGAAGAGACCATGTTTGTATGCGTCTTTATTAATCATTTTATATATTTTTAACATTGTTTGCAAACTGATATGTGACACATATTAATGCCAAAATAACATGCAAAACAGGCAAACCCCCCATTTCTTTGGCTAAAAATGTGGGGCTCAAAATGATGGGTTGCCACTGGTCCTTATATGGACACAGTCTTAACAAAACAATATGTCCTCTAAGTAACAAGCAACCACCAAGCAAAATAAGCCTGCCTAACAAATGGTTAAATGAGCAAACCGTAAGCTTCACAACCACTGCTATTTGCAGAAGGTGTTGGCAGTGGTTCATTTAAGCCGGATCCTGCTGGGACATGATCCGGTACCTCTCAGATTGGATGTGTTGGATCAGAGAGCCAGAGAGAGAGAGGTTTTTGGCACGAGTGCATCGGCCATCACCAGTGAGTGAATTGCTCATCATTGGGTGAGTCAGTGAAACTGGAAAGCATTTTTAGGACAATAATTTCATCCTCATATTGTAGCATACAATATGTATCCACACACCTAGGCATAGGCTATTGATGGATTCAAGACAAGTGTCACATCCTGATCTGTTTCACCTGTTTTTGTGCCTGTCTCCAACCCCCTCCAGGTGTTGTCCATCTTTTCCCATTTCCCGTGTATTTATACCTATGTTCTCTGTTTGTTTGTTGCCAGTTCGTCTTGTCTTGTCAGGTCTTACCAGGGTTCTTTCCTGTCTCCTGTCTCAAGTTCTGTTTCCTAGCTTTTCCCGGTTCTGACCATTCTGCCTGCCCTGACCCCGAGCATGCCTGCTGCCCTGTACCTGCCTGACTCTGACCTGATTACGAACCTCTGCCTGCCCTCGACCTGCCCTTTGCCTGCCCTGTGTTTATAATAAATAATTGGAGAACTGTACTATCCACCTCCCGTGTCTGCATCTGGGTCATATTCTGAGTCGTGATGGTACGAACTGGCCATGACTGACCCAGCAGACTCGGACCAGCTCC